>OZ012740.1:77109438-77709438 GCA_963859935.3 Lathyrus sativus | reverse complement strand
GTCTTGTTGTCCAAAAGATCCTGCACAACGTGCTTAAAAGCATGGCAACCTTCTATATCGTGACCCGGGGCCCCAGAATGAAACTCGCAGTGCCTGCTTGCATCGTAACCAAACGGGGGAGCTCCCGTTATCGGCGCCAGAGTTCTTTTCTCTACCAGATTCAATCCCAACAATGTCTGCAACAAATCGGCATATGTTGAGGGAGGCTTCTCAAACACTCTTCTCGGTTTACTACCCTGGAATCTTCGTTGAGCCTGCTGTGCCCCCTGCTGAGGCTGCTGCTGCTGTGGCATTGGCTGCTGCTGAACCGGTTGTTGTTGCTGGAGTGGTTGTTGTTGATATGGGATAGTAACACTCGACACCTGCTGCGGCTGACGATATTGACCTCGTCCCCTGCCTCGGCCTCGGCCTCGGCCTCCAAATACTGCGCTGGCTTCGCCCTGACGGCGCCCACCATAAGCTTTCCTACTACTGCCAGATGCAGTTGATTCCTCGACTTGGAACTTTCCTTGCTTAATGTTACGTTCAATCTTTTCTCCCATCAGAATCAGGTCTGAAAAACTGGCCAGAGACGTATGAAACAGCATATCATGAAACAGCCCTGTGAATGTGCCGACAAACATGTCATTCATTTCCTTATCTTCTACAGGAGGACGGACCCTGGCAGCCATATCGCGCCACCTTTGCGCGTACTCTTTAAAACTCTCCCCCTTCTTCTGCGAAAGCCCGGCCAACTGGACCCGATTGGGTGCCAGGTCGCTGTTATACTTGTAGTGAGCTACAAACGCCTCCGCCAATTGCTTCCATGTCTTGATATCAGTTGGCTCCAACCCCATGTACCACTCTAGGGAAGGGCCCGATAGACTATCCTGAAAGAAATGCATTAGCATTCTTTCATCAGTGGAGTATGCAGACATCTTTCTGTAATAAGCTCGTACATGCACTTTCGGACATGTGTCTCCTTTATACTTATCGAACGCAGGAGCTTTGAATTTAATTGGCACCCTCAAGCCAGGTACCAAGCCCATGGTTGCCATGTCCAATCCCACAGCACTTTGGTTTAAGACTCCCTTCATCTGCTCTTCCAGCATTCTAATCTTTTGGGAATCATCCATCGGCCCTTCAAAACCTCCTCCGGAGAAGGCGTCCTCCTGCTGATCTTCTTGCCACATACCGTTTCCAGCTCCGTACCCATCATACCCATTATTACGTCCAGCTCTGATCTGATTCATCCCCGGACCTCGGCCTCTGTTGCCGTACCCTTGAACACCTCCAGCAGGACCGAAAGCCATAAACCCAGTACCGTTTCCGTTTCCAAAGCCTCCATAACCCTGGTTGACCATACCATAACCATCTTGCCCAAAGCCTTGAGCATTAAAGCCATACTTCCCAGTGTTATCGAATCCCTGATCGTTGAATCCAAATCCAGTATTGACAAAGCCATTGCCTCCTAGATTATCTCCCAAATTGACATCACCCAGCCCAACATTATGGACAACGGTCTCATTTCCAACTCCGACGTTACCATTTGCAGCAGCGGTAGCGTTGTTGACATTAGCAGCAGGTGTATTGATTACCGGCGGCGCCACTGGCGTGGGAGTACCGTCTCCATGAGCAGTATCAACCCGGACAGACTGATGATCTTCATTACCATGACCAGCGTTTCGGGCCAACAGAGGCTGGACCATGGCCTGCAAATTCTCTTGCCCTTTTGCTATAGCTTCCATGGTCTGCATGAAGAGAGCGAGCTTCTCGCGCACATCTTGCATCTCGTTCTGCATTTGGTCCATGATTTTTCGACAATTGGAGCGTGTAGAATAGCGGTGCGGATGTTGATCTACAATCCTGATAAGTACCTGGTGCAAAGCAGGAAATAAGACACCATCCAAAGATTACCTGTAATGCAATATGAATATGAATGCAATGCAATGTGTCTGTGCATTAGGGAAGTTCATTCCCCCAGTTCTAGTGCGAAGGTGCCGGTGCAGTGACAGTGTTGACAATAGGAATATCGGAGCTGAATCATAGAAAGCCTCATATATTGCAGGGAGAATCAATAAGCCCAGGGTACAAAATCACTGAGAGTACAAAGAAGGCATGACCTCAACCAACAACCCTGGTGATGGTCAGCACTATGCAAATAAAGCATACAAGTTACTACATGATCAAATCCTCCCAAAAGTCTGGTACTCCTCTATCAACTTCTTGGTCTCCGGATGGCTTGGCCGATCAAGCAGCCCTTCAACAAGCTGGTTTCTCCTCTTAAGGACACGGTGTACGTCTTCAGCAGTTTCTTCCCATGTTGCTTCTCCGAAGCAATCTTCTAACTTTCGCTTCTGAGACACTGCTTCATCTCTGGATTTGATTGCCTTGTTCAGTGCATGCTGGACACTATACCGGGTCATCACTTCTTCTTCACACTTCTTGATGCTAGACTTCAACTTCTCTTCGAGGTCGGAAATTTGCTGCTTCAGCTTATCTTCCCTCTTCTTATTGTTGGTGAGTGTAGCATTCCAAGTCTTATTGCAAGAAGATATCTCTCGGTGTGCTGCGTCGAGCGCCTTCTTTTTGGCTTCCAGCATGTCATGGGAGCTTCTAAACTCTTGCCCCAGACGTTCCCGCTTTTTCTTTTCTTCAGTCAACTCAGCCCCTAACCTGTTTAACAGCTCGATCTGTTGTTGGAAAGCATATACGGCCTTGTTTTTCTCACTGCGTACTTGGGCTAACTCTTGCTCTAACCCTTCATTAATCTTCATCAAGGCTTCTTTCTCCTTCACAACTTGTTCGTAGGCTTCTCTAGAGACAGTAGTTGGCTCTGCTGCCGGAATAGGAACAATGACGGGTGCAGCTGGAAATGGCATTAATAACTGACTTGCTCTTTCCTGGATCCAAACTCTATAAGGTGCATAGGCCTGACAGTCATTCTTTCCTAACAAAGGCTTCCCTCTGCGGTTAATACGCGTCCAGGCATGTTGCAGCTTGGCTAGTAACTCCCCTTTCACGTCTCCGGTGAAGTACAGAGATTCCTGTACTTCTTCCTCTTGAGGTGGATTCTTCAGCGCATATCCGAACTGGCGAATGAATAGAGAAGGGTTGTAATTGATACACCCTTTTCTTCCTATCAACGGCACATTAGGGTACCCAGAACAGCTGAAGATGAGCTCGGATCCCAACAAATCTCGATCAAACCATACAACGTCTTCGGAAGATAGCCTCATCAGGCGTTCTGACCAACTGGCTGAGGTTGCACTATCTGCAAAGGGTCCCTTCATGGGGAGATGACTTTTGAACCACATATTCAACAGAGGAGCACAGCAGTACACAGCCTTTCCTCTTCGGTTCTCATTCTTATAGTGCAATGAGTGGTAGAAGTCTCCGATCAACGTTGGCACTGGGTTGCCTGCAGCAAACAGATAGAAAGCATCCAAATCCACAAAGTTGGGCAAGTTAGGAAACAGCACAATTCCATAAATGCATAAAGCCAAAATAGCATTGAAAACCACCCAACAACCGTTCTTGGCGTACTCTTGAGCCTTGCCAACCAGAAAATCTAGAGAGAAACCTGAAACCCCAAGCCAAGAAGTCACTAATAACTCAGCAGCATTCATATGCAAGGCTTTGGCTAAGTCCTCCAACTTGGGCTTAGCAGTAGAGTGAATAAAGGGAACCTTGTTCTGCACGGGAAGCTCAGTAAACTCCACATACTCCTCAATAGTAGGTCCTAGAATGAAGTCAGCAAAAGTAAAGCATCTCAATGCGGGGTCATAGAACTGCATCAAGGTGTATAGCCCGTTCATCTCATCAGTAGTGGGCTTACAGACTAATCTCAGTAATCTCCCATGGCTCATTCTAAAGCTTCTTCTAACCTCCTCATCAGCGAGAGATATCAGACCAAGCAAAGAAGTAATATCAGGTGAAGGCAGCTTATACGCAACTGTTTTCCTCAAACCAGCCATAGTCAATACTCAGAAGTCTGGGCACTAGAACTAGGGAAATGCAAATGCACCTGCAGCACAGACACACGTTAGTGAAATGTAAATGGTAATGGATATGCGGGCAATGCAATGCAAGTAACATGCAACAGGGACCAAAGCTGTAGCTGAATAGCCTGAACCCAATCAAGAAAGGTCTCAGATAGACCATCCAGAAGTCATCAAACCCTGGTCTCAGATAGACCTAAAACAAAGCTCCAATACTGGCCTCTGACAGACCTCAAACCATAACTCCAACTGGTCTCTGACGGACCTCAAATCACATCTCTAATTGGTCTCTGACAGACCTCAGAACACATCTCCAAATGGTCTCTGACAGACCTCATAACTCTCCATAAATAACCAAGATCTCTGATCAAGAAATAAACCGGTGTCTGAAGGTCTGGTTACCTGCATAACCCCAAATCCCCTCACAGGTGGGTGGCCCTATAACTGGCACAAGGTACGGCATCCTATGCGGTCGTCGGTGTCACAGACTTTCAGGGTTGATGATACGATTCCCAGAAGGAGTGGCATCATCAATTCCTGAAGAGGCCTCACTTAGCCAACTTCCAAGTGATCGGTCCCCGGAGTCGACAATTCAGCTGACCAACAACCCCTTCGACCCAAAGGGTAGAAAAAGAAGCCAACCAGAAGAACCTCGTCCGAGTGTAGATTTCATGAGACACTAATGCAAGCAAAGCCGGCACGCGCCCACTACTTTCTACGCTAATTCTAGGTGTATTCAAGCCCAGGTCCGGCTTATCTCTCAATATCAGAATACCCGTCACACCCCAAATACAGCAATAATAATCAGTATACAAAGCTGAAAACACAAGGTTAGAAATATACAATAACTCCATACAAAATCCTCGACGGGAAAACAAGCGCTAGGATTGACTCTCTCAAAGGGACGTTGGATCCCAAATGCATAAGAACCATCGCAGTTCTTAGCAGCCAGGGGACGTTGGATCCCCAGCAGAGTCGCCAGCTGTCGCTACTGCGAAAATCGGCGCCGGCTGAACAGAAGAGTCGCCACCGTGCGTTATTTATCCCACGGGAGGGAAAGGAAACGCTCAGAGTAAACCTCGCACAACACGGGAAAGGTATGGTCGTCGCAACCAAAACCTGGATTCGGGAGTCGGTTACGCAAGGGGAAGGTATTAGCACCCCTCACGTCCGTCGTACTCGACGGGATCCACGCTTGTTTTCGGGTATGGATTATTATTCTATCTACGCTAAAGGTCTGGGGTTAAAAGAAAAGAAAATAAAAATGACTCGGCAAAGTATCGCACTTTATGCCTACGTATTCCCGCCTGGAACGAGAAATCAGAGTCAACGTAGTTCGCCTACCTACGGGAAAGGAGGGGAAGGTTGCTCGCTAGGATATCCCATCCTATGCCTACGTACTTTCACACAGCATGAAAGATCAGAGCAAACGTAGTTCGGGCCACGTACGACACAAGTCTGCCTTGATTGATTTTATTCCTTCTGAAAAAGGGTTTTCTGATTAACAGTCCCAGCGGACAAAAATGACGTCTTGATGAGTTCACATTCTTTTACGAAAGAAGTGTCTTTTATTGTGTTTGAAATCTTTATGTGTTTTTCTGTTTGTTTTGAGAGAGAAGAGACAGAACTCTAACCTACGGTTGCGAAGGGAATCAAACTAACCTAATGTTATCATGCATGGGTTAAGACCTAGTGTCTATCATGCTCCTCTCTTGCACAGAGAGAAACAGAGATCCTACGGGATAGGCAGAAACAGAAACAATAACAGATATATACAGTAAAGCAGTAAAATGCATGGATGCAGCAATACAAGCGAGGCAAGGGAGTCCCACTCAACCTCGAACCTAGAAACAATAGGCAAAAGTGAACAGACTTCACTTTCAACCCAACAGGGTAAACAGCAAACAATACAGTTCAGAAAACCAATCAATACATCAGCAATGAAATACAACAGCAAAAGAAACAGCATCAACAGCTCTGAATCAACACCTGTCTTCAAGTAATCTCCAATCAGCTACAGGCTTCAACAAGCATCAATCTCCATCTTCATGGCCTTCAGGCAAGGGCTTTGATCATCTATCTTCCATCTGCAATGGCTTTTCTTCAAGTTCAAACCTCTAGGATGAGGAATTAGTCACAAGAGTGAAGTGAATGAATGTTAGACAGTTAACTACCTACCAAGGGTGGTTCATCAACTGTTAACATTAAACAGAAATTTTCCTCTCAAAAGTTCTATCTTTCAAATATATTCACTGATCCTTCCAAAGGAAGGAGGTGGATATTTGAAAGAGACTTTGAATCATAGAGAAAGGATGGATGCAGACAAGGCATTCCATGTTTGAGAAACAAGCTTTCTAATCTAGAGCTCTGCCTAGCTCCTAAACCCTAGTCTCCTCACAGCTGCTAGCAATAACCTCTTCTCCAACTCTGGCAGTTGATCTTCAATCTCTGGATCTCCAATGGTCTTCATCTCCTCAAGTCTTCAGCTCTCCCAAGTCCCCAGACAATCCCAATACCCAAGCAAGCAAGCAATAATCCCCAGAGGGCACACCACACCAGTCAATCAGACATACACAGAGTATTAATAGCAGTAGGGGAATCCTGACTTTTTCTAAGGGGATCTAATAACTACCCATAGCCCCTATAGTCCCATAACTAATCTAGTCAAACCCTAAGTCCTAAGGGAAAGAATCAAACTTCTTAAGTCATCACCTAAAAAACCCTAATTTGTTCATGTTGTTCAAGCCTACATTAAGCACCTAAAATTAACTCCTAAAAATGGGAACTAAATTGTTTCTACAATTTCAATATCTCATCTAAGCAACCTAAAAAGAATGAACAAAAAATATGAAAGTATCTAGTAGAACAAAAATTAATAAAATCATGCATGAAATGAAGCTATTCAAAATGCCTTTTATTTAGAAAATATGAGAAAAATATCAAATAACAATAAAATGCAATTTTTATTTAATGACAATTTTCTACACATTCTAATGAAAATGATGTAAAAAGAATGGATTAAAAATGATTTTTTATCTATTTATTATGAATTTTAGAAAATGCATAGAAAAATTGAAGAAAATAAAAGAATATATAATGAAATAAAGTGGAGGGGGTTCATAAAGCAAACACGCTCAGTTCAAAATCCAGGATGGGCCAACAAACGGGGGTGCGTGTAGCAAGTTTGTACTAAGCCCAGAACGAAGTCAGCATTATTGAAAATAAAAACAAGCAGGGGTGTATTCAGCAATGGATTCACGTTCAAATGGAATTGGGCTCAGCATTGGGGTGGTGGGATTAGCAAACACACTTAGGCCCGCCCGTTTCATTAAATGAAACGATGCGTTTAGGGCACCTATTCACTCCCTCCAAAATCAGCTTTAAATGAGAGCCACAGGATTGGCTTCTGAGTCAAAGGTCTTGCAAGCAAGGGACGGCCAGGATTATGTCTTCTTCCTTGGATCATATAAGAACTAGGGTTTACCTCCATGAAACTCCATGCACGCACCACTTCAAGCTCTCGGTTCTCACTCCACAGTCCATGAAACACCACGATATAAACATGAAAAACACTCTAAATCTCTCCCTCTATACACCTATGGTCAGAGTTTGTTTTGAAACTCAACAAATCACTCAACCCGATCACATGAAGTTCTTGCCACCATGAACATACACTGAGATGCATCACAATAATTCTCAACCAAACCTATACTAATCTCTTCTATACTTAATGGTGAGCATTCTGCGCTAACAACCTAAGATTATAATGCACTATGCCATGAGTTCTACATCCTAACAGTTCTAACAACCTGCTAACAATCATCACCAAACAGCACCAAACTCCTCCTAATTGTTCCACTAACAACCTAAATCACATTTAAACTAATAAAACTATGCTAAACTAACTGTATCAAGCTGTGGGAGAGAAATTGAACCTGGTGCAAAAGCTTGTGGATGATGATGGAACTCGTGGATCTGAGGCTTCTAATGCTTCAATCTTGATCTACAATTGCACTACTTGATTCTGTATGCAACACCTTGAGGAGTCTTGCACTGGATCTTGAGTTCCAACTGAATTTGCAACTTGTGTGTTCTTGATGAAAGTGCACGAAATTGAGCTCTAACCACCAGGATCTTGATTGAATTCTATGCCATGATGATGAATCAGTATGATGAAATTGATCTTGATGGTGATTGGTGAAGAATTTGAGAAATTGGGGTGAAAATGCAATGAGAAAGAATGGAGAGAATTTGTGAGATTTTGGTGAAAAAATGAATCCAACCCTTGCTCAATTCTGATTTCATGAATATATAGGGCTCACATGAACTTTCTAGATCCATCTTGCAACTTCCCTTGCCTTCCAACTTTGATTGATTTTGGTTATGTTTCTTCAAATGCAAGTAACCATGGATAACTTTGATTTTTTCCACTAAGCTCAAAACTGTGCTTGAACCATTGTCTCTAAAATGTCTCTTGGACCCAAAATCATATATTGGAAGTCTCCATTTGGACTTATAAATCTCTCAAACCATTTTTCACTTTGACTTTATTCAAGTTATAAGCCATTTTAGTTCAAATTTAACCAATCATGCAACTTCATGTTATGAGCTTTTCCAACAATTTGTGACCTTCTTTCTAGACTCAAAATGTCATTTGGAGCAAGTTTGATGTTGTAAGTTTTTCCATTTGAGGCCTCCTTGTATGAGTTTTGGACATGAGTTAAAATGACCTGTAATTCACAAATGCCCAAAATACCCTTTGCTTGCCAAGACCATAAGTTGAGTTCCACACATCATATGAAGGCATGCTATACCATTCTAGAAAGCTAAGACAATGAGGAACAATTCTTATGTTGACCAGAAATTCAATTGAAATCTCCTTGAGGGGTAAAACTAGCTTGGAAGTCAAGTCACTTTCACAGACAAAATTTCAGATACCTCAGATGACCTGTAACTTGCAAGGACCATAACTTGAGTTTTATAAATCTCCTTGATGTCTTCCACCACTCAAATTAAAGGTCTTGAGATCCTCTACAAGTTTCATGTTGGCCAAGAAGCCATTTGAAGCTAGCATTTTGACTTGTCTTGCTTGGAAATTTGACTTAAACTAGGGGATTTTACACAGAAACCCTAATTTAGAAACTCCTCTTCTCCTTGATTTCTCTTGAATCCTTCTTGGCATATCTCCATATCCTCTTTTATATGTCCAATGATGAACCCCACATCTCTCCACTAGACTTGAATGCCCCTTAAATCAGTCAATTGACCTAGGGTTGACCTAGGGTTGACCCAGATGAAACCCTAGTTGACTGCCTTCAGCTATAGCTCTTGTGCTCTCATCAATGACTTGTCTCCTTCTTTAAATGACTTTCTAAGTCTCTCATAGTGTCTAGATACTCTCCATGCCTTCACCTCACAGCTCACAACCCTCTTGTTGACCCTCAGATACCCTCAGCTAGGAGATGGACTCAAGGCTTGATATGCTGAACTCTTTGCTTTCCAATTCTTTCCTGATGACTTGAATGAGATTGAATTGGGATAATAACCTCTTGATAGGCTTCTAGAGATGAGAATAATGATTGGCCCCCCTGTTGTATGCCTTGCTATGCTTATGCTATGCAGATGATTAGACTATGTACATGACTCTATATGCAAATGCTAATGACATTGAAACATAAACCAAGTGAATAAGGTTGGGCAAATTTTGGGGTGCAACAGTTACCAACCAAAAGTTGGAATCACAAATCCACCCAGGACTAGAGGAGAATTACCAACCAAAAGTTGGGATAAACGTACCACCACCACAGGATTACCAACCAAAAGTTGGAATAACAACCCCAGGAACAAAGGACTACCAACCAAAAGTTGGAATACGCCAACAAAACTTCGGACCCCGCTGGGGACTACCAACCAGAAGTTGGAATAACGCTTACAGGGGATAAAATCCAACCAAAAGTTGGGAAGCAAAGCTACTAACCAAAAGTTAGGATCGCTGGAGATACTTGAACAAAGCTGACTCCTCCATAGAAGACTACCAACCAAAAGTTGGAACGATCATCCGACACTACCAACCAAAAGTTGGAATGACGTCAACAAAAGAAGACTACCAACCAAAAGTTGGAATGATCATCAAAGTAAGACTACCAACCAAAAGTTGGAATAACGTCCGGAACCACCAACCAAGAGTTGGAATAAAAAGGCTACTAACCAAAAGTTAGGATTGTCGGTACCGCTGAATGAAAATGAAATGACTGCAACAAAGACTACCAACCAAAAGTTGGAATAATCAACTTTACTGAGGAAAACAAGGATTACCAACCAAAAGTTGGAATATCATCCCACACGCCAATAGGTCACCAACCAAAAGTTGGGATAAAACAACATTACCAACCCAAAGTTGGAATGAAACCCAAAAGTACCAACCAAAAGTTGGAATAAAACGAATGATTACCAACCAAAAGTTGGAATGAAACCCAAGATTACCAACCAAAAGTTGGAATAAGGAACAATTACCAACCAAAAGTTGGAATAAGGACTTTGCGGGAGACCAAGGATTACCAACCAAAAGTTGGGATAGCACACCCGAAATAGACTATGCTGGGAATTAACAACCAAAAGTTGACATAATATATCCAACATACGCAAGCGACAGAATCAACCGACTCACGACTTGCGGGGAAAGCTCCGATAGGAAAAAGAGAGGTTTGAACAAACGACTCTGCAGAGGAGAAACCAATAACACAAAGACTCCAAAGATCTGCCCCACGGGGGGTAGTACAAAAGATCTCCTGAATTTAAAATCCTCAGCCCTCAAAGGCAAACGACACCAAAGGTATCGAACCTGGCTTATGCTTAAGATGCACATGTTTGGAATGGCGTAATGCTCCATGCGAAATGGAAATGCTACGCGTGCGGGTAGATGCTATGCACGCATGCAGATGAAATGGAACTGAATCAGCAAAATAAATGCTAGCGATACAGAAACCACCCTGCTGGGGAAACAACTTACTCACGCCAATAACAATTGGACTTATGCCGAGAAACGGGCCCTTGCTGGCCTCCTGCAAAGAAAATGTCGGGGTAATAACATTCCTCTATCCTGCCGGGGAGAAGAGAACAAATCTGCTGGGGAAACCATCTTCCTCCCACTTGCTGGGGATTGCTCCGCTGGGGACGAACCTACCCAGGCTGTAGATTACTCAGCAGGGAGAAGATCCAATCACAACTCACTAGGGAGTGCATACGAGCATGCGCCTTGCGGGGATTAAATGTGCCCCAACTGCCGAGGGAAAGCGTACATACTAGCTGCTCGCTTACTACATACAACCTCTACTGGGGATAGAGATGCCAACTTCACTGGCTGGGGAAAACACTCTGGCCAGGGATAGAACGGATTTCATCCACACCTCTTCGCCCCAAGGGTAACGACCCTGCGAAACTGAACAACATACAAGATATCCTACGCAAACGGAACTATCTCAATCATCATTCGTGACATTGTTCAATTAATTCAAAGTTTTAACAATTATTGGCCAAGGCCTACAAGTTTATGTATGTGCAAGTTTATCAAAACATTGGGCATTTTTCACAAACAAAACAGTAAAAGTTAAAACAAACGAGATACTGAATAGTATATGTTTATTGATAAATTGTCTGTAAATAGGCAAGTTTACAACAGATGCAACCCCTGAAAAGAGGAAGCTGCACAAAAGCAATACAGATATGCATAGAAATATATACAAAAGTGTACAGAAATGTCGGCAATGTGGCACAGACAAACACCATGAGCTGATCCCTCTATGACTCGCCTGACCCTGATGCTTTCCCGACGCTTCGTCTTCAGAAGAGATTGATTCAGATAAACGGCCCTCAGGTCCTCCCAATCCAATAAGCAATGAAGTTCCAACGCAGACCGCAGTCATTTGCTCTTCAATCCCTAACTTTTGCCTGAACCGCCCTTTCGGGTTTTCAATTCACCGGGATACCCATTTTTGCCAGAGTCGCTTTTTCAGGTTTTCGACTTTGCGGGTTTACATCTTTTTCATTTTTATCCCTAATTTTTGCCCGAACCCATTCTATTTTTTATGGTTCGCTGGGATGCCCCATTTTTTCCTGGACTTTTCTTTTTGTGTCCAGCGGGTCTCTTTTAAGCAAAGTATTTTTTAACTGCGTCTGCGTTCACAGGGGATGTAAAATCCTCACCATCCATGGTGGATAACAACAAAGCTCCTCCGGAGAAGACCTTTCGAATGACATATGGACCTTCGTAGTTGAGAGTCCATTTGCCCCTTTGATCTGATTGGGGTGGGAGAATCTTTTCAGCACAAGATCGCCCGTCTGAAAGCTTCGAGGGCGCACCTTCTTGTTGAAAGCTTTCTTCATCCGGCTCTGATACAACCGACCGTATGCGATAGGTGCTAGCCTCTTCTCATCCATCAAGCTAAGCTGATTCAACCTGTTCTTTATCCATTCTGCCTCATCAAGGTTGACGTCGACCAGAACTCTTAAAGAAGGAATCTCAACCTCCAATGGTAGGACAACTTCCATACCATATACTAGCGAGAAAGGAGTTGCCCCGATTGATGTGCGTATCGTCGTACGATAACCGTGATGAGCAAAGGGCAACATCTCATGCCAATCCTTGTAAGTAACAACCATCTTTTGCACTATCTTCTTAATATTCTTATTGGCCGCTTCAACAACGCCATTCATCTTCGGACGATAGGGAGATGAGTTGTGATGCATGATTTTGAAATTCTGGCACAATTCCTTCGTCATCTTGTTATTCAAATTCGAACCATTGTTAGTAATGATTCGCTCAGGTATTCCATATATGCAGATGATGTACTTCTTTATGAACCGGGCTACGACTTTCTTCGTGACATTGGCGTACGAGGCTGCTTCAACCCATTTGGTGAAGTAATCAATGGCGACCAATATGAAACGATGACCATTGGATGCGGTTGGCTCAATCTTGCCAATCATGTTAATTCCCCACATGGAGAAAGGCCACGGGGATGCCATAACATTCAATGGGCATGGCGGTACATGAATTTTATCTGCATAAATCTGGCATTTATAGCATTTCTTTGCAAATTTGAAACAATTCGACTTCATGGTTAGCCAATAATACCCTACTCGTAACAGTTTCCGAGACATGGCATGCCCGCCGGCATGTGTACTGAAAGTACCCTCGTGGAACTCTTCCATAAGCAACGTTGCTTCCTTTTCATCCACGCATCTCAACAACACCAAATCATGGTTCCTTCTGTAAAGCACACCATCCGAGTTTAGATAAAAGTTACCAGACAACCTCCTCAGCGTCTTCTTATCCTGGGCCGAAGCCCCTGGCGGATACTCCTGCTTCTTGAGGAAGTTATGTATATCATAAAACCATGGCTTTCCATCAGTAGCCTCTTCAATGGCGAATAAGAAACCGGGCCTATCTAGGCGAGACATTACTATTCTTGAAGCATCATTCCAAAAATTCACTTTATACATCGAAGTCAGCATTGCCAAAGCGTCTGCCATCTGATTCTCTGCTCGCGGCACATGGTGAAACTCTACCCTGTCAAAGAAGGGTAACAACCTCCTTGCATAATCTTTGTAAGGAATTAGATTTGGCTGGCGAGTTTCCCATTCTCCCATGATCTGATTAACCACTAGCGCTGAATCACCATATACATCCAAATTCTTGATTCTAAAATCAATAGCCTCTTCCAGGCCCATGATGCATGCTTCGTACTCGGCTTTATTATTAGTGCAAGGGAACGTCAACCTGGCAGTGAACAGGATATGAGTACCATGAGGAGTTGTAATAATTGCCCCGATTCCACTACCATAGGAGTTGACAGCGCCATCGAATATCATCTGCCACTGGGAACCTTTCTCTAGACCTTCGTCAGGTAATGACTCTTCACAGTCTTTCACTTTGAGGAACATGATATCCTCATCAGGAAATTCAAACTTCATTGATTGATAGTTTTCGATTGGCTGTTCAGCAAGGTACTCTGACAGAACACTTCCCTTGATGGCCTTCTGGAAAACATATTGTATATCGTACTCTATCAGTACCATCTGCCACCTGGAAATTCTTCCTGAGAGTGCTTTCTTCTCGAAGACATACTTGATCAGATCCATCTTCGAAATCAACATGGTTGTATGATTAAGCATATATTGTCTCAAATGTTTGGCAGCCCAAACAAGTGCGCAACATGTTTTCTCGAGCATTGAGTAACGGGACTCACAGTCTGTGAACTTTTTACTCAGATAATAGATCGCATGCTCCTTTCTTCCAGTCTCGTCGTGTTGACCGAGAACACAACCCATACTGTTCTCAAGAACCGTTAAGTACACGATTAAAGGCCTTCCAGCTACTGGGGGTATTAGTACCGGAGGCTCCTGCAAGTATTCTTTTATCTTATCAAATGCTTTTTGACAATTTTCATTCCAGACGACCACCTGATCTTTCTTTAGCAATTTAAACATTGGTTCGCACATGGCTATAAGATGAGATATGAACCAAGCAATGTAGTTCAATCTCCCCAGGAAACCACGAACCTCCTTTTCTGTTTTCGGCGCTGGCATATCTTGTATAGCTTTTATCTTTGCAGGATCGACCTTGATTCCTTTTTCACTGACAATGAACCGCAATAACTTTCCGGAACGAACTCCAAAAGTGCACTTATTTGGATTCAACCTCAATTTGAACTTCCTGAGCCTCTCAAACAGCTTCAACAAGTTGACCAGATGTTCTTCCTCCGTTTGCGACTTTGCTATCATGTCATCAACATAGACTTCGATCTCATGATGAATCATATCATGAAACAAAGTGACCATAGCCCGCTGGTAAGTTGCCCCTGCGTTTTTCAACCCAAAAGGCATTACCTTGTAACAGAAAGTCCCCCACGGCGTAATGAACGTCGTTTTCTCCATATCTTTCGGTGCCATCTTTATCTGATTATAACTGGAAAAACCATCCATGAAAGAAAATACGGAGTATTGAGCAGTATTGTCAACCAATACGTCAATGTGAGGGAGCGGGAAGTCATCCTTTGGGCTCGCCTTATTCAAATACCTATAATCTATACACATCCGTACCTTACCGTCCTTCTTAGGTACAGGTACGATGTTGGCGACCCACGGAGGGTAAGTTGTTACGGCTAAAAATCCTGCATCCAACTGCTTCTGGACTTCTTTGATTTTCACAGCCATATCTGGTCTCGTCCTTCTAAGCTTCTGCTTGACCGACGAACATTCTTCGCGCAACGACAAGCGATGAACCACTATATTAGTGTCAAGCCCGGGCATATACGACCAAGCAAAGATGTCACTATACTCTCGAAGCATCTCAATTAATCTTTGCTTGATGTCACTCTGTAGCGCATCCCCTATCCGAACATTTCTGACAACTTCTTCAGAACCCAGATTGATAACCTCGATTTCCTCCTGATGAGGCAGAATAATCTTCTCTTCTTGTTTCAAGAGTCTAACTAGCTCTTCTGGCAGGTCTTCATCCTCATCAATCTCTTCTTCAGCTTGATAAATCGGTTGATCAAAGTCGAAGCGAGTCATAGGAGGTTCTGAATCGGTGTCATCTGCAATAGGAATCCTGCAATAAAAATGGTTAAATATTTCAAATGATATGCAAACGAGTACAAACCATATTGCCATTTTATTGTGAAAATAAAAATAAGAAAGACAAAGATCACAAAATTTGAATGAGAAAAACGCCCTTTGATTAATTGATAAAGCAATGTTCAAACATAAGCAATAAGGCCCTGAAATAAAATATCGCTATGCTCAGGGTAGAACATAGGGTAGTACAATAATCGGAAAAAACAAAGCATTACTGTTCTGTCGTCACTTGAACGAATTCTTCAATGGACCAGTTGCGCAGGCTCTGTCCTGGAGTGCAAGGCTTGATCCAAGCATCCATATGACAATCACTATCTCCCTCCTCGTCTGACACAACATTGATCCTTTCGAAGATAACTCCTCCTTTAGTGACTTGCACAGGTACTTTATAGCGCGGCGCGCTCTGCGAGGATGAAGAAGATGAAAATGACGGGCGGTACCCTAAACCAAACTTGTCTTGCTTGTGGGGAATCTCCAATACCTGGCCCCAACCTTGCGTTACCCCGGTTTGTACCACTGCTTAGGCTTCTTTAAAAGAAGACATGGACACTTCCGGTGCTTTGCTCACAATAGGAGATTTGTCTTTAATCTTGACTGTTTCGAAATCCTGACAAAGGATTTCATGTATCTCTCCGTCCACCTCGACATACTTGAAGGATGATAAGTGACTGACCATTATATCCTCTTCTCCGCTCACTGTAACAACACTACCGCCAACCACGTACTTTAGCTTTTGATGCAGCATGGAGGTCACAGCTCCTGCTGAATGTATCCATGGACGGCCTAATAAACAACTGTAGGCTGGCTGAATGTCCATAATGTAAAACACTGCATCAAACACTTCCGGTCCCACCTGAATGGGCAATGTCACTTCTCCGAACATAGACCTTCGGGTACCATCAAAAGCGTGCACCACCAGATCACTTGGTGTGCAAATCAATCCCTATGTGTCCAACTTCATTAGAGCTTTCTTTGGAAGTACGTTCAAGGATGATCCCGTATCCACAAGTACATGCGACATAACAGCCCATCGGCATTCTAATGATATGTGCAACGCACAATTATGGTTTCTGCCCCTTGGCGTCAAATCCAAGTCTGTAAACCCCAAGCCATTCCCTGCATTTACGTGTGCAACAACCCCTTCAAGTTGATTAACCGAAATTTCTTGCGGCAGGTAAGCAGTATTGAGTATTCTCAATAGTGCATTCCTATGCGCTTCAGAACATAGTAACAAAGACAAGATAGATATATTAGAAGGAGTTTGTTACAAATGATCGACTATCTTGTAGTCACTCTTTTGTATCAGCCTCATAAACTCTTCTGCGTCCTTTGACAAAGATTCCTTCTCCCCAGACTGAGAAGTTTCCTCTACCACAGGTCTCTTCCCCTTGTCAACCTTATCAACAACCACTTCAGGTGACGAAAAGACCCGACCACTACGGGTAATGCCTCCTGCTCCCACAAGATTATCTACTGAATCCACAAGGGGACCATTCAAATCTAGTTTCTGTCCGTTGCAATACACTTCAGCTCCGTAATTCCACGGGATAGCCTTGGTGCTTTCAAACGGTATGGAACCTGCTTTAGTTATGGTTATTGTTGGTGGTTTTGGCGCATAAATGGTAACAGTCTTGTGCGGAATGGAAATTGTTGCAATTTTATCCCTTTCCTCGGCCACCAACTCTTCAGACTTTCTTTCGACAGACCGGTCAAACTGTAAAACTCCACTATCCATTATCTCTTGAATACATCCTTTCAACTGCCCACATCCCTTAGGATTAATCAAACACTCAACACATTTTTTAGCACAACCTGGGAAAACACCCTCCTTCAGCAATCTAGTTTTCACAAAGCTCAAAGGTGTTTTCAGCTCATTAACATCTGTTACCAAACCCAAAACATCCTCCTCAATAATTGCATTAACCCCAGCTTGCCCATGATTCGGCATGGGATTTTGTACGACATTAGGAACATCATTATAGAAGTTAATTGCTTTACTGTCAATCATGTCCTGCACCTTATGCTAAAAGGCTTTACAATTATCGATGTTATGCCCCAAAGCACCTGAATGAAACTCACAGCGAGCGTTTGCGTCATACCCGGGTGGAGGCGTTCCTATCAATGGAGCTAAGGTCCTCTTCTGGATAAGTTTTAATTGCAACAGAGCTTGCAATAACTAGGAATACGGAATCGGTGGTGTATCAAATCGTCTATTTGACGCCTGAGCCCGATCCGAGTATCTTCTGTAGCCTTGTTGATTCTGCTGATGTTGTTGTTGCTAAACTGCAGGAATTGTAATACTGGCAATCTGCTGCTGCTGCCAATTCTGACCTCTACCTCTCTCGCGAGAACTGGACACTGAGTTGGTATCTCCTTCTCGTTTCTTGTTACCGAACACCTTCTTACCTCCTCTAGCTGAGGGCATTTCACCAGCACTTATCTTTCCTAACTTGATGTTATTTTCCACCCTCTTTTCGGTGATGATTAAGTTAGAGAAACTACCCGATATACTACTAATGAGCTTCTCATAATAAACAGCTGGCAGAGTGGCGAAAAACATATCAACAAGCTCACGTTCCACCATAGGCGGCTGCACCCTGGCTGCTAACTCCCGCCATCTTTGAGCATATTCTTTGAAGCATTCATTGTTCTTTTGTGAAAGATTCTGAAGCTGGACCCTGTTAGGAGCAAGGTCATTGTTGTATTGATAATGCTTCACAAAGGCCTCGGCCAAATCCCTCCAACTATGGACATTCACGGGTTCCAGGCTCATGTACCATTCCAATGAAGGACCAGACAAACTGTCCTGGAAGAAATGCATAAGCAATTTCTCATCGTCTGAGTAGGCAGACATCTTACGGTAGTAGGATCTCAGATGAACTCTCGGGCAGGTGGTACCCTTGTATTTATCAAAGTATGGGACTTTGAACTTCGGCGACACTCTTAGGTCCGGGATCAGTCCCAGGTTAGCCATGTCGAGGCCCATGGAGTTTTGACTTTCAAGGGACTTCATTTTTTCTTCAATCATCTTAATCCTCTTATCAGCTTCAGAGGGTAACTCAGCAGCTACGACCCTTGGCGAGAACACATCCTCTTTCCTGTCTTCGTTCCAGAGGTGATCCATATTACCATGTATAACACAAGTGGTGTCAGGACCATAACCAGTCCCATTACCATTACCACCATTACCAAACCCAGTATTACTGAACCCTGCAGCATTACCCGCACCAGCAGCATTACCACTCCCTCCGGCGGTAGGGATAACCAAAGTAGGCATGGAGTTATCAGCCCGAGGAGTCTTAACATGTGGAGGGTTAGCAACATTCCCACCATGCAACACACCGTTGCCATCAACACGTGCAATCAAAGGCTGCACTAGAGTCCAGAGTTGCTCTTGTCCATTAGCCACTCCTTGCATTACCTCCATGAACTGGGCCATCCGGTCCCTCATTTCCTGCATCTCTGCTTGCATATGCTCCATCACTCTCTTCTGATTTCCCCTAGTTGCGTACCGGTGAGTCGTTAGATCAGCAATCCCGAAACACTAGTGAACCACAAGAAAATAAGATTAACAATTCCAATGCACCTGCAATGTGAAAAATGCAAAAATGCAGACATGTATGTATGCAACAGGGAAATTTCCCCCTCGATTATAGTTTCCGGGAAACATAACAGTGGAGAACCCTACGGACAAGCATATAACAAAAACTCCTCGTATATAATCACAGGCCAACAGGAAATGTACAAGCTACAACTGAGTACAGTAAGGAAAAGACCTTAACCAACAAGCCTAGTGATGGTTAGTACAACAGACAATAAGCATCAAACTACAACAGAGATAAATAAGATAGTCAAGCGGGATGACATGATCGCAAGTCTTCTAGCAACTCTAGCGTTTCAGGATGCTCTGGCCTAGCAAGCAATCCCCGAATAAGAAACTCCTGCTGGCTAACAGTATGCTGTAGACTCTCAACATGGTCTTCCCAAGCTCCTTCCCCGAAACACGCCTCGAGCTTGCATCTCTTGGAATCAGCTCTCAACCTGAAATCCTTCAAGTTCGAAATAGCTTTGTTGTACCCCAAATTTTGACCCCTTAGATTCACATTATCATTTTTAGAAGCATGATCATGCATTATCTAACCCTAAATCAAGTGCAAGTTTATTATTGTCAAGTTACAGATGAATCAGGGTTCTCGCACCGACAAATTCAAAACAATCAAGAAATGATCAACCAATGAGTTGGGCCAATTCAATCATGGAATGAAATCAAAGATAATATCAAAGTCAAATGGGAAGTCAATTTGAAGAAATCGTTTCAGAATCAAGAACAGTGCAGTCAGGAGGCCCCGATTAGGGTTTTTAACTAGTGGAAAGTCAACTGTGGTTTGGCTTTGATGTTGGAAGATGTTTTAATGGTGGTATTGAGGTCCATGAAGTTCATATAGACTATTAAAGACTATTCAAGAAGTATCCAAGTCTCAGGATGTCCAGAATATCAACGGGTGACTCAATCGGCACCGATCGATTGTACGGTTGACCGAAAAGTCAACTCCCCAAATTTTGAGAATTGGGATCCAAGTGGTGAATCAAAGTTGTTCCTTATGTCATAATGGACTTGCATATCAATTTTCATGGTCATTGGATCAAGAATGAGAGAGTAATCGAGAAATCGGGAAATTAGGGTTTTGAAAAGGGCTAAACCGTATCTCCTTAACCACACATCCAATTGAGTTGGTTCTAGTATCATTTGAAAGCTCTTGACAAGTCCTACAAAAGTCCCATACTAGTCCACAACCATAAAATGCATACTTTTTGAGATATAAGCAAAAACATTCCTAGAAGGGAAAATAACTTAGAAAATTTCTAAGTTATTTTCACTTTAAAAGCTAAAATCAGCCAACTTCAAGGGGGTTTTTCACCTAGTTCCAAATAGAATCAAGATTTCTGGCCAACATGAAAGTTTTAGTACTATGTGAGGGATTTCTAAATTGTACAAGAACATCTCAAGGTGAGTTATGAGCTGAGAGATACATGTGTTCAAAGTTGGTATTTTGTCATACTAGTCCCACATTGACCAATTTTGCAAAAGCACCTCTATCACTCAAGTGGGCCAATTCTAACTTGTCAAACTCACACTATCTGATATATTGAACATCTCAAGCAAGTTGAAGCAAAGAAATTGCATGGAGATAGCATAGAATTAAAGATTGGAAGTTCATTGCCTAAGTTGTCATTTTTGACTTTTCCAAGCATGAGGTGGAAAGTGATTCTGCTCCAGCCACTCTACCAAGCACCTAGGCTGCAATTTATCAGTTGAAACATCATTTAAACTTGCCCATTGGGTTAAGGAGACAGCCAAAGATCAGAAAAAGCAAGGCAAGTTGGCAAGTGGTTGAAAATATCAAGTTTGCTTCATGGTTAAGCAAGACTTCCTAGCAAGCACCTCAATCATTTTCTCTATAAAAGGAGAGCTCCCTCACCTCATTTCCAACACATCTTTTCTGATAGAAACCACAAATAACCCCTGTCATCACAATTCCATCATCTTGCTTCAATTTCTCAAAAAATCACAAAGTTCACCAAAACACTCAAAAATGGCCTTGAAGTGAAATCTCTACCACATCAAGTTCTACATGTTCCAACACCCAAACTATCATCCATACACTTTATAAATAACATATATAAGGTGTACAAACCATTGAACCACCAAAAATCACAAGAAATCAAAAAGTCAACCTTTCACTTGACTTACTTTGACCAAAGTCCATAAAAAACACCAAATCTTGCTCCAAACCTTTTCTTGAGGTTTTAACCACTTGAACACCTCAAGAACCATATATCTCAACTATCAAGACCCTTAGAAACTATTGGAGATTCATAATTTTCATTTTGGCCTCATAAGTGTGTGGTTACTTAAAGTTGAAGCAAGGACCAAGGCAAAGAAGTGAAGAGGAGGTCTCTGGTTTTCTCAACCATTCTAGCACATTCAAAGGGTTCAGCAAGAGGTATGTGACTAGTTTCCACTGACTTTTGCACTGGTTCTCAAGAATAGGCCTTTTTGACCATTGTGTTTGAATTTTGAAATATGAGCATTATGTGCTTTTCATGACATTTTGTGTTTGTTTCTTAGTTTTATTCCAAGAGCCATATTCTGTTTTGCCTAAGGTTAATATTGTGGTTGGGTTTAAAGTTCATTTATAGGTCCTATTATACATGTGTGAACAAGGTATAATGAGAATTGGTGTATATGACAACCATGTTGTTTTGTACCTCTATGTTTGGGCTAGGTATGCTAACTTCATGTACAGGTCTTGTTTCCTGTTGAACCAAATACTGAGATGATCAAAAACTCACTAATGTAATGTTTGGATTGTGTGAATCCTTTCTTGAGTTTGTTTTGGTCATAATTCATCACAAGGTCTCATTTGGTAACTATAGGGTGGTCATGATTTGGAGTGTGTTTATTACCAAAAATCTGGTTGCAGCAGTACTTGGAGGGTTTGTTTTGTGTTTAGGTATGCTGCTGAAACAGGTGGTGTTTGTGACATTATTATAATTAAGTTGGTGTCCATTAATTGTCAAGAGCATTTCTCATAATAAACTGGTTTAAATGAGCAGTATGTGTAGGTTTTTAAGGCTTGGAAGTTTCATCTTAGTCAAGGTTTGGTAACTTGTCTAGATCATTTTGGCTTGATCATGTGTATAGCCCTAAAGAACACATCTTTAGCTCTGTCATAAACTCATCCTTATGGAAATGTCTAGGGCTGTCCTCATGGAGCTGAGTTTTGTCAAGATGGGTGTTTATCATCAAACTTGCAGCTAATTAAGCAAGTTTTTGATTGTCTATTTAAGTTAGCATTTGCTGTGGGGACTTTTGGTAGGCTCTGAACAGATGATGTTTGTTGAGCACAACAGGGTGAGGTTTGAGGTTTGTATCTGTTTTCAATTTTTGTTTGGTTTGTGTCATTAACTAGGCTTTGTTGGTTGTTATATATCAATCCTTAAGCTGACAGTCAAGTCAAAGGGTGTTTAAGATGAGGAATTAGGGGTATAAACTTTGGACAGGTTTGATTTTGCTTAAGTGTTGGCTTGGTCTTCATTGAAGTTATGATTGGTGCTGTTGAGGCATAGCATTAGGGACTGTCATTACAAGTCCATCTATTGTTTGTGTTGGCTATAGGCCAAGGTAGGGATCTGATGATGATGTTTAAATAAACCACCTGCTGTCCAACCAACTCATAGCAGTAGGAACATTATTTCTGCATAAAACCAAGGACTAAATATCATAGATCCTGACTATTGGAGGGTTGATTAGAAAGAATTCAGGTTTAGGCTGAGGAAGATTTTGTCACCACTGGTTGGATCTTTTGCTCATGCTAAGCCTGACAGGGACCTGTTTTGATTAAAAGCTCTTATCTAGCAAAACTTTGGATTTGAAGTATTAGCAGCAGGGCTGGTAACAAAACTTTAGGACTTTAGATTGAAGTTTGGATTAGCTAGCTGCATCAGCTGTTATGTTTCTGTTTGCAAAGCCATCAATGAACACAAGATTGAAATGTCAAAAGTAATAACTGTCCATCATTCAAAACTGTCTTCACTTTCAAAAAAGAAAAAAAACCACATCTCAAGATTTGAACCAAGTGACAGACCATATACCAGTTGTGATTGGAGATGTACTTACATGACATTTGCACTTGAACTCCATGGTTTATGTGCATACCTCTAGGTCCCAATCACCCAATGCTTTAACAGAAGCTGTCAAAAAGGCATTGAGGATGTCTTGGGTGCATGAGCACTGTCAGTCCTGCCTTGAGCATACTCTAGCACCATCAGACCTAATCTTAAGCTTACAAATGTGTAGAAATTGGATTTAGTGGTAGGTTACAGTTGCCATCTAGGCACACTAGCTTTAGCCTGTGCAAATCTATCTTTCAAAACACATCATGATAGTCTAACAGTTATCTTTGGCTGCTGATTGAGTTGGTTCCTTCAAAACATAAATCAAGGGTGAATATATTTCAACCTAGTACAGATTAATATTACACTGATAGAATTCATCCAACCTTGCTGACCAATCCATGTGACTAACCAACAAAACTGACTGTATCGAATACAACAAATTTACATTAGCTGCTCATTTCAAGTTAGGTTATTTAGAGTTTTTTAACCATTGTGGTTGAGTTACTCTGCCTAGTGTTGATTATACTCCAGTCTTAGATAGAATTTTTGGAAGAACACTGTTGTTACACATATAGGATAGTGATCCTACTACCATCCTTGTTTTGAAAAAAGGGGCTGCTGATTTGAAAGTGGAAATTCTCAGCCTATGGTATTTGGAGTTTGAACCTTGAAGATTTTGTTTAGTTCTTGATGAAACATTGTTGTGTTATGAGGACATCTTTTTTCAGGTTGTTAACTGTCTTGGAGACTTTTGTAAGGACTGCTGTCCTAGGATGGTCATTTACAGTTGAGAGCAGTTTTGGTTAGTAATAGGTATCAGCAAGATAGGGTCCTTTCCTTTGGTAATATCAATTCATACCCTTGGATATGAGTTCATTAGGCCTAGCATACTCGATCCTTGCCAACTTGAAGTTAGTTTTGGTTATTGCCACTGTGGAAAGCTCAGAACAGGTTTGAGATGTGATTTGTTGTTGTAGCATCTGTTTACATGGCCTTTACATAATTTGTCTACTTTACTTTGGCCTCTATTGAATTTAAACTGTTGGAAATCCCCAATACTAAAACACCAAAGCATGTTGACAGTTGTGTGTGGAGGCATACAATGCCATTCAAATTCTACATTTTGTGCCAAACTGATTTTTTCACAAACTCACTTCACAAACATCTCACATTAGTTCATTATAACATGTTTACCTCATCATCTCATCAAAAATCACTCTGTCCCAAAAAATCACACACAAAATGACTTTTGCTATCACATGCTTGCACATACCATACCAATTTGAGAATGAAGGGTTTTCTTTGAAATCTTTTGATTGCAACAGCTTTGTTTGACCACATGTGACATGTTTAAATGAACCAAACCATTGGAAATGACTTGGATACCAAACTACACTATCTCATGCACGTAACACATACAAAAATGCATTTTGAAAACCAAATATTCACATGATAGTTCCAGTTCCATTTTTTTCACACACACATACTTGAAATCATATTTGGAAGGTGTCCATAATCTCACTTTGATCTGAATTGCCTTGGAACTCAAAAACCATATTGTTATGCATTGTTATTCTTATGTGCATTTGCAATTTGTATGTGACTTTCTACAGTCAATGATTTCTGGCCATGAAAGTATTATGATTTGCTTTATTATCATCTAACTGTTATGTGTGTGTGCTTGGATTGAATTCAATGTGGTTGTATGGAGCTACTCATGTGAAAATGCATCTCATGACATAAAAACACAAGGGCTATCGAATTTCTCACTAGGTTAGGAATTTTGAAAAACCACCACCACCATCCTCTTCCTCGTTCAATTCTACCCAAGATCCATATAAAATTTGCCTCGATCCGATAAGCGGTTAGTGAGATACGGTATGAATCGTATTTGTGTTGATTATGTATTTTGGCCCAGCCATGAAATCAATCAAGCCTTGTATATTTATTGTTGCGCTTTTATTAATGGATGTAACAGCCGCCCCAGCGGTAGAGACTCGCGCGTGTATTAGTCTTGGCATGGGTTCGATCCCTTGTGATAACCCTTGCTGCCACTTTTCCTCATTTTTGTACATAAACTTCAAAAATTCGTAACTCTCTCATATTTTATCGATTTTTATCCGTTCTTTTTTCATTATGTTTGTTTTTATATGTACTTTCATGCCATGTAATTATTTCCCATGTTTGATTATTTTTTCACCATGTTTGATTGTGCGCGATCCGCGCGTCAACGGTACTAACCCTATTTGGTTGCAGATGAAATTTAAAAGGTTTCCTCTTGTGTTTTCTCAGGAAAATTGATTGTTATCATGTTTATACATGTTTTTCAACATGTTAGAATTTTTACCTCGAATTATTTTTATGTTTATCTCATTTGTCTGTTAACGGTATTCCAGGTGCGAACTGTCGTCACGGTTCTCGTACCAAAACAATTGCTCTGATTGTCATCATTGCTTTCCATCTTTAATCTTTGTATTGGTTGTCACCATGAATGTTTGAATAATGTTTGTATTTTATTTTATCCCTAAGCGACGAAGCTCGTTAGCTTTCATCCAGTTGCCGACAATACTGTTCCTCCAAAGGAAGGTCTGTCCACTTGACTGTCAATGTCTTGGACCAAAATCTCCGTTTTCCCTTTGACTTTGTTAAGTCACTCTAACCCTAATAAGAAACCTCTAGACTTTGCTTGAAGTCCAAGAAACCTACCCATACTAGGAGTGTTCTTCAACTAGAACCCTAGGAAAGAGTTCGTCAACTCTATGTAAGAATCATTGTCATGATTTTCTTACTTTCCCTTTTCAATTTAGCTTAGGGAGTTTTGTCAAACTCCACACAAACATCGTCATGTTTGTTCCCCTTTGAACTTTGATCATCATCAAGAGTTCTTTCCCCTCGTGAGGTGAACTACGATTGCTCTGATTCTATCCTAGTCAGGATACGTAGGCAGAAGGTGCGATGCCTTTGCGAGCAAACTTAGAAAACCACTTAGGCCTTTATTTTACTTTTATTCCCAACTTAAACCATAGTGCACAATTCACGAACTTAGCAAGTAAAACAAAAGGTTCCTGTAGAGTACTACAGATGTTTAGGGTGCTAATACCTTCCCTAGATATAACCAACCCCCGAATCCCCGAATCTCTTAAAAGCGTTGTTGTCACCTCGCGCAAAAGGTTCTTTCTTTCTTTAGACCTATCCTTTGGATAAATTAAAGTCCGGTTGTAAAAAGAAATACGGTTCAAGTTAATTAATAGCTTGATATCCAATTTTCACCGCAACAGAAATGGCGACTTCACTGGGGAGGCTTTGCTTTTGCTTTTATTTTGAGGGTTCAACCTATTTTGTTTAACTAATTGCTATCTGTGAATACTTGTATATATTTGTGCTCTGATGGTTTGGGAAACTTGAAATGGTGAAACGACACTACACCCGTGCTCAAGCGTACTTATGATAGGAAGGTGGTATATTCAAGAAGGCTTATAGGGAGTTGATTCCCGACCAAGCTGACTTGAGAAAATCACCACTCAGTAGAGGCCCTTTTTGAGAGTTAGTATTGTTGATCGAGTATTCGTGAAAACAATGCTACTTTCTACATAGGTGCCCATGACACTGAGGACCTTTAGATACCTTTTCCCCCACTATGGCTTTATTAGGATGTAGTGCGGTGACTATAAGGAAGTAATTCCAAAGTAGTTGATACGCGATACTACACTTGGACGAGACTCTCTTGAGAATATTATCAACCACCAAGTATTTGGGAAATTGATAATATCCGAAAGATGGGTCGAGGACTCCAGGAACTCTTTTAGAACCTTGTTCTGCAGTTATGGAAACCTTAGTACATACCTTTGGGGAGGGTAGACCTTGACTCCTTGCTCATATTTTCCAAACCCGAAACCTTGTCTGTTTACTTGTGTAAATCTGTGAATATGTGATTACCTATGTTTGTGCATTCATGCATCCATAAACATCATGTCATAAAAGTTTTATGGAACTCAGAGTCGTTTATTTATAAAATATCAGGAAAATCATGGACAACGGAAAAAAGAAAACTATAAAGTACACTTACAAAAGCCCTAATATAGATGAGATTGAAAGGTTGAGCACTCTGATCACAGATGTAGAAGGATTCAAGAGCAGGTACGGGAATTTGTTGTCTCTACTGAAAGCAAGGAAGAAAATGGATTCGGGACTCCTTTCCACATTACTCCAGTTCTATGATCCACTTTATCACTGCTTCACATTTCCGGATTATCAGTTAGTGCCAACACTTGAAGAGTACTCCTGTCTGATTGGGTTACCCATCCTTGATGCATCTCCTTTTCCCGTCATGGAGAAAGACCCTAAAAAGGAAGAAATTGCTAAAGCCACACGTATCGGGTTGGTAGACATTCAGAAGAACATGGTTACTAAAGGAGGAATCTTTGGGCTGACTGCAAAATTCTTGATTGGGAAGGCTCAGTATTATGCCGATCACTTGAGTATGGATGCTTTTGAGGCTATTCTAGCCTTACTTATTTATGGGATCTTTCTTTTTCCGAGCTTTGACAACTTTGTGGATCTCAATGCCATCAAAATATTCTTGAAGAAGAATCCAGTACCTACTCTACTAGCTGATGCTTACCACTCTGTTCATCAAAGAAATCTTCACAAAGGAGGAATGATCGTCTGTTGTGTTCCGTTGTTGTATAAATGGTTCGTTTCTCATCTACCCAAAGCCCATACTTTTTGGATCAAAGGATGGTGGTCTGAAAAGATTATGGCTCTTACTCACTCCGATATTGACTGGTACAGCCGTAGTTATGATGGGATCAAAATCATTGATAGTTGTGGAAGCTTCGGGAATGTACCTCTCCTTGGTACAAATGGGGGAATCAGCTATAACCCTGTGCTTGCTCGTCGACAATTTGGTTATCCGCTGAAAGACAAACCCTGCAGCGCTCACGTAGAAGGTATTTTCTTCACAGGAGTTTCAGAATTAAAAGATGAAATTCTCAAGGCATGGGGGCATATACACCGAAAAGGAAAAGAGGACTTGGGAAGACCTAACTGCATCTCTTTTGAACCTTATCTCCAGTGGGTACGAAAGAGGGCCATTCAGTTGAAAATGCCTTATCCTCCACAAAAGCCTATGGTATTAATAGAATAACAACCATTGATTTTCATGTCTGAGGAAGAAAAGCTGAAGATCGCTCTGAGGAAGTCACAGCAGACTGAGGTATCCTGGAAGTACAAATATCAGGTGGCTATGGAAGAAAACGAGGAACTCCGCAAACAACTTCAGTCAAAAGAAGAGGAAGCAGTTGCAAGCAAGAAGAGGAAGGCACAGGAAGATGCATTTTATTCCAACCATCAATCAACTCCTTGGAAGGCTATGGTAGACAAACTCATCCTTGAGAAAGCACAGGTGGAAGAAGAGCTCAGAAGAATCAAGAAGAGAGAGGATTTTTAGAGCATATTGAGTTGTAATATTAGGGCTTTTTGTAAGATGTACTGAAATCTTTTGTAATACCCTTTTTGAAAAATCAATGAAATGAAAGGATATTTTGGTAAAATTGAGTTCCATAAAACTTTTGCATTTAGGGTTGCATTCTTGTTATTTTAAACATTCAAGGAACTAAAAGATTATTTTGCAGATATTATAGGATGGATTCTGGAAAGAAAGAAGAGGTTGTGTTCCGAAGACCGAGACTAGAGAACCTGAAGAAACTGGTAAGTTTGGTAGAAGACCCCGAGGCGTTCAGAGGAAGACATGGGAATATGCTGTCATTACTGGAAGTTCAAGTGTACGAAGAAATGTTATCCGCACTCGTGAAATTCTATGATTCAACCTATCATTGCTTCACGTTTCCAGATTATCAGTTGCTACCAACCTTGGAGGAGTATTCCGCCCTAATGGGGGTGAGCGTTACCCCCAGTCCCTTTTCTGGAAGGGAGGGGACTCCTAATGAAAGAGCAGTTGCAGAGGCCGCGTATTTGGAATTGGACGAAGTGCGATCTCATATGGGTGCTAAGGGAGGGATGTACAGAATTTCAGCTATGTTCCTATATGAAAAAGCTCAGAGCTATGCCTTGTCACAAAATACTGAAGCATTTGAAGCCATCCTGGTGTTACTTATTTACGGACTATTCCTGTTCCCAACTGCTAGTGATTTTGTGGACGCAGATGCGATCAATCTTTTCTTGATCAAAAATCCTATACCCACCTTGCTGGCCGACACTTATTTTACCCTCCACCGAAGGAACTGCTATGGGGTTGGACGAATTGAATGTTGCACTGTTCTCCTGCACAAGTGGTTTATTTCACACTTGTCAGAAATTCCAGCCATTTGGGATAAGCAAAATGGACTCTCATGGACGGAAAAGCTGTTGTTGCTCAAATACTCAGACATTAAATGGTTTGATCCTATGTATGGAGGAATTTACATGATCCAAAGCTGTGGAGATTTCCCGAATGTACCGCTCATCAGCGTCAATGGGTGCATCAGCTATAATCCTATTCTGGCCCGTCGACAGTTGGGGCACCCCATGGAAGATGAACCAGATCCGGACTATTTGAGGAAATTTTACTTGGAGGAAAGGAAGAATCCTGCTTATAGGGCTCGAATCGCGTACGCTTGGCGTTATGTCCACACAAGAGGAGTAACTGCCCTATGCCCCCACAATGCTACTGTTTCAGAATCTTACCTATCATGGGTAAGAGAAGCGGCAATGAAGATGTTCTATACCCGTTTTGAGCCTGACTCGCCCAAGCCTACCCTCGTAGAAGAGTTGAAGGCCGCCTTGGCAAAAGCTGAGAAAGAAGGGAAAATGTGGAGAGATAAGTATTTCAAGGCTATGCAAGAGAAAGAAGAACTTCAAGAATTGGTACGTCAAGGTGGAAGAAAGAATCAGTCTGAAGATGAAGGACCATCCAGCAGAAGAATCTAGAATCTATTGTTGTTGTTTTTCGTATTTTGTAGAAGCTTGTATTTTCATTTCCCGTTTGATGTTGTAAACTCTCCAGATATTATCAATGAAGATTTGGCTGTTTTTCCTATTTATTGTTATAATATTCGCAAATAAAGCTTTTATTCCCTTGAATGTTTAAAATCTGCATTTTGCATGTTCGCATTTCATAAACATTGCATATACATGTTCCTGAGTCAAGTCTCATCCCTCTGTCTTGTCAACAGAATCACACTGAAACCTCGCCATCAGTACAACATACGAGCCCAAGCTCGCTTAAGGATGGAAGAGCAGAACTTGGATGTAAACAGAATCGACAATGAACTCGGAGAGCTCCGAGGAGGCATGGGACAGATCAAAGAAGCCTTGCAAGTCATCCGGGCAATGTTGGACACTCAAGCCACCGTTGTCTCTGAAATCACTGCAGAACCAATCCCGACAGCTGTTACTATTACCAATGTGCCAACCTATGGGTTACCTCCAGGCTTTGTGCCACCGCCGAGAGTCACTCAACAGACAATTCCCTTGGGAGGTGAGATTCCACAAGTTATTCCCACCTACACTCCAGCTACAGTTCAGGTTCAAGCACGCCCCATCTTTCATAATCCACCACCGGTATACGAAGGACCCGAAGGGTATGAAGAGGAGAATGAATCACATGAGAAGTTAAGGGAAAGCATTGAAACTATAGGGAGGAAGATCCGAGCGATGGAAGGAAACGATACCTTTGGCACTGATGCCAGAGAAATGTGCTTGGTATCTGGACTAGTAATACCACCAAAGTTCAAAATCCCAAATTTCGATCAGTACTCAGGAGCTACTTGTCCACGAACTCACTTAATCATGTACTATAGAAGAATGGCAGCACACGTCGAAGACGACAAGTTAATGATCCATTGCTTCCAAGACAGTCTGAAAGGAGCTCCAGCAAAATGGTATCTAAGTCTAGATCAGTCCAGAATCCACAGTTTCCAAGATTTGGATGATGCATTCATGAAACATTACAAATATAATATGGATATGGTGCCTGACCGAAGGCAGTTGTTGAACATGTCCCAGAAAAGCACAGAGTCATTCAAAGAATACGCTCAGCGGTGGAGAGAAACAGCGTCCCAGGTAGAACCACCCCTAAGTGAGAAAGAACTGACAGACTGGTTTGTTGACACAGTGAGACCAGAATTCTATGAGAAAATGATCAGCAGTGTGTCTGCAAGTTTTTCAGATATTGTGGCCGTGGGAGTGAGGGTAGAACTGGGAATGAAAAGTGGAAAGGTAGCCAGCAGCTCCAGCAGTTCTAACAACAACAATATTAAGAAGGTCAGCAGTGGGTTTCACAAGAAGAAAGAAGGTGAGACAAATGCCATAATGGGGAGAAGAATCCGTACCATGAGACCTCCATATCAGCAATATCAACCGCCTCAACAAAGTTTCTTCCAGCCAATCCAGCCTAACTATGTTCAACAGTTTCATCAACAAAGACCCATGTACCCGGTACAGTATGCCCCTCAGCAATATGTGGCAGCTGTGACCCCAGCATTCAACCATTCCACTTCAAACTATCAACCAGGGCGACCAGCGCCCATGTATCAGCAAAACCAGCAAGGGCATCAATGAGCGCCCAACGCTCCGCCCTTTCAACAAAATCAGCAGCAGAGGGTACCACAGCCCAGGCAACAATACCAGAACCGGAGGCCAACAACAAAACCTCCACTTCCACAAATACCAATGACGTACACTGAGTTATATCCATCTTTGGTCCAACAGGGGTTGATCACGACAAGACCACTTAATCCAGATACCACATCTCCACATTATAACCCAAATGCTCATTGTGCTTTCCATGAAGGTGCTGCCGGCCATGACTTAGAAGGTTGCTTTGCCTTAAAACATCTGGTAAGAGAGTTGATGGAGAAGAAAATCTTGTCCTTTGATGATGTACCACCTAACGTCAAAAGTAACCCACTGCCAAACCATGGAGGGGTCAATGCCATTGAAAAGTCAGATGAAGAGATAATTAATGATGTGTCAAAAATCAGAACGCCATTGAAGACATTGCATGATAAGCTGACAGAAGCAGGGTTGTTGGGAGATGTTCATAACCAATGTGAAAAACGTATCGTTAGTTCCAGTGGATGTAATGGGATACGGGAAGATATACAAAGATTGATAAATGAGGGGATGTTACAAGTATGTGGTAAGGAAAGGAAAGAAGAGGTTTCTGTAATAGAGCCAGTTTTCGACCTATCCAGGAAAAGAGAGAAAGTTCCAGTGTTTAACAGGGGTGCAAGGCCAGTTTTCAACAGAGCTGCTATAGGTCAACCACGACCAATCGTAGTTCAGAAACCAAGACCGTTCCATTATGACAATACAAAAGCTGTTCCGTGGAAATACGATGTGACCGTGGTAGACCAAGAAACAGGAAAGATTGTTCAGACAGATAATCAGAAAGATGTGACCAATATTGCCGGCACTAGCAAGATGACCCGCAGCAGTCAGATCTATCAGCCAAAAGAATCAGTAGCTATTCCAAAGGAAGTCATTCCTGCTGTGGTAATCAAAGAAAAAGAAGCTCCGAGCACAGAAGAAGAAAATGATGAATTTTTGAGGATTATCCGAAGGAGTGATTACAAGGTAATAGATCAGCTTCATCAGACGCCATCAAAAATATCAATCTTGTCACTCTTGATAAATTCTCCAGCTCACAGGGAAGCATTACAGAAAGTATTGAGACAAGCACACGTAACTAAGGACATTTCACTTGGGCAGTTTGATTCAGTAGTGGCTAATATCACGGCATGCAATACTTTAAGTTTCAGCGACGCCGAGTTACCAAAGGAGAAACGTGATCACAATCGTGCACTACACATATCCATCAAATGCCAGGAAGATACTTTGGCACGAGTACTGGTCGACACAGGATCCTCATTAAACGTGTTACCCGCAAGATCACTGTCCAGATTAGCCTATACCAGGGCAGAGATGAAACCAACCTCGTTAATTGTAAAAGCTTTTGATGGTTCAAGGAGCACGGTCATCGGAGAAGTAGAATTACCAATTTTGGTGGGACCCCATGAATTCAACATTGTATTTCAGGTGATGGACATAAACCCAGCTTATAGCTGCCTACTGGGACGTCCCTGGATCCATGAAGCAGGGGCGGTAACTTCTACCCTACACCAGAGAATGAAGTTTGTGGTAAATGATAAGCTGGTGATTGTTAATGGTGAAGAAGAATTAATGGTCAGTAATCTTTCATCATTCCGGTACATTGAAGCAGAAGAGAATGCACTAGAGACATCATTCCAAGCACTAGAAATAGCAAACGCAGTGATGATAGAGGAGACGGTGGCAAAAAGTAGTCCAACTTTCGCATCTGCTCAAGGCGCCAAAGCTACGCTGGAAGAAGGCACTCCCGCAGGATGGGGAGAGGTCATTGAGGTAAAGCCGAAGACGAACCGCCAGGGGTTGGGTTACAAACCAACTCAAAGTGAAGAACCGAGGCATGACAACAGCCGGCCAAAGGCTATTCAAGAAATATTTATCAGTGGCGGTTTTCAAATTAACGCCGTGGAAGGAGATCTTGAAAGTGAAGACATAGAAGCACTAGTGTATCATGACGAAGCTACTCTGAACAACTGGGAGGCTATCGAAGTTCCTGTAGTTTTTCCCGAGTTAAAGTAATTTGTTGTTTTTCTTTGTTATTTTTAAAATCTCCATAGCCGTGCCCAAGGCTATAGGAATGTTTTGTAAGGGCCCCATGCTTTCAAAGAAATATCAATAAGAATGGACTATTTTGTTAAAAATCCTCGTGTTGTTTCTTTACCGTCTTTTGCTTTTACTTTGAAAGAAAAATGGCAATACAAAGAAAACCAAAACAAAAACAATTTTCTCTTTCTCTGTGTGTGTTGCATTTTGTTGATTGTGTGTTTTGATAAAGTAAACCCTTCAAACATGCAGTGATGACCATAACCCCATTGAATCCTGTGACCAGGCATCTCCTCCTGACCTTGATTCACCAATTTACCAAGCTGAAGACGAGGATGAAGACTGTGAAATTCCCGATGAACTGGTAAGACTGGCCCAAAAAGAGGATGCAGAGCTTCAACCCCATAAGGAACATGTAGAAGTTATCAACCTTGGTACCGAAGAAGATAAAAAAGAAGTCAAAATTGGGACAGCCCTAGGGGCAGAGGTAAAACAACAGTTAAAGGAAATCTTAAGAGAATATGTAGATGTGTTTGCTTGGTCTTATCAGGATATGCCTGGTTTGGATACAGACATAGTGGTTCACAAGTTACCACTCCGACCTGAATGCCCACCGGTTAAACAGAAACTCAGAAGAACCAGACCCGACATGGCTCTCAAAATCAGAGATGAGGTAAAAAAGAAGATTGATGCAGGCTTCCTTGCAGTGGCCAAGTATCCAGAATGGGTAGCCAACATTGTTCCTGTACCAAAGAAAGATGGAAAGGTAAGGATGTGTGTGGATTATCGAGATTTAAACAAAGCCAGTCCAAAGGACGACTTCCCTCTACCACATATTGATACTTTGGTAGATAATACAGCTCGGTTTGCAGTGTTTTCCTTTATGGACGGGTTCTCTGGTTACAATCAAATCAAAATGGATCCTGACGACATGGAAAAGACAACCTTCATCACTCCATGGGGCACCTATTGTTATAAGGTTATGCCATTCGGTTTGAGAAACGCAGGCGCAACTTATCAAAGAGCTATGGTGGCTTTGTTCCACGACATGATGCACAAAGAAATAGAAGTATATGTGGATGACATGATCGCCAAGTCTCAAAATGAAGAAGACCATCTAGAACATTTGTTGAAGTTATTCAAAAGACTCCGGAAATATCAGTTGAGGTTGAATCCCTCAAAGTGCACTTTCGGAGTCAGATCAGGAAAATTACTCGGTTTTATTGTCAGCCACAAGGGGATTGAATTGGATCCAGACAAAGTCCGTGCCATCCAAGACATGCCAGCTCCACGGACCGAAAATCAGGTTAGAAGCTTCCTTGGAAGGTTGAATTACATATCCAGGTTCATTTCCAATATGACCCCCACCTGTGAACCGATCTTCAAGTTGTTACGAAAGGATCAAACGGTCGTATGGAATTCTGATTGTCAAACAGCGTTCGATAAAATCAAATGTTATCTCCAAGAACCTCCAATTTTGATACCACCCGTTCCGGGAAAGCCTCTCTTTATGTATTTGACAGTGCTTGAAAACTTAATGGGTTGCGTTCTGGGTCAACAAGACAAATCTGGACGGAAAGAACATGCCATTTATTATCTGAGCAAGAAATTTACTGATTGTGAAAGCAGATACTCACTCCTAGAAAAGACTTGTTGTGCTTTAGCATGGGCCGCTAAGCGTTTGAGGCAGTATATGATTTGTCACACCACTTTATTGATCTCGAAAATGGATCCAATAAAGTACATCTTTGAGAAGCCGGCACAAACCGAAAGACTCGCCCGGTGGCATATGTTACTATCAGAATATGATATTCAATATGTGGCTCAGAAATCTATCAAAGGCAGTGTGTTATCAGAATATCTCGCAGATCAACCTGTCGAAGATTATGAACCTCTGAAGTTTGATTTTCCGGATGAAGATATCATGTTAGTAAAAGATTGTGAAGAAACAAGTTCTGACAAAGGTCAACAGACAGAGAATTGGTGGAAAATGATGTTCGACGGTTCCTCCAATTATAGCGGACATGGCGTAGGTGCAGTTTTAATGAATCCTGAAGGTGGTTACACTCCGTTTACAGCCAGACTAGACTTTGATTGTACAAACAACATTGCTGAATACGAAGCATGGATCCTTGGTCTCGAAGCAGCCATTGATCTCCAAATCAAAAATCTCGAAGTCAGTGGAGACTCAGCATTGGTTATCTACCAAGTCACGGGTGAATGGGAGACAAGACATGAAAACCTGATCCCTTACAGAGCTTATATCGTTGAAACGATCAAGTATTTTGACGAAATCACCTTTAAACATGTTCCAAGAGCAGAGAATCATATCGCCGACGCCTTAGCCATGCTGGCCTCAATGTGGAAAACTAGAGATGTCAACGATGGCACACTTATCAAAATTGAACGCAAGACAGAGCCTGCTTACTGTCAAATGATTGAAGAAGAAACCGATGGCAAGCCCTGGTATCATGATATAAAGAATTATCTGTTGAAGCAAGAATATCCCACAGATGCTACGGCACTTGACAAGAAAACACTAAGGCGATTAGCATCCAAATTCTTCCTCAGCAATGGTGTACTTTACAAAAGAAATCATGATATGGTCTTACTCAGATGTGTTGACAAAAGAGAAGCGGACTTGTTAATGAAAGATGTTCATGAAGGAATGTTTGGTACTCACGCCAACGGATACGCCATGTCCAGAAAGATCTTGAGAGCTGGTTACTACTGGTTGACCTTGGAAACTGACTGTATTCAATACGCCAGAAAGTGTCACAAATGTCAGATCTACACAGACAAAATGCATGTGCCTCCAACACTGTTGAATGTACTATCGTCGCCATGGCCTTTCTCTATGTGGGGCATCGACATGATTGGGGCAATTGAACCGAAAGCTTCAAATGGACACCGTTTCATTCTGGTTGCCATCGACTATTTCACAAAATGGGTTGAAGCTGTATCTTACACCAATGTTACACGTCAAGTGGTGGCTCGTTTCATTAAAAAGGAGATCATCTGTCGCTACGGGATCCCAAGCAGAATCATAACAGACAACGGAACCAATCTGAACAACAAAGTTATGAAAGAATTATGTGATGACTTCAAAATCGAACACCACAACTCTTCCCCTTACCGTCCAAAGATTAATGGAGATGTGGAAGCTGCAAATAAAATCATCAAAAAGATCTTGCAGAAAATGGTTAAAACCTACAAAGATTGGCATGAAATGCTGCCGTTTGCCCTGCACGGATACAGAACCTCCGTCCGCACTTCCACAGGGGCAACTCCCTTTTCTCTGGTATATGGAATGGACACAGTTCTTCCCATAGAGGTCGAGATACCATCCCTCAGGGTCATCATGGAAACCAAGTTAGAAGAGGCAGAATGGATTAAAGAAAGATTTGATCAGCTGAATCTCATCGATGAAAAGCGCATGTCTGCGATGTGTCACGGCCAGTTGTATCAAAAAAGAATCAAGAGGGCGTTCGATAAAAAGGTCCGTATCATAGAATTCCGCGAAGGAGAACTTGTGCTCAAGAAGATCTTACCAGTTCACAAAGACGCAAGAGGGAAGTGGATGCCTAATTATGATGGCCCCTTTATTGTGAAGACAGTATTCTCCGGAGGTTCACTGATCCTTACTACCATGGACGGAGAACAACTTACACACCCGATAAACTCTGACGCAGTTCGGAAATATTACGCCTAAAAAGTACCCGATAAACCGGACAATCCAAAAGAACGGTTTATGCAAAAGTTAGGGTAGAAAAGAAAAAGAGAAGAAAAGGAAAAACCAGAAAAGAAATCAAAAAGCTCGCTAAGTTGAAAACCCGAAAGGGCGGCTTGGGCAAAAATGAGCGTCCCAGTGGATTGAAAACCCGAAAGGGCAATCCAGGCAAAAATTAGGGACAAAGGCGTTTCGCTGCATCAGACAAAGGCATCAACACTGCAGACTCAACAAAGATTCATCTCAACAACTCTCGTCAGAAGCAAGGATCTTGGAGAATTTTAGTCTTTAGGGATAGTTAGGTCACAGGATTCAATGTAACATTATCCACTTTTGCCATTTTACTTGTAAAAATTTCCATGGAATATTGTCATTGGCAAGATTTCATCCTTTAAATAAAATTAGCCTTTTGAGCCTCTCTTTCTTGTGCAAATTATCAGTTCCTTATTTTCCTGTGTTATGCAAAATACCGTTCGATTGTTTTTGAAAGCATTAAAATCCAAATTTTTGAAAATAATAACTTGGAAGGATTTTACAAAATGTTTTAACTTGTGGAAAGACTCGAGGGAAATCATAATTCCCCCAAAATCTCAGGGTGGCAGGAGTCTTGATACACAGTCAGAATTTACATTCCCCAATGAAATGCTAGCAAATTGGGCAACGAAGAGTCCTTTGGCCATGTATGGTTATCAAAGATTGAAGATTATCCCTCAGGATTTCTTATGATGATATGAAGGTTCCTCCTCCAGCGAAGTATTTCTGGACATCTGTTTGAATTCACCTCAGCAAAATCTACCTACAGGCTTTATTCCCCAGTAGGTCTTCGGGTTTATTTCCCAAGTCTACGTACACCCCTCATCGTGGGATCAGTGTGATTCGTTTGTTCCCCGAGTTAGTGACATCTATGAATCCCCGTGAAGTCTAAGTTATTACTTGCTTCATTTCCAAGTATGAGTTCAGTCGTAACTGGCATTTTGTTCAAACCAATTGTCGCTGGTATTCATTTGGTCGTCACCATCTATTTCCTTTTAAGCCCAGTCGTCACTGGCATTGTCTAAATCCAATTGTCATTGGTATCTCGTTAGTCGTCACTAACAAATCCACGTATGAGTCCAGTCGTCACTGGCACTGTTTAAAAGTCCAATTGTCATTGGCGCCTCTTGGTTTGGTCGTTACCAACCTTTCCCCGTGAAATCCAGTCGTCACTGGTATTGTTCCAATTGTTATTGGTATCATGTTAGTTGTTACTAACTCTCCCCTAAATCCAATCGTCATTGGTATCTTGTTGGTTGTCACCAATTTTTCCCTTTGAAACCCAGTCGTAACTGGTATCATCATCGAGAGTCCAATCGTTATTGGAATCTGTTTCGTTTTGGTCGTTACCAACACCTCAGCTAAAGCTAAAGTAATCACTAGCTTTCTCTTAACCAATTGTCAGTGGTATTCCCCAGCATGGTCGTCACCATCTTCATTAAAAATCCAGTCGTAACTGGCATTGTTTCATAACTAATTGTCATTGATACCCTGATTTGGTTGTCACCAATCACCATTAAAAGATCAGTCGTCACTGGCATCGCTTGGAATTCTGGTCGTTACCAATTCCCCAGGAAGTCTATTTATTACCAGCACTGTGTGAACTATCTGCAGAAGCTGAGGATGTATCCCCAGTAATCCATGTTCCCAGTCAAGTTTCGGAGATCTAGTCGTCTTTAGTGTCCTCCGTGTGTGATTAGTCTTGGTTATAGTCCATTCCTGAAGATCCCATTTGAACTCTTCACTATAGGAAGTTCCTCATCTGATCATCCCCAGTGAGGTTGTATCCAGTCTTTCGCTTCCCCGGTGAATCCTGATTCTCTTTTCCCGATGGAATTAATTTTTCATTTCCCCAGTAGAAGTATATCCTTTTCCCCAGTAGAAGTATATCCTTTTCCCCAGTAGAAGTATATCCTTTCCCCCAGTGGAAGTCAATTCTTCTCCCCGGTGGAGTACCTCTGTTCCAATAAGATTGTCATCTTTATTGGATTTGTCTCTTCCCCATGTGAAGTTTTCCTTCTTACGCTAGCAATCATGTCTGAACTATTAATTTAGTCTTTCAGTACGAGTCCCCAGTGTCGAGTCCTTGTATTTGTCACTGTTTGTTTACTGTTTCTTTTATCATTATCGTTGCGTCTATGTTGTTTGCATTCAAGCATCATAAAACATCATTTAGAGTGCATGGCATATCATAACTTTTCCTTTAGCATGGCATCGGATCTAAGGGACAAAATTTTCGGTTATCTATATTTAAATACCTTTCACTGCGATTTTCCGAGAATTGTCATCTCTCATTCGTCTCGTGAAGATATTTAAATAGGGGCAACTGTTGTACCCCAAATTTTGACCCCTTAGATTCACATTATCATTTTTAGAAGCATGATCATGCATTATCTAACCCTAAATCAAGTGCAAGTTTATTATTGTCAAGTTATAGATGAATCAGGGTTCTCGCACCGACAAATTCAAAACAATCAAGGAATGATCAACCAATGAGTTGGGCCAATTCAATCATGGAATGAAATCAAAGATAATATCAAAGTCAAATGGGAAGTCAATTTGAAGAAATCGTTTCAGAATCAAGAACAGTGCAGTCAGGAGGCCCCGATTAGGGTTTTTAACTAGTGGAAAGTCAACTGTGGTTTGGCTTTGATGTTGGAAGATGTTTTAATGGTGGTATTGAGGTCCATGAAGTTCATATAGACTATTAAAGACTATTCAAGAAGTATCCAAGTCTCAGGATGTCCAGAATATCAACGGGTGACTCAATCGGCACCGATCGATTGTACGGTTGACCGAAAAGTCAACTCCCCAAATTTTGAGAATTGGGATCCAAGTGGTGAATCAAAGTTGTTCCTTATGTCATAATGGACTTGCATATCAATTTTCATGGTCATTGGATCAAGAATGAGAGAGTAATCGAGAAATCGGGAAATTAGGGTTTTGAAAAGGGCTAAACCGTATCTCCTTAACCACACATCCAATTGAGTTGGTTCTAGTCTCATTTGAAAGCTCTTGACAAGTCCTACAAAATTCCCATACTAGTCCACAACCAGAAAATGCATACTTTTTGAGATATAAGCAAAAACATTCCTAGAAGGGAAAATAACTTAGAAAATTTCTAAGTTATTTTCACTTTAAAAGCTAAAATCAGCCAACTTCAAGGGGGTTTTTCACCTAGTTCCAAATAGAATCAAGATTTCTGGCCAACATGAAAGTTTTAGTACTATGTGAGGGATTTCTAAATTGTACAAGAACATCTCAAGGTGAGTTATGAGCTGAGAGATACATGTGTTCAAAGTTGGTATTTTGTCATACTAGTCCCACATTGACCAATTTTGCAAAAGCACCTCTATCACTCAAGTGGGCCAATTCTAACTTGTCAAACTCACACTATCTGATATATTGAACATCTCAAGCAAGTTGAAGCAAAGAAATTGCATGGAGATAACATAGAATTAAAGATTGGAAGTTCATTGCCTAAGTTGTCATTTTTGACTTTTCCAAGCATGAGGTGGAAAGTGATTCTGCTCCAGCCACTCTACCAAGCACCTAGGCTGCAATTTATCAGTTGAAACATCATTTAAACTTGCCCATTGGGTTAAGGAGACAGCCAAAGATCAGAAAAAGCAAGGCAAGTTGGCAAGTGGTTGAAAATATCAAGTTTGCTTCATGGTTAAGCAAGACTTCCTAGCAAGCACCTCAATCATTTTCGCTATAAAAGGAGAGCTCCCTCACCTCATTTCCAACACATCTTTTCTGATAGAAACCACAAATAACCCCTGTCATCACAATTCCATCATCTTGCTTCAATTTCTCAAAAAATCACAAAGTTCACCAAAACACTCAAAAATGGCCTTGAAGTGAAATCTCTACCACATCAAGTTCTACATGTTCCAACACCCAAACTATCATCCATACACTTTATAAATAACATATATAAGGTGTACAAACCATTGAACCACCAAAAACCACAAGAAATCAAAAAGTCAACCTTTCACTTGGCTTACTTTGACCAAAGTCCATAAAAAACACCAAATCTTGCTCCAAACCTTTTCTTGAGGTTTTAACCACTTGAACACCTCAAGAACCATATATCTCAACTGTCAAGACCCTTAGAAACTATTGGAGATTCATAATTTTCATTTTGGCCTCATAAGTGTGTGGTTACTTAAAGTTGAAGCAAGGACCAAGGCAAAGAAGTGAAGAGGAGGTCTCTGGTTTTCTCAACCATTCTAGCACATTCAAAGGGTTCAGCAAGAGGTATGTGACTAGTTTCCACTGACTTTTGCACTAGTTCTCAAGAATTGGCCTTTTTGACCATTGTGTTTGAATTTTGAAATATGAGCATTATGTGCTTTTCATGACATTTTGTGTTTGTTTCTTAGTTTTATTCCAAGAGCCATATTCTGTTTTGCCTAAGGTTAATATTGTGGTTGGGTTTAAAGTTCATTTATAGGTCCTATTATACATGTGTGAACAAGGTATAATGAGAATTGGTGTATATGACAACCATGTTGTTTTGTACCTCTATGTTTGGGCTAGGTATGCTAACTTCATGTACATGTCTTGTTTCCTGTTGAACCAAATACTGAGATGATCAAAAACTCACTAATGTAATGTTTGGGTTGTGTGAATCCTGTCTTGAGTTTGTTTTGGTCATAATTCATCACAAGGTCTCATTTGGTAACTATAGGGTGGTCATGATTTGGAGTGTGTTTATTACCAAAAATCTGGTTGCAGCAGTACTTGGAGGGTTTGTTTTGTGTTTAGGTATGCTGCTGAAACAGGTGGTGTTTGTGACATTATTATAATTAAGTTGGTGTCCATTAATTGTCAAGAGCATTTCTCATAATAAACTGGTTTAAATGAGCAGTATGTGTAGGTTTTTAAGGCTTGGAAGTTTCATCTTAGTCAAGGTTTGGTAACTTGTCTAGATCATTTTGGCTTGATCATGTGTATAGCCCTAAAGAACACATCTTTAGCTCTGTCATAAACTCATCCTTATGAAAATGTCTAGGACTGTCCTCATGGAGCTGAGTTTTGTCAAGATGGGTGTTTATCATCAAACTTGCAGCTAATTAAGCAAGTTTTTGATTGTCTATTTAAGTTAGCATTTGCTGTGGGGACTTTTGGTAGGCTCTGAACAGATGATGTTTGTTGAGCACAGCAGGGTGAGGTTTGAGGTTTGTATCTGTTTTCAATTTTTGTTTGGTTTGTGTCATTAACTAGGCTTTGTTGGTTGTTATATATCAATCCTTAAGCTGACAGTCAAGTCAAAGGGTGTTTAAGATGAGGAATTAGGGGTATAAACTTTGGACAGGTTTGATTTTGCTTAAGTGTTGGCTTGGTCTTCATTGAAGTTATGATTGGTGCTGTTGAGGCATAGCATTAGGGACTGTCATTACAAGTCCCTCTATTGTTTGTGTTGGCTATAGGCCAAGGTAGGGATCTGATGATGATGTTTAAATAAACCACCTGCTGTCCAACCAACTCATAGCAGTAGGAACATTATTTCTGCATAAAACCAAGGACTAAATATCATAGATCCTGACTATTGGAGGGTTGATTAGAAAGAATTCAGGTTTAGGCTGAGGAAGATTTTGTCACCACTGGTTGGATCTTTTGCTCATGCTAAGCCTGGCAGGGACCTGTTTTGATTAAAAGCTCTTATCTAGCAAAACTTTGGATTTGAAGTATTAGCAGCAGGGCTGGTAACAAAACTTTAGGACTTTAGATTGAAGTTTGGATTAGCTAGCTGCATCAGCTGTTATGTTTCTGTTTGCAAAGCCATCAATGAACACAAGATTGAAATGTCAAAAGTAATAACTGTCCATCATTCAAAACTGTCTTCACTTTCAAAAAAGAAAAAAAACCACATCTCAAGATTTGAACCAAGTGACAGACCATATACCAGTTGTGATTGGAGATGTACTTACATGACATTTGCACTTGAACTCCATGGTTTATGTGCATACCTCTAGGTCCCAATCACCCAATGCTTTAACAGAAGCTGTCAAAAAGGCATTGAGGATGTCTTGGGTGCATGAGCACTGTCAGTCCTGCCTTGAGCATACTCTAGCACCATCAGACCTAATCTTAAGCTTACAAATGTGTAGAAATTGGATTTAGTGGTAGGTTACAGTTGCCATCTAGGCACACTAGCTTCAGCCTGTGCAAATCTATCTTTCAAAACACATCATGATAGTCTAACAGTTATCTTTGGCTGCTGATTGAGTTGGTTCCTTCAAAACATAAATCAAGGGTGAATATATTTCAACCTAGTACAGATTAATATTACACTGATAGAATTCATCCAACCTTGCTGACCAATCCATGTGACTAACCAACAAAACTGACTGTATCGAATACAACAAATTTACATTAGCTGCTCATTTCAAGTTAGGTTATTTAGAGTTTTTTAACCATTGTGGTTGAGTTACTCTGCCTAGTGTTGATTATACTCCAGTCTTAGATAGAATTTTTGGAAGAACATTGTTGTTACACATATAGGATAGTGATCCTACTACCATCCTTGTTTTGAAAAAAGGGGCTGCTGATTTGAAAGTGGAAATTCTCAGCCTATGGTATTTGGAGTTTGAACCTTGAAGCTTTTGTTTAGTTCTTGATGAAACATTGTTGTGTTATGAGGACATCTTTTTTCAGGTTGTTAACTGTCTTGGAGACTTTTGTAAGGACTGCTGTCCTAGGATGGTCATTTACAATTGAGAGCAGTTTTGGTTAGTAATAGGTATCAGCAAGATAGGGTCCTTTCCTTTGGTAATATCAATTCATACCCTTGGATATGAGTTCATTAGGCCTAGCATACTCGATCCTTGCCAACTTGAAGTTAGTTTTGGTTATTGCCACTGTGGAAAGCTCAGAACAGGTTTGAGATGTGATTTGTTGTTGTAGCATCTGTTTACATGGCCTTTACATAATTTGTCTACTTTACTTTGGCCTCTATTGAATTTAAACTGTTGGAAATCCCCAATACTAAAACACCAAAGCATGTTGACAGTTGTGTGTGGAGGCATACAATGCCATTCAAATTCTACATTTTGTGCCAAACTGATTTTTTCACAAACTCACTTCACAAACATCTCACATTAGTTCATTATAACATGTTTACCTCATCATCTCATCAAAAATCACTCTGTCCCAAAAAATCACACACAAAATGACTTTTGCTATCACATGCTTGCACATACCATACCAATTTGAGAATGAAGGGTTTTCTTTGAAATCTTTTGATTGCAACAGCTTTGTTTGACCACATGTGACATGTTTAAATGAACCAAACCATTGGAAATGACTTCGATACCAAACTACACTATCTCATGCACATAACACATACAAAAATGCATTTTGAAAACCAAATATTCACATGATAGTTCCAGTTCCATTTTTTTCACACACACATACTTGAAATCATATTTGGAAGGTGTCCATAATCTCACTTTGATCTGAATTGCCTTGGAACTCAAAAACCATATTGTTATGCATTGTTATTCTTATGTGCATTTGCAATTTGTATGTGACTTTCTACAGTCAATGATTTCTGGCCATGAAAGTATTATGATTTGCTTTATTATCATCTAACTGTTATGTGTGTGTGCTTGGATTGAATTCAATGTGGTTGTATGGAGCTACTCATGTGAAAATGCATCTCATGACATAAAAACACAAGGGCTATCGAATTTCTCACTAGGTTAGGAATTTTGAAAAACCACCACCACCATCCTCTTCCTCGTTCAATTCTACCCAAGATCCATATAAAATTTGCCTCGATCCGATAAGCGGTTAGTGAGATACGGTATGAATCGTATTTGTGTTGATTATGTATTTTTGCCCAGCCATGAAATCAATCAAGCCTTGTATATTTATTGTTGCGCTTTTATTAATGGATGTAACAGCCGCCCCAGCGGTAGAGACTCGCGCGTGTATCAGTCTTGGCATGGGTTCGATCCCTTGTGATAACCCTTGCTGCCACTTTTCCTCATTTTTGTACATAAACTTCAAAAATTCGTAACTCTCTCATATTTTATCGTTTTTCGTCCGTTCTTTTTTCATTATGTTTGTTTTTATATGTACTTTCATGCCATGTAATTATTTCCCATGTTTGATTATTTTTTCACCATGTTTGATTGTGCGCGATCCGCGCGTCAACGGTACTAACCCTATTTGGTTGCAGATGAAATTTAAAAGGTTTCCTCTTGTGTTTTCTCAGGAAAATTGATTGTTATCATGTCTATACATGTTTGTCAACATGTTAGAATTTTTACCTCGAATTATTTTTATGTTTATCTCATTTGTCTGTTAACGGTATTCCAGGTGCGAACTGTCGTCACGGTTCTCGTACCAAAACAATTGCTCTGATTGTCATCATTGCTTTCCATCTTTAATCTTTGTATTGGTTGTCACCATGAATGTTTGAATAATGTTTGTATTTTATTTTATCCCTAAGCGACGAAGCTCGTTAGCTTTCGTCCAGTTGCCGACAATACTGTTCCTCCAAAGGAAGGTCTGTCCACTTGACTGTCAATGTCTTGGACCAAAATCTCCGTTTTCCCTTTGACTTTGTTAAGTCACTCTAACCCTAATAAGAAACCTCTAGACTTTGCTTGAAGTCCAAGAAACCTACCCATACTAGGAGTGTTCTTCAACTAGAACCCTAGGAAAGAGTTCGTCAACTCTATGTAAGAATCATCGTCATGATTTTCTTACTTTCCCTTTTCAATTTAGCTTAGGGAGTTTTGTCAAACTCCACACAAACATCGTCATGTTTGTTCCCCTTTGAACTTTGATCATCATCAAGAGTTCTTTCCCCTCGTGAGGTGAACTACGATTGCTCTGATTCTATCCTAGTCAGGATACGTAGGCAGAAGGTGCGATGCCTTTGCGAGCAAACTTAGAAAACCACTTAGGCCTTTATTTTACTTTTATTCCCAACTTAAACCATAGTGCACAATTCACAAACTTAGCAAGTAATTAAACAAAAGGTTCCTGTAGAGTACTACAGATGTTTAGGGTGTTAATACCTTCCCTAGATATAACCAACCCCCGAATCCCCGAATCTCTTAAAAGCGTTGTTGTCACCTCGCGCAAAAGGTTCTTTCTTTCTTTAGACCTATCCTTTGGATAAATTAAAGTCCGGTTGTAAAAAGAAATACGGTTCGAGTTAATTAATAGCTTGATATCCAATTTTCACCGCAACAAGCTTCGTTCAACCTGTACTCACTATCTCGTCTGAGTGATGCCTCTGATGCGATCTTCTCGTCTTTGGCATTGAGCTGTGTCTTTAACTTGCTGATCTGTAGCTTTAACTTGTCCTCGCGCTCTTTGTTGTTGGTGAGCGTAGCATTCCATTGGTTCTCAAACTTAGAAATCTGCAAGTAAGCTCTATCCAAATCTTCTTTCTTGGAGGAAAGAACACTATTGACGGCCTTGAAATCCAAGCTCAAACGCTCTCGAGAATTGGTCTCCTTGGTCAGATCCGTGCCCAATTTGTTTACAAGCTCAGTTTGTTTCTTAAAGGAATGAACAACGTCAATCTTTTCACTTCGAAGTTGAATGATTTATTTCTCCAATTCCTCATTAACTTTTCTCAACTCTTCCTTCTCAAACAATAACTGATTGTATTTCTGAATGTCTACGGTAGTGGGTTCCTCAATCATGAGAGGATACAAAGGTGTCACTGAAGGAAACGACTTCAGAAACTTCACAGCTCTATCATGAATCCAAGCCAGGTAAGGGTCATATGCTTGACTATCACTCTTCCCCAATAAGGCTATCCCTTTCTGGTGAATGTTGTTCCAAGCATGCTCAAGTCTGCCTAAAGGCTCACCCTCCAATAATCCGGTGAGATACAAAGATTCCTGTATCTCCTCTTCCTTAGGAGGACCCCTCAGCGCGTATCCAAATTGCCTGACCAACAGAGACGGGTTATAGTTGATACACCCTTTCCTTCCGACCAAAGGGACGTTAGGAAATCCACTACAACTATAAACAACCTATGTACCCAGCATATTCTTATCGAACCAGGTGATGTTCTCAGCTGATAAACCCATCAACCATTCCGACCACTCAGAAGTACCGGCAGTAGCAACAAACAGACCGGTTTTGGGCATATGACTAGCAAGCCACCTGTACAGCAAAGGAACACAACATGACACATTCTTCCCTCTTTGGTTCTCATTCTTGTAGTGCACAAAATGATAAACATCACCGATCAGCGTAGGTACTAGGTTCCCTGAAGCCAGTATGTAAAAAGCATCTACATAAACAAAGTCCGGAAGATTAGGGAACAATATAATGCCATAGATACACAGAGCTAGGATGACGCTAAATACGATCCAACAACCACCCTTGGCACACTGTTGAGCTTTCTCAACCAAACAAGACAAAGGAAATCCAAACATCCCACTTCTCTTGAGCATCTTTCCTTCTAACTCTGAGGCTTCCAAATGCAGAATGAAGGTGAGCTTATCAAACTTAGGCTCAACATCCGTATGGAAGAACGACATCTGATCTAGAATGGGCACATCCAACAAAACAGAGTACTCCTCCAAAGTGGGAGCCAGGACATAATCGGGGAAGACGAAGCACCTCAGCTGGGCATCATAGAACTGTAGCAGAGTGTAGAGACCACTGATCTCATATGCAGCAGGCTTACAGACACACCTCAACAACCTTCCATAAGACTTCCTGAAATCTTCCATTACTGCCTTATCAGCCATGGCAATCAAACTCAACAAAGGGCTGATGTCTGGAGCTGGAAACTTGTAGGGCAAAGTCCTCTTCAGGGATTCCATGTCGGGAATAAAGCACTAGATCACTAGAATCAGGGGGGAAATATGCACCTGCAACATAAATACACGTTAATGAAATGCAATATGGTAATGCAAATGCAGATGCAAAAATGAAAACAGGGGACCAAGATTGTTGTGCTGCATTTGGAGAAGAACCAGCGCTTCGCTTTGACAAGAAACGCTAGCATAGCTCTGACAATAGGACCCATTAATACCAAAAACACAGATTTACACTGTAAAGAACCGGGTAATATGAAGGCCAAGGCTTCCTGCATAACCCAATCCCTTTCACAGGTATGGACCTATCCACTGATAAGGTTCGACATCCTATGTGTTCATCAGCGTCACAGACTTTCAAGAAACAATGATACGTTCACCATCTCTGGTTTGGCATCATCATCTCCTGAAGAGGCCTCACTTAGCTGAATCACAAATGATCGGTCCCAAGAGTTGACAGTTCTCAAATCCAAAATCCCTTCAGATCCTCAGGACCGGAAAGGAAATCGTCAAATAGAATCTCGTCTGGGCGTGAATTTCATGAGGAACTGTGTCTGCTCAGCAAACAGGCCCCCACTAGTCTCCACTACTAATACTAGGTTTGTACTAAAGTCCGGGTCTGGCTTATCACTCAAAGGAACTTCCCCTCCCCACAGCACAACAATAATAATATATGATGCTGAAAATAAATGCGGGAAAATAAAATGAGAAAGTAAATAAAGCACATATATACAACACCTAAAAGATAAACAAGTAAGCGCTAGGATTGACTCGCATATGGAACCGTCGTCCCCAGCAGAGTCGCCAACTGTCGCAACTGCGAAAAACACCCGGCGGAAAATAGAAGAGTCACCACCTTTCGTTATTTATCCCAAAGAGAGGGAAAGGAAACAATCGGAAAAACCTGACGGAAAAGGGAAAGACAAGGTCATCGCAACCAAGTCCTGGATACGGGAGTCGGTTACGCAAGAGAAAGGTATTAGCACCCCTCACGTCCGTCATGCTCAACGGGATCCACGCATTGTTGTCTATCTAAAAGGGTGATCATATATCTAGCTAAAGGTCAAGGGACAAAATAAAAAGAAAGGAGACTCGGCAGAGCATCACCGCTTTGTGCCTACGCATTCCCTCGTGCAATGGGAAAGTCAGAGTCAACATAGTTCGGCTAACTACGGGTGAAAGGGGAAAGGTTGCTCGCCAAGACATTGCATCTTGTGCCTACGTACTTTCATCTAGTATGAAAGATCAGAGCAAATGTAGTTCGGAATAAAAAGACCACATGTTGGTTCAAAAGTTCTTAGGCCCGAGTAGGGTTAACAAGTAGTTCTAGCAGTTGGTGTATGCAGCTCGACCATTGGAGACTTAGGCATTACCGTTTGTGGTAAAACTAAGAGTTAACAACACTCTTTATCTGAAAAGATTTTCCTGATTAAGAACCCCAAAGGGGTGAAAAATATTTGAAGTGTTTTTGTGTTTTTTAGAGAAGAAAGTGTTTTAATTAAATGCTTATAATGTATGTTATACTAAAGTCTAAAACCTAGGATCGAATGCGTCGCATATCGTCCTAAGGACGTATACTAAACACTCTAGGCAATTAAGAGGTGGCCACTCAATCACCATTTCCCAAGTACAAGGCTCATGGCACAACATCCATTATCCTTATTAAGTATGTTAAGATTGTTTGAAGATGAGAAGAGAAGACGGAATCTAAAGGGAGACTAATCGATCCTAAAAGTTATCATGCAAAGTGGACTTAAAGTTGGGATACAAAAGGGAACTACCTAATGTTAGCATGCTTGGATTGGACATCTAATGTCTCTTCTGCTCCCATCCTAAATGGAGGGACTAGGAGTCCTATGGGGATCATGGAAAAAAGTACAATAAGAACAAAGGAAGGATCAATCAACAAGTAAAAGATGCAAACATGAAAAAAATAAGCAAAGAGGGAGGAACAAAGTGTGAGGCAACAGCCGCCACAAGCACATCTCAACCCCTTTGGAGCAAACAAAAATGCAAAACACAAGATGAAATGCACATGCAAAGATAATCAACATGAACATGAAAAATGAAAAAAAGAAAATGAGCGGATGAGATGTAACGGGAGAAGACAATCCTCTACAATCGTCAACCATCAATCATCGAAGAAAATGGGAGGAAAAGAAGTGTGGCAGCAACCGCCACAAGCACATTGAACAACATATACAAATATGCATTCAAGTGGAAATCAAACAAAATGAGTCGACAAAAATCATGGTCAAAAGATCAAGAACAGCGCCATATATACCAAACATCACACCCCTAATACATCACCCTGGTCTATGATGATTCGAAGTGGAATGGTATGCAAAAACACCTTGAAAAACAGCAAAACAGGCCCACTATTACAGTGTTAATCGGTTAACCCCTGGGGTTAATCGGTTAACACCTTAAAAAGTTTGGGAAATCTGGAATTTTGAACAGGTTAATCGGTTAACCATATGCGTTAACCGATTAACACTATTAACGTTTGAAAAATTTGAAAGTTGGAAATGGTTAATCGGTTAACCATATGTGTTAACCGATTAACACTGCAATAGAGGCCAAAAACTGCAGCAAAAAAGAACTTCCAGCACAAAAACAGCTTATCCAAGGATCCAAAGGATCAACTTATCACTTAAGCACGAAATTAACAACAGAAAACAGAGATCCAACAACATAGATACACAATTACATAGAAATATCACAATTCGAACGGATCGAAATCAACCAAAATTCAATCGAATATGAAGATTAACATGATAAGCTCAAAAATTAAATCGGATCGAGAATTCCAACCTTCAAAGCGGAGATTTGCTTCGGTAAGTGTTGATCAACTAAATCTGAGCAGATCTAAACAAGATTATCCGGAAAACTTCAAGATCCACAATAATTCGTGCAAGAGGAATGAAGATCAACCACTTTTAAGCCAAATTACTCCAAATAAGCACTTCCAACTCAAGCTCCAAAATCAAATCTCAATTTGCATGAAAATTGATTATGAAAATTGATCCAATGATGATGATAAATGGAGGTTTATGCTCAAAAATCCATTGATTTCAATGCAAAATCAATGAATCTAAATGATGAAGAGCTTTGAGTGAGGGTTTGGGAAATGGAGAAGTTGAGAGAATTGAGAGAGAATTAAGAGCAATTCTGAATTTGATTTTGGAATTATGAGAGATTATATGGTGAGGTTTGGAGTGAATCATTTAAATATCACTTAGGTTTGGATCCAATGCAAGGTTTGGAATTTGGATTGGAAAATGTGGTATGGAATGTGGAATGGGCATTTGGTGGGAAATTGAAATTAATCCAATTTCAAATGAGGTTCTAGATCCTTCCCAAATGTAAAAATGAAACTCAAGTGATCCAAATTGGACTCCAAAAGTGGCTGGTCTTGAAAATTCACGTACAGGGCAAAAATTACACATGTTAATCGGTTAACGCATATGGTTAACCGGTTAACACTGTGAAAACCTGCAAAATTAGTCTGATTTTGATTGTGTTAATCGGTTAACCATATGTGTTAACCGATTAACATCTTCAAAAATTTGAAATTGGCGCCTTTTGGAGGGAAACGTGCCCGCTTGCCCGTTTTCAACTGTTTGGATATCTGTTAAGCCTCTGAAACTTGTTTTCGATCATTCTGACTGTGAAACTTCTCGAAGTAGCCTGAACGCTGGAAATTAACCTGCACAATAAAATAAAATCGACCGCTCTACCGGGAAAAATAAATGCCAACTGCTGCTGCTTGCTGCTCAGTTGCTTGCACTAGAATGAAACCTGAGACACGGGAAGCCTTGATCCCCTGCCATAAGAATGAATGTTATGCAAATGCTCATGCTGAAAGAACATGAAAAGAAACATAAACCAAGCCAAAAAAAGGTTGGGCAAATTTTGGGGTGCAACACATGTTCAATAGCGAATCGGGCTTGGAGCACTCCAAATGCACGTTCAACATCTTTACGTGTTGATTCTTGTCGTTGGGAAAATAACTTTCTCTTTTCTCCTTGCGGCATAAGGATGGTCTTGACAAATGTCGCCCACTCAGGATAAATGTCATCCGCTAGGTAGTACTCCATATGGTATGTTGTTCGATTCACCGAGTATTGCACTGCAGGAGCTTTTCCATTCAAAGCATCATTAAAGACATGGATGTGTTTAACACATTAATGTCATTGTTAGAACATGCAGTTCCAAAATATGCATGCCAAATCCACAAGTCTTGAGATGCCACAACTTCAAGCATAATTGTGGATTTACCGTGATCACCTCTAGAAAATTGACCTTTCCATGCGACAGGACAATTTTTCCATTCCCAATGCATACAATCAATTGAACCCAACATACCAGGAAAGCCGTGTGCAACGTTAATTTGTAGTAGGCGTGCAATGTTTTCATTGTTTGGCCTTCTCATGTATTGAGCATCAAATATTGTGCACACGCCTATTACAAACCTGTCTAAGCACTCTAATGTCGTGCTTTCTCCAATTTGAACATAGTCATCCATACTGTCAGCTGTTGATCCATATGCTAGAATACGAAGAGCAGCGGTGCACTTCTGCAATGGTGAAAGACCCATTCTACCCACTGCATCAATCCTTCTTTGAAAGTACTCATCATGATTTCCAAGAGCTTCAACAATGCGAAGGAACACATGTCTTCACATACGGAACCTTCCCCTAAATTGTTCCTCTGTGTATACAGGATTTTTTGAGAAGTAGTCATTGAACAATCGATTATGCCCTTCTTCACGACTTCGATCTATCACCGTTCTTCTTTTTCTATGCTTACTTGTGTTGTTGGCTTGTTCTTGCGCCTCTCGTACTAACCTTATCACATCTTCCTCAGTTTGTCGTTAAGACAATCATCTATGACTTCATTTCAAATTTTATCCCATTCAGAATTTGGATCCATGGAAGATATGATAATAATAATATAATGGGAGAACATGTGAGGTATATATATATATATATATATATATATATATATATATATATATATATATATATATATATATATATATATATATATATATATATATATATATATATATATATATATATATATATATATATATATATATATATATATATATATATATATATATATATATATATATATATATATATATATATATATATATATATATATATATATATATATATATATATATATATATATATATATATATATATATATATATATATATATATATATATATATATATATATATATATATATATATATATATATATATATATATATATATATATATATATATATATATATATATATATATATATATATATATATATGCTATCTTTTTTTTACAATGGTTAGTTTTTAATGACGACTAGTTTTACAACGGCTAGCTTTATAACGACTAGTTTTTTTTATAACATTCATTTAGAACAATATTACAATAGTATGAAATGTATATTCAAACCTAAACAACAACAACAACAACAACAACAACAACAACAACAACAACAACAACAACAACAACAACAACAACAACAACAACAACAACAACAACAACAACAACAACAACAACAACAACAACAACAACAACAACAACAACAACAACAACAACAACAACAACAACAACAACAACAACAACAACAACAACAACAACAACAACAATAATAATAATAATAATAATAATAATAATAATAATAATAATAATAATAATAATAATAATAATAATAATAATAATAATGACAATACACCTAACTTCTCTTGAAGTACTTCTCCTTGATACTTTGACAAATTTCTTCATGCTCTCGACGTTGCTCATCATCTATTGCTGATTTGTCCTTCATGAGAATTTCATACAACATGAGAATGCTCTCTGCCAACCTTGCTTCAGCTATTTTACTATATATAGCTAATTTCTTTTCTGAGGCATTTTCCATGCCAGTAAAATCCACTGTGGGAGTTATAGATGGAGATGCTTTTCCCTTGCCTTTTCTTTTTGCCGCCTTTTGTCTTGTTGGACGGTCGGTCTGAGTTCCGCTATTGTATTCTGAACAATCTATGGGATTTTCTAAATTAGATGTCGATGAATATGTCCCAGTAGAGGATACCTTTGATCTCTTTGAAGAGTTGTTCATTTCTTGTCCCTTCCATTTAGGCTCATCCTTCAACAACCTCCATGCATGCTCCATTGTGAAAAGTTGATGACGTACTTGTACAAAAAGTTTATGGGCCTCATCCATGACGTCTGTCTCGGACTGTCCACTTTTCTTGTTAGATGATTGCGAAATAAAGGTGTCGGCAAAGAAAGAAGAGTCGTCAGTTAGCAACAACTAGTTTGTAGTTGCCGCAAAACCATTGACAATGTTTATTCAATAGATGCCATCGAGATTTGAGTAATTCAATGTTTTAGTCTTCCGCTTTAACAGAAAACATGAATATGCTTATTTTAAGAACCATGCGTTTATTCTTTTTAGTTGAGATTTACCCCTTTTGAATAATTTCTTTATAAACATTAATATTCATGTGGTCGTCTCGTGAGTAATGTGACGTACTTCTTTTATACCATGAAATAAATATACTCTGATGGAATTTTTAATTCGTGCCTAAATGATTTATTTGTGTTATTTGGGGGTATAGAAAGGGGGCGTTACATTAAGTGGTATCAGAGCAGGTCGATCCGTCCGGCCAAGTTGTGTTTGTTGGTTGTTCCCTTGTACGCGACATGTGTGTGAAACACTATCGATACATGTTCATGGTTAACCTTGTATGCAGAAGTGGGAATGATCGAAGTGGGGGAGAAGCTTGTGATTCTCCAGGATGCTGCAAGAAAGGAGTTGTAGCTCGGTGTGTTGTTAAACGCTATTATAGTTTGGTAAAGATGGTTTATACTCCATCATGATTTTCGGCTGTCTGTTGACAAATTGAGGAACTGATCACCCTTAATCTCTTGTTGATAGTAGTTGGGATTGTGTTTGATGGGATAGACGTGTCTTGCGAGCTTAGATGGTGTGTGCAGTGAATTGTTTGGAGTGAAGCCAAGTGCTTAAGGATTGTTCTGAGAATTCGACGCAGGACAGTGTCGAGATGTTGAATTTTGATGAGATTTTGAGTGCTAATGAAAGTGGGAGGTTGGAAATTTCCGATTGCTTATGGATGTCTGGAAGTTATCCTGACAAAATAAGTGTTACGGGGCCAGGATGTGAAGTGGGGTTGTGAAAAACTTAATTTCGGGAACTGGTCCGAGATTGAGAACCCATGTTGTATGTGCGTTTGGATGGTCAAGGAGTTAAATTAATCAAGTAGTTGAGACTCGCGTTTGGAGTGGGTGCTACGACAATAGACTCTGAGGTTAAGTATATAAAGAGTGGATGGTGACTTTTGGAGATTACTAAAGGAAGTAAGATACGACACACAAGATTGGTATGGTTAAATCTTCAACCATTTCGAGAAGCTGAAGATGTATTGAATGGCCTTCTAAGTGCAGAATGTTGTTTCTACGACCCTGTAGTAACGGGAGGACCGTAATTTGGAATGACGCAAGGTTAAGAGCGTGGGAAGTCATTACAGTGCTCTATGTGACGAGAAGGTAGTGACATGGAATTGAGTAATTATTGATGTAATATGTTTGGATGTTGTGATGAGTGTGATTCGTGTTTTCGCCATAGGTTTACAACTGCGCATCCGTTTGGAGTGGAATTTTCCACACTTGAGTTGGTGAGCCAAGGGTTGTGCAACCAATGGTGTTTTGATGTATTAGAAGAATATAGAGGATCATGTTGCGTATCGGGAGTTTGAGTTATCAGTATTAGAGAGGAAGTAGTGTTATGTCACTATGAAGAAAGTTCAAAGAATTTTGGAAAAGCTGTCAACAGCTTGTGTGTTGATTTTGTTGAATCCGACGGGATTATTTGTTATGTTGTGTGATGCTTTGGTGATATGATTGAGAGATACGTTAAATGCGCAATTAAAAGTACAAGAGGAAATATCTGACAAGTGAATTAGGGTTGGTTGCTGTTGTGTGTTTGTACCGGAGTTTGGGAGCCTCAATTGTTTAGTTGGGATTCGAGAAGGTTGGAATTCTAATTGGAGTTAATAGATTGATTGAGTTTAGTAGATTGAAGTCGAAGGATTGATTTTCGGATTTATGGAAATGGTGACACGAGATGTTGTGATAGATTCTATGTGTCCGAATAGTGTGGATTGGATGAGAGTACCTTGAAAGAATTGTTTTGGTGGCCACGGATGGAGAGAGAAGTGGTTGCGGTTGTATATGCTGATTAGATATGTTGAAAGTCGAAGTGTGAACATCAGAGGCTGTTGGCCTGATGCAACTGTCGAGTAATTCTGAGTAGTATGTGATACCGTCTAATATTGTTTCAGATGGGAACCTGTGTTTTTATTGAGATTTTGGAAGAGTCTGCGGACGTTTTGGGTGCCATGTTGAAGTTGAGCTTTGTCTAGCATTCGTGAACGGATGGGCAGACAAAAGGAGCTATCCAGTATGTAGAGGATTTGTTGAGAGCTCGTGTGTTGGATCAAGATGGGTAAGAATGAGGTGTGGGACTCCTTTGTGTTGATATGTGTCTGGCAAGAGTGTTGTACTCGGACTTGGGATTGTGCAAGAGACGACTGAAAAGATTAGAGGATCCAAGAAAGGACGTGTTTTGAGAGTTACGATAGTAACTGGTATTGATCGAGCTTGAGGTCTCGGAGGCAAACTGCGTCTTGTTGAATCTGTATCAGAGTAGCGCAGCGGAAGCGTGGGAAAATAGCATGTTAGATTGTTTTACCGCTGTCACTAGGAGAAATTGTATGATGTGTTCATGTGTCTAAGCTGAGGAAGTGCATCGATCCAGATGGATGGTGTATGAGTGAGAGAGGATTTGACTGTTGAGACAACTTTAAGAAAAGGGATTGTCTTGGTAAAGATATTTTGGAGGATCAACTAGAGAAAGTTGGATTTGAATCGGATAATATTTTCGAGGAAGAAAATTCCTAAAGTGGGGGAGAGTTGTAACAGCCCGATTTTTAATAACTGATTAATTGTACTAGTTAGTTGGTTTGTATGGTTTAAAGTGAATTATTGGATTTAACTGATTTATTCTATTTGGTAGAATCATGAGGATTTATCAGATGTTTTCTAACCAATGTCAAGATGAGATATTTTATGAGAAAATGAATTGACAAATATTTTAAGAGAAGAAATATAATTGGAGAGAAATAGGAAGGCAGGACATATATATATATATATGGGGGAAGAGGAACGACAATGGATAATAGAAAACATGAAAGGAAAGTGGAGGAAGAAGAGAAAGTAGAAGGAAAAAGAAGGAAAAGCTTGGAAAAGCTCAAGAACGACTTCTAGCTTCCGATTAATCGAGGTAAGGGTGTGAAATCTTACTATCTTAATCAATGTGTATGATTATGTATGTGTGTGTTTGGATTTGTTGGGTTTTTTCCTACATTTTCCATTTTAGGTCGAAATGAGTTTAATCGGTACAAACTGAGTTTTATCGGTTAGAATTTGGAATAGACGGTGTAGTATAGTCGGGTGATGAGTGGGTCGTGCTACTGGAACAGATTTGGATTAAATCGGTTGGTTTTGTGAGGTTTGGGCTTTTGAACAGCCATGGAAGTTTTGATCTCGCAGGTTCGCCAGGCGAATGGCAGCGAGGCTTCGCCAGGCGAAGCCCAGCGAACGGTAGCGAATCAAGTCAGAACCAAACACCCTGTCTTCGTTGGCAAGTTTGCCAGGCGAATGAGTGTGGCGAAGGTTCGCCAGGCGAGTGTGCTAGCGAGTAATTCCAGAATAAATCCCAGTGGTCTTCGCTGGCAAGTTCGCCAGGCGAACGGGTAGCGAAGGTTCGCCAGGGGCTTCGCCAGGCGAAGGTTAGCGAACACAGCAGCATGTTTTCTTTTCTTGTGCTTTCCATTTGTGGATTGATTGTGTGGTTTGGTTGCAATCATTCCTTGTTTGAGATGACTAATTATATGCTGTTATGTGTGCTGTGGGTAGCCGTATGACGTGAATCCTAGATTATGAATTGATTGTGAATATGTGGCCTTTTGGCATATGTGATGCATTGTTTAAATTGATTGAAAATGCATGATGGATGTGATTGAGTCTATTGCCGCTTGGCACGATATTTGCAAGTGCATATTGCTCGTATGTGATGTATGAAGATTGTAAATGTGAACCATGTTTAAATATTGTGAGTGCATAATGAATATATGTGATTAACATGATGAATGCATGAGTATGTTTGAAAACATGTGTGCATTTCAAGAGTGTCATGAGTCATGTTGCATGTGAAGTATCATGGTATGCATTCTTGTGTGTCTGATTCCTCGGAGAATCTGCAGAACCTTGTGTGCCCTTGTGGGGTGTGAGCGATGGTTATTTATTGATCCCTCGGAGGATTTGCAGAACCTCGTATGTTGCGATGGTTATATTGATTCCTCGGAGAATCTGCAGAACCTCGTGTGCCCTTGTGGGGTATGAGCGATGGTTATTTATTGATCCCTCGGAGGATTTGCAGAACCTCGTATGTTGCAATGGTTATATTGATTCCTCGGAGAATCTGCAGAACCTCGTGTGCCCTTGTGGGGTGTGAGCGATGGTTATTTTTGGTTCTTCAATTGAACCTGCTGAAATGAGTCGGTACCGCATTTGCATCTGCATAGAGTCGTGTGTCGGTCTCTATGAATTGCATGTTGTCATCTTCATATGATGCATTGGTGAAATAAACATGAATGTAGATGTTTATGTGAATTAGCAATGGAGTAAACATGTTGTGTGTGTTTATTGAGTTAATGTGTATGTTATGTGAATTAATGCGAAAGGCGGTAAATGAAACATAATGTATATGTGATTGTTAGGAGAAGTGTGCATATGTATATATATATATATATATATATATATATATATATATATATATATATATATATATATATATATATATATATATATATATATATATATATATATATATATATATATATATATATATATATATATATATATATATATATATATATATATATATATATATATATATATATATATATATATATATATATATATATATATATATATATATATATATTTATATACGATATGTTGATGTGGGAGTGGTTAGTGTGTGAATTGATTAAGAAATGTGGCATATATGTATTTTATGATTGTTTATATACATAATTATATGCATTATTATTATGGTAATATTTCTCACCCTTCTGCTGTTTTATGATGCTCTATGAGGCATTGCAGATTAGGATTGCTGGAGGTGTATTTTGGAGTATAGCTCCTTTTCTCTTGAGTCAGTCGCTCTGATATGTAACGTCGGGTAGCTAGGCTTGTAGAGTATCTTCGTGATACATTATATATATGTAATAGTTGATAATGTTTGGTAAACTGTGATTGATGTTATGAACAACCTAATGACGTGTACTTGTATTTTATCATCTCTTAAGTAATTCAATGTTTTAGTCTTCCGCTTTAACAGAAAACATGAATATGCTTATTTTAAGAACCATGCGTTTATTCTTTTTAGTTGAGATTTACCCCTTTTGAATTATTTCTTTATAAACATTAATATTCATGTGGTCGTTTCGTGAGTAATGTGACGTACTTCTTTTATACCATGAAATAAATATTCTCTGATGGAATTTTTAATTCGTGCCTAAATGATTTAATTGTGTTATTTGGGGGTATAGAAAGGGGGCGTTACAGGGATCCATTTGATAAATTAAATATGATTGAAAATTAAAGAAGAAAAAATTAGAAGGTATAACTGTGTGTAAAAAAATTACAAGTTACTACATGGTATTTATAGGAAAGTAAATTTTTTTATAACCGTTATGATTTTCAAAAAATATATAACCGTTATGATTTTCCAAAAATATATAACCGTTGTTTTCAAAAAATTACAAGACTTTAATAATATAAATAATAATATTATATATTTCAAAATAAATAGCATATGTTAGCTATATAATTGCCGGAAACTAAAAGTTAGTGAATTAATTATATGCCATGTCATAGCCATTCCAATGCAAATTTTTTATAATCATTGTTAACTATAAAAAATTTAACTATTAAAAACTTGCATTAAAGATGCTCTTAGTGTTGCAAAGAAATGAAACTCTTCTCTCTTGAGCACGTTTCACCTTTCTATTTTCTATTAAAAATCATTTTCCATCAGTTGCACAAGAATTCTTAAAGCCAAAAAGTATGTGCTTATAATGGTAATTGAAGGTATTCATAATAAATGTGGTGAACACTATGCTTTGTGGGTCTAACATTATTTGTTTCTAGTTCGATTAGGTGTCCATACAACTCTAATTTTTGTACCTTGATTCTGTCTACCAATTTGTATAAGCTTGGAAGGGAGTACGGGCCTTTGAGGCACGCCATATTCAAGTTTTTTAAAGTCAACACACATATGCTACTTTTTCTTTCCTTATTTACTATTATTATATTCGATAACTATTATATGATAGGTTTCGATCTAGAGAAGGTGAATAGATCATAAATTTAAAAAATGAAATCGTTTAACCGAATCAATTATTGAAAAATTCGGATATGCGTAACGTAAATCAATTGAATGATAATGTACACAAATTGTTCAACAACGATTAATCACAAATAAATTAAATGCTAAGCTACACGTAGAGCTTATTTTTAATGATCAATAATTCAATTAAAAGCAATAGACTCAATTTATCGAACACCTCGAGTGCAATCAATAACGCTTGAAAATTTAATTTGACTTGTTGATGTTAAAACCAGTCACAATCAAAGTGATTATGATTATATAAACAATTCATAATTCAAAACGTAATTAAAAATTTGATTTCCAACCAACAAAGATTCGATAATGCGAATGCAACAATTATATATATATATATATATATATATATATATATATATATATATATATATATATATATATATATATATATATATATATATATATATATATATATATATATATATATATATAGAGAGAGAGAGAGAGAGAGAGAGAGAGAGAGAGAGAGAGATTTGTTTAGGGAGTTCTCTAATCGGCCTTGCTATATATATATATATATATATATATATATATATATATATATATATATATATATATATATATATATATATATATATATATATATATATATATATATATATATATATATATATATATATATATATATATATATATATATATATATATATATATATATATATATATATATATATATATATATATATATATATATATATATATATATATATATATATATATATATATATATATATATATATATATATATATATATATATATATATATATATATATATATATATATATATATATAGAGAGAGAGAGAGAGAGAGAGAGAGAGAGAGAGAGAGAGAGAGAGAGAGAGAGAGATTTGTTTAGGCAGTTCTCCAAACAGCCTTGCTATGGGTATGTCTGCCCTCAATTGGAAATCAAATTAAGATAGTTGCAGTTAACCTTACTTAGAAAACAATGTATATAAAAGAGATGAAGAACTCTAACCCCCACAAACCCTATGGTTTGTTGTTGATTATACCACCTCCAAAACCCTTGATCAAAGATTGATCAAGTAACCAACAATGTTGCTACAACCCACTAGTTATTATTACTAGCTTACAAGACTTTATGATCTTCAAGGCTTTTGCTCGGTCAGATAATTCCTAGCACACACTTGTTCAACTCAAGATTCACGAACATGATCTACTATTTCATGCTACTTCCTTGCAAGGTACCACCTAACTTATCCCAAGGCCTCTTCACTCGATCGAATCTGTATTTGCATGGTCTTGTCCAGAACCTTCAAATCCTCAATGATCTTAAAGGAAAACCCCAACTTGGTTTTCTTATTTAAAACACACAAATAACCCAACCTAATATTCTCAGTTACACCAACCTAATTGGAAGTTATCAACCCTAATCTAGATGGTCACCCAATCAACAAATAATTATGTGTAGTTTGATTGTGTGTATGCATAGAATAGAGGTTGAAGATGGGGGGCTTACTTTGTAATTCTGGTTTCGCTTAGGTTTTGCACTAGTACCTTGCTAGAATGAGGTGCATGCATGAGTATATATATATGTATATGTGGTATGGAACAAAGGGTATACATGAAGAAATGAAAGGAAAAACAAAATTTCAAAATTTCCACATTATAGGTCGACCTATGAATGAGATGTGTCAGTCTGTAAAGTTCTTAGGTCAGCCTATTTGAGGCGACTTATTGGACAAAAGCTACAACCTTCATTATTGAGGCGTGAATGTCGACCTGTACAAGCTTTATGTCGACCTATACTAAAACAAAAGCTTCTATAGGTTGACCTAAACACGTATGTGTCGGCCTATGCATTAGTTTTCACACTAAAACTCAATTTTTGAAGCATGGTTCTTTTCTAGGCCACTTCTGATCATTTTCAAACCTGTTTGTATGCATCCTAATGCTAAGATGATCAATACACATGTAAGATTAGGTTGATATCATCCAATATACAAAAACACTAAATTACTCCTAGTTTTGACATCATTCAAAATATAACTATATGGAAGAATGCACTCACATACTCCCCCATTTTTGTGATGGCAAAACTCAAAATTTATGATGTGTTTTTCTGCAGTAAAATGAATAGCTTCCCCTGAGTATGTGCATTATATCCTTCATATTCTTCATTATATCCTTCAAATTCATCTCTCCCTTTTACAACATTAAAAAGAGACAAGTAATTCATTATGAGTATCACATAGATACATATTATACATATTCAATATACTTACACAGGCAATTGCAAAGATAGGTAGTGCACTCACATACAATATATGTAAACACACAAAATCTTAATAAACACAACAACATTCATAATAGTTCACCGAGTTAAAAACATAGGGCAACCAGTCAAACATAGTAGAAATATTGTTCATACAAAAACCAACAAGCAAACGCCAAACCAAATAACTTGAGAATGCATGAAAACTCCAAATAAGACTCAAAAGACAAAGCACACTAAAACTCAAAACTCAAAACACACAACACAACAACAAAACATTTCATCACCTTCCATGGCCTCTTGGCATTGATCTCGGTCTTCCTTCCAAGGATGCAGCCTCATATATCTCACGGTAAAAGCAATCATAATGACTAGCGTCCGCTTCTTAAGCTACAATTATGTGATTAATCATTTCCATATCAGCAACATGATTTTCATTTACATTATTCTGTATGGACAAGAGAATCTCATTTGTATATGCAACAAAAGACTGGAAATCAGCATCCTGAGTAGCCATATGTTCATGAATTAGATGAAACGGTTCCATCTATCTAGCTTCATAGGTTTCTTTCTATCTGCAATCCTTAGCATACCTCTCATCTTGCTTCATTTGCATGTTCTGAAGCATAATCATTATAAAGGAAGCACCAGTAGGACTAGCATCAAAGCCAGCTGGGGCATCATGAGGATTCTCCAAAGGTTGCTCATCATCCATATGATTTTCCCCAGCTTCTTCATCAACAACAGTTGGATCATCAAAGTTATAGATTTTCCAGTAGTTCTTACCTAGGAGAAGATAATATGCACGACGTTTGATGTCATAAAATTAACTCATGTCGGTCAAGGTACGTTAATAGAATTCTTAAGATGATCCAAAAGATTTGTAAATGAGATACGACATCCCAATGTTGAAGTAATTTAGAATCTTAGCAATTATGGAAGGGTATTATAGTGATGTGCCTTTGTTACATTTTTTGACAGCAAACATACGACCCACAAAATAGTAAGGCCAATTAATCTTAACCTTGTGCGGTAAGATGTATACCAAATGGATTTCCACAAAATCAACTCTATAAAATCCACCATTCTTTGGACATTAGATGTGAGAAACAATCCACATCAGAATTCTATGGACCATTTTCACTTGACCGGTAGATAAGGGATCATGACACTCAGTTGCTCGAGGGGTTTTGAGTATCTCATTCAAGTGAAGGTCATACTTAAAATGCATATGAGTGTCAACATCAGTGACCAATGGATCAACCTCGTCATCCTCATCGGCATCTTTCACAATAATATCAAACAAAGTACTCCACAAGTCATTAGTAAAATGATACACTTTGTTACCTATTAAGAACATGAAGCAAGAACCTTCCATATCATGAAGCACTGAGTAGAAGACTTGAATAAGATCTTCTTTGTAATCTTGAGCCAGTTGTAAGTAATCAATCTCTTGATGTTCCACAAACTTGATAACTTATGACAAATACAAGTTGCCAACTATAGCAGCCTCCCACATGTGTTGCTTCAAAACAAGACAGGTCTTACACTTAAGCTTAAAATCCTTGGCATACTTCTTGGAGACCAAGGTGAATGGGTTTCCAGTGGAAATTGTTGAAGTGGAAGCCTTGTTTTTACCTTTAGCCATAATATTGGACTTAGAAGCCATGAAAATGTTCAAATGATATGTACACACCAAGTGTTTGACAAAATGAATGAATGAAGAGTGAGTGAGTATGATAGATTCTTGAGTACCCATACACTCAAACAAGATGGACAAACACAACACTACACAAAGAATAAAAGGTAGACCACAAACAAGAGAGAATTTTGGATTTTTAATGTGATATGATGAGTTGGGGTTTTGGAAGGAAAATAAGAGAAATTGATGAAAATGGGAGAGGTTTGGTAGAAAAGTTTGAGTACAAATGATGTGAGATTGATAACAAGAAAGGATGGAATGCAAATTTGAGGTTTTTCACGTGCAATAGCGAGTTGGAGAGATTAGAAGATTTAGTGCATGGAAGAAAGTGGAGATTGAACAAAAATGATTCAATTATGCACTTATGAGTCGACATTTAAGTGTTATGTGCCAACCTATTACTGATATGTGTCGACACATACTGTAGCAAAAGTTAGAAAAATTAAAAAAGTGAAATAGGTTGATCTATACGATTACGCGTCGACCTATACTATAACGTTTTTGAAAGATACTAAAAATAACTGTTACGTGCCGACCTACACGACAATGTGTCGACCTCTACTGTAACACTTTGGACAAATACCAAGCTTACTTATAATAGGTCTACCTACACGACCTTGTGTCGACCTGAGTAACATAAAATTTTAGGATTTGACTCAGTTTGAATTTGTAATGACCAAGAGAGACTCAAATTTACTCATGGATGAATTCTTAATGTGAGACACATGCATATGATGATATTCAATGGTTTGTTTTCTCGACTCATGTAATCATGAAGATGCAAGCATGAAATGGTTCAAGATATAGATCAATTTATGAAGATATTTTGAATATAGTTACTATAAACATATAAAATGCAACATACAATGGTTACATTTGAAAATTTTGAAAGTAAACACATATCACAACCATCATACACATCATTCATCATATAATTTTGATAAATAAATAGGTAAAACAAATACTTACTTACAAAGCAAGAAAGGATATAAACAATATTGCCTCACTGTACACAAGACGGAGGATGCACTTACATTTCACGAGGAACTTTCAAAGAAAGTTGAAATAAATGCAAAACCTGAGACGCAACATGAATGAAACAGAAACTTTCTTATCACTTTTCTTCTTGCACAAGTATTTGAAAGTGAAATTAATAATATATCAAAAAGGTACTTTGGCTTGATGGTCATCCTTGTTGTTGTACTTTCATTCTTATTCAATCATGATGATTATCTTACTTCTCCTCACATTTCATCATCTTAGGTTGACCACCCCCAAATTGATGCATTTGAGCATGTCTTGTTGAAGATAAACCTACATCATTGAACATAATACCTTTCTGACACTTTTTGGATAGAACATTAGTAATCATTAACACACTTTTACCAATTTAAAGAAAAACTAAGAGTTAAACTTTTTGGTAACATAGTTCGCCTTTCTTGTCACATAGTCAACACAATAAGGACATGTCATCTTACTATGTCTTGAGCTTCCATAAATGAGATCTTGTACTCTCTTTATAGAGCCAAGACTTTTTTCCTGCATGATTAACAATTATGGCTAGGTACCTAATCTTCATTGGGTCTATCATACCCCAAATTTTTATCCCTAGATTCCATTATCATTGTAGGTGCATCAAGCATATGTTAGCTAACCCTAACCTCTTTCAAGTTAGTCTTTATCAAGATGCAAATGAATTAGGGTTTCACACTATTAAAATCAAGAATCATGTGGACTAATCAGTCAAGGTTTTGGATTGATATTATACATATCAAGTCTTCACATCATCAAGAGGTTCATATCTTACCAAGAATAAGTGCTATTTGAAGTTGTTACCAAGAGAATTGAAGCAGTCCTGTGCAAAACCCTGATTAGGGTTTCTATTTGAAAAAGTCAAATGTAGTTTGACTTTTGATCTAAATGGGTTTCCAAAGCTTGAAACATGGCCCATGATGTTTCTATGACTTATTGGAGTCCCTTAAAGAAGTATTAAAGGTTTAAAAAACCCCAGAACACTAAGGATTGATCCTGAAGATTTCAATTGTTTGGTTCGTTTGTTTGGAAAGTCAACTCTTTGACTTTTAGGGTTTTGACCCCAAATTGAAGCAATCAAGGTTTCCAAAATCATGTTATGCCTAAATAGTGAGTTTGTTGAATATTTAATCAAAAATTGATGGATAACTTATGAATCAAGAAATTAGGGTTTATGAAAAACCCTAATTACAAGCTTATTTGGAATGGTCATAACTCTCAAACCACAATCCAAATTGAGTGGTCCAAAGCTGGTTGGAAAGATCTTGAGAAATATTACAAAAGTGTCCTAGAAGGTTGATTTCCAAAAATTCATAGATTTAGAGTTATGAGCTCATCAAGTTGTGAAGGATTTCCACACTTATAAAATTTTCTTGTTTTTTTGACTTGTAAGTCATGTTTTGCAGCCAACTTCATAAAGATTTTTGACCTAGTTCCCTTTGGAATATGTACTTTGGATAAAAATTAACATTATAGATCACATTTGGGGCTTTTTAAAATGTAAAATAGAATTTTCACATCCTTTGTGGTTAGGGAGAATCGAAGAGAGCAAGTTAGGGATTTTTCATGTTAAAACCATGTTCAGCACTTGCATTTGGTGTATAAACCACTCAAACCTATTATAATCACTTGTTTAACTCATCCTATGATGTTTAAGGACTTAATTTATTATATTAAAATGGATTACCACGAGCAAAAACTAGAGATTGGATTATTTGATTTGTTTATTCAACCAAGTGGATGCAAGTGGCAAAGAGAGAGAAACGTTTTGCATTTTCTGCTATACCTCAGCTACTGCATCAGCTAATCTTTTTCCTTCACTTTATGTCAACTATTTGCAGGATAGTGTTGATGTTGAAACACATAGGAAGGTTGACCATGCTCAAAAAAGAAATCCCAAGTTGGATTTGCTCATTTTGCCTCCAAAAAGGGCAAACTTGGCAAGTTGGCACAATCTGCCCATACCTCTCATTCTCAAAGATTGCATATAAATAGAACATACTCCTAACATCCAAACTACACCAGAATCAACTAGAAACCATGTTGAATCTCTCTCATTTCTCTGATCATCATCTTCTTGCAAGTGGTAGAAGTTGCTTCCTTGTGAAGAAAAATATGCCTTGCAAAAACTCTGCCACAACTCAATACAGCCACCAAACACTTGAACCAACACCTAAAACACATCACATATGATGCATTGAAGTTTTAAAAACCCTCACATTCACCATAAAACCTCACATTCCAAAAGTCAACTCTCATACCTAAAAAATTTGACTTTTCTGCATCTTCATAGACCAGAACCAAACCAGCCCTTTTCCAATCATTCTAACACTTCAAACACTCTCCATATAAGTTGTTTGAACTGTACATGGCATCATAAAAGTTCTGTAACACCATTTCCTAGAGTTTCACTTTGAAGTTTTTGGTGTTTTCTTGCATAAGAAGGCATTCTGTAAAGACAGTGATCCTGGAGGAGTTCTCATCATTTGAACACCTTATTTAGAACATATTGGAGCTGCTTAGATCATCATCCATCAACTGGTTTTCTTATTTGGTGCATTGACTTAAAAAAGCTACAATAGGTAAGTGTTCCAACTTTCTACGTTTAAGATCATGCTGAATATTGATGTACACTGATTATGAACATGCTAGATACACTTTATAGGTCATGTTTGAACCATTTCTTGCTCATAAACTTGGGTATTCATGATTGTTCCTTTGGTTTGGCTTGTTAGCTTACTTTAAGTGTCATTTCAATATGCAACTTGTTGGTTCTGGTTAGGCATGCACTAGTTCCCACGAAATTCGCACTCAGACGAGATTCTCTTTGATGACTTTCTTTCCAGACCAGTGGGCCGTTGAGAGAATTTTAGATCTGAGGGTTGTCGACTCTGGGAACCGATCATTTGTGAGTCACCAGAGTGAGGCCTCTTCAGGAGACGATGATGCCAAATCAGAAATGGTGAATGTATCATCATTTCTTGAAAGTATGTGACGCTGACAAACGCATAGGATGTCGTACCTTGTCAGTCTAGGTCCATACCCGTGAGTGGGAGGGTTTTTGCAGGAAACTTGATTTCCAGCCAACCCGGTATTTTGGTTTTCTCTTCAGAGCAAACTTACTCAGTCAGCAGTGCAACAGTATTCAGAGCCTTGTGGGGGGATGTGATCCCGTGTTTGCTGCATCTTGCATTGCATTTGCATAAGCATCCTTGCATCGTTTTGCATATCATTTCTCCAGCTAGACAAAGCTCTTATCCAACCTTTGTTTTGATTCAGAAGGTGATTCTCCGGTGACCTTTCTGAGCAAGTATTGATTGTTAGAAGACGACCAAGGGGTTGAAGCAAAATCAAGCAGAATCAAGCAGTGCCAAGCAGTGTAGCCGGTTGAAAATTGTCAGTAGCTATGTCAGGGAACGGCTTCCAGATTGTTGATACCTTGTCAGATTTTACTGTGACGACCAATCCTCTGTGTGGTTCTCTTCCCAATGAATACTTTCCTCAAGTGAACAACCTGACTGAAGCTCGATCTGTGCAGCTTTCTGTTGAAAACCAAGATCAGCATGAACAGTCTGTTGCCCGAAGTGAGCGTTCTTCTTCTCTTGATACCTCAAATTATCATGATACTGTTTCCTCTGTGTTGATTTCCCGAAGAGAGGTTCCAGTGGTGAAGACTAAAGACCCGAGAGCTCTTGAGTATGCTAAAAGGATTCACGCGTTGGACGAAAAACTCAAGGCCTTGGAAGTTAAAGATATTGTTGGTTTCAATGCTTCAGATATGTGTCTGGTTGCTGACCTAGTGTTACCTCCGAATTTCAAAGCACCAAGGTTTGAAAAGTACAAAGGGGATAGCTGCCCGAGGTAACATTTGGTGATGTTCTGCAGAAGGATGACTTCGTTTGTGCAGAACGACAAGTTGATGATTTACTGTTTTCAGGACAGTCTGATTGGGGCATCTCTGAGTTGGTATATGCAGTTGGAGAGTAATCAGATTCGATCATGGGTGGATTTAGCCAAGGCTTTCATGATACAATATGACTATAATCTGGACGTGGCTCCCAATCGCATGCAATTGCAAGAGTTGTCTCAAGAGAACAATGAACCTTTCAGGAAATATGTTCATAGATGGAGAGAATTTGCTTCCAGAGTGCGACCACCGCTCCTAAATGAAGAGTTAACAGACATGTTCGTAAAATCCTTGCAGAGCCCGTACTTCGAAAGAATGCTTGGGATTGCACCAAATTTCTCTAAATTGGTAAGAGCAAGAGAACGCATTGAGTATGGTGTAAAAACTGGAAGAATTCAAAATGTTTCAAGCGGCCAGGCTAGTGAAACCGAATCTCTCTGTAGTTTTCAAACTGGAAGAAATCAGGATGTTTCAAGCGGTCAGGCTGGTGAAACTGAATCTCTCTATAGCTTTCAAGCTGAAGACGAAACCATGGTCAATGCACTCATAACAGATGTTGGGTATTCTCAAGATGAATCGGTGAAATCTTTTGGTTCTTCATCTTCTCAGCAGTCAGTATCTTCTGTGTCTCGTTATTCTGGACAGACAACTATGCCTAAGGCACCACGTCATAGACCATGGGTCGCTCCTCACGAAATCACCGAGCCCGTGGCCAAGGTTATCAAGATCAACGTCAGAATTATAACAGGCCTCGTAATAATTTGGAACGAAGGACTGCTCCTTTTCATCCAGTTCCTGTGCTGTATAGCCAGCTGTTGCCACATTTGATTCAGAATTCTTTGGTGGAACCTAAAGCTCTTAAGCCAGTGCCAGAACCTTACCCTCCAGGGTACGATCCCCATGCTCAGTGTGGATATCATGGCAAATCTATAGGGCATTCAACCGAAGATTGCAAAGCTTTTTAGGCAAAAGTGCAGCAGTTGATCGACGAAGGGTGCATTTCCTTTCCAGAAGGAGTTTTGGTTGTTCATGTCAACCTCTCAGCTGTCTGAGCTCGTAGACTCAGAGTTTTATTTCCAGAAGCCAGTGGTCCAGACAGGCAGACGTCCTCAGCATTGGCAGTCGTCTGACTTTTTATCATTTGCTTTTGTAGTTTCTTTTATGTTAGTTACTACTTGCTGTTAAACATTGTTGTTTTGAATGGTAATATTAATGAAGTGACTTTGCATTTTTCCGAATTAATCATGTCGCTTTCACTCATTTATTGCACAGCACAGACACATGCACTTTTTATCCACTCCACTTTATCATTATTGATTAACAAGGAGGGAGGGTGACGAAAACTGAATACCCATAACTGATGATTGTATGCTTTCGGATAAAACCCTGTTGATGATGTACAAGAATTGTTTCAAATCCCCTAAACACTGGAGATATAAGGAGTTAGTCCCTCGTTAATCACTTCGAGCGGAGAAGTAGGAGTTCCTTTTGGATTTTTCAACCCTCAAATCTTAACCCGGGGCAGGGTAGTCGCCAGTTAGCTTGACCGAGCATCCAAACTTTATAGAGAAGTGTTTCCTTTCAAGGATCAATCACACCTCAAGAGGTCGTACCTCATCAGCCGCAATGGTTAAACCTCACTAGCCAGGAGTAAGACAGTTATAATCCTTTTGGATAAATCAAGACAACCAGTGTCACATGACTTGTTCAAAAGAAGAAAAAAAAGGAAAGCCTGCTAAGTAAAAAGAAAAAAGCTGGAAAGAAAATAATTAGACAAAAATCAGGGCATTCCGCTGGACTTCAAAATCGACAAGAACTCAAAAGATTCAGTCTAGACAAAAACTAGGAAATCAAAAGAATGAAAATGAAAGGATCTCAAAAGAAAAATCCTCAAACAAGGGCAAAGTCGTGTGGATACAGACACCGAAGACAAAAAGGAGTAATTGTCGCTCCGAAAAACCTTGTAAGTTCCTTAACCATCACTCCAACCATTCAATAAATCTTTTGAAGGGGTGAGCATTTGTGCAAAGTTAACTGAACTTAGGATTGGAGATCATCACGTAGAAGGGGTGGGTACAAATCAAACTTTGAGCCTAATATCCTTTGTTTCATTAACCGTGAACCCGACCACGATACAACCCTTAAAAGACCTATTTGAGGAAGGGTTTATTCTAAAAGCGCATTACGATAAGGTTGAGTAACCTGACTCCTACATGATTTTCTAATCATATCCTTGCTGTATCTTGCACTAATCAAATCAGCACTACGTTTGAACTTTTGGTTCATTCGTCACTCACTATCACAACACTTGATGAGTGACAACATTTTTCAAAATCTGCATGAACACCGCATTAAAATTACCATTCATGGACAAACAATTTTAATTGCAAGTCAGTAGTTGACATGGAGGAAATTCCAACAGGGAATAATCGAACAAAACTAGATCGTTCAGCAGTCTGAATCAGAATTGTGAAACCCTTTGAATCTGGGGCATTGACATCCAATGAGTTTTGAATTAGTCAGTTTGAGGACAAGTCCCAAAGCATCGGTTGATTATGGGACAGTTTATTCAAGAAGCAGTTGATCAGAAGTGAATCATCTCGAGACCTAATCAGGGGCAAATACCCAGAGTTTCTATAAGTTGAGGGCAGATCCCTCTGGTATTCAATCAGATCAGGTTAAGTCGCTTCAACGCTCATTCAGGGGCAAGCCGTTTCAAGAGTATACTAAAACCAACCGTGCTGAGAGTTGGTTAATCAAAGATGAATCCTTTCGTGGTACAGATGCTGGGGCAAGCCATCTCGAGGTTGTCTCATGGCAAGCTACTTTTTGAACTTTCCTAGAGAGTCGGACTGGGGCAAGTTGAGTTACACTGGGGCAAGTTGTTCAACCTAGTTTGATCTCCCCAGCAAGAGTTGAGTGTCAGGGAATCGTGTCATTACCCTCATCAAATAACCTTAACCTTCTGAAAAAGCCTTGTTGTCATTGGATCATTATCCTACAGCCTAAACCTGTTACCTAAGTCATTTTCCAAAGCCCAATTCTCGTCTGGCAAACCTCCAAAGCCCAGTTCCTGTCTGGCAAACCGGTAACCAGTTCTCGTCTGGTCCACCTTTCTTAGAATACCAGCCCTCGTCGGGTACCTGTCATCTTTTAACCAGTTCTCGCCTGGTCACCCTTTCCTTAACCACCAGTTCTTGTCTGGTGCATGTCAGCTTTTAAACCAGTTCCCGTCTTGTCACCTTTTCCTCGACCCACTGTTTAACCAGTTCTCGTCTGGCTAACACAGTTTTAAAGTCCAGTTCTCATTTGGCAAACCAGAAATCAGTTCTCGTCTGATACCAAAACACAGAAGTCAGTTCTCGTCTGACAACTTAAACCCTTTTGCCACCAGTTCTCGTCTGGCAGTCTACCCTCGAATGCTAGTTCTCGTCTAGTATTTCCTCCTCAAATCCATTTTGTTGGTAACCAGAAATAAATCCCTATAACCATAAACCTATCCTTAGCCCAAAACCAGAAAAAAGCCTAATTATACTTGGCACGATAATTCCCAATGGTTCACATACACTATCACATTCCCCGACACGAGGCTCGAATGATTTCAGTTCTCCATAATTGGTGTTCTGTATTCCCTTAGGGGGTGATGTTGTTAAATCAGGAAGATTTCTTCAGCAGAGATGTGCAGTTAAGATTGGTCCTCCTCAGCAGTTTGATATTGCAGCAAGTTGAGATGACACTTGTCCTTTATCAGAGCAGGATCAAGATTATCCTCAGCAGGTCAAGATTGATATCCCTGGTAGAGCGCAGCCAGCCTCAGCAGATTGATTGTGCATTCCCAACAATTTAGGATTGAAGTTTTCCCTGACAAGCAGATTTGGGTCTATTTCCCCAGCGGTGGGACGAATGCAGCGTTGTTACCCCACAGAGTCCAAGTATTTGGCTCCTTTACCCTCCGAGTCTAGGTCATTGACTCATTCCTTAATCAGAGGCGGATATTGATGAATTTAATCCCCAAGCAGAGGTCGGTGCCGATTCCCTCACTGAGTAATCTATAGCAGAGGTAGATTATTCCCCAGCTGAGCATCTCCGGCAGGTTGGATTTTTACTTTGTGCCCAGCAAGTCGTCACTTTCGGGGAAGTTTCGTGAGTTTTTCAGGGTTGTTCCCTCGATGAAGCGAGATTCAACTTCAGTGGTTGATGGTTATCCCCTGCAGAGTTGTTAATTCCCCCAATAGAGCGGGCATGTTTCCTCCAGCTGAGACGTTTGTTTCCCAGAAGAGCCGTATTCTGGTATGCCATCCAGGGCGTTTTCCTCAGCAGGTTTTGATTGGATCCCCGGTGGAGTTGGTTTTCTTCTCTCCAGCATTTATTTTGCTAGATTGGTTTCCTTGCATTTTGCATCGTGCATAGCATCTACCTAAACGCGTAGCATTTCCATCTTGTATGGAGCATTACACCATTCTCAAACATATGCATTTGAAACATAAGCCAGGTGGTTACCGCTCTGTTCTCAGATGTGTTTTCAGCAGATGGTTGAATTATGTTGCCCGCATGGTATTCAGACCTGGAAAATTTTGGTTGATATTTGTGCCTATATGGTATCCAGACCATGGCAAGTCGAAGAATGGTATCCAGCCCATAATACTTTTTGTTAGCCCGCATGGTATCCAGACCCCGGCTTACGTTTCTCCCCAGCAGCATCGTCGAACTTCGGTTGATGATTTTGTTTCTAGCCCTATATGGTATCCAGACCATGGCAGATTGATATGTTCCTGTTAGCCTGCGTGGTATCCAGACCCAACTTTTTGTTTTCTCCGGCAGTTAGTCATCTTTGCTTGTATGGTATCCAGACCATGACAGTTACCAATTTGTTTCGTCTGTTGAGTATCCAGACTCCGGTAAAGTCAGTTGGGTATCCAGACCCTGATGATTTCTATTTGTGTTTTCTCCGTTGAGTATCCAGACTCCAGTAAAGCCAGTTGGGTATCCAGACCCTGATGAATCTTGTTTGTACCTGCTCCGTTGAGTATCTAAACTCTGGTAAATGCGGTTATGGTATCCAGACCATGTTAGTTATCCGATGCTCCGTGACATCCAATTCACAGTAATTGTTGTTATCTTCTATCGTCGTATGGTATCCAGACCTTGGCACCTAATATTTTTCTCAGCCCATGTGGTATCCAGACCACAACTCATATTGTTTCCCAGCAACGTCGTTTGACTTGAGCTTGTAGGATATCCAGATCCTGATGAATATATTCCTTTTTCATCGAGCATCCAGGCTCAGATTGCATTGAGCATCCAGGCTCAGATTATTGAGTATTCAGACTTAGATTTATTAACCGAGTATCCAGACTCCGGTTTCTTGCATAGAGCATCCAGGCTCAGATTTGCATTGAGCATCCAGGCTCCAGTTTTTGAGTATCCAGACTCAGATCATTACCGAGTATCTAGACTCCGGTATTTTGCATAGAGCATCCAGGCTCAGAAGTGCATTGAGCATCCAGGCTCCGATTACTGAGTATCCAGACTCAGGTATATCTGCTTTGAGCATCTAGGCTCCGATCACCTTGAGCATCCAGGCTCCGATTTTCCTCGAGTATCCAGACTCAGACCACGTGAATGTTACATTTCGACTAAAATGGTATCCAGACCATGGCGCAGTATCATCTTATTATGTGTTACCCAACGGAGTTACTTGGTTAAGTTTCTCTCGTTTTCTCCCTGCCAAATTTGTTTGGTTAAGCCTCTCTTTCCCAGCGGAGTATTTTTGTGATCAGTTTAGCTATCTTCCGGAGATCTTTGTCCCTAATCAGGGTTTGCAGTTCTGTTTTTGCGGTTGGCAAATTTCCAGGTTCTTTGGTATTCAACCGTCTCTTACCTTTGAATGTTTGAAAGCTGTTCGCTTTTCAACCCTTCAGGTCCAAGCCATTTGAATAGGGGCAGCTGTTGCACCCCAAAATTTGACCAACCGTTTCTTATATTTGGCTTATGTTTCGTTCCATTGGCATTTGCATCCGTATACCGCATACTGTGCATTTTTTGCAGCCGAATTGATTTAATCGGGATTAAAACCTTTTTCCTCGTGTTTTAGACGATTCAAACCGTTTCGAATACGGAGTTTTATTATGGAATTTGTGCTCTGCCCGGTTATTCAGTCTACGCTGTTGGTTTTAGTGGTATTTCGGTATCTGGTTTTGTTACCGTTTATTTTTTGGCATTCTCGCATTTAATGTTCACTGATTTTATTTTATTTTTCTAGATTAATTTCTCTATTTTAAATAGTTTAGATTTTTAAATAGGTTTTTAAATTTAATTTCTATTTTCTAGAATTTATTAGAATTTTATTGAATTTTAGATAATTTCTTTTATTAATAGTTTTAGATCTATTTCTCTCTTTTTGGTTTTTAGATTTAATTTGTAATAGATTAAATAGCATTTTCTATTTTAATAGTTTATTAGAGTTCTTATTTGTTTTTTAGAATATTTTGAGCTTTATTATTTCTTTAATATAAAATTTGATTAAGATTTTAGAGTTTTATTAGGTTTAAGTTTAATTAATTGTTTGTTGTTTTAAGAAGGTCACGTCGCACCACTGATTTTGATTAGCTTTTCATGCCATTAATTTTATTTTAATCAAGTCAGTTTATATTAATTAGTGTTAGTTTAGATTTTATTAAGTTGGTTCATTAATAGTAGTTTAATCATTAGATGCCATCTTTAATTAATTAATCATCTTTTTGAGTCAGATTTTTTTTGCAGGTCCAGGCCACGTGTCGTGCAGGCTATAAATAGCTGCACAATACTCATTTATTGCTTTGACACAGGTCACAAGACACCTCACCGCCGGCCATGCAAACGCCAGAGCATCTCATCGGACAAATCAAACCAAATCAAACTCTCACCGGATTTACGCCGACAACTTCATACTCCCACCGGAAACATCATCCAGATTCACTCAGATCTTCATACAGTTCATCATATTCATATCATTTTCATCAGACCTTCTTATTTTTCCAAAAATAACATGAATGTTCATCCGTGTTCATATCTCATTTTCCAGATCTTCATTAAGATCTCTTCAATGTTCATCCAATACTCATCGCCTTCATCAATGTATCCCCAAAAACTCTTCAATGTTCATCCCCAATTTTTCCAGTTCATCATCCATATTCATCAAAATTCCCAGAAACTCAGCAACATTTTCCAGATCCAGCTTCAGATCTTGATATGAAGCACACATATCCTCAATTTGTTTTCCATAATTTTCACCATTTCATATTTTCTTCCAGATTCGTCAAACAACATCTCAGATCTATAAATCCGAAACTCCTAAAACTCCAAACACTCTCAGAGTCACAAACGATTTCCAACTGTGTTCATCTGCTCACCGACCAAACTCCAAACCTACACACGTACCAGATCTAGATCTACTCCCAATCACGCTTCAAACCTTTGAAGTTCATCCGTGATCTAGTTCTTCACCTGCTTCTATGAAAAATCCAACAACCTACACCGTAAACTTTCTTCAGATTTTCATCGAACAACAACATACAACGAGCCAGCATCCGTCTTCATCAACTCCAACTTCAACGAAGCTTCGATCTCTTCTAACATCTCAAACGGAGCTTGCACACACGACATTCAACAGAAATCAGATCAGGCATTTGTTTTGTTGTAGATGTGTGTTTTTCTTTGGTTTTGTAGGTTTACTTTTGGACAAAAAAGAGTGAGCTAAAAGTGAAGCAGAAAGAGGTTGAAAGAGATGAGCAACGAGGATTGATGACGGGTCGTGGAGGAACAGAGGGGTTGGATTCCGGCATTGTTGATCTCGTTTGGCCATTGTTTTTGGTTGTTGGAGCAGAACGAGGTGGAGACAGAGAGGGAGAGACAGATGACGGCGGTGAAGGAGAAAAGAAATTAAGGTTTTCTTTGACCAAGGGAAATGAGGAAGAAGACTCCATGGATAGTTTGGGTTTGGTTAAGTGGGCTTCAGCCCATTTCGTTTCATTCTCCGAAATGCACCCCTGTGGCCTATTGTTGCACCCTCTATGTTTTTTTATGCTGTTTGTTGGAATTGGGCCCAGCCCAACTGAGTTTTCACTTTGCACCCCTGTGTTGTTGCTGCACCTCCTCCCTGTTCTTTTTTTTATTCTTTATTTTATTATTATTATTGTAATATATTTTTGGTTATTTTATAATAATTTCTTTTAAGAATTTATTTTTATTTCCTTTTAAATATATGTTAATATTTTATATTTCTATATGCACATATTTTATATAGTTTTTATTTTATATTCAATTCCTATTTCTTTTAAATTTCTTTTAGAACCCTTTTCTTTTAGAATTTTATTTCAATTTTAATTTGAGTTCTTATTTCCATTATTGGATTTTTTTTCTCACCATTTCTGTTTTGTAGGTCGATGATGAGACCTCCGTAATGCGTTATTAATCAGATTGTTGATGGATAATGTAGGATCCGAGACCGTTTTTTCTCTCTTCATCTTTTCTTCTTCTTCTGATTTTATTTTGCTTTTCTGCTGTGCTGTCCGTGTGACATGATTTAATCGGAGAATAATTCTCAATATCATTTCTCCATCTTGTCTTTGACATGGATATCAATACGCTACCTCTTGGGGTTTGACTTCTTTTATAAGTCGAATTATGACGGTTCAGCATCACATTGGTTCTGGTTTGAAATGTCATCATCAATAATCGAAAGAGTAGAGCTTGGAAAGGAGCTTGCACGTAAAAGTCAAGGGTCAACGGAACCACTTCGTTCGGTAACATTGTTTTTATTTCACTTCTTTCATCTCTTTTATTCAACCGTCGAGTGTTGTGAGCTGTAGCGTTAGATACGTGGGAAATGATAAGTGGGTGGCTACCTCTCACTTGTCTAGAGTGTTTAGCGTATGTCCTTTGGACAATATGAGACACATTCGCTTATACGTTTAGGACTTGGCGTGTACGTCCCGTTTCGAACCCTTTCTCTCGCATCCTGGCGATCGAGACTTCCCATTTTCTCTCGCGTCCTGGCGATTGAGTTCTTTTCTCTTGCCCTTGTGCAATCGAGACTGTTTTGCTATAGTTAGCCGAACTACAGCTGCTCTGATTTCTCGTACCAGATGAGAATATGTAGGCATAGGATGCGATATCCTAGCGAGCACACTAACAACTAACTTCTCTGTTCTCTCGCTGCCGTGCGATCGAGACTTTCCCGCTGACGACTAATCTTTCCCTTTCTCTTGCCCTAGCGTAATTGAGACCAGACCATAGTTCTAGTTCCTGTAGGTTCCCGCACCTTGAAACCCGACATACTACGTCCGTTCTACCGCAAACAGGTAACACCTAAGTCTCCAATGGTCGAGCAGCAATACACCTAACTGCTAGAATGCATACGCTAGTATCGTCAATCTTTTCTCTCACCCCTGTGTGATCGAGAACACCCTTTGCTTTCCCGTAGTTAGCCTGAACTACGTTTTGCTCTGATTTCTCATGCAAGATGAGAATATGTAGGCACAAGATGGGATGTCTTGGCGAGCAATCCCCCTGTAGTTTCCCGAACTACGTTGACTATGACTTTCCCATTGCACGAGGGAATACGTAGGCATAGAGCGGGGATGCTCTATCGAATCAGTTTCTTTCTGTTTAGCTTTAGCAGCCGCATATTAGATTGTTTTTCACCCATATACTAGACAACCCAAGCGTCGATCCCGTCAAGTACGACGGACGTGAGGGGTGCTCATACCTTCCCCTTGCGTAACCGACTCCCGAATCCAGACATGGTTGCGATGACCTTGTCTTTCCCTTCTTCTTTAGGTTTTTGCGATCGTTTCCTTTCCCTCTCTTTGGGATAAATAACGAAAGTGGCGACTCTTCTGTTTTTTTCCGCCGGTTGTTTTTCACAGTAGCGACACTTGCCAAGGAGGGTAGTATGGACGCATTTGAAGCGGTTTTGGCTCTATTGATATATGGTTTGGTGTTGTTCCCTGAGATAGAAGAATTTGTCAATTCATCTGCTATCACTGGGTTCTTGAATGGTAATCCAGTACCCACTTTACTGGGTGATGTTTATCATTCCATTCATCATATGACTCTTCATGGAAGAGGAACTATTCTCTGGTGTGTGCCCTTGTTGTACAAATGGTTTGTCAATCATTTACCAAGGACAGACGCTTTCAAGGAAAATCCTAATGGTTGGAGATGGTCTCAAAGGATTATGTCTCTAACTCAAGCCGATATCCACTGGTACAATCCCGCCTATGATCGAGGGGTCTACATTAACAGTTGTGGTTCTTTTCCAAATGTACCACTCTTGGGAGTACAAGGGGGAATCAACTATAATCCCGCTTTGGCCAGATGTTAATTTGGATTCCTAATGAAGGATAAACCTAACAACATCCTATTGTCTGGTTTCTTCTACCTTAGCGCCAAAGCAGAGGAGAGTTCAAGGAATAGTATGATTGATGCTTGGGAGAACATCTAGAAGAAAACTAAAGTTGACCTTGGGAAAAGGAACTGTGTAGCCTTTGAGCCATTCACTCAGTGGGTTCAATCTAGAACTCGTGATCTCAAGATGTCCTATCTTCCTGAAAAGAATATGCAAATTGTCATTGCATCATCTTCCGCCATCCCAATTGAAAAGGTGGAAGAATACCAAGAGATCATTGAGAGAACCAAGCTTGAAAGGGACACTTGGTAGGACAAGTACCATACTCTTCATTATGATATGACGAAATTGAAGAGAGAGCTAAAAGACAAGGATGAGTTGATTGAGTGGCTCGAAAGTCGCTTGATTGGTGATGATGTGATAAAAGAGAATTTATTTTTCTCTAGCGTCAAGCCTACGGAAAGTACTCATGAGTATTCAAACATCCCACCAAATTTTGGTGCCTAGAAAGGAATAGTAGATAAATTGTTCATGGAGACACTGTGCTGAAAAGACTGAAGATGACGCATGGATAGGACTCTTGTGAGATTTCTTGACCATAAGGCCTAGTCTTCTCCTTTGATGTAACCTCACGTTTCATGTATTGTATTTCAAAAGTTGTAACTTTTCCCAATATAAATGAAACAAGGGTTTTGCTTCAATTTATCTTATGAGTTTTGTAAAACCAGTTGCATCTAGCATGTTTGCATTGCATTTTTCATCTTTCTAACCATTCAAGGAATTCAAAATCTTTTTTGCAGACATAGTAATGGATCAAAGAAACAGGTTCACATTCCCAAGCCTGAGGTTAGACAACTTGAGGATCTTAAGAGGCCTAGTAAGGAACTCTACTGCTTTCGTCACCAAGTATGGAGACCTGTTATCTTTACTGGACATGCAAGTAAATAAGGACATGCTGTTAGCTCTCATAAATATTTATGATATTATTTACCATTGCTTCACATTTCCGGACTTTCAGTTGCTGCCGACTTTGGAAGAATACTCTGCGCATCTGAATATTCCCATGACTTTTACACCTTACTATGGAAGATAGAGAAGACCAAACATGAGAGATGTTGCTGAGGCTCTACACCTGGAACCGACTGACCTTCCAACCCGTTTGGATATTAGAGGTGGATTTACTAGAATGGAAGCAAGACCATTTATGGAAAAGGCTGAGTTTCATTATGATCATGGAGATATGGGAACCTTTGAAGCTATACTGGCTTTCTTAATTTATGGCTTATATCTATTCCCAAGTAGCCCTGAGTTCATCAGCTTAGAGGCCATCAAGTTATTCATTGTCAGAAATCCAGCTCCTACTTTATTGGTTAATACCTATTACACCATTCATCGGTGAAGAGTGTGTAATCTCGAACAATTTGCTTGTTGCACAACGCTCTTAAGAAAGTGGTCTATTTCGCATTTTCCTAGGACGTTCTCTCTATGGAACCTAGAAGACAATGATGCCTGGGTTAGAAAGCTGGGTTCACTCTCTCACAATGACATCAACTGGTATGATCTTGCTCACGGAGGAATAGTAATGATACATAGCTGTGGGGATTTCCCAAACGTACCTCTGATTGGCACCAAAGGATGTATCAACTATAGCCCTATCCTGGCCAACCGCCAGTTAAGATATCCAACTGAGGAAGAACTATATCCAGCCTTGTTAGAGACTTGCTTCTATGAAAAAGGTAGTGACCCAGATTTTGAAGCACAAGTCATATTTGTCTGGTGTCATCCCAACTTACAAGGAATGAATGCCGTGGAAAACCCGAGTTGTCTCACTTCAAAGGAATATCTGCTTTTGTCAAAGGAGATAGCGTTGAAGATGTTCTACACCCTCTCTTATGACATTTCGCCAACTCCAGAAGAACTTTTTGTCTAGAGAAGAGTTGAGGTTCGCTTTAGTCAAAGCCGAATGAGAAAATGAAGAACTCTGAGAGCTGTTTCGTCAATACCAGAGGAGGACAAGGCTACAAGAAGGAGAAGGATCATCTTGTTAGAAGATCTTATCCTTTTAATTTCCTTTTGTTTAGTTTGTACCCCTAGCTTTTGGGAATGTGTAACCTTCATTTTGTAAAATTTTATAAAAGTTTCATTCATTAATGAAAACTTTATGCATGTGAGACTCCATTTGTTAATGAGAATTTGGTTAAGATTTCATTTTTTAATGATAAGCATCGCGTTGTTACGTGTTGATCCATTAATTTTGTTCCTAAATAAACCTTTTGGTTTTCCTTGAATGTGTGGCTTGCATTTGCATCTGCATCTTGCATTTCATTTGCATTGCATTGCATCGGTTCTCCGGCTCATCCTGTGCTCTGTTGCTATCAGAAATCACACTGAATACCACCGATACAATACTAGAGCTAGGACTCAGAGAAGAATGGCTGATCAAGATCAAAGAATCAATCAAATCGACAACAACCTCGTGGGGTTACGCGGTGACGTTAGCCAGATTATGGAAGTTCTTCAAGTGATAAAAGCCAAAATGGACATGCAGATTACAGTGGTATATAAAATCAATATAATGGCGGAAAATCCTCCTCCGATAGTGACCTCAGCAACTAAACATCCGTTTGGTATCACCAGGGATTTCATGCCACCATTCAGTAATGCCTAGCAATTCAACCTTCAGCAGTGCTCTAATCCGCAATTTGTTCCGTTTATGGCAGAATACCAAAATCCTATCTACACTTAAGCAGGTGCTCTGGCACAGCTCCGACCGATCTTTAACAATCATCAGCAGATATTTGATATACCTGACGGGTCTGAGGTCGAAGATGAGAAACACGAAAAATTAAGGGTTGAGATGGATATAATGGCAAGACGGATAAGGGCCATAGAAGGAAATAACGTCTTTGGTTCCGATGCTAAGGACATGTGTCTGGTTCCGGGTTTGGTATTTCCTCCTAATTTCATGATGCCCACATTTGAAAAATATGAAGGAGCGACTGGCTCAAAGATTCACTTGATCATGTATTGTCGGCATATGGCCGCGCACATTGAAAATGAAAATTATTAATCCATTGCTTCCAGGACAGTCTTAAGGGTGCCTCTACCAAATGGTACCTAAGTCTAGACCAGTCAAAAATCCATTGCTTCCAAGACTTGTCCGATACATTCAATAATACAAGTACAACATAGACTTGGCGCCAGACCATCGTCAACTCCTCAACATGACACACATGAGCTCAGAATCTTTCAAAGAGTACGGGAAGAGATGGCATGAAACTGCTGCTCAGGTGGAACCTCCCCTGACAGAGAAAGAATTGGTTGATTGATTTGTAGATAAAGTCTAGCCTGAGTTCTACGAGAGGATGATTAGTAACGTCATAGTGAAATTTTTCGATATTGTGGTCGTAGGTGTGAAAGTAGAGGCAGGTTTGAAGAACGGAAAAGTAACAAGCTTAGCTAGTAGTACCAACACTAGCACAACGAAGAAGCCACCGAGCAATTTTCATAAGAAAAAAGAAGGGGAAACTAATGTTGCAATGTGTGACTGAAGGGTTAAGAGCAGAAGGAATTGCCCACAAAATCAACAACTATCTCGTCTACAACCACAACAAAACTATCAGTAGTACCTACAACAACAGTATGTGTTGCGGTCACGCCGGTTTTTCAACCTCGGCCAAATCAACAAAACTTTCAATAACATGCATCCAACACCTACCAGCAAAATCATAATCAACAAGCACATCAGCAACAAAGAGCTCTGGCTCCGAGGCTTGCTTTCCAAAATAGAAGGCCAAGGATTCAGCCCATTCCTATGAGTTACACTGACCTGTACCCCTTAATGGTGCGATAAGGCCTAATTCAGACAAGGAAATTGGGTCCTCCTCCAAATCCGTTGCCACATTTCTACAATCTAAATGCATGTTGTTCCTTTCATGAAAATGTTGCGGGACACGACCTTGAAGGCTGTATAGCACTTTAGCACACTGTGCGTGAGTTGATTGAAAAGAGGATTCTCTCCTTCGAGGATAATCAGCCCAATGTGGAAACTGTCCACTACCAAACCATGGTGGTGTCCATGCTGTAGAGGAAGATTCTGATATGAGAGTGATTTCCAGGGCTTCTGAAGTTAAAACTCCATTGACCGAGTTACACAAGAAATTGATAAAGGCAAGTCTAATTAAAGACTCTCATGAGACTGCAGTAATTATTATCATAATTCGCAAGGTTGTGACTTAGTGCAGAGGAATATTCAGTCAATGATTGATGAGGGTCTGCTACAGAAATGTGGGAAAAAGAGAAAATAAGATATCTCAGATTGAACCTATATTCAATTTACCAAAGAAGTTTGAAAAGGTATTCAACACTGCAAATAGCAAGTCTGCTTCTCTTAGTGTTGTTAGGCATGTATTCCATAACAACCCAGTACCGACGGTTGGCCAACTTAAGCCAAGTTCTGGTCCAAGAAGAGGACCAGGTCCCAATCCAAAGGATGTATCCTGGAAATATGACTATTCTTGGTACGTTATGAAAGCTAGGAGAAAGCTTGAGGATGTAACAAATATTGTTAAGGCAAGCAAAATGACCCGCAGCGGTCGTATATATCAACCCAAAGCAACTGTTACCATTCCCAAGGAAACTATTCCTAAGGAAACCATCTCAAAAGAGCCTGTTATTATTGAGAAGTCAAAAGGAAAAGAAGTCACGAAGGAAGATGAAGAAGAGTTCTTGAAAATAATCTGTCGGAGCGACTACAAGGTAGTAGACTAGCTCAATTAGACGCTGTAAAAAATATCAGTCATGTCTCTACTGCTAAGTTCTCCTACTCATCGACAAGCATTGCTGAAAATACTAACACATGCCCATGTAACAAAAGATATCATTGTGGGGTAGTTCGATTTCGTTGTTGCCAACAATCACGGTTTGCAATACACTGAGCTTCAACAATGATGACTTAACCACTGAAGGTCGCAAGCACAGTCGTGTCTTGCACGTATCTGTCAAATGTGAAGATGATACTCTCACTAGAGTACTTGTTGATAGTAGGTCATCTCTTAATGTGATTCCTAAGAGAACATTGGCCAAGTTGGCATATAAAGGAGTTGTGATGAGAGCCACGTCTCTAATCGTGAAAGCCTTCGATGGATCAAGAAGAACAGTAATTGAAGAAGTTGATTTGTTAATTATGGTGGGACCACAGGTCTTTGAGGTCACTTTTCAAGTAATGGATATAAATTTGGCATATAATTGTTTACTGGGAAGGTCATCGATACATGCAGCGAGCGTTGTCACATCCACATTACATCAAAAAATGAAGTTTATTACTGAAGATCAGTTGGTCATAGTACATAGTGAAGAAGATTTAATGGTGAGAAATCTATCATCCTTCCGGTACATCGAAGCCGATGATGATGCATTGGAAATAACTTTCCAGGCATTGGAAATTGCATACGTTGTATTGATTGAGGACACTATTGTCGTACCTCGAAAAACACGATCCTCGCGATGGACGCGGAAAAAAAAAGTTCATACAGAGTCGTCACCGAACTTTATTCATTCTAAGAAAGGAATAGGAAAATATCAATAAAACCTTTAAAGAGATAAGAACATGGTCGACGCAACCAAATTCTAGGTTTGGGAGTCGATTATGCAAAGGAAAGGTATTGGCATCCTCTACGTCCGTTGTACTCAACGGGAACCTCTTGATTCGATTTGTGAGAGAAGTTAGCTATGTTTGTTTATCTTCTAAGGGATCTGCTTCAAAGGGAAAATGGGTGTTTTATTATTAGGGTGTTTGCCAAGGATTGGGGGTCCTTGTGTGAGTAGTAATGCGCTTAAGAGGGGGGGGGGGGTGAATTAGGTTCTTTGAAATTTTCTGGTTTTAAGAGGACTATGTTACTTTCCTTTTTTTTTTTTAAAGAAGTGATGATATGAAAGCTTGTAAAGGTAGAAAGTAAAAGAGACACAGAGAGTTATAGTGGTTCCCCTCACACCTCGAGGGTAGTCCATTCCCCTTTCAACACGAAAGAGATTTCACTATAGTTAGGATCAATGTATAGTTTGCTCTAACCTATAGGAGATCAAAGGTTCTTAAAACACCTTTAAGATATAAACACTAAGTGCAATGAGAACAATCCTCTCTAATGCACACACTTGCTTTCAACAATCCTGAATAACAAGGGAAAACTAAAATACAATTCTGAGTTTGTAAGATTTGTAACAATGTAAAATTGGTAATCAATGCTGAGATTGAATCTTCTCTTTCAATGGAATTTCCACAAGTATCTAAGACTTATTGCACAAGAATTTTCTTTTCAAAAGATATGAAATTTGATGCAGAAAATTCTTTGTGAAAATTGTTTAAAGAAAAAGTTCAAGAATTTTGATTGAAAGAGATTGTAAAGAATTGATGTAAAAGTTGGTTGTTTTTGAATTTGAAAAGCTAGGTATTTATATTACATAAATATCACTTGATGAAATCATGCAAATCTTCAGAAAAATTGATGAACAGTTGTTATGTTTCAAAGGAAACATTTAACAGACATTTGAATGAAGAGATGCAATTTTTCAGAATAAATTTTCAAAAATGTTCAGTGAGCAATCGATTGTTCCAAGGCAGCAATCGATTGCACTCCAAAACAGAAATGAAAACTGAGAATTTTTTAAGCATGCAATTGATTGCACTAAGGCAGCAATCGATTGCTCTTCAAAACAGAATAAAAAATAGTTAAAAATTTGATCATGCAATCGATTGCTCCAAGAATGCAATCGATTGCACTTTGAAAAACTTAGAAAAATTCTGTTTTCAAAAGCATGAGAGAGTGCAACAAATCATGAAAATTGTTTTTAAAGCTTTGAGCAATTAGGACTTAAATGCCTAATGGATATTCTCATTATACCTTCAGATGAGAACATCTTCAAAGTTGTATCTTTGTCCTGATGCTTGATGGTTTATCATCTTTTCCTTCTTGAGTGATTTGTCTTCATCAAAACAAATGTTGATCTCTGAGGATCTTGATTTCACATTCTCCCCCTTTTTGATGATGACAAAGCATTCTTATTTTGTTGTGATGTTTTCTTTCCGATACGCTTTTCTCCCCCTCAATGTATGACTTGCTGAGAGTTTCTGAGTTTGTATTGAGGTTCGGGATAGTCTTGAATTTTGAAACTTTGTACCTTTAAGGAAAGATAATAAAAAAGAAAAGAGAGTAACATCCTTCTCCCCCTTTTGACATTATCAAAAAGAAGGGAAAGATGGATTAAGGCAATAATATACGAAAATAACATACAAGCTTGATCATAAGTTAAATTAAAAACGAGTACAATAAAAATGGAAAGTTCAGAATTCAAAAATAACAAAAATAAATGACAACGATAAAAACAGAAAAATAGTCATTTCTAAGATAGATCCATGTTTGGGTCAAAGCTTGGTTGGCTGGAAAAAGTTGTCTGGAGAGGTGATGGACGAGAAGGAGGAACAGCCGGGTTTGAGGGATCGTACAGCGGGATGTAGAGGTGAGAGTACAGGTAGGAGAATTATTGGTTCACGTTCTCTTGAAAGTTGTTGATCTGAGCATTGGTTGACTTTTGAATAGCAGTGTATTGAGCATTGATGGAATTGTTTAGATTCCCAAATTGTTGAGTCATGTAGTCCATAAACTGTTGATTGCTCGGACCATTTTCAGACGGAACAGGAACATCTTCATCATCATCATCCTCTTGTTCATCAATATCAGCCACACCTTCGCCGAGGTAAATGATTGTCTTGGTATCTGGGTTGTATTTGACACTCATTCGAGAATACACATTTTTGATTGAAATCTTGTTGATATTGGAATCCATGAGATACTTATCAAATCCTTCAAAATCTACTTGATAATGTTCCAGGATCTTCGTAATGAACCAACCATATGGCAGAAACTTGGATTTTTTATTTATTCCGTGCATGTGAGTTAAGATCATATTTGCCCAATTTATCTGAATATTATTCTTAACAGTATATAGCATCTGCATTTCTAGATCAGTTACGAGACAATGATTTCCACCCCTGGGAAACATTATGTAAGCCATGAAGTAATGAAATAAACGGTCATCAATGTTGAATATACTTGCCGACCATGAATTGCGAGATGGTTCCAAGCTGCCTAAGGATCAGACTCTTTTTGCATGGTATTCGGCTTCAGATATTCTGCTGAGGCTCCAATAGAACTGTCTTTTGTCATATGCGTTCCAGACTTCTTCGTGTTCTTCCGGAGATCTTGCAGCAGGCACTGGAATGTTGAGAATCCTACCAAGTGTCTTAGAGAAGAGCGAGATCCTTTTACCTTGAACGTATGTCACTAGCTTGCCTTCTTCTTTTTGTAAGTTGCAGTAGAACAGTCTTACCAAATCCGGATAATATGGCCCAGATGAGGAGATTACTGGTTCCAACCCACATGCAATCAGGGTTTCTTGGAAGGCGAAGCATTCTTTAGGAAAGGATGAAAGGATATTGTACTTGGGGGTCTGCATAACCTTCTTTTGGAAATACTTGATGAATTTGTCCCGTTGTTCATTATCCAAATGTTGAAGAACAAGTGGAGTTTCAGAAGATGTGGAGGATGGACCTTTGCCTTTGTCTTGTGCATAAATCTTTCTCTTTGTTCGTGAAGCCATTGAAAAAGATGAAGAAATGAGAGCTAGGGTTTTGTGGGAAGTTTTGGTAATTGAGAGAGATGGTAGAAGTAGGTTATGAGAGATGATATTTATAATGGTTGAAAGAAGAAATAGGATTAAATGTGGGATATGAGTGGTTGAAGGTATTTAAGATTTTGGAAATATGAGATTTTATGGTCAAATCTTGAGACTAGGGCTAAGAAGTAATGGCTAATCATAGGTAGGTCAAAAAGTTTAATGAGGGTAGTTGGAAGGTTTAAGGATTCATGGATCTATTAAATAGAAACAGAAAAAATAGTTTTTCAGTAGGTGCAATCGATTGCTGTCATGGTGCAATCGATTTCTCCATCAAACGAAATTTGGCCAAAGCTACAGAGTGCAATCGACTGCTTGCTTTAAAAAATTAAAAGAAATGTAAAACTTACAGTGAGCAATCGATTGTTGCAGGGGTGCAATCGATTGCTTGCAGTGAAATTTTGAGAAAATACAGCAGATGAAGTTCTTTTATGTTTCTACGTCAGTCTCATCCAAAATTCTAAGTTCCCTTTGTATTTTATAGAAAGACTCCTTTGCCAAAGGTTTTGTGAAGATATCGGCAAGCTGATTATGAGTATCTACGAATGTTATCTTGACATCTCCTTGAAGTACATGATCTCGTAGAAAGTGATGTTGTATGTCAATGTGCTTGGTCCTTGAGTGCATGACTAGATTTTTCATTATGTTGATTGCACTGGTGTTGTCACAGCGAAGAGGAATGCTGCCCAGGTCGAGTCCGTAGTCACGAAGTTGTTGCTTGAGCCAAAGAATCTGCGCAAAACAACTACCTGCTGCTATGTACTCAACTTCAGCCGTACTAAGTGCTACACATGCTTGTTTCTTGCATGCCCATGAGACTAGTGCATTTCCCAAGATGTGACAGGTTCCACTTGTGCTCTTTCTATCAGTTTTACAGCCTGCATAATCCGCGTCAGAATATCCAATTAAATTGCATATACTACCTTTAGGATACCACAAGCCGACATTTGTTGTTCCTTTGAGATACTTCATGATCCGCTTGTCTGCCATCAGGTGAGACTCCTTTGGATTTGCTTGAAAGCGAGCGCAAAGACAGACGCTAAACATAATGTAAGGGCGGCTTGCTGTCAAGTATAGTAGTGAACCAATCATACCTCTATATTTTGTGATGTCAACCGATATACCAGATTCATCTTGATCTACATATGTACAGATCCCATAGGTGTAGATAAAGTATTGCAATTGTCCATATCAAACTTCCTCAATAATTCTTTACAATACTTTGATTGATTGATAAAGATCCCATTCTCAAGTTGCTTAATCTGCAGTCCAAGAAAGTAGTTCATTTTTCCCATCATAGACATTTTGAATTCTCCTTGCATCATAGATGAGAATTCTTCACATAGCTTGATGTTGGTTGAACCAAAGATTATGTCGTCAATGTACACTTGTACCAAGAGAGTATCTTCTTTTATTTTCTTGATGAACAAGGTTTTGTCTACCTTTCCCTTTACAAAGCCTTTGTCACATAAGAAATTGCTGAGTCGATCGTACCATGCTCTTGGTGCTTGTTTCAATCCATAGAGAGCTTTCTTTAGTTTGAAGAAATGAGATGGATATTTGTAATCTTCAAAATCAGGGGGTTTCTTGACATACACTTCTTCATTTATGAATCCATTCAAGAATGCACTTTTCACGTCCATTTGGAAAAGCTGAAAATTCATGGAGCATGCATAAGCCAATAATAATCTAATTGCTTCTAGTCTTGCAACTGGAGCAAAAGTTTCGTTAAAGTCGATTCCTTCTTCTTGGTTGTATCCTTGGGCGACCAATCTTGCTTTGTTACGAACTATAATACCATTTTCATCGAGTTTGTTCTTGAAGACCCATCTTATTCCAATGATATGCTTGTTATTAGGCCTAGGGACAAGATTCCAAACTTGATTTCTTTCAAACTGGTTCAGTTCTTCTTGCATAGCTATAATCCATTGATCATCGCCTAAGGCTTCGTCGATTTTGGCTGGTTCTATTTGCGAAACAAATGCCATGTTAAGACAAGCATCCTTGAGATTTAATCTTGTTGAAACACCTTGACTGATATCACCAATGACTTTATCGATCGGGTGATCTCTATGAGTTCTCCATTCTTTCGGTAGATCATTGTGTACTTCGTTTTGTTGTGAATCCTCTTGTTGCTGATTTGGTTGATCACTTGCAATATCTTTGAGAGTGTTTTCTTGAGAGGTTTCTACTACATCATCATCATTAACAATAACATCATCCTCCTTGGAGGGGTTAGATTCATCAAAAGAGACATGCATAGATTCTTCAATAGTTAAAGTTCTTTTGTTAAAAATTCTGAAAGCCTTACTTGAGAAAGAATAGCCGAGAAAAATACCTTCATCGGATTTCTCATCAAACTTACCAAGATTGTCTTTGTCATTGTTTAAGACAAAGCATTTACACCTGAATATGTGGAAGAAAGATATGTTTGGTTTTCTTCCTTTGAACAATTCATAAGGGGTTTTCATGAGAATTGGTCTGATGTTCACACGATTACTTACAAAACATGCTGTGCTTACTGCATCTGCCCAAAAGTATTTAGGAAGGTTTGAATCACTAAGCATTGTTCTTGCAAGTTCTACCAACGACCGATTCTTTCTTTCTACGACACCATTTTGTTGTGGAGTTCTTGGTGCAGAGGAATTGTGAGAGATTCCATTTTCCTTGCAGAATTCTTCAAATAGAGAGTTCTGGAATTCTCCACCATGGTCACTTCTAATGGAGACAATTGAAAGTGATTTCTCATTCTGAATCTGTTTTGCGTACTTCTTGAATGCTTTGAAAGCTTCACTTTTCTGCACTAAGAAGAACTTCCATGTATATCTAGAGAAGTCATCAACAATTACTAATGCATAAACATTACCTCCAAAACTTTTCATTCTTGATGGTCCGAAGAGATCCATGTGTAACAACTGCAGTGGCCTAGTTGTGGACACCACATTCTTGGATGTGAAAGTTGATTTGGTCTGTTTTCCCTTTTTGGCATGCGCTACACAATCTATCTTTGATGAATTTGATCTTTGGCAGACCAACAACTAAGTCATGTTTGATCAATTTGTTCAAATGCTCCATATGAATGTGAGCAAATCTTTTGTGCCATAACCAAGATTCGCTGTTGTTTTCCATAAGACATTTAACCTTCAAAGATAAGTTATCAAGGGAAATCATGAAAATATTGTTAATTCTATTACCTTTTAACATTACCTCAAAAGTGACTCCGTTTTCTATCAAAAATTCATCTTTAGTGAAGTTGATTCTGAAACTTTTGTCACAAAGCTGACTAATGCTAAGTAGTTTATGCTTTAGGCCTTCTACATAAAGGACATCTTCTATGGTTGTAAAAGGTGGTGCACCAATGCTGCCTACGCCAATGATCTTCCCTTTGTTGTTATCACCATAGGTTACGAATCCTTTGGCCTTAAGCGTTAGATGTGAAAATTTGGAAATGTCACCCGTCATATGCCTTGCACACCAACTATCAAGATACCACTGATATGAGGATGTCTTCAAGCATACCTACAAAATAAAATTAAGTTTCATTAGGTACCCAACTTGCTTTGGGTCCTTCATAGTTAATGCCTTTCTTGACCCACACATAATGCCCCTTTGCAACACTAAAGTTTCTCACATAACAGGCATTAGGTGTATGGCCTTTGATACCACAATAAAAGCAAGTGGGCTCAAAATTACTTTTTTATCTAGACGGATATGGTTTTTTCTTATTAACATCCTTCTTCTTCTTGGGATATTGATGAACCACTTTAGGTCTTACAACTTTTTCTTTTGGAGGTTGTTCACTAGCTTTAACAAAGATGGTTTTGTTGGGACTTGGTTTTGAGAATTTTGAATAACCGAGTCCACTTTTATCATTTGAAAATATTTGTTGGCTAAGAACAACCTCTAATCTAATTTGTCCTTTTTCATATCTTTCAAGAACTCTTTTCAATTGGACAATTTGAAAAGAAAGTGACTCACACTTTATGCATGCAAAATTCTATTTTTCATTTTTGAAATTCTTTTCCATTGTTTCAATTTTTTCTTCTAGAATTGAAATTTGATTTTTTTGAGAGGAAGTAGTTTTGTACAGAATTTTACATTCACTCAGAAGTTCATCAATGGCCCCTTGAGCATCATCATCATAGATTAGAAAATTATTACTAACCTTGTCATCTTCATCGTCAGAATGGTGTGAGGCCATTAGTGCCAGATTTGCGCTTTGATCACTATCTGATTCTGATGAGGAACTTATCTCGTTGTCTTCCCATGCCACATATGCTTTATTTTTCTTGAATCCCTTTTTGCTCTTAGAAACCTCATTCTTGGTGAGTTTAGGACAATTTGGTTTGATGTGTCCTAATTTTCCACCTTCATAGCATTTGACATCTTGTGTGGATGTTGACGCCTCTTTCTCTTTGCTTCTTGAAAACTTCTTCCTTTTCATGTAGTCAGAATTTCCAATATTATTTTTAGAGCCAAAGTATTTCCCTAACCTCTTTACAAGAAGCATGAAGTTTTCATCCTCAACTGGATCATCTGCTTTCTCTACATCTTTGGAGTCAGCCTTTAACGCGATGTTTTTAGATTTCTTCTCTTGATTCTCATGTTTCTCCAATCGCCCGAGTTCTGTTTCATATTCTTGAAGTTTGCCAAACAAAGTGGCAGATGTCATTGTGGCTAGGCTCTTCTTTTCAGAAATTGCTGTCACCTTGGGCTGCCATTCTTTGGAAGGATCTAAGCACTTTAAGATTTAATTTATCGTTAGTTAGTGTCTTACCGAGTGTTATAAGATGATTTGTCAAGTGCACGAATCTCTTCTGCAAGTCAAGAATTGATTCTCCTGGCTGCATTCTGAACATCTCGTATTCCTGACTCAACGTGTTCAACCTTGATCTTTTAACTTCGATGGTTCCGTCATGTGTTTCCACTAAAGTATCCCAGATTTCCTTTGTTGTTGTACATGTTGAGATGCGAAAGAATTCATCCATGCTCAATGCACTTTGTAGAAGATTGATTGCCTTCTTGTCATAGAGAACCCTTTTCTTATCATCGTCATCCCATGAGGCTTTGGGCTTTGCTGATCCTACACCGTTAACGACCGTTGTAGGAGTGAAAGGACCATTTTGAACAGCATCCCAGATTTCGTCTCCTTGTACTTCTAAGTGAGCCTTCATACGGATTTTCCATAAATCAAAGTATTCACCACAAAACAATGGAGGCTTGTTGCTGCTACCACCGTCTTTGAATACACCTTTGTTATTTGCGGAAGCCATACTGGATCAAATAGGAACAGGTTACCCAAACCTGCCCTGATGCCAATTGTGAGTAGTAATGCGCCTAAGAGGAGGGGGGGGGGGGGGGTTGAATTAGGTTCTTTGAAATTTTCTGGTTTTAAGAGGACTATGTTACTTTCCTTTTTTATTTTATTTTAAGTAAGTGATGATATGAAAGCTTGTAAAGGCAGAAAGTAAAAGAGACACAAAGAGTTATAGTGGTTCCCCTCACACCTCGAGGGTAGTCCACTCCCCTTTCAACACGAAAGAGATTTCACTATAGTTACGATTATTGTACAATTTGCTCTAACCTATAGGAGATCAAAGGTTCTTAAAACACCTTTAAGATCTAAACACTAAGTGCAATGAGAACTATCCTCTCTAATGCACACACTTGCTTTCAACAATCCGGAACAGCAAGGGAAAACTAAAATGCAATTCTGAGTTTGTAAGATTTGTAACAATGTAAAATTGGTAATAAATGCTGAGATTGAATCTTCTCTTTCAATGGAATTTCCACAAGTATCTAAGACTTATTGCTCAAGAATTTTCTTTTCAAAAGATATGAAATTTGATGCAGAAAATTCTTTGTGAAAATTGTTTAAAGAAAAAGTTCAAGAATTTTGATTGAAAGAGATTGTAAAGAATTGATGTAAAAGTTGGTTGTTTTTGAATTTGAAAATCTAGGTATTTATATTACATGAATATCACTTGATGAAATCATGCAAATCTTCAGAAAAATTGATGAACAGTTGTTATGTTTCAAAGGAAACATTTAACAGACATTTGAATGAAGAGATGCAATTTTTCAAAATGAATTTTCAAAAACTTTCAGTGAGCAATCGATTGCACCTAGGCAGCAATTGATTGCACTCCAAAACAGAAATGAAAACTGAGAATTTTTTAAGCATGCAATCGATTACACTAAGGAAGCAATCGATTGCTCTTCAAAACAGAATAAAAAATAGTTAAAAATTTGATTATGCAATCGATTGCTCCAAGAGTGCAATCGATTGCACTTTGAAAAACTTAGAAAAATTCTATTTTCAAAAGCTTGAGAGAGTGCAACAAGTCATGATTTTTTTTAAAGCTTTGAGGAATTAGGACTTAAATGCTTAATAGATATTCTCATTATACCTTCAGATGAGAACATCTTCAAAGTTGTATCTTTGTCCTGATGCTTGATGGTTGATCATTTTTGCCTTCTTGAGTGATTTGTCTTCATCAAAACAAATGTTGATCTCTGAGGATCTTGATTTCACACCTTGTGCCTACGTACTCCCTTGTAAAATGGCAAAATTAGAGCATCATAGTTTGTGGGACTACGGGAAAAGGTTTGAGATAAAAAAGAAAAAGGTGGGAAGGTAGCTCGCTAGGATCTCGCAATCCTATGCCTACGTATTCTCATTGAAAAATGAGAAATCAGAGCATCCGTAGTTCGAAAGACTACGGTTGGTTGGTTTGTGTTTGATGAACGAGTGTTTAGGTCACGCTCTAACTACTAAATGTTGGCTTGTCTACTCGCTAGGGGAGGCTGAAACATGAGTTTGTATGCGCGGAAGAAGGGACTAAACAATGCTCTTTGGTAAAGGTGTTTTGAGTTGTGGATCGCACTGGGGCGAGGAATTAGTGTCTTGGTAAGTATCAATCGTACGGGGGCGAGAAAAAGGAGTTTGACGTGTTGGATGTTTTGCTCGAGGTGACGATTACCTGAAGCTTAGGAAAGACTCATCGGGCTCAAGTAATCAGGAAAGTGAGTCAAAGACTTGACTCTCTCTCTTTTCAACCTTAATTGCAAAAGCATTTCGATGTAGTTCGAGTAAGTTGATCGGATGATGATTATTCGAAGCTTAAGAAAGGCTCCTCGGGCCCAAGTAATCAGAATGAGTCAAAGGCTCGACTCTTTCTCTTTTCATCTTATATTATGAAAGAGCTTTGATATGGTTAGAGTATTTTAAATTGGATGACGATTACTCGAACCTTAAGAAAGGCTCCTCGGGCCCAAGTAATTGAGAAAATTAGTCAAAGGCTTGACTCTCTCTCTCTCTCTCTCCTTTTCATCTAAGTGTTGAGAAAATATGTTTGATTTCATATTATCGGATTAGAAATATTTTAGAGAAGACAATTGTTCGAGCTTAAGAAAGGTTCCTCGGGCCCAAACAATTGAGGAGAGGAATCGAAGACTCCATTCCAACTCCCTTTTCATCTTTTATTGAAATTGTGTTTAAGTATGGTTAAGTATATTAATTTTGATTTGAGAAAAATGCTCAATGGGGAATTGAGGTTTAAGAGTGCAAAGGCAGGAAAGAAAACAATGAAGGGGAACCAACTCCTAATATTGCCACACGAAGGATTGAAAACATAATGCTTCGCCTACTTCAGAAATTAAATCGAGTTAGGAATCCTGAAAGATCAAGTGAGTACACACAAGTAAACAATTATCAACAGAACGATGTCGTGATCTCAGCTAGGGAGCAAAACTGAGTGACTCTTCATCCTCAACCAAAAGAATAATGTCGTGATCTCAGCCAAAAGGCAAGACTGAGTGACTCTTCATTCATCACAAAGCATGATAAAATGGTAATAAACGAAACCAAAGTATAAATTGAATTGGAATACAAGCCAGACATACAACTAGAAGTGAAGACTCCTCGATCAACAACAAGCAAAGACAGTAGCAACGACAACACTTCAGCGTAGCACAATCGTAATTTCCAGCAAGCACACAACTTCTATCTTCAGAACAACAGTGTATTCATCAGCATCATTTCCTGCATTCAAGCAACTTGTGCACAAGGAAAGTTTAGCAACATCAACCAATAAGAATTTATCCAGTTTCGAAGATTAACAAGGTCAATATTTTGAGTATCAAAGCACTTCTCTCAAGACAAATTATTAACATCAACTAGGGAATTAATCAATGAATGCTAAACAAGAAATTTAATTCAACAAATAATGAAAACTCTAGTCAAAGCTATCAAGAGGTTAAAGTCAAGATTAAGAGTTTAATCAAGAACTAAAAGTTTAATTCAAAAGAAATAACTAAATATCAAACATTGACAAGAGTTTTTAGAAAAACATCAAGGTCTAATTAACAAGTAGAAAGATCTAATCAAATTTAATATTGGTCTTTAAACAAAACTACATAAGAATATTAAAATCAAAACTATCATTAATCAAAATTTGATAATAACTTTTAATTAACAATTAATCAAAATTAATATAAAATTATCTAAGGTCAAATTAACTCAAAGCTAATTAATCAAAAAACTAAATTTAAATTAATCAAAACTCAAATCAAATTAAACAATAGTCAAGACCAAAATAAAATCATAACTAGCATCAAAACAAACTCAATTAACAATGTAGTAGGTTTATGGATGGTGATGATCATGGAGAATGATAAAACAGAAACTCATGGAATCATCACGGGCCATAAGGCCCATTCATCCATCACTGACCAAGACAACCAACAAAAAACGGTGCATATTCACGGGCCTCGAAACCCACCAAAGGCTTACAACAATTCACAGGGTAAGTTCAATCAGCATCAGGAAATTTTACCCCATACCCCTACACTTATACTCACACCCCTACACTAAAAAATATTGGACCAAAATACCTTTGTTTAAATATCTATAATTTCGTAAACTTTTTCACTTTCACTTCATTTCCATTTCAAGTCTTTTGGAGGTCTCTATTTTCATTTACACACCGGAACTCTTCCACCAAGTCTTCCGGAACGCATTTGTTTTCCAATACATACCGAAACTCCAAGAGTAAGTCTTCCGGTTTGTACTTTGTTTTGGTTTCTTCACCAGAAGACTTAATGCATGTCTTCCGGTTCATGAAATTTTGATTTTGTTAACCGGATGTCTTGACATAAGTCTTCCGGTACACACATTTTCCGTTTCTTCTCCGGAACTCTTTGCTCAAGACTTCCGGTTCATTGTTTCTTTTAAATTTTTAATTTTTAATTATATTTATTTATTTATTTATTTTTTAATTTTTATTTTTTTTCTTCAGTGGTGCGCACACGAGGCAGAGATGGTAGGATCCCTCGTGGACTAGGACGGGGCCAGTCATCGAGAATGGCTGAAGAAGAGCATTTTGATGCATCAGCATCAGCATCCAGCCTGTTGGATATCCAGGAGGACCGTATGATACATCGCTGTTAGTTAAGTATGAACATCATGTTTCTAGACATATATGGTTCGGTGAGGTAAGTAAACGAAAATGATTTAATATTGAATAGAATTTGAGTTTTTAATATTGAATTTTATAATATATTTACTTTTAATTATTTTTAGGAGAGAGGGTCGAAGAAAGAGTTTAAGGTAGCGGGACATGACCTGAAGTTGATTCAGAGGGTTCCACTACAGCTACCCAGAGAGATGGAGAGCTGGATATCTAGGTCTGGTCTAGCTTCACTCCAGAGAACCAGTTTAACAAAGATAGACACGAACCTAGTTTTCGCCTTTGCAGAGAGATGGCATCTAGAGACATCTTCATTTCACATGCCGTTTGGTGAGATGACGATTACTCTAGATGACGTATCTTGCCTGCTTCACTTGCCTATCAGGGGAGTTTTCTGGAGCCCTCAAGATATCAGTGAAGCACTTGCTGTTGAGTGGGTTGTTGATTATTTAGGAGTGTCACGGAGAGTAGCACAACAACAAGTCCGTGAGTGCAGGGGTTCCTACTATAAGTTGGAGTGGTTATATGATCTATTCGTAGAGCACAGAGCTGCATCTCAATGGGATTATGCTACTAGAGCTTATTTGCTAATGTTAGTGGGTTCCACTATTTTTGCGGATAAAACATTTACGCTTGTCGAGGAACGATACCTCTCACTATTTATAGACTTGGATGGCTTACCAGGATACAGTTGGGGAGCAGCTGCGTTGGTTACTCTTTATAGATATCTCGGAGATGCTTCCATGTTCAGTTGTAAGCAGCTTGGTGGTTATCCGACTCTCCTACAGGTATTTATTTTAATTTAGTATATTTTATTTTAATTAATTTTATCTAGTATATTAATTTTATTTATCTAGTTTATTATGGTATAATTAATTATTTTAAATTTAGTAACCATATTAATTTTGTAACAGTGCTGGATTCATGAGTATTTTCCGACACTTGGGAAAAGAGGAGAGAACTGGATACCAGCTAATAATGTGGGTCTCCCTCGAGCGATGAGATGGTCCTATAGGAAAGGTTCCTTGAAGGTGGATGACTTGCGGCCTATTCTGGACGAGCTGACACCTGTCGATGTCATATGGTGCCCATTCGAGAATCATAGAGTATGGCGTCAGTTTGATGAGTTATATCTCTATAGCGGGTGTCTGAGGTGGGGTGACACTATTGTTCCATACATTCCTGACAGATGTATGCGTCAGTTTAGATACAGGAATATGTTCCACATCCACCTCTTGATTCTCGAATGGTTGGTGATATTGATGTTGACTGGATTAGTTACCATCAGAGCATTCAAAATGTGATTCGTCCGACAGCACCGGCCACCACCCCATATGAGACAGATGATGGGTATCTTGAGTGGTATTATCGTGTTTCGCATCCTCGTCTGGTACCGCCCAGTGTTGATGCGACAACAGAGATGCCAGTTCCTGTATATGAAGCAGGACCATCTGATCTTATATTGGCTCGTATGTCTGCATTAATTCATCATTATCTTCAACAGATTGGTGCTGAAGAGGATGACCCACAGTTTGGTAATTTGTTCGAAGCTTTACATCTTGGTTGATCACAGTGACTTATATTTATATTTATGGTTATATGTTAACCTTTAGACTCATTTGACCTAATTGGTTTATGTTCATGTGTTAACTTTTAGACTCATTTGACCTATTTAGTTTATGTTTATGTGTTAACTTGTAGCCTGAAATAAAAAATGAATAACATAATTCACGATTCATACTTTGAAATTAAAAATGAGTAACATAATTCACGATTCATGTTTTGAAATAAAAAATGAGTAACATAATTCACGATTCTTGTTTTGAAATTAAAAACGAGTAACATAATTCACAATTCTTGTTTTGAAATTAAAAATGAGTAACATAATTTATAATTCATAATGCGTTGGTAATATAGGCGTAAGTTGTTGTCAATGTTGTAGACGTCCTACAAATCCTATAATCCAAGATGTTGCTGCTAGAGAATGAAACTTCTTCCAATCTACTGTCACTGGTGGCAATGGAAACCCTTCTTTCATGTTTACCTAAATAAAAAAATAATCACAATATTAAGTAAAAATAACGAAAAAGAATTAGGTTTAGTTGCATTATCTAAAAACAACTAAGTACCTGAACCCAATGATTTCTGTTTACAAAACCAATGCAGTAAATTGCTACATTCGGTGAAAATGAAGATGTCATAGGGAAGAAAGTCCAGCATTCAATTCCTAAACAGACAAGTACAACATTATAACGATTCACTATCACGTAACCCATATCTGGTAGAGTTAACCATTTATGTGGTGGTTAAGGACCAAATTCCTCTATCATCAAAGGTTCTCTCACTACTGCTAACTGATCAGTAAATAAATTAGCATACAAACTTGATCTTTCATTATGTATTATTTCCAACCCCAAGTCTCGACAAACCATTGGCCAATCATCTTCACCATATCCATGCAATGAAGCAATGACTCGAAATCCACAATTACCATCTGATACAACATTAACTACATCATCAATATATGACATGATATGATTAGGAAATTGAAGGATGAACTGCTTAGATGGTTGTGAAGATTGTGATAATTTCAACTTCTTCGAAGCCTGTGATGGTTGAGATTTATTTTGTGAAGACTGTGATAATTTCAATTTCTTCAAAGTTTGTGATGGTTGAGATTGCATCTGTGAAGATTGAGATGCTTGATCAACATACTCGTGATACAAAGGGTCTCTATAAACATCATATCCTACTGGTTTTTTGTCTTTCTTCTTGACTCTCCCTTTAGTTTTTATTTTCTCAGGTGGTGGACACATAAAAGTCATTGTAGGTAAGGCAAGTTCAAAAACCCTACTTTTTAATGCCCTTTTCCCAACAACATCCAGTGACTTAAACCTTTTCCATAACTCATCTATTGCACTACTCATATCCACCTCTGATCCATCATCTACGTCTTCGTCCAACTTAACTTCCATACTTAGTTTTCTCCAATGAACATGTACAACATCTATTGGTATCGGTAAACCATCAATTCTAGATCTTGTCAACTCACAAGCACAAGGTAATCTGTAGGTTGTTCTAAGAGTACAACGACATATTTCCTTGTTAGTTCCAACATAATCAACTCATTTTAACTCTTCAACAATGCGTCTCAATGCATCTCGAGACACTGAACCACGTAAATTATTGTAAAATGGACTTACGTGGGCGTGCTCAACTTCATAAAAACTCTTTTGAAAAGAAGCTCTAATATTACTCAATTGTAACTTTAAGTTGTCATTCATAGCCTCCCAACATTTGACCATGTCACCAATACTGTTCCCCAACATTTGCTTTAACTTCCAATAAGCAGACTCAACCCTAAAATTAATACATATTTAAAATATTTTAAAAAAATTCAAAAAAAATATACAATTTAGAAATACTAAAAATAAATACATACCGATTAGTCGTGGTGTTACCCAAATGTAGCACTCGATTAATCCATGCTCCAACAAATCTTTGTCTATGTGGTGTTAACCATGTGTCCTTCATATAATCAATAAGTTCATTGCAATCAACACACGCCTGCTCAAGTTGGTTCAACCTTTGATCATACTCAACCTCATCACTAGCCCATACAACATCTGTCCATAATTCGTTAATTTTGTTTTGCATGTCACTAGCCACATATTGTTTCCGTTTTGCACCAACATTCTTGTTAAACACAATTTCAATGGCTTTCATCAAAGCAAGATCTCTATCCGTCAAAATCACTTGTGGATACAACTCTTTCTTCACAAACAATTGTTTAAGCTTATCTAACACCCAACAAAAAGTCTCAATATGCTCAGACTCAATATAGGAAAATGCGAAAGCAAAAGTCAACTCGATTGATGTCATGCCAACAATTTCAAACAGAGGTTGCCTATATTTCTTTGTCTTGTAAGTGTTGTCCATAACTAGCACAATAGGAAAAATATTCAACAACTTAACTGAATCTGGATGAGCCCAAAAGATATCTATAACAACTTCAGAGTCATCTCTTTTTCTACTTCAATAAACATAACCTGCTTCCTCATTAAGCTTAAACAAATGTTGTATCTCACTTCTAGGACCTCTTATATTTTTTTCTATCATACTCTTCTGCTTGTATATTTGCGTGATCCGAGTGACATTATTTGGATCTTGCTCTTGCAATGAAAGCAATATATGTCTAGGTGGAACCTTTCTCTTTGTCAAATCAACAACATGTTGCTTCTGATCTGCTGTCAACCTACCAACAAATGCGTGACCTTCTAATCTATCAGGTAAATCATGGTTATGAACTCCACATTTTACATCAATCTTCCATCCAGATCCATCAGTCGCTGGAATTGATCTGATTCTAAATGGACATCCACATTTTTTCATCGCACTTTGGGTTCTACTATTAACATCTTTGTGTTTTCCTCCTCTATCACATCCAAATATTAATTTGTTGCTTCTTCCTCTGTTGCATGTTTCAATATCTGAACGACTGATGATAACCGTTACTTTATTACGGATTCCGATATCTTTAATCCATCGTATTACCTCTTCTCGTGTACCAAATCTTTGAGTGGTTGAAAAAACATCAGACGTAGCTACGCATATCTGATCTTTATCGCATATTTGTAAAGGCACTTCTGAACGTGCATAAAAAAAGAATTTAAAAAAAATTCAAAAAAAAAAAGGACAATGCAAACCGGAAGACTCAGAGAAAGAGTTCCAGTAGCCAAAAAACACAAACCGGAAGACTTGTAAAAAGGGTTCCGGTACACTTTTTACAAGTACCGGAACTCTTTTTACAAGTCTTCCGGTGAACACCCACGAAAATTCTCAAACCGAAAGTCTTTCATAAAGTCTTCCGGTACATAATTTGTGTGAACCGGAACTCTTTACCAAAGTCTTCCGGTTTGAGGAAAAAAGCTTACCGGTAAAAAGTGAAAATATATATATATATATATATATATATATATATATATATATATATATATATATATATATATATATATATATATATATATATATATATATATATATATATATATATATATATATATATATATATATATATATATATATATATATATATATATATATATATATATATATATATATATATATATATATATATATATATATATATATATATATATATATATATATATATATATATATATATATATATATATATATATATATATATATATATATATATATATATATATATATATATATATATATATATATATATATATATATATATATATATATATATATATATATATATATATATATATATATATATATATATATATATATATATATATATATATATATATATATATATATATATATATATATATATATATATATATATATATATATATATATATATATATATATATATATATATATATAAGGATAAAATGGGTATTTTTTTAAAATTGTAGGGGTATGGGTATAAGTGCAGGGGTATAGGGTAAAATCTTCTCAGCATCACTTAATAATCACATGAAACACAATAGTGGATTTTTTTCAAAAATGGAAAAGGGAAAGAGAAACATTGTATGATGCGAATCAGTCCTCCAACCTTCGCGCGACTCAAATCCTCCTCCCTTTTGCCCATTCGACCGCCTCGCTCACCATTCGCACTGTTCCATCACAGCTTCTAGCCACCGACGGTTTTCTCCGATTCATCTTGATCCTATTCTTCTTCCGGTTTAATCGCTTTCACCTCAACACAAAAACGCCGCCCTGAGTTCCTTGTCCCGTCTCAGTCTTCGATTAAGGTTCGTAGTGGCTTTAATTTAAATCATCTTCCAATTCTGAGTTTATTCAAGTTCTATTTCATCCCTTTCTTTGTTTCGATCTAAAAAAAAATTTGTGACGAGATTCAAAAAGTCGTGATGTTTTTAAAGGTGTTTGAAAGAGAATCCATGGAGGCTTTATGTTGTGAGGATTTTAAGAGAACTCAGTGTGTTGCGGTTCGGTTGGATTTCACTCTATTCTCTTCTTCATCTTTTATTCTCTGGTTTGAGATTTGGGGTTTTGTTTGTGGGTTGTTGGAAGGAAGGTTGCAAACTTGGTTGAATATGTTCTGGGTTGAAGTGGGTTGATGAAAGAGGAAGGGAGAGCTAAGAATGAAACAAGCAGAATGTGAGATTTTCGTGGTTTTTGAATGATTTCGTGGTTTTTCTCTTTCACCGTTTTGTCTCCCTTTATCTTCATGTTGTGGACAGATTTTATAGAAAATGTGTATATTCATGTTGTTGTGGTTTTGTCCTCTCTTGCAGGCAGTGTCCCTCCTTTGCATGGAATGTGTAGCACCGTTTTTGTAGTGGGATCGTGTGTAGCACCCCAAAATTTGCCTTTCGTTTTAACCTTAACTGGATTTTGTTTCTTTGCATTTTACATTTTTTCGCATATCATAGCATTTTCTCTCGAGGCATGGGGTCGAGGCATTCCTGTGGCTTAGGTTCATTTCGGCGCAAAAGACTGAACAACTAACAGTGAGCATCAGAGGCTCGGGCATTTATTTTGCCCAGCGGTCATGCAGACGATTTTATTTTATTTTGCAGGAGAAACAACAGTTCAAAAAGCAGCACTAAGGCCCATGTCAAGCATTTTTACAGTGGTAATGTTCAAGAACGAGATTCAGAAGCTTAACAGAGCTCCAAGCAGTTGAAGCAGGGCAAATGGACAAATTTCCCTCCAAAAGGCGCCAAATTCAAAATTTTGAAGGTTTTAATCGGTTAACCTATATGGTTAATCGATTAACCAAAGAGAAATCAGGCCAGATTTGAAATTTTAAAGGTGTTAATCGGTTAACGCATATGGTTAACCGATTAACCAATGTAATTTTTGCCTCTGTACGTGATTTTTCAATGCAGAGCCATTTGGGGTCCAATTTTGATCACTTAAATTCAAATTTGTCACTTGGGAAGGATCTAGAATCATTTCATAATTTCATTTCCCTCCAAATTCCCATTCCTCATTCCCTACCAAATTTTCCAACCCATATTCCAAACCTTGCATTGGATCCAAACCTAAGTGATATTTAAGTGGTTCACTCCAAACCTCACCATCTAATCTCTCAAAATTCAATTTATTTTTAAGATTTCACTTTTGAGCTCTCAATTTTCTCTCAAAATTCTCCATTTCCAAAACCTTCACTCAAAGCTCTTTTCCATTGAATTCATTGATTCTTCATTGGAATCAATGAATTCATGAGCTAAAACATCTTGCCATCATCATCATTGAATCAATTTCCTTCTTCAATTTTCGTGCAAGCTTGGATCTAAATCTGGAGCTAGATCTAGAAGTGATTATTTGAAGCATTTTGACTCAAATTTGGTGGATCTTCATTCATACAACAACAATTGGCTTGGATCTTGAAGTTTTCCGGATTTCTAGCATTTGATCTACTCAATTATAGCAAGATCAACACTAACCGAAGCAAATCTCCGCTTCGAAGGTTGGAAATTCTAGATCCATAGCATTTTTGAGCTTATTTGCATTTTCATGATGATTTTCATATTCGATTGAATTTTGGTGGATTTGAATTGTGATTGTGCTATGTAGACATGTTTGCATGTCTATTGGTTTTCTGTTTGTAGGTGTAATTTCGTGCTTATTTGATAAGCTGGTCTTTTGGATCATTTGATTAAATGATTTTGTGTTGGAAGTGCTTTTCTGCTGCTGTTTTTGGCCTCTGTTACAGTGTTAATCGGTTAACGCATATGGTTAACCGATTAACCATTTCATACTTTCAATATTTTCAAACGTTAACAATGTTAATCAGTTAACGCATATGGTTAACCGATTAACCTGTTCAAATTCTAGATTTCCCAAACTTTTTAAGGTGTTAACCGATTAACCCCAGGGGTTAACCGATTAACACTGTAACAGTGGGCTTGTTTTGCTATTTTTCAAGGCACTTCGAATCATCATAGATCAGTGTGATGCATTAGGAGTGTGATGTTCAGTATATATGTCGTTGTGCTTGATCATTTGATCATGATTTTGTCGACACGTTTTGTTCAATTTCCACTTGAATGCATATTTGTATATGTTGTTCAATGTGATGTTCATCCTTGTTTGCTTGAGCGAAGAGCTATGGCCGAGATGCGCTTGTGGCGGCTGCTGCCCCACACCTCTTTTCCTCCCATTTTCTTCGATGATTGATGGTCGACGGTTCTAGAGGATTGTCTTCTCCCGTTACATCTCATCCTCTCATTTTCTTTTTGCATTTGCATGTTCATGTTTGATTGCATCTTTGCATGTGCATTTCATCTTGTGTTTTGCATCTTTGTTTGCTCCAAAGGGGTTGAGATGTGCTTGTGGCGGCTGCTGCCCCACATTTTGTTCCTCCCTCTTTGCATGTTTTCTTCATGTTTGCATCTTCTCCTTGTGATTGAATTTACTTTGTGCTTTCTTTGCTTTTTGCCATGATCCTCATAGGTATCCTAGTCCCTCCGTTTACGATGGGAGTAGGAGAGACATTAGGTGTTCAATCCAAGCATGCTAACATTAGGGTAGATGTTCCCCCTTTTATCCAAACCTTAGGACCACTTTGCATGACAACGTTAGGGCCGAGTTTCCCTTGGACCTTCCGTGCGTCTCTCTTCTCATCTCAAACAATTCTAATTCATCTAATAAAGGCGATAAACGTTGCGCGCTACGAGCCTTAAGCTACATGGTGAATGATGAGTGAGGGGTCTCCTCTTGCTTATCTAGAGTGTTTAGTGTACGTCCTGTTTGGGGGCGATACATGACGCATTCGCCTCCATGTCATAGTCTTTAGTGCAACGTGAATCACAAACCGAATTAATTCACTTCACTAAAAAACACAAACAAATTTCAAACCTTTTTCCTTCGAGATTAATCGGAAACTTTTTTTCTTCAGAAAATAGTGTTGTTAAGCTTCGGTTCTACCGCAAATAGGCTTTGTCCCTAATTGCTGGAACAAATGTTTAACCCTACTCGGTTAAAACACTTAATCAACCTGTGGTTTCGTGTCAGCCCGAACTACGTTTGGTCTGATCTTTCATACCAGATGAAAGTACGTAGGCACAAGACGCGATTTCTTGGCGAGCAACCTTCCCCTTTTCCCGTAGTTAGACAAACTACGTTGACTCTGACTTTCTCATTGCACGAGGGAATACGTAGGCACAGAGCGGTGATGCTCTGCCGAGTCTCTTTTCTTTTCTTTTTGTCCTGAAGCCTGTAGCGTAGATATTTTAAACACACCCTTAGATAGACAACAAGCGTGGATCTCGTCGAGTACGACGAACGTGAGGGGTGCTAACACCTTCCCCTTGCGTAACCGACTCCCGAATCCAGGACTTGGTTGCGATGACCTTGTCTTTCCCTTTTTCGTTAGGTTTTTCTGATCGTTTCCTTTCCCTCTCTTTGGGATAAATAATGAAAGGTGGTGATTCTTCTGTTTTGCGCCGGGTGTTTCACTATAAGAAAATTGGCAAATTGCGATGGTTCATTTTGACATATTACGACGGTTTTAACCGTCGCAATTTGTAAGTTACGACGGCTTCAACCCCGTCGCAGAAACGTGCGTCGTGAGGCCGTATTGCGACAGTTGTGAAAACTGTCATACAGAGTGTCGTTATTTTCACGACGGGTAGCTAACTGTCGTAATCTCCATATTGTGACGGTTTTCAACCGTCGTAATTATATTTACTAATTCTAAATATCATTTATTTTCACGACGGATAGCTAACTGTCGTAATCTCCATATTGTGATGGTTTTCAACCGTCGTAATTATATTTACTAATTCTAAATATTATTTATTTTCACGACGGGTAGCTAACTGTCATAATCTCCATATTGTGACGGTTTTCAACCATCGTAATTATATTTACTAATTCTAAATATTATTTATGCTAGTTGCGACAGTTTAAACCGTCGTAATTTTATCTATAGAATTTTTTTTATAATATTCTATTTTTATTTAAATTACTTTCATCTCTTTTTTTTATAATAGTTTTTTTAATTTAAACTATTATTGTTTTTTGGTAATATATCAAATATATAAAGACTCACGTATATCAAATATATAAAGACTCACATATAACAAATATATAAATTTATATAACTTAAAAAACAATTGATATTTAATTATATCACTTTTCTAAATAACTTATTATATTTTCTACTAAATATATACTTATGAATATCTAAATGATCAAATGTCTTAATCTATAACTTCATATATACAATATAATCAATATAATTGTACAACCTATGATGATCCAAGATATTTTGCCCAATTTTCCACACCAAGTGATGATCCAAGATTTTCTACCGATGGCTGAAGAATTCTTTGGTATGATTTTGCCTTAGAGGATAGACATGAACATCTACAAAAGCTTAAAAATTATTTCCAGTTAGCACCAATAAAGAAAATCACTTGTGGTCTTCTAATATCATCATGAGCCCTTCATAATGAGCCCTTCATAATCATTTTTGTAGTCTTCTAGTTGCTAACTTTCACAACAAACAACTCAGTGCCAGCCAAGATATAACAACCATTACAGATTTTAACTAACATTTCCCTAACAAACTTTATAAACAAACTCCAAACTTCCTATTCTAATCTCACCTCATTCTCTATAAATCCAAAATAATTCACCTCTTATTCAGTCTCTACACAATTTCTACCAAAACCCCAACCCAACATACATCACATCATGCAATGATCAAATAGAAACATTTCTCACCCTTACCTCGATTAATCGGAGCTTTGATGTTGGTTCTTGACGATTTTCCACTTTCCTCTTCTTCTCCTCCCTTTCTCTTCTTCTTTCTCTATTCTTCCTCTTCTATTTCCTTTACCTTACTATCTTTTCTTTTCTTTTCCTTCTCTATTATATAATTCCTTTATTTTCCTTCCTTCCAATTTCCTTCTCAATTCTCTATTAATTCCAATTAATAAAAATTAATTTCCAACATTAATAAAAATCCCACTAAATCAATTAATTACTATAATTAATTATTTAATGAAATTCGGGCTGTTACAACTCTCCCCCACTTTAGGAATTTTCGTCCTCGAAAATGTTACCTGATTCAAACAGTTCTGGATAAGACTCTTTCATCCGACTCTCAAGCTCCCAAGTAACATTTCCACCAGCCGGTCCTCCCCAAGCGACCTTCACTAAAGCAATCTCTTTACCTCGAAGCTGTTTCAATTTTCGATCCTCAATCCGCATAGGTGATGTCTCAACAGTCAGGTTATCTCTCACCTGCACATCATCTATTTGGACTACATGAGACGGATCCGCAATGTATTTCCTCAACTGAGATACATGGAATACGTCATGAAGATTAGCAAGCGACGGTGGTAAAGCCACACGATAGGCCACTTCTCCTATCCTTTGCAAAATCTGATAAGGACCAATGAAACACGGCGACAACTTGCGCGACTTCAGTGCCCTACCAACACCTGTCATCGGAGTGACTCGAAGAAACACATGATCTCCCTCTTGAAATTCAAGTGCCTTCCTCCTCTTGTCATAATAACTCTTCTGACGACTCTGAGTAATTCTCATCTTCTCTTGAATCATCTTGATCTTATCAGTAGTCTGTTGAACTAACTCGGGTCCAACAACAGAACTCTCTCCGGACTCGAACCAACACAATGGTGTCCTACACCGCCTACCATACAACGCCTCAAATGGTGCCATACCAATACTCGAATGGAAACTGTTGTTGTAGGTAAACTCAATCAAAGGCAAGTAGCTATCCCAAGCTCCTCCTTTTTCCAATACACAAGCTCTCAAAAGATCTTCAAGCGACTGAATCGTCCTCTCCGTCTGACCATCAGTCTGAGGATGATACGTTGAACTCAAATGCAACTTAGTACCCAAAACACTCTGCAGGCTCTCCCAAAATCTCGAAGTAAACCGCGGATCTCTATCCGAAACAATACTTAACGGAATACCATGCAGACACACAATCCTCTCAATATACAACTTAGCCAACTTCTCCAAAGGGTAATCCATACGCATAGGAATAAAGTGAGCAGATTTAGTCAATCTATCCACGATAACCCAAATAGCCTCAAAATTACTCGGCGTCCTCGGCAAACCCGATACAAAATCCATGGAGATACTATCCCATTTCCACTCAGGAATAAACAACGGCTTCATCAAACCCGATGGCTTCTGATGCTCAATCTTTGACTTCTGGCAAGTCAAACAAGAATATACAAATTCCGCGATATCCTTCTTCATACTAGGCCACCAAAATACTTTCCTCAAATCCTGATACATCTTAGTAGCACCCGGATGAATACTCAATCCGCTACGATGTCCTTCCTCAAGGATGCTCTTCTTAAGCTCAACCATGTTCGGAACACAAACTCGATCCCGACATCTCATAATACCATTCTCATCAATCTGAAAATCACCACCTTAGCCTTGGTTGATTAAAGTCAACCGATCAACTAAGCTCAAATCTGATTTCTGTCCTTCTCGAATTTCGTCCAAAATACCACTCGTAAGCTTTAACATACCCAACTTAAATCCAAAAGAAGTCTTCTCACATACCAAACTCAAATCCCGAAATTGCTCAATCAATTCCAACTCTTTCACCATCAATGCCGACATATGCAATGATTTCCGACTCAATGCATCCGCTACTACATTCGCTTTACCCGGATGGTAGTTCAAGCCAAAATCAAAATCCTTCAAAAGTTCAAGCCATCTTCTTTGTCTCGCATTCAATTCCTTTTGATCAAAAAGATATCTCAAACTCTTGTGGTCACTAAACACTTCAAATCTTGCGCCAAATAAATAGTGCCTCCAGAGTTTCAACACGAACACAACGGCGGCCAACTCTAAGTCATGCGTCGGATAATTCTTCTCATGCACTTTGAGTTGCCTCGAAGCATAAGCTACAACTTGGTTATTCTGCATCAACACACCTCCTAAACCCATCGAAGAAGCATCACAATACACAACGAACGGTTCTTCTGGATTTGGCAGAATCAAAACAGGAGCTATCGTCAACCTTCGCTTAAGTTCTTGAAAACTCGCTTCACACTTGGCGTCCCAAACAAAGGCTTGACCTTTCCTAGTCAACTGTGTCAACGGCAACGATAACTTAGCAAATCCTTCAATAAACTTACGATAATAACCGGCTAAACCAAGAAAACTTCTGATCTCAAAAACTGACTTCGGAGTCTCCCATTGCGATACCGCTTCAACCTTCGACGGATCGACCACAATACCACTACTAGAAATCACATGACCAAGGAAACTAACTTCCTTCAACCAAAATTCACACTTAGAAAGCTTCGCGAACAACTGCTTCTCTCTCAGCACAGATAACACAATCTTCAGATGCTCGGCATGCTCTCCTTCGCTCTTCGAATAAACCAAGATGTCGTTGATAAACACCACCACAAACTTATCCAAATACGGATGGAAAATCCTATTCATGTACTCCATAAATACACCTGGTGCATTAGTCACACCAAATGGCATCACAGAATACTCATAGTGTCCATACCTCGTCCGAAAGGCCATCTTCTGAATATCCCTAGCTTTCACACGGATCTGATGATACCCAGATCTCAAATCAATCTTGTTGAACACGCTTGCACCAACCAACTGATCCATCAGATCATCAATCCTTGGAAGTGGATACTTATTCTTAATAGTCACCTTGTTCAACTGTCTATAATCCACACAGAGCCTCATAGAACCCTCTTTCTTCTTAACCAACAACACCGGTGCACCCCATGGTGACACGCTCGGACGAATAAACCTCTTTTCAAGCAAATCCTCAAGTTGACTCTTCAACTCTTTTAACTCCGAGGCCGACATACGATATGGAGCCATCGATATCGGACCAGTTCCAGGAATCAAATCTATCGAAAACTCCACTTCTCGCTCCGGCGGTAAATCCTTTATCTCTTCAGGGAAAACTTCCGAAAAATCTCTAACAATGGGAAAGGCATCAATCTCTTCACTCTCACCAATTTTCAAAGTTGCCATAAGCATAAATACCTTAGCTCCATCTTGCACCGATTCCTTCACTTGTTTCCTCGTCACAAACAAATCCCTTTCAACATCCGAATCGGGAAAAATAACCGTTTTGTCAAAACAGTTAATATAAACACGATTGAGTTTTAACCAATTCATTCCAAGAATGACATCCAGTTGATCTAAATGAAGACACACTAAATCAATCCCAAAATCTCTACCGAAAATACTCAACGGGCAATTCAAGCAAACATACGGTGTAGTTACCGAACCCATAGCAGGAGTATCAATAACCATACCACCACCAATCACAGACAACTCAAGATTCAACCTTCTAACACAATCCAAAGAAATAAAATAATGCGTAGCTCCGGTATCAATTATAGCGATCAAAGGTGTACCATTAATGAAGCACGTACCTCGGATCAATCGATCGTCGCTAGCAGTCTCAGATCTAGATAGAGCGAACACTTTCCTGCTCCCTTGATTCTTCTTCGGCTTATCGCACTTGGTACTGATGTGCCCTCGCTCACCACAGTTATAGCAAGTAACACCTGCACCGCTTCTACACTCTAGAGCCTTGTGGCCTGGCTTGCCACACTTAAAACACTTCTGTTTAACACTTTTGCACTCCGGAGCACGATGCCCTGCTTCACCACAATTGTAACACCTAACCGGGGTAGAAACTCCCCCACTTGGCCTCTTGCCATAACCCATTCTCTGCTTCCCTTTGTTTGCAGGAGTCACATAAGGTTTTCCTCTGAATTGACCTTTTCCTTTCTTATCACTTAGGCTCTTGTAGTGGCTAGACCTAGCCCTACTGTCTTCGTCATAAATTCTGCTCTTGTTAACCAACTCAGAAAACCGTCTGATTTCCTGGTACCCAATAGCTTCTCTAATCTCGGGTCTCAAACCGTTCACAAACTTGAGGCACTTAGACCTCTCAGCATTACCAGTATTATAGTGAGGACAAAATTTGATCAACTCCTTAAATTTCGCCGCATACTTAGCAACCGTCGAATTACCTTGCTTCAACTCAAGAAATTCGATCTCTTTCTTCCCCCGCACATCCTCTGGAAAATACTTCTCCAGAAAGGTTTCTCTAAACAAATCCCACGTAATCACAATATCATCTTCCTCAAATCTTTGGCGAGTATTACCCCACCAATCTTCAGCTTCTTCTTCGAGCATATGAGTCCCAAACTGCACCTTCTGTGCATCCGAGCAATTCATAACTCGAAAAATCTTTTCCACAGCTTTCAACCAAATTTGTGCCTTGTTCGGTTCATGAGTTCCCTTGAAGACCGGAGGGTTATTCTTTTGGAATTTCCCCAAAGCACGGAATCCATCATCAGCATGATTCCTCACATTCACATTGGCCGGAGGATTCTGCCCAATTGCCCCCGCCAATCTCGTCAATGCCTCCGCAATCGCTTCGTCGTTCCTCCCTGCAACCATCTTACTAATTCCAACAACAGAACTACGTAAGAACAACCAATATTGATAATGCATCACACGCATATCAATAACACACAGGGAAAAACACTCTAACAACTTGGCCGGACGGACCGACCTGCTCTGATACCACTATTGTAACACCCCCTTCTATACCCCAAATAAATGCATATAAAACAATTCAGCACATACAAATTATCAGAGTAAAAAGGTTTTATAATAAGGTATAAAAGAAGAATTCCACAATTTCACCAATAAAACACTTTCACATTTTTCTCCATAAGATATGTAACATTTTCAAAATTAAGCGGAAGATCAAATCATTTAATCGTTTTCAAAATATTAATCCACGTACACACAAGTTAATCCAAATTAATACATCATATCAGTTAGATTACACAATCACATCAACTGATACATCACAATGTACCACAAAAGAATAACTATACTAGTCTAACTACCCAGTGTTACATATCAGAGCAGCAGACTCAAAAGAATGAAGTCTATTCTTCACAAAAGGACTCCAGCATCCTAATCTGCAATGCCTCATAGAGCATTATAAAACAGCAGAAGGGTGAGAAATATAACCATAATAATCAAAGCATAAGATTATATATATATATAGGTAATCAATACAAATTCCACTCTGTATTTCTCACCACAATTCAATTTCTTAGTCATATATATTTGCCACACATATAATGACAACACAAATATTTGTAAAGCATTTCCACATCATGCATACTCTCACAATTTCACAATCTCATCATTCACACATAAGCATCTCTTCATGCATATGTCATATATTAATGTGACTCAACAACTCAATGCAACTCATGCAATGCGGTACCGACTCTCGTTATCTTTTTTCGGTTTTTACATTAAACCGGGTCCACTCTTCTAGACCGATAACCCGTTATCTTTTTTCGGTTTTTACATTAAACTGGGTTCACTCTTCTAGACCGATAACCACAAAGGCCCGTCCTCTAAGCCTTCAAACCCACTCTTCTAGGTTTGGGACAAGCCACTAGTTTCCACGAAACTAACAGACATTGCCTCTCGACTAAATGATGCATGTACAATCAACCACAACAAATGCACTTAAGACCGACATCTTAATCTCATGCATTTACATAATTCATCTCTTCAAGAATTACACAATGATTGCACATACAACATATATCACACAATCAAGGTATTCACATCACAATACCATTTATACAATTATAAGTCATGCACACATATCCACAATGTTCTCATGCATACTCATCACACAATTGTATACCCATTAAGCATTCGCAAGTTCATTAGACAATACACATACATTCATCATTGTATTCACATGTATTTCTATTTATCATAATTAATAAGCATCGCACATCAACTAGGATTCACGCCCGGAGGCTACCCATAGCACACATCATCACAATAGATCATATCTATATCATATCATAGAGGTATTAACCTATGAGAAGCAACCAAACCATCTCCACATGAACAACACAGCAAAAGAAAAATGTTGTCACATTCGCCTTCATTCGCCTGGTGAACCCTCGCAGCGAACCTTCGCCTGGCCTTCGCCTGGAGAACTCTCTCAGTGAACACTCGCTAGGCTTTGCCTGGCGAGACTTCCCAGCGAGCCCAAGTCAGTAGCTACTGACTTCATTCGCCAGCACCTTCGCTGGGCGAACCTCCGCTATCCAACTTCGCCTAGCGAACTCGCCAGCGAAGTCCACTGGGATTTAACTTATAATTATTCGCCAGCATTCGCTAGGCTTCGCCCGGCGAAGCCTCGCTTCCATTCGCCTGGCGAAAGCCAGCGAACCTGCGCAGAACAGAATTTCATTCTGTCTTCTCCTTCTCAATCCACCATCAACCAACTTCTCACACAACAAAATCAGTACAAACAGCATCAACACATGTTACCCGACTATTCTACGGCATTACATTCAGTTTCTAACCGATTAAATCCTCGATCTACCGATTAATCCAACTTTTGCCCTAAATAGAAAGGGATGAAAACTCTACCAAAACCCCAACCCAACATACATAACATCATGCAATGATCAAATAGAAACATTTCTCACCCTTACCTCGATTAATCGGAGCTTTGATGTTGGTTCTTGACAATTTTCCACTTTCCTCTTCTTCTCCTCCCTTTCTCTTCTTCTTTCTCTATTCTTCCTCTTCTATTTCCTTTACCTTACTATCTTTTCTTTTCTTTTCCTTCTCTATTATATAATTCCTTTATTTTCCTTCCTTCCAATTTCCTTCTCAATTCTCTATTAATTCCAATTAATAAAAATTAATTTCCAACATTAATAAAAATCCCACTAAATCAATTAATTACTATAATTAATTATTTAATGAAATTCGGGCTGTTACAGATCGCATGATTCTTCTGAGGGTTAACACATTCTTCTGCAGAAGGACTACCAGCAACCTGGTCATAAAAACTCTATAGGTTAGTGGCACGGTAACACCATCCACAAAACATAAATGAAATGAGATAGCTCAACATAGAGCAGAATAGATGACAACACAAATGAAAGGAAAAATTATCTTACATTGATAACAGTTCCATTCATTAAGATTTGATTTTGTTGATAGAAATGTGGTTCGTTTCCTGCCAAATTTTAAATTAAAGTATTAAATTCTAAGGTTCTTCCTCTTCTAATAAAGCACATTTGCACAAACAATTACCTTCTCCATTAGGTATAGTAGTAGTATTAATATGAGAAGCCACTAGGTCATCCCAATCAAGTGTATTAATCTCATGGAGCTTCTGTTCAAGACTTCCACCTGTTGAGCTTCTATTTAGTCATGGAAAGAAAACAACAGTATCTATGACAACAATAACAAAATAAAACAACAATTATCTAGATATCAGTTCTCACCATTAGTAAAAGCATTATTGATTCCAGAGTCTAAGTCTTCTGATGGAATCCACGACGTAGTTGGATCAGAAATAGAGCTCGAATTTGAATTTACCGGTGTATAAGCAGAGTTTTGAGACTGTGTCAGTCCCCAGCCTAATGAACTTGCCGGTGTAATAGGAGAGCCTTGAGACTGTATCAATTCACAACCTAATGAACGTCAGTAAGCCAAATTTTATTCAATAAATAGATCACATGCATCAATCACACACATCCATCAACCATCATGGGACTTGGAAGACAAGGCTCCTCTAAAGTGAGCATGAACGGCTATTTTTGTTTAAATTTCATTGTGATTTCAATCCATGAAAATACAAAGATGGATATACTTGCTCGTTTTAGAGATGAATTCACTTTCAATAGAGTTTTTCTAGACTTGGGATACCCTTAAGCACAACAAGGCTATAAAAAATGCATCACTGAACCCAAAAATATGCATAGGGTTTTTCTATCAGGCAAAGCAACACACGACATTATTTGTCCGACCGAGTTAAATTTTTAAGAGGAAAAAGGAAGAAAGAAAATGATTTAAATAAATTCCAGTACCAAACTTCTATAATTTGAAGTAACAGAAATATGTATAAGAAATAAATAATTTGAATAGAAATTTAAAAATAACACAAAAATAGTTCATGAGTATGAATGAATGAAATAAAGCTACCATTGTGAAGCAACATTGACAACAAGGAAAGAAAAAGTATCTCCTAAATATATTGCCTGCCTGGGTACTATGATCACATCTGGTAATTAACATGGATCAAATGACATCATGATATATCTATGGTTCATTCTAAATCATTGTCATTCTATTGTGTGTTCAACTCAATTGCTGCAGAATGAAGGCTCTGCACCCAATTGTTTTACCTTCCCAATTGTTTTATCTATGGTTCATTCTAAATCTCCTCAACATTCATTCTTAGCATGGATGAAACTGATATAAGCAGTAACAAAATCATAGACAAAATAGGAGATAAGCAATGCCATGGTGAAGAACATACTGAAAATATGCCTTATGGTATATTGAACATTTTATATACAAACTATTACATTCAGATAAGTATATTGAATTAAAAGGTTTTCTGGTGGAAGTTTACATGGGAAATGCAAAGGACCGCGTGCTGGTAGTGCTACTGTCGGATCGAATAGAGATGCTTCCAGAATAAGGTATAGACCCTGAGTAACTTATACGACCTGATACTGCACCTGCGGCAGAAAAACTTGACTCGCCTAAGTCACTTCGAATCTGACTTGTTTCAGCAGGTTGAATTTCAGAAAAATCACCAGACGAACCTTCAATGGTAGTAAGAGGAAGTTGAGTTTCATCACAATTACAGCCACCAAATTGGTGAGGTTCCTTTTTGACACAGACCGCAGGAGCTGAAGGCCCAAACTGATAATCACTTTCCGGTTCATCAACGGTTAATCCTAAAGCGGGACTTGCCAATACTTCTTCCTTAATCATATTACTTGAGTCTTTCAACTGGGAGTGCGAATTATGTTCAACGGAAATCTGCAGAACAATGCATAAACATCACTGTTATTTCCCAATTCCCATCACATTTATGCATGCCCTACAGCACACACAAACAGATGACAAATTTCCAAATGAAGACATGACAATTTAGGGAAACAATATTTTCTCCTTAGTTGAAAGTTTTAAAATATTCGTTATATACAAATAGATATTTTTCTTAAGCATTGAAATCTTCAGCAATTGATTGATTATTTCAAAAAAGCATTGGAGTATGTTTCCAAAGAAAGTACCTGTTCATCCTTGCCACCAGTAGGTAAGAATCTTGTGTGTCTTCACGTGAATCCATCGCTTTGGTGAAGTTATCAACAAGTTCTTCAATCTCACTGTCATCTTTATGAATCACATCATTATGCTGAGCATGATTAGAAGATGCCTCGTCAGAACCATCAATTTCTGGTTGATTTAACACCTTCATACTAGTGTTATCTTTTAGATTTCGGTTATACTCAAAATTATCCAATGGGAAGAAATTATAAGCGGCTCCATCAACACTTTCGTCAAACATGAATTTATGCTTAGCAAAAGCCCCTTTATCAACGCATATATCCTTCACAACATGGTAACTATTCTCTTTGTAACAAACTTCCATTTCTAGTTCACACTCGGCAACAGTTCGGTCCACAAAGACATCTATTGGATTCTGAAATTTATCGACTTGCTGAGGATTGGAGATTGGCGCATCGACGGAATTTTTAACTGATTCTTTATCACTTGCAAACATCATAAATGATCCAATATCCTTTGAAGAATGAGATACAGGCTCATGTGAGTCCATTACTTGTGTTTCGTAACCCTTTTTCAAATCAACAATGCTGTCATATGAATCGAAATCCTGTTCGTTCTTCTTCACATTCTTTGAGTCTCTGTTGTCATATTCCTTTGCCTTCTAATTCCGTGATTTGAAGCTAGGTGAGTTTTGATCACTATCATTACCTCTTACACCGACAACACCTCTCTATCCTAACAGATGAGCCGTCTTCTCATTAGACTCAACTTTCGCCTTCATAGCAGAACATGTAATCCACTTGAAACTCCTTTCCCGCACCTTACTGGACTCAACTTCCGCTTTCATAGCCGATCTAGTAATCCGTTTAAACAAAGGCCGTTTCTGCAACCTCTCAAAACTCACTCTTCAAACCATCACCAGACTCGCCATCGTCCCTACTTACCATTATACGAATTAAAACTGTTGTGGGTACATTCATGTAGGGGTTTTGTGACAAAATTTGAGACAAAAAGAAAATCAAGATATTGAAAGATGGATTTAGAGGTTAAATTGGAAAAGAATCACTAAAAAGGAATTGAAGGAATTGAAGATGGTTGACTGTCGCTTGTATGGAAAGAGGGCGGTTATTTGGTAACTGTCGCATTATTTTATACAACATGTCTAAAAAATTTGCGACGGTTGGCTCAAACCGTCGTGAGAACTGTCGTGGTCCAGGAATAAGGACGGTTTTTTGATAACTGTCGTAAAAAATCTACGATAGTTGACCCTAACTGTCGTGACAACCGTCGCAATCCAGGAATAAGGACGATTTTGTGATAACTGTCACAACTCAAGTGTCGTAAATCTCCTTTTTTCTTGTAGTGTTTTTCGCAGTTGCGACAGCTGGCGACTCTGCTGGGGATTCGATGGTTCCCTATGCGAGTCACTCCTAGCGCTTGTCTGTTGCGTCTTTGGGTGTTTACTTTTGTGCAGTTTTTTGCTTTATGTACATTATCTGTTGTATATTATTACATTTTGCATTCTTGTTGCTGTTGTGTTGTGGGTTGGGTTGTTCCATTGAGAGATAAGCCGGACCCGGGCTTTAGTAAACACATAGGATTATAGTGGAGATTGGCGGGAGCTTGTGTGGCGTTTGGCTGCACAATAGCTCGCGTGAAATTCACATTCAGACGAGGTTTTTCTTTGGAAATATTCTATCATGCACGTCTGGTGCAGTTGAGGGAATATTGACTTAGAGAAACTGTCGACTCTGGAGACCGTTCATTTGGGGAGTCAGTGAAGTGAGGCCGCTTTGTTAGACTATGATGCCAAACCAGAAATGGTGAACGTATCATCGTTTCTCGAAATTCTGTGACGCTGACAACCAGCATAGGATGTGGTACCTTTCAAGACTAGAACCCACATGTGAGAGGGATGGGATTTTGCAGGAAACCTGTCCTTCAACCAACCCGGTTTTCTCGTCAGTGCAGAATTTTGATTCAGAGTGCTTCATCCAGTGTGTTATCTCAGTGTTCTAATTAAAGCGGAGCTCTGGTTGAATTTATTCAACGGTACAACAGCGAGTTTGATCATTGGATACCTTGATCCCATGTGTGCATCTGCATAATCATTTTGCATTTAACATTACATGTTTATGTGTGTTACAGGTTCTCGTCTTTCCCTTGATTCTGGTACTGGTCTTCTTCAGAGATGGAGGTTAGCAGAAAGAGGATTGTTGTGTACAAATTTCCTGCGCCTGAGTTGGGACCTTTATTTGGTCTGATTTCCATGGCCGGTCCTGGTGTTCTTGCATCTTTTAGAGAATAATATGGCGGAATTCTAAGTTTTGTCCGCAAGCTCACGACTTATGAGCATGGAGCTATTCATACCCTGTTACAGTTTTATGATCCTCCGATGAGGTGCTTCACATTTCCGGACTATGTGTGGGTTCCGACTTTGGAGGAATTCGCTTACATCTTAGGTGTTCAGATTCTGAACAAAGTGCCTTTCTTCAGCTCCGAAGAAGAACCTAATCTCGAGAAGTTGTCCGCCGCTCTTTATTTGAGCGCCTCTGACTTGGCCGATCATGTTATTAGCAGAAACAGAATTTCCGGATTTACTTTACCCTTCATGATTGACAAAGCCCGAGAGTATGCTGAAAAGGGTTGTTGGGTGGTTTTCAGTGCTATCTTGGCTCTGTGTGTCTATGGCATTGTGTTGTTTCCCAATGTACCGGACTTTATGGATTTTGATGCTTTTCATATCTTCGCTTCCAAGAATCCCGTACCTACTCTTCTAGGAGACGTGTATCATTCAGTGCATTACAAGAACGAGAAAATAAGAGGAAAGATGGTTTCTTGTTGCGCACCATTGTTGCATAAATGGTTTGTTGATCACCTTCCTCGCTCTAGAGCCTTTGTGGATTCCGCAAATTCATCTGAATGGTCGAAGAGGCTTATGGGTTTAACGGAGAAGAATATCGTCTAGTTCAATTGAGACTTTCTGGGTCGTGAGCTTATATTCAGTTGTGGTAGCTTTCCTAATGTACCCCTGATAGAGAGGAAAGGCGGTATCAATTATAATCCTTCTCTAGCTGTGAGACAATTCGGTTATGCTTTGAAAAGACCTCCGAAAGAGGAGGAAGTGCAGGAATCTCTGTACTTCACAGGTGTAGCTGATCCTTGTATCTCGGCCATATTCGTGGATGCTTGGGGTAAGATTCATAAGAAGGGAAAGCTTTCTTTGGGCAAAGGAGATTGTAGAGCCTATGATCCATACTTGGATTAGATTCAGAAGAGGGTTGAAGAGGTATTGTTGCCGTCTCCTATTGAAGCACCGTTGTATCCCTTAGTCATTGAGCCACCTACAACCGTTGATATCCTGAGATATACCAAGCTTTGGGCAGAGAAAGAAGAGCTGTGCAAAGAGAATGAAGAGTTGAAGCAGGAAATCAGTCAGCTGAAACATGATAAGGGTGAAGCTATTTATGTGGCCAAGATAAAGTCAGAATCCTTTGTCAAGTTAGAGAAAGAACTTGCTGATCAGGTACAAGCACGGAAGCAAGTCGGGCTTGATCTAAAAAGCACTTGTGACATTCTGAAAAGTAAGAAGGAGGATTTAGACAGAGCCTATCTGAAGATATCCAAATTCAATGAGCAATGGAATGCTACCTTGACTGCCAACAAGAGTAGGGAAGATCAGCTTCGTATTCAGGTTGTTAAGTTGAGAGCGCAACTCAAGGCTAAGAAGAGAGAGGTATTGTTAGAATCGTTTCGTAGGAACGTAATCGAGCATAAACATCAAGAGACTTTATCAGCACTTGAAGAGTTCAAGATTCGGGCAGAGGTGAAGAAACCCAGGCCTGAGGATGCCTTCGGCGAAGATCCTTGGGAGGATCATTGTCATTATCTCTAGGAGGTGATATACAAGAGGGATGTCCTCGTCCGAGAGTTGATGGAGAGGCTATATCATCCAGATACAAAGGAGATGCTTGAGGAATCTCGGGAGTGGCATAGAGATCATGGCTACTAGGAGTTTTATCTTCTGTAGTTTCATTTGCTTTTATACCTTGATCATCACCAGGAATGTTAGATGAGATCAATACCTCTTTGTATGCGGATATTTCTCATTTTGGTTGTATTGTCTCAGCTTTACTTGATATATGAGAAGATTTATTATCGGTGTTTTTATCCATCTCTGCTATTCTTGTTTATTGAAACCGAAATCAAGGGGGAGAACTCCCTGTGCATACATAGACATGTTTGCATTTTTCATCTTGCATTCTCATTTGCATCACAGGTTGTTCTTGGTGGCTTTGAGTTCTTATCTCTGCTTGGTTTTCTTCAGTTCAGGATTGAGGAGTTCAGTTTCCACAGGTATTCTACTCGAGGGAATCAACAGAAGGTGATGGATCAAGTTCAAGCCGAATTGCAGGAGGTCAGGGATCTGTCATACCCTAAATTTGTCCTACCTTTGTACAACCTCCATTCTGTATATTTACTCACTTGCTTTATTCCAAATGTCCAAAAATATGTTGTTATTTTCACTTGAGGATGTCATGTTAGACGTGTGGACAATGTTGAATAAGGAATGGTTCAGGCCACCTGGTTTAAGCTAATATTTGCAGATTTTTTTTCAATAAGGCATTATCCCTTGGTTTCAAGGCAATGAGGTTTTGGTTCATGGCAACGCGATTTCACTCCCTATTTAATCTCAAATTTGAAGGTGGATTTATTGTTGTGTTTCTTTCAATTTCATTCAAGGCCAATTTGGAATTATGACTTTTTCTGGGCTCATTCAAGTGTCATTCATTTTCAAATGAGAAGTTAAGTGAAGAGGACTTTTGTTTTTAAATTCATATGGGAATTTCATCATCAATTTAACGGTGAATTTAAAGATGTTACTTCAACCAATTTGTAAGTTCAAGTTTAACAAAAGCCCACACAAAATTCAAAGCCCATTTTTGTGGAGTTCACATTTGTATCAAAACATAAAAAAAAAAGAAGTCACAAGATCATTAAAAAATTTGTAATTTTACAAAGTTCATTACCATTTGAAGGCCCATTACAATTCAAAAAATCTTCCATTACAAAAAGCTCCAAAGTGTTCTAGGTCCATTATTTATTTCAAAATTATAAGAAGTGAAAGAATATGAGGAGTCCACGATTCCAAGATTACAGCAACAAAAAAAAGAGGGGCAAAACATCTACTAAATGCCACGCAATACATTCGTAGTCTCCATACGGCATTTTTGTTACAGCCAGTTGGGATGCCTTAAGCCACATACGGTCACCATACTAGCCGTCCCTGTACCACAAAACTAGTCAATTTAATCATGTCCCTGTACCACAAAAACTAGTCAATTTAATCATGTCCCTGTACCACAAAGACACCCCAACCGTGTGAAACGGTAATTCCCGCAAACTGTCGCGACACGTCCTGCACAAACGGAACAATATTATGATGTATAGCAATAGCACATAATCTGTTTCTATGTGAAACTTAAAAATGAAACACAATAGCATGATTACACCACAGCTTGAAAATAATAGCAGAGCTTACAAAATAATTACACTGTCGCGGGATGAAACGATGTTGCCAGAGTTCTACACAGCCACGTCTAAGTTGTTTCACGCACCAAATCACCTGGAATAACAAAACAAGGAATCACGTCACAGTTTGTACCAAAATCAATAATGCACATGATATTATCTTTTCCAATAGTATGAGGATCTTGCACCGTCACAACGTGTTAACGGTAGCATGAACCAAACAACAAACTAACCATCCTTTAACAAGCACTCATCATTTTCTTACAACTGAAGCCAAACGCATCTTTCGTAACAGACTTCTCGGTTTGTAGGACATCACCACTTTGATTCTCATTATTTTGTGCCCAAGCAGCATGATTCTCATGATTTTGAGCCCAAGCAGCATGTGACCTGAAGCAATGGCAGGAAAGTCACACTTTCGTGTCGTACGCTAGCTGCAACATGAACAATTGACGGCATGGGATCTCCGCCAACCTACGGAGCAAATAATTCTCACAAATAAATGACTCATAAAAAAACTCATGGCAGTCGCACGGCTCAATCACGTGACCGAAAGAGTGCAGCATAAATTTGTTTTGAAGAAAAGGTTTGGGAAAGTCATAACAACATAAAACCGGCCTAAGAAACAAGTTCAACGAGAACTATCAACCAACAACTTGTAACACACCAATTTACCGTTTCATGGTCCCATATAAGATACTGCCCAGCCTGCAATACCAGAAGTGATACAGATTAAAAGAATATTTTCCTAACAGCACAAAAACCTGCAAATATACACAGACCACTCTGCAAAACCATACAGCTATGTTGTCCATATACCTCCAAAACCTGCGACCATCAGACCTGCACACAAACAAACAATTTTCTGCAGCTTTGAAAGTGAAATTACATCAAAAAATAACAAAAACGACTACAATGAAAAAAGGAGAGAGACAACTTTCAAAAACCTCCTGATACCTCCCTCTCAGTAGGAGAATCCCGTTTGTCTCTTCAAATTTTGAAACGAAACCTCCCAGATACACCTTTAATAGAACCCTAAAAAAATCCTCTTCAAAGGGGGATCCCTAACCTGCTCTTCATAAAAGGGGGACCACTCCAAATCAGAAAGGGGGGTTTTTGTTAACCACTTTCCCTCAACTCGGTTCTATGAAGCTGGACCCGAAAAAAAAACATAACCCTCACCTTTCTTTTCTTCAACAAGATCACAACCAACTGCCTTCCAACTCCATTGACAAATACATCTGAAACTCCAAAACCCCAACAGAAAGAACCTTCAACACATAAAACCTCTTCCTTGAACTCAACCGAAAATCACCTTCAAATCTTCAACCTAAACTCCAAATCCAGAAACCAAGCAACAAACCCAAGCCTCGTTCTTCTTCGTTGAAATAGGGAGTTCTTCTTCAAGAAGACCATTACTCCATTCTTACCCAACTTCGAATACCCTTCAGCATATCATCTTCTGTCTCAACCCCTTCATTCACTATCCCCTTCAACACTATTCTCTTATTCAACCGCTAAATTCCAAATCAACCTTCACATCCCCAAACCTCACAACTCTCGTTTTCTTCATAAGAGGGAACCACAACACACATCATCCTCCGTCTCAATCTCAGACTTCCTCTAAAACATCAACTATTCAGAAACTCATAAACCCACTCCCAAATCAAGCCCCTCAACGAACAAATCTGACCCATTTTGTCCTCAGGCCCTCAAACTTCGGTCGGAATCACTCTACCCATTTTCGGTGGATCCACCACACACCAACCTCGCCTTTCGCCACAATCACGAACCCAACCATCGTCCACCATTAACCCCAAAAATCATAACAACCAAATCAGAAATCCATTTTCGCACAGCCAAAGAGTCAAACGGACAGAGAGGAGGTTGGGAGTTTGAAACCTCGAATGAAAAACGGAGAAAGAAAGCAATTGACGGAGAGGGTAACGAAACAGTGAGAGAGAGATTCAAAGCGGAGAACGAGTGAGTGAAGGATTTTGATTTGGGATCCAATTTTTTTTCTGTTTTTGTCAATGTATCATTTTATTTTTTTATTTTCTTTTTTTATTATTTATTTCATTTAAATTATTTGGGTTGCTAGTAATGGGCTGATGAAGCCTTTGGTTGAAGCTCATCTGTTCACCCCCCGTTTTCATTTCCCTTCCTCTTTTACGGGTTCTGCTGAAGGGTGATGGGCCCTCAAGGCCCAAAGGATCCCTTGTTGTTTTGTTTTCATACACCCGCTGGATTTGTACATACCCCCTGTTTCATTTATATCTTTTAAAAAAAAATGATGTTTTATTGTTAATGTTTTCTTTTATAATTTTGTATAAACATATTGTATTATATTTCTATATTAGTTTTAAAACGAATTTTATTATATTATGTATGTAGTTTTTATAATATTATTTTCTTTTAAATTTATAATGTTAGAAGTTTATGGTTTTTTAAAGTTGATTTTTACTACGCATTTGTTATTGGGCATCTTTTCACCGTTTTGCGGTCGATGACGAGACTTCCACCGTTTAACCGTCACATTAGTGGCGTGAAACAAAGGATCCGAGACCACCTTTGTTCTTTCGATTTTATTTCGGTAAACTAACATTAAATTTAATTTCTGTCAAATATTATTCGTATTATTTCATATTATCATATTTATTCATATTATTTATTATCATATCTCATTATTCATACTCATTCACCCATATTCGAAAATACCTAATAAATTATCGAAACTCCTAAAAGCCAAATTGGTGGACTGTTGTATCATTGGTTATTTGCAGGTATCTTAATTTTAAGTCGTGCCCGACTTTGCTCAAGGCGTAGTTTAGGACACTAATGCGCACACACAGCTTTCTCTTGGGCTACCTGACAATGAGACCCCTTTATTTCGTGCAATCCCGTGTAACTTACATGTACCCCTCTCCCATACCGATGTATATTTCGCATTTCTTTGATTATTGGTTTATCTCCTAGGAGCACCCATAGGGACTAGAGCGGATTCAAACTATTTTCAAATTGATTCTCGATTCATCATCGAGCCATTTTCAAACCCTTGTAAGTCGAGTGCTCATACGCATTCTCCACCAACCTATTACAACTCGACCCTTGATGCGTAAGTCAAGTCGGTCTCTTTTTTCAAACAATTTCATTTTCAACACGCTTTGCACGCGATAATAAGTCAAACCCTTGATCCAACGTCAAGCGGATTTTCGAAACAAACCATCAATAAATTAACAACTATTTAATTCTTTTCAAGGTGTAAAGAGTACGTTCAAGTCTTTGATCTTGCTTTCAGTTGTTTACATGCGAGTTGTCTTATTCGGGTGTGAACAATTGACGCCTCTAAATAACATTAACAACTCGACATCATTCAACTACTTCCAACTCAAACAACTTTCCTTTCACGATGAAAAAGAGAGTGTTCCAAGTCTTTGGTTCGCTCTCCCGATCATTTAGAGTTTGAGAAGTCTTTCTTAAGCTTCAAGTAATCGTCATCATTTCAACCTCATCCTTTCAAACACAACTTCTCTTACGATGAAAAAGAGAGCGTTCCAAGTCTTTGGTTCGCCCTCCCGATTATTTTGGTCTGAGAAATCTTTCTTAAGCTAAAGTAATCGTCATCAGTTCAAACACCATTCAAACATAACATTATTCTTCAAGATGAAAAAGAGAGTATTCCAAGTCTTTGGTTCGCTCTCCCGATTATTTGGGTACGAGAAGTCTTTCTTAAGCTTCGAGTAATCGTCATCCGTACCCATTTCAAACCTATTCAATCCAGTTTCTTTCGTGGTCGTTACCATGAACTAAGGACGCTCTGATTCTTCATTCATTCTTGAATGTAAGATACGTAGGCACAAGATTGCGATGATCTTGGCGAGCACAATCCCCTTAATCTTCCATTTCCCCCCATCCTTTCCCATAGTCGAACTACGATGCTCTGATTTCTCATTCTCGTCCGAATGAGCATACGTAGGCACAAGGGCCCCAATCCTTGGCGAGCACCCTATCTTCTAATCACCCCCTTTTCCCTAGTGTCTTATCCCTTTATAGTATCCTTTAGAATTTAGTAGTAAGAAGAAAATAATTAAGTTTAGCTAACATCCATCACAACTCGAATTAAAAGGTTCCCGTTGAGTTCAACGGACGTGAGGGGTGCTAATACCTCCCCCTCACGTAACCAACTCCCGAACCCAGGAATATGGTTGCGACGATCGCGTTCCTTCCGCGTTTATGAGGTTTTCTCAATATTTTCCTCTCCCGTTCGTTCGGGAAAAATAAAGTTCGGTGGCGACTCTGTCGAACCGCATTTCCGCGCCTTTCGCGCGAGGGTCGTATGTTCGAATGAATTTTCGAGGTGCGACAGGTGGCGACTCTGCTGGGGACTTTTCTCCATGCAAGAGAGAGTCGAGCCTATCTTAGTTTGAGTTGTTAGCTTGTTGTTTTTTATTTCTTCTCGCTTTCTATTTGTATCCTTATCTTGGTTACTTGTGCTTGTAGCATTGTAGGGTTGTTCTGCTTATGGTTATTTTGTGAGATGGCTCTACACCCGAGTCCGAGTATAACCCTAGGATTAGGATGGTGGTTGTGTAGTGGAGACTTGCATGGAGTCTTTCACGTTGAGTTGAAGCGAAAACCCCGCTTGAAGTAGATTCCTTGGAGATATTGTTGTTGTGGTGAGTCTTTGCCATGGCCATAATGTTTTCGAGCTTGAGTCGTTGATCCCAAGGACCATTAACCGTTTTATCCATGGTGGTTGGTGTTGCACCCCAAAATTTGACCAACATCTATTTAGCCAGCAAGAGTTGTATGAGACTTGGAAGCTAGCCAAAAAGGTTATTCAAGTGTTCAAAGGTTGATATCTTTGTCAGAAAACTCAAGAGATCCTCAGAGAGATTGGTTGAAACCAAGATTGTGTGTCTCATAACTTGAGAGTTGTGGGAGCCCCTCAGATGACTATGAGACTATGAGGATGAACTTAAAGCTTTGAGAAAGCTTATGAGATGTCTTGAAAGCCATCATGAAGCCTAGAGAGGTCATTGTATAAGAATTCAGAAGATTCAGCCATGAGTGGTGGAATTAGGGTTTGTCTGGGTCAACCCTAGGTCAACTAATGATTGGGAGAGGGTTGAGACCCAATCCAAGAGCCATGTGATCATGGAATGATGCATTGAGATGCTATAAGGATGATTCCTAGACCAACTCATCATGATTGAGGAGTTTGAGAAATTTTAAGCTAGGGTTTCTAAGGCTTGACAGTGTAAAATCCCCTAGTTTGATCCCTAACTTCAAGGCAGTTTAGCTCAAGATGTGATTGTCATCTCATCTTCCCCATAACATTAATGTTGTAGAGATTGCTCTTAGCTTTAATTTGAGTACTATAAGTCCTTGATAGGATTTGTAGAGCTCAAGTTATGGCTTTGACAAATTACAGGTCATCTGAGGTATGTGAATCTGGGTCCTTGAAAGTCACCCAACTTGCATCCAACTTTTGCCCTAGTAGGATGATTCCTATGAATTCTTGGTCAACATGAATGTTGTATAGAATCTTCTTAGCTTTCTAGAGAGTACTATAAGTCCTTGATAGGATTTGTAGAGCTCAAGTTATGGCGTTGACAAGTCAAGGGCATTTTGGTCATTTGGAGGTTATAGGTCATTCCAAGCATAAGGCCATATCTCCTATTTCCAAGCTTCAAATGGAAAAATCTTCAACATCAAACTTGCTTAGAATGATGTTTTAAGGCTATTAGGGAGGTCATGAGATGTTGAAAAGGCTTGTATCAAAAAGTGATAAAAATGACCTAAAATGGAGGCATAAGTTAAATAAGTTGAAATTGAAAATTGGAAATCCCAAGTTACACATCCAAACCATGTCATATAATAGGTCATTTTGACTCTAAAAGACATTCTAAAAACAATGGTTCAGCCACAATTTTGATTTGAGGCCTAGATCATAAGGCTGCTTTGGAAATGACTTACTTGCATCTTAAGGCACCAAAGCAAAACTTGAGAAAACTCAATGAACAAGTTAGTTATGCACTTCAACACACCATACATCTCATGTGGGGGAGAATTTTAAGTCAGAATTGGTGGTTACAAGAGGCTTGGCATGAGATAGCACATAAGGAGAAGTGAATTCATAATGTCATGACATGAGATTTCCAATTTCTCATGGGAAAGTCCTAGATGGTTCTAGATGATTCTAAACCACTCTATATAGCATATAGAACTTGCTCAGATGCAAGGTTGGTGTAAGATTTGAGAGAAGAGAGAGTTGGCCATTTCACTTGCTTCCATTGCAAGTTGAAAGTGAATTCCCTATTCTGAACCATTTTCATTCATTCTTTCCTTCTTAACACACTCCATTGATGATAGTGAAGCTGTGCAGATCAATTTGTGAGCAAATCCATGGTGAATTGAAGAGATAGCAATTGGATTTTCAAGGTTGCAAGTCAGAATCGAATTCTGAGATTGAAGCTTCCTCCCTCAAATCTTTTGCAAACAGTGGCAAGATCATCATCCAAGGAAGCTTTCTGAAGAGTTTCAAGGCTTGAAGTGAAGGTTTTCACCATCTGTTGATCAAGAAATACCAGGTTTGCAAATTCTCCACTACATCATAATTTATGCATTGCTAGGTAGAATTGATAGTGTAGGAAGGTTAGAGACACATAGGTGATCATTTTTGGAGAGTTAGGGACCAATTGATGAAGATTGAATATTGGACACAATTTCTTTGATGATCAAGAACTCGTGGTATAGTGAGATATAATTCATGTTAGATAGCTAATTTCATTCAGTGTAAGTTGGTGAGTATTCTAATGCAAGAAAATTCAAGAATAGTTGAAGTTGGTGATTGAGCATATCTTTGATCTTGGATCGGGTTCAGTGATTTAGGATGATTCAGTTGATTTTGAGATCATGGTTGGATTCAGGATGAGATTCTGAGCAAGATAGGGTTTTGAATTTTGATTTTCCATGAAGAATTGATGGAGTTCGTGTCTGAGGAAGGTGGAGTTTAGTGCTCTGCATTTTCATGGCTTCATCTTTGTAACCCTAGCTAGAGGAAGAAGACGAAGCATGGCCGTTGGATTGTGGGCTGACCATTGACTATTCCCTGATCCAGTGGCCACGATTTAATTCCAATTTGAGAGGGAAACCCTGAGAAAGAATGAAACGCCCCGTTTCATTAAAAGAAGTCCTTGGGCTTAAGTTCTGAACAACTATCCCCACCCCCCAATCTTGGCCCATTGCAAAAATGTACTACATTTGGTTGCTATCCACACCATTTTATTTTCCATTTTCCATTCATTTTTTAATTGATTTTCTGACTTAAATTGGGCTTAGCGCGTTACTATCTGAACCCCCATTTTTAGCCCATATGGAATCTGAACTGCATCTGGTTACTAAATACACCACATCCTTAACAATTTAATTTCATTTTCTTCCATTTTCCATTAATCTTTGAAAAATCATAAAAAATAGGAAATTAATGATTTTTAAGTGGGAATTTTTTCTCCCTTTTCATGATAATATCTAGAAAATTATCAAATAAAAATATTTGCATTTCATGCCTTTTTAATATTTTTTGTGTATTTTCTATTTTAATTGCTTTTTAATTCTTTTATGTTGATGCATGAATTTGTAGAATTTTGTTTAGCTAGTTCCCTTAGTATTTTTAGGACATTCTTTTTAGGATAGTTAGATTAGAACTTTATCTCCCCCCTGGATTTATTTTATAATTTTGAGGTGAATTTTAGGTTAGTTTTGATTAGATGACATTAGGTTGTGTAGAATTAGGTTAATCCTTAACATAGGTCCACAATAACACTAGAATTTTGGGTTTCTAGGTAAAGATTAGACATTGGGGTATATAAGGGTATTAAGGGTAGGTATATAGGATCCTTTATAAATTATATTAGATTTTAATATAGTGGTATACTATTTTTAGATGATTTTTGTAGTTGATGATTGTTTGTGTTGCCCTTGTGGGCTTGTATTTTTGTTTGCTTTGCTTTGTGGGCTTGGAGAGCTTGGTATTGTTCTGAGGAGCATTGAGGAGCTTGAGAGCTTGATGTTGCTTGTTTTGTTGATTGTTTTAGGGTTAGGGATTAGGAAGAGTTTAGACCTAGTTAACTTCTTTCTTAAACATGGATGGTATCTTTCACCTCCATTCCTCCCTATGATTCAAAGTCCTTCCATGGTATACACCTCTCTCCTTTGGAGGGATAAGTGATTGTACCTAGGAAGTAGAACTTTTGAGGGAACCATTCCTTTGATGTTGAACCCTTATAGGTCACCTTTGGTGGTCAATAAGCAGTTCAATATCCCCAGCTTATCCAGTTAAGTGATTTCCTCTGGTTTGAATATCTTGAGAGGTGTTGAGCCTGAGTTTGAAGATGAAGACTTCATTGAAGAGTATTGAAGAGGATGAGTCCTTGAATATTGCCATTCCAGCTGAAGCTTGAAGAGCAACAAGAGCAAGTGGATACTTGAAGACCCCTGAAGATGAAGTAAAGACTGAAGGATGAAGTTGATACTTTTAAGTGATTGAAGATTATTCTGAAGAGCTGAAGCTTGAAGAACAAAGGAAGTTGATACTTACTTTGATACCTGGAGATCCTGAAGGAGCCAAGTTGATACTTGTGGTTAATAGTGAAGCCTGAAGGTGGAACTGTTCAAGGAGCTGAAGCTCAGAGAGATAAGTTGAAACTTATGTTGAAGGGTTGAAACCTGGAGAAGCAAATTGATATTTGTCAAGAGTGATTGAAGTCTGAAGACTGAGTTGTTGTTGGAAGAGATGAAGCTTGGAGTTGAGAGAGGAGTTGATCTGCTTTCTTTTCTTTTTCTTTGTTGTATTAATGTGTTTTGTTTGACTTGCTTGATGCATTAGGATAAGTCCATATCTAGAATAGGTAGAATCTAGGAGCATGATTGCACTAGAGGTTGAGTTGCTCCCTCTGCTTGTACTGTTACTGTGTGGCTTTGCTTGCGGGTATTCGGTAGAGCCCATCTCCCTTGCCCATGTGGTTTGTTGCCTGATGGCATTTTATTTCATTTCTTCTGTATGATTGCAGTTTACTGTATTTTGCTTGACAACATGTTACTTTTCTGTATGATTACAGTTATTCATATCTGGCTTGAGGTTGAGATGAGCTTGTGGAGGCTGATGCCCCACACACATTTCCTCCCTCACTTGCATTGCATGCATTTTACAGTCGTTTACTGTTTACTATTTAAGCTGATGCTTTATCTGTTTCTGTTTACCCTGACATGATCCCCTAGGAATCTCACTTCCTTTGATAAGGAAGTGATGATAGAACTTTAGGTTGAAACCTATGCATGATAACTTCTAGGAGTTCCCTATTTCAAACCTCAACCATAGGATGAATCCTTGGCATGACAACATTAGGACTTGATAGTCTCCCTTTAGTTGGGCCTGTTCGCTTCTCATCTCAAAACAGTTTAAGATACAGTAATCATGAATGATTTCTTCCGTACGTTACGAGCCTTAAGCTATCTGAGAAAGGATTGTGGGAGAGTTTCTTTTCCACAGTCTGGATGTTTAGTATGGTACCCTTTGGGTGACATGCGACGCATTCACTCTCAGGTCATAGTCTCTAGTGCGATTGAAATTGCAAACACAATAAAAAACACTTCTTTCGTAAAAGACAGGAAATAAACCATAGTGTCCCGAACTACGTAAGCTCTGATCTCTCATACCTGTTGAGAGTACGTAGGCACAGTACTGATGTATTGGCGAGCTACCTTCCCCCATAATCCATCGTAGGTCGAACTTTTTTGACTCTGATTTCTCGTTCTCTGATGAGAATACGTAGGCATAAAGTGCGACGCTTTGCCGAGTCAGTTTCTTCTTTAAGCCAGCCTTGATAGGTAGATAGATAAAACCAACCCGTCCAGTAAACACAACAAGCGTGGATCCCGTCGAGTACGACGGACGTGAGGGGTGCTAATACCTTCCCCTTGCGTAACCGACTCCCGAATCCAGACAATGGTTGCGATGACCTTGTCTTACCCTTTTTCGTCCGGCTTTTCCGATCGTTTCCTTTCCCGCTCTAAGGGATAAATAACGAAAGGTGGCGACTCTTCTGTTGTGCCGACACCTTATTTTCGCGCAAGCGACAGTTGGTAGTGTTAATTCTTTATGAATTAATATGAACGCCCCAATCAGATGAGATCCCTTGAACGTATTACTTTCTTACAGTAATATTTTAAACCTCGATCTATGACTCTGAGAACCTTTTCTAGAATCCGTGTGTCGATGGTTGTGTAGTTGATGCCTCCGAGAAGTCTTTCTCGCGTGGAAGATACGAGAACCTCACCTAGAGGAGATTCTTTTAAGGATACTATCATCATGATGAGGCTTTGTCATGGCAGTAATATCTTTGAAAGATATCCATGACTCTAGGCACCTACCCATTTTAGAATCCTACCCGTGGGGGTTTCTTTGAGCAGTGACTGTGGTCCTTGAACCGTTCACCCGGCTAACCTCAGAATTGTTTGAATTTGTGATCCTGTGATCCTGGATCTTGCATCTTGCATTGCATTTCATTTGCATTGCATCTCATTTGTTGTGCATCTTGCGTTCTCCTTCCTTCAACAGTTTCTCATGTTTCACTTTCCTTCATATCCAGTAAATCAAGCTGAGTCCTCGACACCGGTACGCAACTAGAGCCAATACAAGACGAATGATGGAGCAGATTCAACAGGAGCAAGCTACCTTTAGGGAAGAGTTGGATTCTATGAAAGGAAAGATCGACCAGATCCTCGAAGCCATCCTCGCGGCCAGAAGAGAGGAAGAACAACGTGAAGCCGCTGCTGTCATCAACAACAATGGTCAAGGGCAAGGGTCTACTGCCATCCCTTTGGTTCCAATTCCAAATCCTCATGGGATGCCATTGAACTTCAATAACCCAGCCGAAGGGAACACTTCTCAGCCAATCCCAGCGCCCGGAGTTACCATGGGAGCTATCCTGCAGGCCCAGCCTACTGCTGTGCAAATCCCAGTTCCTCATATCGAAGATACTCTGATGGATCAGTATGACGATGTTTAGAACTATCATGCTGCCATCCCCATTGCCAGTCCTGTTGCTGCTCAGGATTCAGAAGCCATGAAGATGTGCCGAGATCTAGCCGAGAAACTCCGAGCCATGGAAGGGCATAGTTCAAATTCCTTCAGTGCCTTGGAATTATGCTTGGTGCCTGATGTTGTCATTCCTCCCAAGTTCAAGGTGCCTGAGTTTTTGAAATACAAAGGTCTCAGTTGCCCAAACATTCATTTGAAGATGTATTGTCGCAAGATGGATGCTTATGCCAGAGATGAAAAGCTCATGATCCATTGCTTCCAAGACAGCTTGTCTGGGGCATCACTCGAATGGTATATGCAGCTGGAACGTAACAGCGTGCGCACTTGGGCCGAGCTAGCTGATGCATTTGTCAAGCAGTACAAATACAACACCGACCTTGCTCCTAACCGTACTCAGCTTCAGAGTATGACTCAGAAGGACAGCGAATCTTTCAAGGAGTACGCGCAACGATGGAGACAGCTAGCCGCAAGGGTGCATCCACCTCTGGTTGACCGTGAACTGATCGACATCTTTATGGGTACATTGCAAGGTCAGTACTACGAAAAGCTGATCGGTAGTGTCTCTGCTGGATTCTCTGACTTGGTGATCGTCGGTGAGAGAATTGAAGAAGGGCTGAAGAGTGGAAAGATCCCAGGAGGCTCCAACAACCAGGCCAATGCTAAGAAGCCTTTCAATGGATACAAGAAGAAGGAGGGCGAAACAAATGCCATCTTTTTGCAGAAAGGGCAAGCTTCTCAACAAGCTCCTGCTCATATGCCTTATCAAGTTCCCTATTATCAGTATCCGTATGTTGCTGCTGCACAATATGCTCCAACGCCTTCTCAGCCAGCTGTTCAAGCAGTGCAAGCTCAGATGCCACGGCAACAGGCTCCTCAGCAACAAGCCTACAACCAGCAAGGATATCAGTATCCTCCTCAGCAACAGCAGATGCAAGCTACTCAACAACGACAAGGTACTCGCCCACAGCGTCCGCAGAGAACATGGAGACCAGATAGAGTCTTTGATCGTCTACAAATGACATATGCCAAAATCTTTGCTCAGTTGATGGAGAAGAAAGCTGTTGTTCCGAGAGATTTGGCTCCTCCAACTGTCATTCCTGCCGATTACGATGCAAATGCTCATTGTGAGTTTCATAAGGGCGCTCCAGGTCATACCATTGAGGATTGCAGAGCCTTCAAGCACATAATTCAAGACATGATCGACAGGGATGCTATCAACTTCAATGGGAAGTCTCCAAATATCATCAACAATCCGATGCCACCAGTCAACTAGTGCCAACATCAGATCGATTCCAGTCAAGTTCATTCCCCGAAGAAGCCAGTCATGTTGCCATTTCATTATTCGCAGTTCTTATATTTTGTCTTTGTTTGTTTAAGTATTGTATGCTTTGAACAATTGCCATTCGTATTTGGTTTTCATTAATGTATTGTTTATGCATGTTTTGAATTAGTTATGTCGTATTCACTCATTTTCACTTATCACCGACACATTTATTCACTCCACTATATTCACTGTTGTTTAGCTTGATTTGAGGGAGGATGATGAAAACAAGATACCCATAATTGCGAACTCATATGCTTTCAGATAGAATCTCGTTAATGATGTACATTCATTGCTTCAATTCCCCAAATACCGGAGATATAAGGAGTTAATCCCTAGTAAACCACTTCGAGCCTAGAAGTAGCAGTTTCCTTCGGATATTCAAACCTTTACACTTAACCTGGGGAAGGGTAGTGTTCAGTCAATTCAATTCCGCACTCGAATCAACAAGCAATGACCCATGCTATGGCAGTCACAACCTTCCCAAAAATAAAAAATCAAAAATCCTGCTAAGTCAAACACCTTAGAGGGGACTTAGACAAAATCAAGACAATCCCGATGGATCTGACAAGCAAAGTCAATCCATGCAAAAGTTAGGGATCAAAAACAAAAGCAAAAGAGGACCCCGAAACCCTCAACAAAAATGAAATAAGATTCAGTGGCCATTCAAATAGGGTCACTGACACCCCAAAATAAGGTGACTGCCACATCGAGCAAACCTTGAATCATAAAGTTGACACCGTCAAGATAGGTGCAGAATTAACTGAACGTATGACTGGAGATCATTAAGAAGAAGGGGTGGGTACAAATCATACTTTGAGCCTAATATCCTTTGTTTCATCACCATGAACCAGACCACGTTACAACCCTCGAAAGACCTAATTGAGGCGAGGTTTATTCTGAAAGCATACTATCGCAAGGTTGCATAACCTGACTCCTCACATGATTGCTAATCACCAGCATTGGTGTCGTTATCCTTGCAATATCTTTTACACCAACCAAATTAACACAATGTTTGGGCTAATGGTCCATTCATCTCACTATCACAACACTTCAATAAACGATACTTTTTCAAACTTGCATTAAACTTTGCATTAATATTACCATTTGTGAATGTACAATTTTAATTGCAAATCAGTGCTAGGCATTCAAGGACATCTCAACAAAGGATAATCAAGGAGGAACTTGACTTCCAGTGGTTGGCACAAAGCAAGACTACCTCAAAACCCACAGACTGGGGCAAATCACTCAAGAGCTCGAGCAGGGGCAAACCATTACCATGTTCAGACTGGGGCAAGACCAGGTCGTCCTGACCATTAAGCAAAGTTGCAACCTTCTCTGAAGGAAATTCACAACAAATCACCAAGTACCCAGACTTGGGGCATATAAAGTATCTTCGCCTGTGTCAATCAAGGCGTCTTCAGCAAACTGCGTGTCGAGGAGGTCAATCCCTCCCACCACCCGAAGTCCAATTCGCTTTGGCAACTACCCAAAGTCCACCATGCTGGCGTCTCCCTGCATTTCCAATTACCTGTCTGCAATCATATGCATCATACGCATCGCATTCGACCTCATAAATATCCTGCATCATATGCATACTCCAATCATATCATACTTCCCCAGCTCTTGCATCTCCGCGCGTCAGCATTTGCATTTGCACTTCCACTCATATGGAATATCATTTATCATCCAACATTCATATATGCAAGTCAAGTTCCAGGATCAATCTTGAAGATTTCCAATACCATCATCAGCCCGGTCAGGGGCATCTTCCACAAAGGTCGTGGATTTCTCCCACGAATATCAAGAGCTTCAAAGCAATCATCAGCCTAGTCAGGGGCAATCTTCTGCAATTGTGGGTCTCTCCCATCAAAATTCGAAGTCATTCAAAGCAAGATTCAGCCCAGTCAGGGGCATCTTTTTCAAGACCATGGGTACCTCCCATGACGTATTTCAACCTCGTGTTTGATCAGATCTTCGAATCAACATTCAGCCCAGTCAGGGGCATACCATTCAAAACCGTGAGCGTTCCTCATGAAGTTGTTCAACCTTTTGTTGGGAAAATCCAAGAAGTTCAGTGCAAGATCCAACCCGAGCAGGGGCATCTTCAGCAAAACCGTGAGCGTTCCTCATAAAGTTGTTCAATCTTTTGTTGAGCAGACCAAGACATCAGGATAAGCTCGGCTCAGTCAAAGGCATCCTCTTCAGAGCTAATGGGTGTAACCATGAAATCATTTCAAAAAAATTATGAACTCCAAGCAAGTCAGTGGTCGTCCCCACTGATTCATTTCAACCCAATCTTCTTCTTGGGTGTTCCCCAATGAGTTGTATCCAGCAAGCGTGACCATTGTCAATTCCCTTACTATCATCCTTTTGGTGATAGTCGAACTTCGTCAGTTCAACCTAGCCTGCATCCTTTTGGTGTTGGTAACCTTCAATTTGTGTTTGTCCTATCATCCTTTTGGTGGTAGTGGCCGGTGTGTGTTTCGCGCCGTCATCCTTTTGGTGGGGGGTCTATCATGGTCATTAATGATAGATTGTGCGATGTGTGAGTTTGCTCCGTCATCCTTTTGGTGGGGGATCTATCATGGTCATTAATGATGGATTGTGCGATAGTTTGTTTATGTTTCGCTCCGTCATCCTTTTGGTGGGGGGTCTATCATGGTCATTAATGATAGATTGTGCGATGTGTTTTGTGTTTCGCTCCGTCATCCTTTTGGTGGGGGGTCTATCATGGTCATTAATGATAGATTGTGCGATATGTTTGGTGTGTGTTTCGCTCCGTCATCCTTTTGGTGGGGGGTCTATCATAGTCATTAATGATAGATTGTGCGATATTGTTTGTGTTTCGCTCCGTCACCCTTTTGGTGGGGGGTCTATCATGGTCATTAATGATAGATTGTGCGATGTGTTTTGTGTTTTGCTCCGTCATCCTTTTGGTGGGGGGTCTATCATGGTCATTAATGATAGATTGTGCGATAGTTTATTTGTGTTTCGCTCCGTCATCCTTTTGGTGGAGGGTCTATCATGGTCATTAATGATAGATTGTGCGATAGTTTATTTGTGTTTCGCTCCGTCATCCTTTTGGTGGGGGGTCTATCATGGTCATTTATGATAGATTGTGCGATGTGTTTAGTGTGAGTTCGCTCCGTCATCCTTTTGGTGGGGGGTCTATCATGGTCATTAATGATAGATTGTGCGATGTGTTTTGTGTTTTGCTCCGTCATCCTTTTGGTGGGGGGTCTATCATAGTAATTAATGTCAGATTGTGTGATATTGTTTGTGTGTGTTTGCTCTATCATACTTTTGGTGATAGTAGCCGTTTCTGTTTCGTCCCATCATCCTTTTGGTGACACTGACCATTTTCCGGTTATTTTCAGTTTGCTCAGGGGTATACCTCATCTAGCATTTCAATCCCCGAACATCTCTTTTCTTTTCGGACAAATTCAGGGTCTTCTTTATATCTAATTGACTTCTACCTCGTAAGAAAGAACATTGTAGCAGTTTATCTTACTCAGTTTAAGCCAATTAGATAGGGGCATCTGTCATACCCTAAATTTGTCCTACCTTTGTACAACCTCCATTCTGTATATTTACTCACTTGCTTTATTCCAAATGTCCAAAAATATGTTGTTATTTTCATTTGAGGATGTCATGTTAGACGTGTGGACAATGTTGAATAAGGAGTGGTTCAGGCCACCTGGTTTAAGCTAATATTTGCAGATTTTTTTTCCAATAAGGCATTATCCCTTGGTTTCAAGGCAATGAGGTTTTGGTTCATGGCAACGCGATTTCACTCCCTATTTAATCTCAAATTTGAAGGTGGATTTATTGTTGTGTTTCTTTCAATTTCATTCAAGGCCAATTTGGAATTATGACTTTTTCTGGGCTCATTCAAGTGTCATTCATTTTCAAATGAGAAGTTAAGTGAAGAGGACTTTTGTTTTTGAATTCATATGGGAATTTCATCATCAATTTAACGGTGAATTTAAAGATGTTACTTCAACCAATTTGTAAGTTCAAGTTTAACAAAAGCCCACACAAAATCCAAAGCCCATTTTTGTGGAGTTCACATTTGTATCAAAACATAAAAAAAAAAAAGTCACAAGATCATTAGAAAATTTGTACTTTTACAAAGTTCATTACCATTTGAAGGCCCATTACAATTCAAAAAATCTTCCATTACAAAAAGCTCCAAAGTGTTCTAGGTCCATTATTTATTTCAAAATTATAAGAAGTGAAAGAATATGAGGAGTCCACGATTCCAAGATTACAGCAACAAAAAAAAGAGGGGCAAAACATCTACTAAATGCCACGCAATACATTCGTAGTCTCCATACGGCATTTTTGTTACAGCCAGTTGGGATGCCTCAAGCCACATACGCTCACCATACTAGCCGTCCCTGTACCACAAAACTAGTCAATTTAGTCATGTCCCTGTACCACAAAAACTAGTCAATTTAATCATGTCCTTGTACCACAAAGACACCCCAACCGTGTGAAACGGTAATTCCCGCAAACTGTCGCGACACGTCCTTCACAAACGGAACAATGTCATGATGTATAGCCAAAGCACATAATCTGTTTCTATGTGAAACTTAAAAATGAAACACAATAGCATGATTACACCACAGCTTGAAAATATTAGCAGAGCTTACAAAATAATCACACTGTCGCGGGATGAAACGATGTTGCCAGCGTTCTACACAGCCACGTCTAAGTTGTTTCACGCACCAAATCACCTGGAATAACAAAAAAAGGAATCACGTCACAGTCTGTACCGAAATCAATAATGCACATGATATTATCTTTTCCAATAGTATGAGGATCTTGCACCGTCACAACGTGTTAACGGTAGCATGAACCAAACAACAAACTAACCATCCTTTAACAAGCACTCATCATTTTCTTACAACTGAAGCCAAACACATCTTTCGTAACAGACTTCTCGGTTTGTAGGACATCACCACTTTGATTCTCATTATTTTGTGCCCAAGCAGCACGATTCTCATGATTTTGAGCCCAAGCAGCATGTGACCTGAAGCAATGGCAGGAAAGTCACACTTTCGTGTCGTACGCTAGCTGCAACATGAACAATTGACGGCATGGCATCTCCGCCAACCTGCGGAGCAAATAATTCTCACAAATAAATGACTCATAAAAAAACTCATGGCAGTCGCACGGCTCAATCACGTGACCGAATGAGTGCAGCATAAATTTGTTTTGAAGAAAAGGTTTGGGAAAGTCATAACAACATAAAACCGGCCTAAGAAACAAGTTCAACGAGAACTATCAACCAACAACTTGTAACACACCAATTTACCGTTTCATGGTCCCACATAAGATACTGCCCAGCCTGCAATACCAGAAGTGATACAGATTAAAAGAATATTTTCCTAACAGCACAAAAACCTGCAAATATACACAGACCACTCTGCAAAACCATACAGCTTGTTGTGCATATACCTCCAAAACCTGCGACCATCAGACCTGCACACAAACAAACAATTTTCTGCAGCTTTGAAAGTGAAATTACATCAAAAAATAACAAAAACGACTACAATGAAAAAAGGAGAGAGACAACTTTCAAAAACCTCCTGATACCTCCCTCTCAGTAGGAGAATCCCGTTTGCCTCTTCAAATTTTGAAACGAAACCTCCCAGATACACCTTTAATAGAACCCTAAAAAAATCCTCTTCAAAGGGGGATCCCTAACCTGCTCTTCATAAAAGGGGGACCACTCCAAATCAGAAAGGGGGGTTTTTGTTAACCACTTTCCCTCAACTCGGTTCTATGAAGCTGGACCCGAAAAAAAAACATAACCCTCACCTTTCTTTTCTTCAACAAGATCACAACCAACTGCCTTCCATCCAACTCCATTGACAAATACATCTGAAACTCCAAAACCCCAACAGAAAGAACCTTCAACACATAAAACCTCTTCCTTGAACTCAACCAAAAATCACCTTCAAATCTTCAACCTAAACTCCAAATCCAGAAACCAAGCAACAAACCCAAACCTCGTTCTTCTTCGTTGAAATAGGGAGTTCTTCTTCAAGAAGACCATTACTCCATTCTTACCCAACTTCGAATACCCTTCAGCATATCATCTTCTGTCTCAACCCCTTCATTCACTATCCCCTTCAACACTATTCTCTTATTCAACCGCTAAATTCCAAATCAACCTTCACATCCCCAAACCTCACAACTCTCGTTTTCTTCATAAGAGGGAACCACAACACACATCATCCTCCGTCTCAATCTCAGACTTCCTCTAAAACATCAACTATTCAGAAACTCATAAACCCACTCCCAAATCAAGCCCCTCAACGAACAAATCTGACCCATTTTGTCCTCAGGCCCTCAAACTTCGGTCGGAATCACTCTACCCATTTTCGGTGGATCCACCACACACCAACCTCGCCTTTCGCCACAATCACGAACCCAACCATCGTCCACCATTAACCCCAAAAATCATAACAACCAAATCGGAAATCCATTTTCGCACAGCCAAAGAGTCAAACGGACAGAGAGGAGGTTGGGAGTTTGAAACCGCCAATGAAAAACGGAGAAAGAAAGCAATTGACGGAGAGGGTAATGAAACAGTGAGAGAGAGATTCAAAGCGGAGAACGAGTGAGTGAAGGATTTTGATTTGGGATCCAATTTTTTTCTGTTTTTGTCAATGTATCGTTTTATTTTTTTATTTTCTTTTTTTATTATTTATTTCATTTAAATTATTTGGGTTGCTAGTAATGGGCTGATGAAGCCTTTGGTTGAAGCTCATCTGTTCACCCCCCGTTTTCATTTCCCTTCCCCTTTTACGGGTTCTGCTGAAGGGTGATGGGCCCTCAAGGCCCAAAGGATCCCTTGTTGTTTTGTTTTCATACACCCGCTGGATTTGTACATACCCCCCTGTTTCATTTATATCTTTTAAAAAAAATGATGTTTTATTGTTAATGTTTTCTTTTATAATTTTGTATAAACATATTGTATTATATTTCTATATTAGTTTTAAAACGAATTTTATTATATTATGTATGTAGTTTTTATAATATTATTTTCTTTTAAATTTATAATGTTAGAAGTTTATGGTTTTTTAAAGTTGATTTTTACTACGCATTTATTATTGGGCATCTTTTCGCCGTTTTGCGGTCGATGACGAGACTTCCACCGTTTAACCGTCACATTAGTGGCGTGAAACAAAGGATCCGAGACCACCTTTGTTCTTTCGATTTTATTTCGGTAAACTAACATTAAATTTAATTTCTGTCAAATATTATTCGTATTATTTCATATTATCATATTTATTCATATTATTTATTATCATATCTCATTATTCATACTCATTCACCCATATTCGAAAATACCTAATAAATTATCGAAACTCCTAAAAGCCAAATTGGTGGACTGTTGTATCATTGGTTATTTGCAGGTATCTTAATTTTAAGTCGTGCCCGACTTTGCTCAAGGCGTAGTTTAGGACACTAATGCACACACACGGCTTTCTCTTGGGCTACCTGACAATGAGACCCCTTTATTTCGTGCAATCCCGTGTAACTTACATGTACCCCTCTCCCATGCCGATGTATGTTTCACATTTCTTTGATTATTGGTTTATCTCCTAGGAGCACCCATAGGGACTAGAGCGGATTCAAACTATTTTCAAACTGATTCTCGATTCATTATCGAGCCATTTTCAAACCCTTGTAAGTCGAGTGCTCATACGCATTCGCCATTAACCTATTACAACTCGACCCTTGATGCGTAAGTCAAGTCGGTCTCTTTTTTCAAACAATTTCATTTTCAACACGCTTTGCACGCGATAATAAGTCAAACCCTTGATCCAACGTCAAGCGGATTTTCGAAACAAACCATCAATAAATTAACAACTATTTAATTCTTTTCAAGGTGTAAAGAGTACGTTCAAGTCTTTGATCTTGCTTTCAGTTGTTTACATGCGAGTTGTCTTATTCGGGTGTGAACAATTGACGCCTCTAAATAACATTAACAACTCGACATCGTTCAACTATTTCCAACTCAAACAACTTTCCTTTCATGATGAAAAAGAGAGTGTTCCAAGTCTTTGGTTCGCTCTCCCGATCATTTAGAGTTTGAGAAGTCTTTCTTAAGCTTCAAGTAATCGTCATCATTTCAACCTCATCCTTTCAAACACAACTTCTCTTACGATGAAAAAGAGAGCGTTCCAAGTCTTTGGTTCGCCCTCCCGATTATTTTGGTCCGAGAAATCTTTCTTAAGCTAAAGTAATCGTCATCAGTTCAAACACCATTCAAACATAACATTATTCTTCAAGATGAAAAAGAGAGTATTCCAAGTCTTTGGTTCGCTCTCCCGATTATTTGGGTACGAGAAGTCTTTCTTAAGTTTCGAGTAATCGTCATCCGTACCCATTTCAAACCAATTCAATCCAGTTTCTTTCGTGGTCGTTACCATGAACTAAGGACGCTCTGATTCTTCATTCATTCTTGAATGTAAGATACGTAGGCACAAGATTGCGATGATCTTGGCGAGCACAATCCCCTTCATCTTCCATTTCCCCCCATCCTTTCCCGTAGTCGAACTACGATGCTCTGATTTCTCATTCTCGTCCGAATGAGCATACGTAGGCACAAAGGCCCCAATCCTTGGCGAGCACCCTATCTTCTAATCACCCCCTTTCCCCTAGTGTCTTATCCCTTTATAGTATCCTTTAGAATTTAGTAGTGAGAAGAAAATAATTAAGTTTAGCTAACATCCATCACAACTCGAATTAAGAGGTTCCCGTTGAGTTCAACGGACGTGAGGGGTGCTAATACCTCCCCCTCACGTAACCGACTCCCGAACCCAGGAATATGGTTGCGACGGCCGTGTTCCTTCCGTGTTTATGAGGTTTCTCTATATTTTCCTCTCCCGTTCATTCGGGAAAAATGAAGTTCGGTGGCGACTCTGTCGAACCGCATTTCCGCGCCTTTCGCGCGAGGGTCGTATGTTCGAATGAATTTTTGAGGTGCGACAGGTGGCGACTCTGCTGGGGACTTTGCTCCATGCAAGAGAGAGTCGAGCCTATCTTAGTTTGAGTTGTTAGCTTGTTGTTTTTTATTTCTTCTCGCTTTCTATTTGTATCCTTATCTTGGTTACTTGTGCTTGTAGCATTGTAGGGTTGTTCTGCTTATGGTTATTTTGTGAGATGGCTCTACACCCGAGTCCGAGTATAACCCTAGGATTAGGATGGTGGTTGTGTAGTGGAGACTTGCATGGAGTCTTTCACGTTGAGTTGAAGCGAAAATCCCGCTTGGAGTAGATTCCTTGGAGATATTGTTGTTGTGGTGAGTCTTTGCCATGGCCATAATGTTTTCGAGCTTGAGTCGTTGATCCCAAGGACCGTTAACCGTTTTATCCATGGTGGTTGGTGTTGCACCCCAAAATTTGACCAACATCTATTTACCCAGCAAGAGTTGTATGAGACTTGTAAGCTAGCCAAGAAGTTTATTCAAGTGTTCAAAGGTTGATATCTTTGTCAGAAAACTCAAGAGACCCTCAGAGAGATTGGTTGAAACCAAGATTGTGTGTCTCATAACTTGAGAGTTGTGGGAGCCCCTCAGATGACTATGAGACTATGAGGATGAACTTAAAGCTTTGAGAAAGCTTATGAGATGTCCTGAAAGCCATCATGAAGCCTAGAGAGGTCATTGTACAAGAATTCAGAAGATTCAGCCATGAGTGGTGGAATTAGGGTTTAACTGGGTCAACCCTAGGTCAACTAATGATTGGGAGAGGGTTGAGACCTAATCCAAGAGCCATGTGATCATGGAATGATGCATTGAGATGCTATAAGGATGATTCCTAGACCAACTCATCATGATTGAGGAGTTTGAGAAATTTTAAGCTAGGGTTTCTAAGGCTTGACAGTGTAAAATCCCCTAGTTTGATCCCTATCTTCAAGGCAGTTTAGCTTAAGATGTGATTGTCATCTCATCTTCCCCATAACATGAATGTTGTAGAGCTTGCTCTTAGCTTTAATTTGAGTACTAGAAGTCCTTGATAGGATTTGTAGAGCTCAAGTTATGGCTTTGACAAATTACAGGTCATCTGAGGTATGTGAATCTGGGTCCTTGAAAGTAACCCAACTTGCATCCAACTTTTTCCCTAGTAGGATGATTCCTATGAATTCTTGGTCAACCTGAATCTTGTAGAGCATCTTCTTAGCTTTCTAGAGAGTACTAGAAGTCCTTGATAGGATTTGTAGAGCTCAAGTTATGGCTTTGACAAGTCAAGGGCATTTTGGTCATTTGGAGGTTATAGGTCATTCCAAGCATAAGGCCATATCTCCTATTTCCAAGCTTCAAATGGAAAAATATTCAACATAAAACATGCTTAGAATGATGTTTTAAGGCTAGTAGGGAGGTCATGAGATGTTGAAAAGGCTTGTATCAAAAAGTGATAAAAATGACCTAAAATGGAGGCATAAGTTAAATAAGTTGAAATTGAAAATTGGAAATCCCAAGTTACACATCCAAACCATGTCATATAATAGGTCATTTTGACTCTAAAAGACATTCTAAAAACAATGGTTCAGCCACAATTTTGATTTGAGGCCTAGATCATAAGGCTGCTTTGGAAATGACTTACTTGCATCTTAAGGCACCAAAGCAAAACTTGAGAAAACTCAATGAACAAGTTAGTTATGCACTTCAACACACCATATATCTCATGTGGGTAGAATTTCAAGTCAGAATTGGTGGTTACAAGAGGCTTGGCATGAGATAGCACATAAGGAGAAGTGAATTCATAATGTCATGACATGAGATTTCCAATTTCTCATGGGAAGGTCCTAGATGGTTCTAGATGATTCTAAACCACTCTATATAGCATATAGAACTTGCTCAGATGCAAGGTTGGTGTAAGATTTGAGAGAAGAGAGAGTTGGCCATTTCACTTGCTTCCATTGCAAGTTGAAAGTGAATTCCCTATTCTGAACCATTTTCATTCATTCTTTCCATCTTAACACACTCCATTGATGATAGTGAAGCTGTGCAGATCAATTTGTGAGAAAATCCATGGTGAATTGAAGAGATAGCAATTGGATTTTCAAGGTTGCAAGTCAGAATCGAATTCTGAGATTGAAGCTTCCTCCCTCAAATCTTTTGCAAACAGTGGTAAGATCATCATCCAAGGAAGCTTTCTGAAGAGTTTCAAGGCTTGAAGTGAAGGTTTTTACCATCTGTTGATCAAGAAATACCAGGTTTGCAAATTCTCCACTACATCATAATTTATGCATTGCTAGGTAGAATTGTTAGTGTAGGAAGGTTAGAGACACATAGGTGATCATTTTTGGAGAGTTAGGGACCAATTGATGAAGATTGAATATTGGACACCATTTCTTTGATGATCAAGAACTCGTGGTATAGTGAGATATAATTCATGTTAGATAGCTAATTTTATTTAGTGTGAGTTGGTGAGTATTCTGATGCAAGAAAATTCAAGAATAGTTGAAGTTGGTGATTGAGCATATCTTTGATCTTGGATCGGGTTCAGTGATTTAGGATGATTCAGTTGATTTTGAGATCATGGTTGGATTCAGGATGAGATTCTGAGCAAGATAGGGTTTTGAATTTTGATTTTGCATGAAGAATTGATGGAGTTCGTGTCTGAGGAAGGTGGAGTTTAGTGCTCTGCATTTTCATGGCTTCATCTTTGTAACCCTAGCTAGAGGAAGAAGACGAAGCATGGTCGTTGGATTGTGGGCTGACCATTGACTATTCCCTGATCCAGTGGCCACGATTTAATTCCAATTTGAGAGGGAAACCCTGAGAAAGAATGAAACACCCCGTTTCATTAAAAGTAGTCCTTGGGCTTAAGTTCTGAACAACTATCCCCACCCCCCAATCTTGGCCCATTGCAAAAATGTACTATATTTGGTTGCTATCCACACCGGTTTATTTTCCATTTTCCATTCATTTTTTAATTGATTTTCTGACTTAAATTGGGCTTAGCGCGTTACTATCTGAACCCCCATTTTTCGCCCATATGGAATCTGAACTGCATCTGGTTACTAAATACACCACATCCTTTACAATTTAATTTCATTTTCTTCCATTTTCCATTAATCTTTGAAAAATCATAAAAAATAGGAAATTAATGATTTTTAAGTGGGAATTTTTGCTCCCTTTTCATGATAATATCTAGAAAATTATCAAATAAAAATATTTGCATTTCATGCCTTTTTAGTATTTTTTGTCTATTTTCTATTTTAATTGCTTTTTAATTCTTTTATGTTGATGCATGAATTTGTAGAATTTTGTTTAGCTAGTTCCCTTATCACTTTTAGGCCATTCTTTTTAGGATAGTTAGATTAGGACTTTAGCTCCCCCCTGGATTTATTTCATAATTTTGAGATGAATTTTAGGTTAGTTTTGATTAGATGACATTAGGTTGTGTAGAATTAGGTTAATCTTTAACATAGGTCCACAATAACACTAGAATTTTGGGTTTCTAGGTCAAGATTAGACATTGGGGTATATAAGGGTATTAAGGGTAGTGTTGCGGTGGAAATAGGATCACAAACTATTAATTAGTTTGAATCGCAATTCAATTCACAACCGCTCTTTGATTTATCTGAAGGAAAAGGTCAAAAGAGGGAAAACCTATTTTTGCATCGTAAACACAATGCGGGGAGATTCTAAGATTCGGGGGTTGGTTAAATTTAGGGAAGGTACTAGCACCCTAAACTTCTGTAGTATTCTACAGGAACCTTTTGTTCAGATGTTTACTATTTGCTTTATTTATTTGCTTAAGGTATATGTACAAAGGATTAGAAGTGAGAAAGGAGACCTAAGGGGTTAATTCTAAGTTTACTCGGCAAGACATCGCATCTTGTGCCTACATATCCTTACGGGAATGGAATCAGAGTAACTGTAGTTCCCCTCAAAAGGGAGGTTAGAGATTTCTTGACTGTGGTCAAGGTCTCAAGGGGAATAAACGCGTCTTAAGGACACGCTTACGTGGAGTGTAGAAACTCCAAATCTCTACGTTGAATTATTAAGTTGTAATTAGGGTTAAATTAGGTTAGGGATTCCCCGGCGGGAAACCCTAAAATGAGCGCGGCGGCTCTTTGACCTAATGCTAGGGGTAAAATTGTAATTTGGCCTGCGGCGAGGCATTTGTGAAAATTAGGGTTTGTAACTTTGAGGGTTTGAGGGTTTATGGACTATTGGCGCGGCGGCCAAACGGTTAGACCTAACCTTCGAATGTGTGTAGTGTGACAGAAGTGTGGTAAACGCGTGAGATAATTGAATCATGCAAACTGAGAGATAATGTCCTAATTTAACCACGCAAGCAAGAAATTTAAAGGCAGAAATTAAAGCGCGATTGTTAGGATTCGCGAGGTTACATGAGAGGAGCAGATACAATATGATAATGAAAAAATTTAACCAATGATAAACGAATTTAAAACAATCAGTTGAACAACACAAAACAAGAGGATATTAGTAGGGTTAGGCATAAATACAGTGGATAATGAGACAGTGCAGAAGAAAATGTAAATTTAGAGTTTTTATTGTTTTGAAAAAAGAGATTTTAATTTAATTTATAAAAGAAAGAATAATGTTAGTTTTTTAAAAAAATACTTTAATTTTAATCTTAAAAAAGGTTTCAATTTGTATCAAGAAAAAGTTTTAATTTTATTTTTTTAAAAAGGATTTTAAGTTATTTATTTAAAAAAGGGTTTTTAATTTTACATTTTTTATTTTAAAAACAAATCAAGTTTTTTTTAACTATATCTAAAAAACAAAAAGAAAAAAAGAACATAACAGTTGGGCCGGTAGTTGTATCGGTCCGACCCAACACCAATATTACATGATTGTGCTAGGGTTTGTTAAACCCTTGTTTTCGGCGGCGCCGTTGTGTGTTTCTTGTTTCCTCTTGTACTCATTCATCTCCTTCGTATCTTTCAACTCGTTTTCTCCACTCTAAAAAAAACAGAAAAAAAACATGTCAATATGTTGATAATGGAATGGTGACTTACGGTTGGTTCTCGCTGGTGACTATCGATGAACAAGGGCGATGATGATGTTGCAAATCTGAGCCTCAAAGTTATTTTGCTCGCCGATTGTAAATGAACGGCGCCGACGAATGTACTTCCACAGGGTTCAGTTCGTGTCGATGATCTTCGTCGCTGTTTCTTCTTGTTCGCCGCCTCTAGGGTTTCGCACTCTCCTTCGTTAGGGTTTTTCACAGGTTGTGTTGTTCTTCTTTATATGCTTCTCTAACTCTCTTTTTTGGGCCTGAGTAACTTTAGATCCGCGTTTTGAGATTTGATTTCTTTTTCTCTTCTGATATGATTTGCTCGCGATTCGAATTTGTGGGATTGATTGGATTTCCTTTCCTTTTTCAGAACTCACTTGGATATGGATTTTTCTGATGTAACTCCAGATTTTTGTTTTGGATTTCGTTTTAGATAACCTGCTTCACTTTGACTCACTTCGGATATTTGATTTCGCTTTGATTTCTTGGTTTCATTGTGATTTAGATAATCTGAATTGATGTGGGTTTCTGGTTTTGTTGCAGACATGTTACCTAAACTTGATACGCCTCTGACTCTTCTCTGAATTTCACTGTGATGCCTATGGAACCCTCTGATGTGGCTTTGAATGTCTCCAATATCTTGAACTGATTTGTGGCTGCGAGTTTGGGGCAATGATGTTCGTAGCTGAGCCTTATGCATCGTGTTGTCGATTTTCCACATTGAGCTTACCTCGAACTGATTACATAACGATCTTCCCTATCTTCTTCGGTGTAATTTCGCTCGTAGGTATTTGAAATTCAACAAGTTGCCTCTGATGTTGCTTGGTTGTTGTTTTTTTCAGACTTTGGCTCATGGGGGTCTTATTCGAGGCGAATTTCGACTGACCAAGCTTGGGATCCTTGTTGGATTGTTCTGGCACTAAGCTTGTTTCACACTGAACCTATCCTTTTGATTTACTGCATTGTTGCTGTTGTTTCAGATGTGATATGGCTGGTGGATATTGGATATCAGCTTGTCTTGGTTATCAGTTTATCTGTTCTTCTGGTTTTCTGTCATGAGTTCTGTTAACTTCTTTCTCTTCATCTTTCAGAATGGATGTTGCCGGGTCGACGATTTTTGCCGAGGGAGGTCAATGGTTATGATGACGCTTCGTCTGAACCTATGTTGGATACCATTGCCATTTGGTTTTGGTCGCATGGCCTTAGCGATGATGACCCACGGGTCTGAGCTGTCATTTTGAATTGAGCTGATAGTTTGTGCGAAATTACCGATGCTTGCAGTTCGACGTTCGGTAGGGAGTTGGTAATGACTTTGGTCGTGGCTCTCCCAGCCGCTCGAATTCTCATGCCCAATGATGGTTAAACTGAGGGCTGAATCCCTGTTCCATCCATTTTGATTTTGATTCATGGTCGGAACTTATTATAATAGTTGACTGGTTTCTCTTGGTCTCTCTGATGGGGCTGTGATGCATAGCTGAGCCCTTAGGCTTTTGTATTTGTGGCAACACATGTGCTGGTTTATTTCTGAACTGACTTACTGATGCTCATGGGGACTGGCATGTTGGTTTTTCGAAACTGATGCCTCCTTTCTAAATTCAAACTGATTGTTTTTCGAAACTTATTTACTTTGCTCAGATTTGAACATTTGGACCTGTTATGCATTATCTGATGTTCTTTTGTATCTTTGCAGATGTCAGAACCAATTTTATGTTGGTGTTCATCCGAATTTGTTTTGAGACCATTTCCGCCATAATTAGTCTTGCTTTTGTCTTGGTGTTGATGACCATTGGCTGTTTCTGATTGCCTTCTGAACTGCATTTTGAATTGAATTATCTGCTCATGTTTTGTGCAGCTTATGGATTTTGTTGTGAGCTGATACCATCTGATTCATGTATTTCAGGTGACAGAAAACGGTTCAGACCCGTCGGCATCCGGGTTTGAACCTGAATTGGCTAGTGTTCACCCTGGTATCGGTTTGCTTTGGTGATCCACTTTCGTTTCATCCAGTTCCGGTTGTTCTACTGTGGTTTTATGTAGACTGTGATGAGTCTTTCCACTTCAATTCTGTTGGCAGCAACTGAACTCGTGTCTTGGCTTGAATTTACTTGATAGTACCCCGCAATATTTACTTGACGTGTATCCGTTTGAATCCACAGTTGTGCAAATCATTTCGGCCCGAAAACGCTTCTTTTACCTCTCTTTCTCGGCTGTCCCACAATGAACAGATACTGTCGGCCGGTAGCCGAGGTTGAGGTTCGGAAGTGGGAGTGGGACGGGACTTCGGTCGTGCCCTCCCGGCACCCAATGATGAAGACTTTCTGAGGGTGTCCTATTATTTCTTCTAACGTTTTCTTCTGCTTTTCTTTGTTTTCATTGTGTAGGTAATCAAGGATGTATGAAGAACTCACGAAAACTCATACTTGCCGCGAACGGGATGACCGAGAAACTCTCGTAAGCTCCTGAGAGTAGCCCAATTGTTCTTCCTTCTCTATTCTGAATTACATGATAATTTGGTGTGTGTCGTGATGCAAGTTGCCGAAAGCGCGTTCTCGACACCAACAGATATCTGCAGGAACACTGCTAACTCCTCTCAAGTTTAAACCTGTCAAGCCCTCTGTTCAAGATTTTGGGATAGAAAAGCTTCAGTTTGATATTCTTGGCTGATTTTAATATGTAAACAGGGCTTTGTAACTTGTGTAAACTTTGTTGGTTATTTTTGTAATGTTCATGTTTGGAATTATGGCTTTAATTGAGTTTGTATATTTGGATGTACCATCCCCCATATTAAATGAATGAGTTCAGTACTTTGAGATTTGTTTGATGTGGCCAAAATGGATGCCTTCAGCTAAAGAAAACTAGAATGTCTAATAGAGGTCTTAACTTCTCACTAAAAGCGTAAAAAACAATGCAAAGGCCTGTTCTTTCGACCATCCCGCGAATTTGGACTTGCAATTAAATACAGATACAGGCATCTCTGTTAACCTTCTAAACCATATACCTTTTGATGCAAACAGCAGCCAAGCAAGGAGTTAGATTCCATCATTTTTCCGGGGTCAATAACCGTAAAACATTCCCAAATGATAGTTTGTGTTTGATTGGAGCAACCTGACTTTAACATTAAATATTCAATTGATTTCCACTAATCAAATAGTTCCTAACAAAATCCCTGAACAAGAATCCGTCAATCACCCGAATCGAATCTTAGCAACTCCGGTACATATTGTTACCACAACCCATCAAACCGCCCATAATTAATAGAAACAGAAATGTTTGGGAGCGACTTAAAATAGAAGAAAAAATTGAACTGAGAAAAATCCAATTGCGTTTCTGATGAAGCACTTCGATACCAACCAACCCAGATCGACACCTCAATATAATCAAACCATGTGGCAAATGAATATCTTAGAAATAATGTCTCCATTATCTCAAAACTTGGCGACAACTCATCTCCCAAAAAAAAAAATCTCAGCGACAACGTGAAAATGACCATTTTGCCCTTGTCACAGTTAAAGTGTCCCTGATGCAATTCCTGCCAAAACAAACAGCCTACGTAGCCCGTTAGTGGTTAGTTAATGCAAGAATGAGATGCTATGCGACATGACGGACTAAATGTAAGGGTAAAATTTTGGGTATTACAGTTGCCCCTATTTAAATAGCTACACCGGATGATTTGAGTGACAGAGACTCGAGGAATCATGGTGGAGGGATTTAAATATAGATAACCGAAAATTTTGCCCTTATATGTGGCGATATGCAATGTTATGGACAAAGCGAGAACAGATTAATGCAGACGATGCCATGAATATGATATGATGCGTATACTGGAATGATGAATGCGAAAATGCTGACGAATACGACGACATAGGGACAGACGCTACGAGAAGAACACACTGGGGAAACGACGCGCTGGGACGGCAGCACAACACTGGGGAATTCCAAAAATGATGGTCAACTGGTGCGAACACGACCAATTGTCTTTTTAAGAAAAGGAATGAGATTCTCAAATGGAGATGGTACCTATGAGACGACCTCCACTGGGGAATCTAAAAGTAAAACTGGATCATGTACGACTGCAAGATCGATCACAGAACGCTGGAGCATTGAGCAAAGAATAACATCCAAGCTTCTGTAAACTATCCCTCGTGACAGGATCAAACGGACTTTTCGGGAATCCGTAGCAAGTATACAGGGTAAAAATCGGCTGTATGCCAAAATAAATGGACTTTAAGTGGTTAGAACAAGATCCTAAAGGGAGGTGGCACCTATGAGATGACCTCCACTTGGGAATGTCTAATAATAAAACTGGATCTACACGATTGCAAGATCGATTACAGACTGCTGGAGCATTGAGCAAAGAATAACATCCAAGCTTCTATAAACTATCCTTCGTGATGGGATCGGACGGACTTTTCGGAAATCCGTATCAAATATACAGGGTAAAGACTGGCTGTATGCCAAAATAAATGGGCTTTGATGGGAAATGCCCTGATAAGCTTCTCGAGGGAGAACTGTCACTTATCGTTGGAAGGGACTTACATGCCAAAACGGATAAGCTCTCAAATAAAGAGGCTGCTGCTTATCTGATAAATAAATCTTCTCATATTTAAGGTCGGCGCCTGGAATACGATTCTGATTCTTCTTTTACTAAAGGATAAAATAAACTTCTTCATACCTCCGAGGACAGCGCGTCGGGTATGATTCCGCTTCTTCTTTTGCTAAAGGGTAAATTGAACTTCTTCATACTTCAAGATCTGTGCTCTCCTGAATATGATTCCGCTCCTTCTTTTACTAAAGGGTAAATTGAACTTCTTCATACTTCAAGATCTGTGCTCTCCTGAATATGATTCCGCTCCTTCTTTTACTAAAGGGTAAATGAACTTCTTCATACTTCAAGATCTGTGCTCTCCTGAATATGATTCGGTTCAAACCTCCCCATACTTCAAGACGACAAGGAAAATGGAAGCCCAACTGCTCGATGGAGATGGCCATTTGCTGCGAGTCATAACGAAGATAGGATCAGTTTCTTAGGCGAGAAATGTCGCTTATTTGCAAGAGTGGCAATAATAAGCTTCTCATGTAAGAACTGCTTGTAGAGGTGATAACAGATGATGATAAGCTTCTCGGCGGAGAACTGTTGCTGATTGATTGTGATAAGCTTCTCTTGTGAGAACTATTGCTGATCGATTGTAAAATGTTGTGATAAGCTTCTCTTGGCGAGAACTGTTGCATATCCCGTTGTGTATGGTTGTGATAAGCTTCTCTGGTGAGAACAGTTGCTGATCTTGTTGTGTAAGGTCGTTATATCGATAGGCTTCTCAGGCGAGAACTGTTGCATACCGATGTTCTAGGATGTACTGATAGATTTTCCAGGCATGAACTGGCGTGAATCTGTAAAGGATTGTGATAGGTTTTCTTGAAAGATAGTGCAAAATAAATGCACGTCCGGGTACAGTGATAAGCTTCTCAAGCGAGAACAGTCGCATATCTGCTAAGGTATGGTGAAAAAATTTTTAGAAGGTGCAAAAATAAATGCACGTCCGGTTGGGCTCGACAACCGACGAGACTGAGATTCAATCTAGGATCGAGCTAGAAAGAAGACTGGTAATCAAGACTCCACCAAGGGAATGAACTCGAAGGGTAAATATCTTATCCTGGCGAGGAAAGATAGCTGAAGCAACCGTCATCCACGAGGGTCAAGCTTTGTGGGGAAACTGGAAACACATATGTATTTTATGCTTAGGGCTGACAATCTATTTGGAGAGAATGAACAAACCCAGTTACTCGGCGGTAACAACCAATGATGGCGAGAACACAATGAGCCTGTGAATGCTGACGCATATGTTACTGTATATGTTAATATGAATGCATGTTAATGTCTATGCATGTAGTTAAATATACAGGATGTTATGAAATGAGTATGTAATGAGCATGTGAAATGAGTATATGAAATAGGCATGTGATGCTTATGCCCTTGCGTATGCTGACGAAACAGACTAGAGACGGGGCGAGAGATGAAATAAACATCTCGACGGAGATACCCTGCGTTCTCAGCAATCAATACGTCAAACATGGGTAAGGAAAAAACAATGGTAGAACCAAATCTGGTTTTAAAGTTCTGAATTCTCTGGGGAGAAGGTAATCTGCTTGGGTGCACAGTATCACGTCTTCACATGGGGAGAAGAAAACCTGAGGGACACTTTCGAGTTACCCAAGAAAAAGTTGTCAGCTTATAGTCTCTCTGGGGACTGTGTCAGAGCAATGGTTTAAAAGTGTTTATGCAACAATGAGATTTTTTCGAGGAGTGAAGAGACCCTTCAGAAATTTCCACTAGTCAAAGTAATTTCTTATATTTTTCAATTGCATTTTCGAAGAACAGTTTTAAAAGTTTTCAAAGCACCTTTCATTTTCAAAATTTAAGAATAAATGGCATTTTGCATAACAAGAGAAACAAGAGTAATGCACCAAGGAATTTAAGTAACAAAATGGTATCTTTTATTAAAGGATGGCAGCTTGCTGAGGGCATAGCTCCACAGATGATTATGCTTTGAAATTGGCAACATGGGAAAAGGTTACATTGAATCCAACGACACCTACTGACACTAATAACTAAGACTAATCCAGAATCTTGCTTTGGATGAGGATGAACGAACTGGAAAATGGATCTCATGCGGAAAGCATGTCCGCGATGATTGGTGTTTTCTGATGCAATGAAATGCCTTCGTCCCTAACTTTTTCCTGGACCGCCCTTTCGGGTTTTCAATCCACCGGGACGCTCTTTTTTGCCTAAGTCGCGCTTTCGGGTTTTCAACTTAGCGAGCTTTTTTTTATTATTACTTTTTCTAACCCTTACTTTTTCCTAAGTCGCCTTTTGCAGGTTTTCGACTTAGCGGGTTTTTAGGCATAATATTTTCGGACTGCATCAGAATTCACGGGATGTGCAAGCTCTTCACCATCCATTGTTGTAAGTATCAGAGACCCTCCAGAGAAAACAGTCTTTACAACAAATGGGCCTTCATAATTGGGCATCCACTTTCCACGCATGTCTTTATGCACTGGCAAGATCTTTTTGAGTACGAGCTCTCCTTGACGGAACTCACGGATACAAATCTTCTTATCAAATGCTCTTTTCATCCGTTTCTGATATAATTGCCCATGGCACATAGCTGTCATGCGTTTCTCGTTAATGAGATTCAACTGATCCAGTCTGTCTTGAACCCACTCAGCTTCCTCAAGTTCAGCTTCCATCAACACCCTTAAAGAAGGTATCTCTACTTCGATGGGGAGTACGACGTCCATTCCATACACCAATGAGAAAGGTGTTGCCCCTGTCGAAGTTCGCACTGAGGTCCTGTATCCATGCAAAGCAAACGGTAACATCTCATGCCAATCTTTGTAAGTCACGACCATCTTTTGCAGGATTTTCTTGATATTCTTATTCGCAGCTTCAACGGCCCCATTCATCTTAGGACGGTACGGAGAAGAATTGTGATGCGTGATCTTGAAACTGTCACACAAATCTTTCATAGTCTTGTTATTCAGATTGGTGCCATTGTCAGTTATTATCCGACTTGGAATTCCATAACGGCAGATAATTTCTTTCCTGATGAAGCGGGCAACCACTTGCTTAGTCACGTTGGTGTAGGAAACAACCTCTACCCACTTGGTGAAATAATCAATAGCAACAAGGATAAAATGATGACCATTAGAAGCCTTCGGCTCGATTGCCCCAATCATGTCATTGCCCCACATTGAGAACGGCCATGGTGAAGACAAAACATTCAACGGCGATGGAGGTACATGCATTTTATCAGCGTAAATTTGGCACTTATGGCATTTCCTGGCGTATTGGATGCAGTCAGCTTCCACAGTTAACCAATAATATCCAGCCCTTAACATCTTCTTAGACATAACATAACCATTGGCATGAGTTCCGAAGGTCCCCTCGTGAATTTCTTGCAGTAACATGTCAGCTTCCCGTTTATCAACACATCTGAGCAAAACCATGTCGTAATTTCTTTTGTATAACACACCATTACTGATGAAGAATTTAGAAGCCAGCCTTCTCAATGTTTTCTTGTCCAGACCGGTAGCACCATCGGGATACTCTTGCTCGACTAAATAGTTCTTGATGTCATGAAATCAAGGCTTTTCATCCATCTCATCCTCTTCAACTACTTGACAATAAGCGGGTTCAACTTTGCGCTCAATATGGATAAGAGGTGCTTCATTAACGAATTTAACTTTCCACATGGAGGCTAACATGGCTAAAGCATCAACAACGTGATTCTCAGATCTAGGAACATACTCGAACTTTATCTCGTCGAAATACTTAATCAGTTCGACAATATAGTCTTTGTAAGGGATTAACTTCTCATTCTTTGTTTCCCATTTGCCTTATACCTGGTAAATAACCAAGGCTGAGTCACCACTTACTTTGAGAAGTTTGATTCGGAGGTGAATTGCTGCTTCGAGGCCAAGAATACATGCTTCATACTCTGCGACGTTATTAGTACACTCAAAGTCTAACCTGGCTGTAAACAGAATGAACCCACCTTTTGGGTTCATCAAAACGGCGCTTATACCATGCCCATTGAAATTCGAGGAACCATCAAACATCATCCTCCACCAGAGACCTGGTTCTGGACCTTCGCTCGGATCTGGCTCTTCACAATCTCTCTTGATCAACAAAATATCCTCATCAGGAAAGTCAAACTTAAGAGGTTCATAATCTTCAACTGGTTGATCTGCAAGATAATCCGATAAGATACTACCTTTAATTGCTTTCTGGGGTACGTATTGGATGTCATATTCGGATAACAACATGTGCCAACGGGCTAGCCTCCCAGTTTGAGCAGGTTTTTCAAGAATATACTTGATCGGATCCATTTTAGAAATCAACAATGTGGTATGACAGACCATATATTGCCGAAGGCGCCTAGCGGCCCATGCCAACGCACAACAAGTTTTCTCCAATAGTGAATATCTGTTTTCACAGTCGGTAAACTTCTTGCTCAGATAATAGATCGCATGTTCCTTTCTTCCAGTCTCATCATGTTGCCCAAGCACACAACCCATAGACTTCTCAAGAACAGTAAGGTACATAAACAACGGTCTTCCAGGTACGGGAGGAATCAGAATAGGGGGGTCTTGCAAATAATTCTTAATTTTCTCAAACGCTTTCTGACAATCAGGGTTCCACTCAACCTTCTGCCCCTTACAAAGCAATTTGAATATCGGTTCACAAGTAGCGGTCATGTTAGAGATAAACCTGGAAATATAATTTAAACGCCCCAGAAAACCTCTAACTTGTGTCTCGGTTTGCGGAGCTGGCATATCTTGAATGGCTCGGACTTTGTCAGGATCTACCTCAATCCCTCGTTGACTAACAATAAAACCAAGCAATCTTCCGGATCTGACACCGAAGGTACATTTAGCAGGATTCAACTTCAACTGGTACTTCCTGAGTCGTTCAAACAACTTCACCAAATGGTCTAGATGTTCCTCTTCACTCTGAGATTTGGCTATCATATCGTCCACATACACCTCGATCTCTTTGTGCATCATATCATGAAAAAGAGTTGTCATAGCGCGTTGGTAAGTTGCCCCTGCGTTCTTCAAACCGAAGGGCATGACTTTGTAGCAAAAGGTTCCCCAAGGAGTAATGAAAGTAGTCTTCTCTCGATCATCGGGATCCATTTTGATCTGATTATAGCCAGAGAAACCATCCATAAATGAGAACAAACGCAAAACTGGTTGTATTGTCTACAAGTGTATCAATATGTGGCAGAGGGAAGTCATCTTTCGGACTTGCTTTGTTCAGATCCCTGTAATCCACACACATCCTAACTTTACCGTCTTTCTTGGGCACTGGCACAATATTGGCAACCTAGTCTGGATATTTTGCAACTGCCAAGAAACCTGCATCCAACTGTTTTTAACCTCATCTCGAATCTTCAAAGCCATGTCGGGTCTCGTTCTTCGAAGCTTTTGTTTGATAGGTGGACAATCTAGCTTAAGTGGCAACTTGTGAACAACAATATCTGTGTCTAGACCAGGCATGTCTTGATACGACCATGCAAACACGTCAATATATTCTTTTAACAACTCAATCAACCTCTGCTTAACCTCTGTCCCAAGCATTGCACCAATCTTGACCTCTTTCTTGTTTTCATCTGTACTAAGATTAATTAAGTCCACCTGCTCTTTATGCGGTTGAAGCTCTGTGTACTCGTACTCAATCAATTTTGTCAGTTCAGCGGGTACTTCAAAATCTTCTTCACCCTCGTCTTCAGCTTGATAGATGGGTGCATCCCAGTCAGGAGTGTCAATAAAGTCATTGGATCCAACAAGGTTTGCGATGTCTCTGCATGATGGAAGGCCTACTTTGTTAACATGTTCGAAGATATGCAAGATAAGAAATGAAATGCTATTTTTGTTGTTTTATTTTTTTTTTGAAAAAGATTGCCAACTTCATTTTTTTAAGGGTGAAAACGAAAAACGCAAATGAACCAAAGTGGAATTGAATAAAATGCATTTATTATTATCCTTTTAAAAGTGAAAGGTGACCCAACAAAAAACGATCCTATAGCCTTGGGCAGAGCTACGGATTTTTTTATTTGAAAACATAAGCGAAAATGTTAAAAATTACTTTGACAATGGAAAAATAACAGGGATCTCTACGGCCTCCCAGTTGTTCAAAGCTGCATCACCCTTAAACACCAGGTTGTTCAGATCTTCATCTTCCTCACAATCACTGATGGCATTGACTTGGAAACCTCCGCTGACGAATACCTCTTGGATAACCTTCGGACGCACTTCGACAGTTGTGATAGCTCCATTCTGAGTTTGTTTGTAACCCAACCCAAAGCGATCAGCCTTAGTCTTGACATCAATTACCTCTCCCCAACCTTCCGGAATGCCCCTGTCAATTGTTGATTTGGTACTCTTCAGAGATGCAAAAGATGGATTACCCTGGCCTACTGTCTCTTCGACTTCTAATAGAACAGCGTTGGCGATCTCGAGTGCTTGAAAGGAGATTTCCAAAGCATTCTCATCGGCCTCGATGTAACGGAAAGAAGACAGGTTATTGACCATCAGATCCTCCTCACCGTGTATAATAACTAACTTTTCATCGATCACGAACTTCATCTTTTGATGTAACGTTGAGGTTACTGCCCTCGCGGCATGGATCCACGGCCTTCCAAGTAAGCAGCTGTAATTAGGATTAATGTCCATGACTTGAAATGTGATATTAAAAACTTGCGGACCAATCAGGATAGGAAGTTCAACCTCCCCCATTACCGACCGGCGAGAACCATCGAAAGCCTTGACGATCAAGGAAGTAGGTTTCAACACAGTCTTTTTGAAAACCAACTTATCAAGAACCCTCTTGGGTAGAACATTCAAAGAAGAGCCGGTGTCCACTAGCACTCTCGCTAAATTGTCCTCCTGACATTTCACTGATATATGTAAAGCACGATTATAATTCGGACCCTCCTTTGGTAACTCTTCGTTGCTGAAACTAAGAGTGTTGCATGCGGTCAGATTGGCAATCACACTATCAAACCGACTGGTGCTGATATCTTGATCCACTTATGCTTGAGTCAAAACTTTCTGCAAGGCCGTCCTATGAGCGGGTGAACTCATCAACAGAGATAAGATCGAAATCTTGGAAGGAGTTTGATGAAGTTGATCGATAACTTTATAGTCACTTTTCTTGATGATCCTCAAAAACTCAGCATCTTCATCATTCGTAATGGCTCCCTTACCTTTGTCTTTGGCAGGCACTGGGATACTAGTTGTTTCCTTAGGTAGAACCTCATTGAAACGGGGAGTATACACACGGCCACTGCGAGTCATCCTGCTTGCCTCTGCGATATAGGTCACAGTGTCCTTAACCTCTTCATTTGGAATAACCTTCCCAGACTCCTTGTCAATCATCGTCACGTCATATTTCCAAGGTACAGCTTTAGGATCATTAAAAGGAAACGGACTTGGTTTTCGAATAATTATAGACTTAGGCTGCTTCGTCTCAGGGATAAACGACTTTGGTATATCGAACACGGGGTTGGCAGAACTTGCCCCTGACAGATTAAACACTGGTACCTTACCCTTTGATTCAGGCTGATGGAAGACAGGCTCAACCACAGCTACTTCATCCTTCTTGGCTTGGCTTGTCACTTGTAAAATACCCTCATTAATCAACCTCTGAACATCATTCTGAACCAACACACAACCCTTAATACTGGCATCACAACTTGCGCATGCGACGTGGGAAGTATCTACTAGACCGGCTTCAAACAGTTTCGAATGGAATACCTTAAGAGGAGTCTTAATCTGAACAACATCAAGGACATAACCTTCCTCAGAATCAGCACTAATGGCATTAACACTCTCATGGTTAGGAAAAGGGTTCTTCTTAACATTCGGTTGAGGATCTTCAAATGACAAAATCTTCTTTTCCAACAGATCCCTGACAAGACTTTTGAGAGCATAACAGTTCTCTAGATCATGACCAGGCGCACCCTCATGAAATAAACAATGAGCAGCGGTGTTGTAATTGGCGGGCAGCGGATTAGGAGGCGGACCCAAAGCTCGAGTAGTAATTAGACCCTGCCTGACTAATGAGGGATACAACTCGGTGAAAGTCATTGGAATCGGCGGACAAGGTTTATACTGTCTCTTGTTCGGAACATTCTGGCGAGGAGCTGGATTCTTTGGCTGTTGCTGGGCAGGAGCGTTGGGCGCTTGTTGATAGTTAGGAGGCGGATAAACGGGAGATTGTTGCATAGGTTGATACATAGGAACCTGTTGATTGAAAGAAGGTGCAACAGCTGCCACATAGGGTTGTTGAGCATATTGAATTGGATACCCTTGAGGTTGAGCATAACCTTGCGGATATTGATAAAATTGGTCTCTTCGTCTACCGGAGGATATAGCATTAGTTTCACCTTCTTTCTTCTTCTGAGAGCTGAACGAAGGTTTCTTCGGCTGATCCTTTGAAACACCATGAGTATTTGTCATTTTACCGCTTTTCATACCCAATTCAATCTTGATACCCACAACAACGATGTCAGAGAAATTTGAAGTCACACTACCCACCATCCTTTCGTAAAATTCTGGACGAACCGTGTCGACAAACCAATCAGCTAACTCTTTCTCGGTCAAAGGAGGTTCTACTTGCGAAGCAATCTCTCTCCACCTTTGAGCGTACTCTTTGAATGATTCAGAATTCTTTTGTGACATACTCAACAACTGTCTTCTATCAGGAGCCAGATCCATATTATACTTATAATGTTTGATGAAAGCGTCAGATAAATCTTGGAAATTCTTAATGCGAGACTGGTCCAAAGTTAAGTACCATTTGGAAGAAGCACCCTTCAAACTGTCTTGGAAGCAATGAATCATCAATTTATCATTCTCAACATGGGCAGCCATTTTACGATAGTACATGATCAGATGACTTTTAGGACAAGTGGCACCTTCATAGCGATCGAAGTTCGGAGTTTTGAACTTCGGGGGAATAACCAAACCTGAGACCAAACAGACGTCCCTTGCAGCAGCCCCAAAAATTTGATCACCTTCTACCTTTCTCAATCTTTGGGCGATAGTGTCTACTTCCTCACGAAGCTTGTCATGTTTCTCATAACCTTCAACATTCTCATCAAGATTATCAAAGACGGGCTCTTTGAAATACGGTTGCACACGGGTGTGCACAACAGGTGGTGCAAAGATAGGAGCCCCCCTAGAAACTTTAGAAAATAAAGGAACGGCTTGTTGAACAGGCTGATTAATCGGAACAGTGGCTTGAGGAGGCACAAAACCTGGAGCAAGACCATAAGGTGGGTCCCTTGCTACGGTCACATTTGGTGGAGGGTCCACAGTAATGCCGGTAATCTCGGAAACAACAGTGGGCTGGGTATCCATCTTAGCATTCATGACATGTAACAATTCCATCATACGCCCCATACCCCCTCGAAGGTCTTCAAGTTCGTTGCTAAGGCGATCAATCTCTTTTGTCTGATCCTCCATTCTTTTCCGAGTTTGAGCTCTAGTATTGTACTGGTGCCGAGGACTCAGGGTGACGAAACTGGAAGGCGAGAGAACCGAACATGAGAAAACGTAAGACACATGCAATGCAAGAAAACATATGATGCTATGATGCGAATGCGAATGAAGATTTCATGGAATTCAAACATTTACGAATGTCGTGGGGTACCAAGGAAATCTTTTTCTTATTTTTTTTTTTTTATTTTTTTATTTATGGTATCCCGCGATATCCATAAATGATGTTTGAATTCCATGAAATACAATGCAATGGGATGCTTTATGGATGCAATGCACATGAATACATAAAGCCCTAGGTTAAAGGACCTGAATGGAGTTAAGGTCTACCCATCCCCAAAAGGAGTGTACTATAGGTTAGTTGTACCTGCAGAACAAGGTTCTGAAAAGTGCCCAAAGTCATCAGCCCATCTTTCGGATATTATCAACCTTCCGACTGACTCGGGGGTTAATATTATTCTCAAGAGAACCTCTTTTGAGTGTAGTATTGCGTAGCAACCATTGTAGGATTACTCCCACATAGCTCCCGCACTACGCCCTAAATAAGGCCAAGGTGGTGTTAAGGTACTACGGTCCTCAATATCACAGACTCCAATCGACCATGGAAAAAGTTTTCACGATTACTCGTTCAACCGAACCATTTTCGAAAAGGTCTCAACTGAGCGGTGATTCTCGATTCAGCTTGGTCGGGATTCAACTCCCTATAAGCCTCATCGAATATATCCCCATCCTATAATAATGTCACTAGTACGGGCGTAGGACTTATCTCACAACACGAGGAACAGTCCCAAATCAGAGCACAAATACATGCAAATGAATAGTGAAACAAATAGTAATAAATATGAACAAATTAGGGATAACCCTCAAAAATTAAGACTTCCCCAGTGAAGTCGCCATTTTCTGTTGCGGTGGAAATAGGATCACAAACTATTAATTAGTTTGAATCGCAATTCAATTCACAACCGCTCTTTGATTTATCCGAAGGAAAAGGTCAAAAGAGGGAAAACCTATTTTTGCATCGTAAACACAATGCGGGGAGATTCTAAGATTCGGGGGTTGGTTAAATTTAGGGAAGGTACTAGCACCCTAAACTTCTGTAGTATTCTACAGGAACCTTTTGTTCAGATGTTTACTATTTGCTTTATTTATTTGCTTAAGGTATATGTACAAAGGATTAGAAGTGAGAAAGGAGACCTAAGGGGTTAATTCTAAGTTTACTCGGCAAGACATCGCATCTTGTGCCTACATATCCTTACGGGAATGGAATCAGAGTAACTGTAGTTCCCCTCAAAAGGGAGGTTAGAGATTTCTTGACTGTGGTCAAGGTCTCAAGGGGAATAAACGCGTCTTAAGGACACGCTTACGTGGAGTGTAGAAACTCCAAATCTCTACGTTGAATTGTTAAGTTGTAATTAGGGTTAAATTAGGTTAGGGATTCCCCGGCGGGAAACCCTAAAATGAGCGCGGCGGCTCTTTGACCTAATGCTAGGGGTAAAATTGTAATTTGGCCTGCGGCGAGGCATTTGTGAAAATTAGGGTTTGTAATTTTGAGGGTTTGAGGGTTTATGGACTATTGGCGCGGCGGCCAAACGGTTAGACCTAACCTTCGAATGTGTGTAGTGTGACAGAAGTGTGGTAAACGCGTGAGATAATTGAATCATGCAAACTGAGAGATAATGTCCTAATTTAACCACGCAAGCAAGAAATTTAAAGGCAGAAATTAAAGCGCGATTGTTAGGATTCGCGAGGTTACATGAGAGGAGCAGATACAATATGATAATGAAAAAATTTAACCAATGATAAACGAATTTAAAACAATCAGTTGAACAACACAAAACAAGAGGATATTAGTAGGGTTAGGCATAAATACAGTGGATAATGAGACAGTGCAGAAGAAAATGTAAATTTAGAGTTTTTATTGTTTTGAAAAAAGAGATTTTAATTTAATTTATAAAAGAAAGAATAATGTTAGTTTTTTAAAAAAATACTTTAATTTTAATCTTAAAAAAGGTTTCAATTTGTATCAAGAAAAAGTTTTAATTTTATTTTTTTAAAAAGGATTTTAAGTTATTTATTTAAAAAAGGGTTTTTAATTTTACATTTTTTATTTTAAAAACAAATCAAGTTTTTTTTAACTATATCTAAAAAACAAAAAGAAAAAAAGAACATAACAGTTGGGCCGGTAGTTGTATCGGTCCGACCCAACACCAATATTACATGATTGTGCTAGGGTTTGTTAAACCCTTGTTTTCGGCGGCGCCGTTGTGTGTTTCTTGTTTCCTCTTGTACTCATTCATCTCCTTCGTATCTTTCAACTCGTTTTCTCCACTCTAAAAAAAACAGAAAAAAAACATGTCAATATGTTGATAATGGAATGGTGACTTACGGTTGGTTCTCGCTGGTGACTATCGATGAACAAGGGCGATGATGATGTTGCAAATCTGAGCCTCAAAGTTATTTTGCTCGCCGATTGTAAATGAACGGCGCCGACGAATGTACTTCCACAGGGTTCAGTTCGTGTCGATGATCTTCGTCGCTGTTTCTTCTTGTTCGCCGCCTCTAGGGTTTCGCACTCTCCTTCGTTAGGGTTTTTCACAGGTTGTGTTGTTCTTCTTTATATGCTTCTCTAACTCTCTTTTTTGGGCCTGAGTAACTTTAGATCCGCGTTTTGAGATTTGATTTCTTTTTCTCTTCTGATATGATTTGCTCACGATTCGAATATGTGGGATTGATTGGATTTCCTTTCCTTTTTCAGAACTCACTTGGATATGGATTTTTCTGATGTAACTCCAGATTTTTGTTTTGGATTTCGTTTTGGATAACCTGCTTCACTTTGACTCACTTCGGATATTTGATTTCGCTTTGATTTCTTGGTTTCATTGTGATTTAGATAATCTGAATTGATGTGGGTTTCTGGTTTTGTTGCAGACATGTTACCTAAACTTGATACGCCTCTGACTCTTCTCCGAATTTCACTGTGATGCCTATGGACCCCTCTGATGTGGCTTTGAATGTCTCCAATATCTTGAACTGATTTGTGGCTGCGAGTTTGGGGCAATGATGTTCGTAGCTGAGCCTTATGCATCGTGTTGTCGATTTTCCACATTGAGCTTACCTCGAACTGATTACATAACGATCTTCCCTATCTTCTTCGGTGTAATTTCGCTCGTAGGTATTTGAAATTCAACAAGTTGCCTCTGATGTTGCTTGGTTGTTTTTTTTTTCAGACTTTGGCTCATGGGGGTCTTATTCGAGGCGAATTTCGACTGACCAAGCTTGGGATCCTTGTTGGATTGTTCTGGCACTAAGCTTGTTTCACACTGAACCTATCCTTTTGATTTACTGCATTGTTGCTGTTGTTTCAGATGTGATATGGCTGGTGGATATTGGATATCAGCTTGTCTTGGTTATCAGTTTATCTGTTCTTCTGGTTTTCTGTCATGAGTTCTGTTAACTTCTTTCTCTTCATCTTTCAGAATGGATGTTGCCGGGTCGACGATTTTTGCCGAGGGAGGTCAATGGTTATGATGACGCTTCGTCTGAACCTATGTTGGATACCATTGCCATTTGGTTTTGGTCGCATGGCCTTAGCGATGATGACCCACGGGTCTGAGCTGTCGTTTTGAATTGAGCTGATAGTTTGTGCGAAATTACCGATGCTTGCAGTTCGACGTTCGGTAGGGAGTTGGTAACGGCTTTGGCCGTGGCTCTCCCAGCCGCTCAAATTCTCATGCCCAATGATGGTTAAACTGAGGGCTGAATCCCTGTTCCATCCATTTTGATTTTGATTCATGGTCGGAACTCATTATAATAGTTGACTGGTTTCTCTTGGTCTCTCTGATGGGGCTGTGATGCATAGCTGAGCCCTTAGGCTTTTGTATTTGTGGCAACACATGTGCTGGTTTATTTCTGAACTGACTTACTGAGGCTCATGGGGACTGGCATGTTGGTTTTTCGAAACTGATGCCTCCTTTCTAAATTCAAACTGATTGTTTTTCGAAACTTATTTACTTTGCTCAGATTTGAACATTTGGACCTGTTATGCATTATCTGATGTTCTTTTGTATCTTTGCAGATGTCAGAACCAATTTTATGTTGGTGTTCATCCGGATTTGTTTTGAGACCATTTCCGCCATAATTAGTCTTGCTTTTGTCTTGGTGTTGATGACCATTGGCTGTTTCTGATTGCCTTCTGAACTGCATTTTGAATTGAATTATCTGCTCATGTTTTGTGCAGCTTATGGATTTTGTTGTGAGCTGATACCATCTGATTCATGGATTTCAGGTGACAGAAAACGGTTCAGACCCGTCGGCATCCGGGTTTGAACCTGAGTTGGCTAGTGTTCACCCTGGTATCGGTTTGCTTTGGTGATCCACTTTCGTTTCATCCAGTTCCGGTTGTTCTACTGTGGTTCTATGTAGACTGTGATGAGTCTTTCCACTTCAATTCTGTTGGCAGCAACTGAACTCGTGTCTTGGCTTGAATTTACTTGATAGTACCCCGCAATATTTACTTGACGTGTATCCGTTTGAATCCACAGTTGTGCAAATCATTTCGGCCCGAAAATGCTTCTTTTCCTCTCTTTCTCGGCTGTCCCACAATGAACAGATACTGCCGGCCGGTAGCCGAGGTTGAGGTTCGGAAGTGGGAGTGGGACGCGGCTTCGGTCGTGCCCTCCCGGCACCCAATGATGAAGACTTTCTGAGGGTGTCCTATTATTTCTTCTAACGTTTTCTTCTGCTTTTCTTTGTTTTCATTGTGTAGGTAATCAAGGATGTATGAAGAACTCACGGAAACTCATACTTGCCGCGAACGGGATGACCGAGAAACTCTCATAAGCTCCTGAGAGTAGCCCAGCTGTTCTTCCTTCTCTATGTTCTGAATTACATGATAATTTGGTGTGTGTCGTGATGCAAGTTGCCGAAAGCGCGTTCTCGACACCAACAGATATCTGCAGGAACACTGCTAACTCCTCTCAAGTTTAAACCTGTCAAGCCCTCTGTTCAAGATTTTGGGATAGAAAAGCTTCAGTTTGATATTCTTGGCTGATTTTAATATGTAAACAGGGCTTTGTAACTTGTGTAAACTTTGTTGGTTATTTTTGTAATGTTCATGTTTGGAATTATGGCTTTAATTGAGTTTGTATATTTGGATGTACCATCCCCCATATTAAATGAATGAGTTCAGTACTTTGAGATTTGTTTGATGTGGCCAAAACGGATGCCTTCAGCTAAAGAAAACTAGAATGTCTAATAGAGGTCTTAACTTCTCACTCAAAGCGTAAAAAACAATGCAAAGGCCTGTTCTTTCGACCATCCCGCGAATTTGGACTTGCAATTAAATACAGATACAGGCATCTCTGTTAACCTTCTAAACCATATACCTTTTGATGCAAACAGCAGCCAAGCAAGGAGTTAGATTCCATCATTTTTCCGGGTTCAATAACCGTAAAACATTCCCAAATGATAGTTTGTGTTTGATTGGAGCAACCTGACTTTAACATTAAATATTCAATTGATTTCCACTAATCAAATAGTTCCTAACAAAATCCCTGAACAAGAATCCGTCAATCACCCGAATCGAATCTTAGCAACTCCGGTACATATTGTTAGCACAACCCATCAAACCGCCCATAATTAATAGAAACAGAAATGTTTGGGAGCGACTTAAAATAGAAGAAAAAATTGAACTGAGAAAAATCCAATTGCGTTTCTGATGAAGCACTTCGATACCAACCAACCCAGATCGACACCTCAATATAATCAAACCATGTGGCAAATGAATATCTTAGAAATAATGTCTCCATTATCTCAAAACTTGGCGACAACTAATCTCCCCAAAAAAAAAAATCTCAGCGACAAGTGAAAATGACCATTTTGCCCTTGTCACAGTTAAAGTGTCCCTGATGCAATTCCTGCCAAAACAAACAGCCTACGTAGCCCGTTAGTGGTTAGTTAATGCAAGAATGAGATGCTATGCGACATGACGGACTAAATGTAAGGGTAAAATTTGGGGTATTACAGGTAGGTATATAGGATCCCTTAGAAATTATATTAGATTTTAATATAGTGGTATACTATTTTTAGATGATTTTTGTAGTTGATGATTGTTTGTGTTGCCCTTGTGGGCTTGTATTTTTGTTTGCTTTGCTTTGTGGGCTTGGAGAGCTTGGTATTGTTCTGAGGAGTATTGAGGAGCATTGAGGAGCTTGAGAGCTTGATCTTGCTTGTTTTGTTGATTGTTTTAGGGTTAGGGATTAGGAAGAGTTTAGACCTAGTTAACTTCTTTCTTAAACATGGATGGTATCTTTCACCTCCATTCCTCCCTATGATTCAAAGTCCTTCCATGGTATACACCTCTCTCCTTTGGAGGGATAAGTGATTGTACCTAGGAAGTAGAACTTTTGAGGGAACCATTCCTTTGATGTTGAACCCTTATAGGTCACCTTTGGTGGTCAATAAGCAGTTCAATATCCCCAGCTTATCCAGTTAAGTGATTTCCTCTGGTTTGAATATCTTGAGAGGTGTTGAGCCTGAGTTTGAAGATGAAGACTTCATTGAAGAGTATTGAAGAGGATGAGTCCTTGAATATTGCCATTCCATCTGAAGCTTGAAGAGCAACAAGAGCAAGTGGATACTTGAAGACCCCTGAAGATGAAGTAAAGACTGAAGGATGAAGTTGACACTTCTAAGTGATTGAAGATTATTCTGAAGAGCTGAAGCTTGAAGAACAAAGGAAGTTGATACTTACTTTGATACCTGGAGATCCTAAAGGAGCCAAGTTGATACTTGTGGTTAATAGTGAAGCCTGAAGGTGGAATTGTTCAAGGAGCTGAAGCTCAGAGAGATAAGTTGAAACTTATGTTGAAGGGTTGAAACCTGGAGAAGCAAATTGATATTTGTCAAGAGTGATTGAAGTCTGAAGACTGAGTTGCTGTTGGAAGAGCTGAAGCTTGGAGTTGAGAGAGGAGTTGATCTGCTTTCTTTTCTTTTTCTTTGTTGTATTGATGTGTTTTGTTTGACTTGCTTGATGCATTAGGATAAGTCCATATCTAGAATAGGTAGAATCTAAGAGCATGATTGCACTAGAGGTTGAGTTGCTCCCTCTTCTTGTACTGTTACTGTGTGGCTTTGCTTGCGGGTATTCGGTAGAGCCCAGCTCCCTTGCCCATGTGGTTTGTTGCCTGATGGCATTTTATTTCATTTCTTCTGTATGATTGCAGTTTACTGTATTTTGCTTGACAGCATGTTATTTTTCTGTATGATTACAGTTATTCATATCTGGCTTGAGGTTGAGATGAGCTTGTGGAGGCTGATGCCCCACACACATTTCCTCCCTCACTTGCATTGCATGCATTTTACAGTCGTTTACTGTTTACTATTTAAGCTGATGCTTTATCTGTTTCTGTTTACCCTGACATGATCCCCTAGGAATCTCACTTCCTTTGATAAGGAAGTGATGATAGAACTTTAGGTTGAAACCTATGCATGATAACTTCTAGGAGTTCCCTGTTTCAAACCTCAACCATAGGATGAATCCTTGGCATGACAACATTAAGACTTGATAGTCTCCCTTTAGTTTGGCCTGTTCTCTTCTCATCTCAAAACAGTTTAAGATACAGTAATCATGAATGATTTCTTCCGTACGTTACGAGCCTTAAGCTATCTGAGAAAGGATTGTGGGAGAGTTTCTTTTCCACAGTCTGGATGTTTAGTATGGTACCCTTTGGGTGACATGCGACGCATTCACTCTCAGGTCATAGTCTCTAGTGCGATTGAAATTGCAAACACATTAAAAAACACTTCTTTCGTAAAAGACAGGAAATAAACCGTAGTGTCCCGAACTACGTAAGCTCTGATCTCTCATACCTGTTGAGAGTACGTAGGCACAGTACTGACGTATTGGCGAGCTACCTTCCCCCATACTCCGTCGTAGGTCGAACTATGTTGACTCTGATTTCTCGTTCTCTGATGAGAATACATAGGCATAAAGTGCGACGCTTTGCCGAGTCAGTTTCTTCTTTAAGCCATCCTTGATAGGTAGTTAGATAAAACCAACCCGTCCAGTAAACACAACAAGCGTGGATCCCGTCGAGTACGACGGACGTGAGGGGTGGTAATACCTTCCCCTTGCGTAACCGACTCCCGAATCCAGACAATGGTTGCGATGAACTTGTCTTACCCTTTTTCGTCCGGTTTTTCCGATCGTTTCCTTTCCCGCTCTGAGGGATAAATAACGAAAGGTGGCGACTCTTCTGTTGTGCCGGCACCTTATTTTCGCGCAAGCGACAGTTGGTAGTGTTAATTCTTTGTGAATTAATATGAACGCCCCAATCAGATGAGATCCCTTGAACGTATTACTTTCTTACAGTAATATTTTCAACCTCGATCTATGACTCTGAGAACCTTTTCTAGAATCCGTGTGTCGATGGTTGTGTAGTTGATGCCTCCGAGAAGTCTTTCTCGCGTGGAAGATACGAGAACCTCACCTAGAGGAGATTCTTTTAAGGATACTATCATCATGATGAGGCTTTGTCATGGCAGTAATATCTTTGAAAGATATCCATGACTCTAGGCACCTACCCATTTTAGAATCCTACCCGTGGGGGTTTCTTTGAGCAGTGACTGTGGTCCTTGAACCGTTCACCCGGCTAACCTCAGAATTGTTTGAATTTGTGATCCTGTGATCCTGGATCTTGAATCTTGCATTGCATATCATTTGCATTGCATCTCATTTGTTGTGCATCTTGCGTTCTCCTTCCTTCAGCAGTTTCTCATGTTTCTCTTTCCTTCATATCCAGTAAATCAAGCTGAGTCCTCGACACCGGTATGCAACTAGAGCTAATACAAGACGAATGATGGAACAGATTCAACAGGAGCAAGCTACCTTCAGGGAAGAGTTGGATTCTATGAAAGGAAAGATCGACCAGATCCTCGAAGCCATCCTCGCGGCCAGAAGAGAGGAAGAACAGCGTGAAGCCACTGCTGTCATCAACAACAATGGTCAAGGGCAAGGGTCTACTGCCATCCCTTTGGTTCCAATTCCAAATCCCCATGGGATGCCATTGAACTTCAATAACGCAGCCGAAGGGAACACTTCTCAGCCAATCCCAGCGCCCGGAGTTACCATGGGAGCTATCCCGCAGGCCCATCCTACTGCTGTGCAAATCCCAGTTCCTCATATCGAAGATACTCTGATGGATCAGTATGACGATGTTCAGAACTATCATGATGCCATCCCCATTTCCAGTCCTGTTGCTGCTTAGGATTCAGAAGCCATGAAGATGTGCCGAGATCTAGCCGAGAAACTCCGAGCCATGGAAGGGCATAGTTCAAATTCCTTCAGTGCCTTGGAATTATGCTTGGTGCCTGATGTTGTCATTCCTCTCAAGTTCAAGGTGCCTGAGTTTTCGAGATACAAAGGTCTCAGTTGCCCAAACATTCATTTGAAGATGTATTGTCGCAAGATGGTTGCCTATGCCAGAGATGAAAAGCTCATGATCCATTGCTTCCAAGACAGCTTGTCTGGGGCATCACTCGAATGGTATATGCAGCTGGAACGTAACAACGTGCGCACTTGGGCCGAGCTAGCTAATGCATTTGTCAAGCAGTACAAATACAACACCGACCTTGCTCCTAACCGTACTCAGCTTCAGAGTATGACTCAGAAGGACAGCGAATCTTTCAAGGAGTACGCGCAACGATGGAGAGAGCTAGCCGCAAGGGTGCATCCACCTCTGGTTGACCGTGAACTGATCGACATCTTTATGGGTACATTGCAAGGCCAGTACTACGAAAAGCTGATCGGTAGTGTCTCTGCTGGATTCTCTGACTTGGTGATCGTCGGTGAGAGAATTGAAGAAGGGCTGAAGAGTGGAAAGATCCCAGGAGGTTCCAACAACCAGGCCAATGCTAAGAAGCCTTCCAATGGATACAAGAAGAAGGAGGGCGAAACAAATGCCATCTTTTTGCAGAAAGGGCAAGCTTCTCAACAAGCTCCTGCTCCTATGCCTTATCAAGTTCCCTATTATCAGTATCTGTATGTTGCTGCTGTGCAATATGCTCCAACGCCTTCTCAGCCAGCTGTTCAAGCAGTGCAAGCTCAGATGCCACGGCAACAGGCTCCTCAGCAACAAGCCTACAACCAACAAGGATATCAGTATCCTCCTCAGCAACTGCAGATGCAAGCTACTCAGCAACGACAAGGTACTCGCCCACAGCGTCCGCAGAGAACATGGAGACCAGATAGAGTCTTTCATCGTCTACCAATGACATATGCCAAAATCTTTGCTCAGCCTTCAAGCACATAATTCAAGACATGATCGACAGGGATGCTATCAACTTCAATGGGAAGTCTCCAAATATCATCAACAATCTGATGCCACCAGTCAACTAGTGCCAACATCAGATCGATTCCAGTCAAGTTCATTCCCCGAAGAAGCCAGTCATGTTGCCATTTCATTATTCGCAGTTCTTATATTTTGTCTTTGTTTGTTTAAGTATTGTATGCTTTGAACAATTGCCATTCGTATTTGGTTTTCATTAATGTATTGTTTATGCATGTTTTGAATTAGTTATGTCGTATTCACTCATTTTCACTTATCACCGACACATTTATTCACTCCACTTTATTCACTGTTGTTTAGCTTGATTTGAGGGAGGATGATGAAAACAAGATACCCATAATTGCGAACTCATATGCTTTCAGATAGAATCTCGTTAATGATGTACATGCATTGCTTCAATTCCCCAAATACCGGAGATATAAGGAGTTAATCCCTAGTAAACCACTTCGAGCCTAGAAGTAGCAGTTTCCTTCGGATATTCAAACCTTTACACTCAACCTGGGGCAGGGTAGTGTTCAGTCAATTCAATTCCGCACTCGAATCAACAAGCAATGACCCATGCTATGGCAGTCACAACCTTCCCAAAAATCAAAAATCAAAAATCCTGCTAAGTCAAACACCTTAGAGGGGACTTAGACAAAATCAAGACAATCCCGATGGATCTGACAAGCAAAGTCAATCCATGCAAAATTTAGGGATCAAAAACAAAAGCAAAAGAGGACCCCGAAACCCTCAACAAAAACGAAATAAGATTCAGTGGCCATTCAAATAGGGTCACTAACACCCCAAAATAAGGTGACTGCCACATCAAGCAAACCTTGAATCATAAAGTTGACACCGTCAAGATAGGTGCAGAATTAACTGAACGTATGACTGGAGATCATTAAGAAGAAGGGGTGGGTACAAATCATACTTTGAGCCTAATATCCTTTGTTTCATAACCGTGAACCAGACCACGTTACAACCCTCGAAAGACCTAATTGAGGCGAGGTTTATTCTGAAAGCATACTATCGCAAGGTTGCGTAACCTGACTCCTCACATGATTGCTAATCACCAGCATTGGTGTCGTGATCCTTGCAATATTCTTTACACCAACCAAATTAACACAATGTTTGGGCTAATGGTCCATTCATCTCACTATCACAACACTTCAATAAACGATACTTTTTCAAACTTGCATTAAACTTTGCATTAATATTACCATTTGTGAATGTACAATTTAAATTGCAAATCAGTGCTAGGCATTCAAGGACATCTCAAAAAAGGACAATCAAGGAGGAACTTGACTTCCAGTGGTTGGCACAAAGCAAGACTACCTCAAAACCCACAGACTGGGGCAAATCGCTCAAGAGCTCGAGCAGGGGCAAACCATTACCATGTTCAGACTGGGGCAAGACCAGGTCGTCCTGACCATTAAGCAAAGTTGCAACCTTCTCTGAAGGAAATTCACAACAAATCACCAAGTACCCAGACTTGGGGCATATAAAGTATCTTCGCCTGTGTCAATCATGGCGTCTTCAGCAAACTGCGTGTCGAGGAAGTCAATCCCTCCCACCACCCGAAGTCCAATTCTCTTTGGCAACTACCCAAAGTCCACCACATTGGCGTCTCCCTGCATTTCCAATTACCTGTCTGCAATCATATGCATCATACGCATCGCATTCGACCTCATAAATATCCTGCATCATATGCATACTCCAATCATACCATACTTCCCCAGCTCTTGCATCTCCGCGCGTCAGCATTTGCATTTGCACTTCCACTCATATGGAATATCATTTATCATCCAACATTCATATATGCAAGTCAAGGTCCAGGATCAATCTTGAAGATTTCCAATACCATCATCAGCCCGGTCAGGGGCATCTTCCATAAAGGTCGTGGATTTCTCCCACGAATATCAAGAGCTTCAAAGCAATCATCAGCCCAGTCAGGGGCAATCTTCTGCAATTGTGGGTCTCTCCCATCAAAATTCGAAGTCATTCAAAGCAAGATTCAGCCTAGTCAGGGGCATCTTTTTCAAGACCAAGGGTACCTCCCATGACGTATTTCAACCTCGTGTTTGATCTGATCTTCGAATCAACATTCAGCCCAGTCAGGGGCATACCATTCAAAACCGTGAGCGTTCCTCATGAAGTTGTTCAACCTTTTGTTGGGCAAATCCAAGAAGTTCAGTGCAAGATCCAACCCGAGCAGGGGCATCTTCAGCAAAACAGTGAGCGTTCCTCATAAAGTTGTTCAATCTTTTGTTGAGCAAACCAAGACAGCAAGATAAGCTCGGCTCAGTCAAAGGCATCCTCTTCAGAGCTAATGGGTGTAACCATGAAATCATTTCAAAAAAATTATGAACTCCAAGCAAGTCAGTGGTCGTCCCCACTGATTCATTTCAACCCAATCTTCCTCTTGGGTGTTCCCCAATGAGTTGTATCCAGCAAGCGTGACCATTGTCAATTCCCTTACTATCATCTTTTTGGTGATAGTCGAACTTCGTCAGTTCAACCTAGCCTGCATCCTTTTGGTGTTGGTAACCTTCAATTTGTGTTTGTCCTATCATCCTTTTGGTGGTAGTGGCCGGTGTGTGTTTCGCTCCGTCATCCTTTTGGTGGGGGGTCTATCATGGTCATTAATGATAGATTGTGCGATGTGTGAGTTCGCTCCGTCATCCTTTTGGTGGGGGATTTATCATGGTCATTAATGATGGATTGTGCGATAGTTTGTTTATGTTTCGCTCCGTCATCCTTTTGGTGGGGGGTCTATCATGGTCATTAATGATAGATTGTGCGATGTGTTTTGTGTTTCGCTCCGTCATCCTTTTGGTGGGGGGTCTATCATGGTCATTAATGATAGATTGTGCGATATGTTTGGTGTGTGTTTCGCTCCGTCATCCTTTTGGTGGGGGGTCTATCATAGTCATTAATGATAGATTGTGCGATATTGTTTGTGTTTCGCTCCGTCACCCATTTGGTGGGGGGTCTATCATGGTCATTAATGATAGATTGTGCGATGTGTTTTGTGTTTCGCTCCGTCATCCTTTTGGTGGGGGGTCTATCATGGTCATTAATGATAGATCGTGCGATAGTTTATTTGTGTTTCGCTCCGTCATCCTTTTGGTGGGGGGTCTATCATGGTCATTAATGATAGATTGTGCGATAGTTTATTTGTGTTTCGCTCCGTCATTCTTTTGGTGGGGGGTCTATCATGGTCATTAATGATAGATTGTGCGATGTGTTTAGTGTGAGTTCGCTCCGTCATCCTTTTGGTGGGGGGTCTATCATGGTCATTAATGATAGATTGTGCGATGTGTTTTGTGTTTCGCTCCGTCATCCTTTTGGTGGGGGGTCTATCATAGTCATTAATGTCAGATTGTGTGATATTGTTTGTGTGTGTTTGCTCTATCATACTTTTGGTGATAGTAGCCGTGTCTGTTTCGTCCCATCATCCTTTTGGTGACAGTGACCTTTTTCCGGTTATTTTCAGTTTGCTCAGGGGTATACCTCATCTAGCATTTCAATCCCCGAACATCTCTTTTCTTTTCGGACAAATTCAGGGTCTTCTTCATATCTAATTGACTTCTACCTCGTAAGAAAGAACATTGTAGCAGTTTATCTTACTCAGTTTAAGCCAATTAGATAGGGGCATCTGTCATACCCTAAATTTGTCCTACCTTTGTACAACCTCCATTCTGTATATTTACTCACTTGCTTTATTCCAAATGTCCAAAAATATGTTGTTATTTTCACTTGAGGATGTCATGTTAGACGTGTGGACAATGTTGAATAAGGAATGGTTCAGGCCACCTGGTTTAAGCTAATATTTGCAGATTTTTTTTCCAATAAGGCATTATCCCTTGGTTTCAAGGCAATGAGGTTTTGGTTCATGGCAACGCGATTTCACTCCCTATTTAATCTCAAATTTGAAGGTGGATTTATTGTTGTGTTTCTTTCAATTTCATTCAAGGCCAATTTGGAATTATGACTTTTTCTGGGCTCATTCAAGTGTCATTCATTTTCAAATGAGAAGTTAAGTGAAGAGGACCTTTGTTTTTGAATTCATATGGGAATTTCATCATCAATTTAACGGTGAATTGAAAGATGTTACTTCAACCAATTTGTAAGTTCAAGTTTAACAAAAGCCCACACAAAATTCAAAGCCCATTTTTGTGGAGTTCACATTTGTATCAAAACATAAAAAATAAAAAAAGAAGTCACAAGATCATTAGAAAATTTGTACTTTTACAAAGTTCATTACCATTTGAAGGCCCATTACAATTCAAAAAATCTTCCATTACAAAAAGCTCCAAAGTGTTCTAGGTCCATTATTTATTTCAAAATTATAAGAAGTGAAAGAATATGAGGAGTCCACGATTCCAAGATTACAACAACAAAAAAAAGAGGGGCAAAACATCTACTAAATGCCACGCAATACATTCGTAGTCTCCATACGGCATTTTTGTTACAGCCAGTTGGGATGCCTCAAGCCACATACGCTCACCATACTAGCCGTCCCTGTACCACAAAACTAGTCAATTTAGTCATGTCCCTGTACCACAAAAACTAGTCAATTTAATCATGTCCTTGTACCACAAAGACACCCCAACCGTGTGAAACGGTAATTCCCGCAAACTTTCGCGACACGTCCTGCACAAACGGAACAATGTCATGATGTATAGCCATAGCACATAATCTGTTTCTATGTGAAACTTAAAAATGAAACACAATAGCATGATTACACCACAGCTTGAAAATAATAGCAGAGCTTACAAAATAATCACACTGTCGCGGGATGAAACGATTTTGCCAGAGTTCTACACAGCCACGTCTAAGTTGTTTCACGCACCAAATCACCTGGAATAACAAAACAAGGAATCACGTCACAGTCTGTACCAAAATCAATAATGCACATGATATTATCTTTTCCAATAGTATGAGGATCTTGCACCGTCACAACATGTTAACGGTAGCATGAACCAAACAACAAACTAACCATCCTTTAACAAGCACTCATCATTTTCTTACAACTGAAACCAAACGCATCTTTCGTAACAGACTTCTCGGTTTGTAGGACATCACCACTTTGATTCTCATTATTTTGTGCTCCAGCAGCATGATTCTCATGATTTTGAGCCCAAGCAGCATGTGACCTGAAGCAATGGCAGGAAAGTCACACTTTCGTGTCGTACGCTAGCTGCAACATGAACAATTGACGGCATGGGATCTCCGCCAACCTGCGGAGCAAATAATTCTCACAAATAAATGAATCATAAAAAAACTCATGGCAGTCGCACGGCTCAATCACGTGACCGAAAGAGTGCAGCATAAATTTGTTTTGAAGAAAAGGTTTGGGAAAGTCATAACAACATAAAACCGGCCTAAGAAACAAGTTCAACGAGAACTATCAACCAACAACTTGTAACACACCAATTTACCATTTCATGGTCCCGGATAAGATACTGCCCAGCCTGCAATACCAGAAGTGATACAGATTAAAAGAATATTTTCCTAACAACACAAAAACCTGCAAATATACACAGACCACTCTGCAAAACCATACAGTTATGTTGTGCATATACCTCCAAAACCTGCGACCATCAGACCTGCACACAAACAAACAATTTTCTGCAGCTTTGAAAGTGAAATTACATCAAAAAATAACAAAAACGGCTACAATGAAAAAAGGAGAGAGACAACTTTCAAAAACCTCCTGATACCTCCCTCTCAGTAGGAGAATCCCGTTTGCCTCTTCAAATTTTGAAACGAAACCTCCCAGATACACCTTTAATAGAACCCTAAAAAAATCCTCTTCAAAGGGGGATCCCTAACCTGCTCTTCATAAAAGGGGGACCACTCCAAATCAGAAAGGGGTTTTTTTGTTAACCACTTTCCCTCAACTCGGTTCTATGAAGCTGGACCCGAAAAAAAAACATAACCCTCACCTTTCTTTTCTTCAACAAGATCACAACCAACTGCCCTCCATCCAATTCCATTGACAAATACATCTGAAACTCCAAAACCCCAACAGAAAGAACCTTCAACACATAAAACCTCTTCCTTGAACTCAACCGAAAATCACCTTCAAATCTTCAACCTAAACTCCAAATCCAGAAACCAATCAACAAACCCAAACCTCGTTCTTCTTCGTTGAAACAGGGAGTTCTTCTTCAAGAAGACCATTACTCCATTCTTACCCAACTTCGAATACCCTTCAGCATATCATCTTCTGTCTCAACCCCTTCATTCACTATCCCCTTCAACACTATTCTCTTATTCAACCGCTAAATTCCAAATCAACCTTCACATCCCCAAACCTCACAACTCCCGTTTTCTTCATAAGAGGGAACCACAACACACATCATCCTCCGTCTCAATCTCAGACTTCCTCTAAAACATCAACTATTCAGAAACTCATAAACCCACTCCCAAATCAAGCCCCTCAACGAACAAATCTGACCCATTTTGTCCTCAGGCCCTCAAACTTCGGTCGGAATCACTCTACCCATTTTCGGTGGATCCACCACACACCAACCTCGCCTTTCGCCACAATCACGAACCCAACCATCGTCCACCATTAACCCCAAAAATCATAACAACCAAATCAGAAATCCATTTTCGCACAGCCAAAGAGTCAAACGGACAGAGAGGAGGTTGGGAGTTTGAAACCGCGAATGAAAAACGGAGAAAGAAAGCAATTGACGGAGAGGGTAACGAAACAGTGAGAGAGAGATTCAAAGCGGAGAACGAGTGAGTGAAGGATTTTGATTTGGGATCCAATTTTTTTTTTCTGTTTTTGTCAATGTATCGTTTTATTTTTTTATTTTCTTTTTTTATTATTTATTTCATTTAAATTATTTGGGTTGCTAGTAATGGGCTGATGAAGCCTTTGGTTGAAGCTCATCTATTCACCCCCCGTTTTCATTTCCCTTCCCCTTTTACGGGTTCTGCTGAAGGGTGATGGGCCCTCAAGGCCCAAAGGATCCCTTGTTGTTTTGTTTTCATACACCCGTTGGATTTATACATACCCCCCTGTTTCATTTATATCTTTTTAAAAAAAATGATGTTTTATTGTTAATGTTTTCTTTTATAATTTTGTATAAACATATTGTATTATATTTCTATATTAGTTTTAAAACGAATTTTATTATATTATGTATGTAGTTTTTATAATATTATTTTCTTTTAAATTTATAATGTTAGAAGTTTATGGTTTTTTAAAGTTGATTTTTACTACGCATTTGTTATTGGGCATCTTTTCGCCGTTTTGCGGTCGATGACGAGACTTCCACCGTTTAACCGTCACATTAGTGGCGTGAAACAAAAGATCCGAGACCACCTTTGTTCTTTCGATTTTATTTCGGTAAACTAACATTAAATTTAATTGTTGTCAAATATTATTCGTATTATTTCATATTATCATATTTATTCATATTATTTATTATCATATCTCATTATTCATACTCATTCACCCATATTCGAAAATACCTAATAAATTATCGAAACTCCTAAAAGCCAAATTGGTGGACTGTTGTATCATTGGTTATTTGCAGGTATCTTAATTTTAAGTCGTGCCCGACTTTGCTCAAGGCGTAGTTTAGGACACTAATGCACACATACGGCTTTCTCTTGGGCTACCTGACAATGAGACCCCTTTATTTCGTGCAATCCCGTGTAACTTACATGTACCCCTCTCCCATGCCGATGTATGTTTCGCATTTCTTTGATTATTGGTTTATCTCCTAGGAGCACCCATAGGGACTAGAGCGGATTCAAACTATTTTCAAACTGATTCTCGATTCATCATCGAGCCATTTTCAAACCCTTGTAAGTCGAGTGCTCATACGCATTCGCCATCAACCTATTACAACTCGGCCCTTGATGCGTAAGTCAAGTCGGTCTCTTTTTTCAAACAATTTCATTTTCAACACGCTTTGCACGCGATAATAAGTCAAACCCTTGATCCAACGTCAAGCGGATTTTTGAAACAAACCATCAATAAATTAACAACTATTTAATTCTTTTCAAGGTGTAAAGAGTACGTTCAAGTCTTTGATCTTGCTTTTAGTTGTTTACATGTGAGTTGTCTTATTCGGGTGTGAACAATTGACGCCTTTAAATAACATTAACAACTCGACATCGTTCAACTATTTCCAACTCAAACAACTTTCCTTTCACGATGAAAAAGAGAGTGTTCCAAGTCTTTGGTTCGCTCTCCCGATCATTTAGAGTTTGAGAAGTCTTTCTTAAGCTTCAAGTAATCGTCATCATTTCAACCTCATCCTTTCAAACACAACTTCTCTTACGATGAAAAAGAGAGCGTTCCAAGTCTTTGGTTCGCCCTCCCGATTATTTTGGTCCGAGAAATCTTTCTTAAGCTAAAGTAATCGTCATCAGTTCAAACACCATTCAAACATAACATTATTCTTCAAGATAAAAAAGAGAGTATTCCAAGTCTTTGGTTCGCTCTCCCGATTATTTGGGTACGAGAAGTCTTTCTTAAGCTTCGAGTAATCGTCATCCGTACCCATTTCAAACCAATTCAATCCAGTTTCTTTCGTGGTTGTTACCATGAACTAAGGACACTCTGATTCTTCATTCATTCTTGAATGTAAGATACGTAGGCACAAGATTGCGATGATATTGGCAAGCACAATCCCCTTCATCTTCCATTTCCCCCCATCCTTTCCCGTAGTCGAACTACGATGCTCTGATTTCTCATTCTCGTCTGAATGAGCATACGTAGGCACAAGGGCCCCAATCCTTGGCGAGCACCCTATCTTCTAATCACCCCCTTTCCCCTAGTGTCTTATCCCTTTATAGTATCCTTTAGAATTTAGTAGTGAGAAGAAAATAATTAAGTTTAGCTAACATCCATCACAACTCAAATTAAGAGGTTCCCGTTGAGTTCAACGGACGTGAGGGGTGCTAATACCTCCCCCTCACGTAACCGACTCCCGAACCCAGGAATATGGTTGCGACGACCGTGTTCCTTCCGCGTTTATGAGGTTTTCTCGATATTTTCCTCTCCCGTTCGTTCGGGAAAAATAAAGTTCGGTGGCGACTCTGTCGAACCACATTTCCGCGCCTTTCGCGCGAGGGTCGTATGTTCGAATGAATTTTCGAGGTGCGACAGGTGGCGACTCTGCTGGGGACTTTGCTCCATGCAAGAGAGAGTCGAGCCTATCTTAGTTTGAGTTGTTAGCTTGTTGTTTTTTATTTCTTCTCGCTTTCTATTTGTATCCTTATCTTGGTTACTTGTGCTTGTAGCATTGTAGGGTTGTTCTGCTTATGGTTATTTTGTGAGATGGCTCTACACCCGAGTCCGAGTATAACCCTAGGATTAGGATGGTGGTTGTGTAGTGGAGACTTGCGTGGAGTCTTTCACGTTGAGTCGAAGCGAAAACCCCTCTTGGAGTAGATTCCTTGGAGATATTGTTGTTGTGGTGAGTCTTTGCCATGGCCATAATGTTTTCGAGCTTGAGTCGTTGATCCCGAGGACCATTAACCGTTTTATCCATGGTGGTTGGTGTTGCACCCCAAAATTTGACCAACATCTATTTACCCAGCAAGAGTTGTATGAGACTTGGAAGCTAGCCAAGAAGGTTATTCAAGTGTTCAAAGGTTGATATCTTTGTCAGAAAACTCAAGAGATCCTCAGAGAGATTGGTTGAAACCAAGATTGTGTGTCTCATAACTTGAGAGTTGTGGGAGCCCCTCAGATGACTATGAGACTATGAGGATGAACTTAAAGCTTTGAGAAAGCTTATGAGATGTCTTGAAAGCCATCATGAAGCCTAGAGAGGTCATTGTACAAGAATTCAGAAGATTCAGCCATGAGTGGTGGAATTAGGGTTTGACTGGGTCAACCCTAGGTCAACTAATGATTGGGAGAGGGTTGAGACCCAATCCAAGAGCCATGTGATCATGTAATGATGCATTGAGATGCTATAAGGATGATTCCTAGACCAACTCATCATGATTAAGGAGTTTAAGAAATTTTAAGCTAGGGTTTCTAAGGCTAGACAGTGTAAAATCACCTAGTTTGATCCCTATCTTCAAGGCAGTTTAGCTCAAGATGTGATTGTCATCTCATCTTCCCCACAACATGAATGTTGTAGATATTGCTCTTAGCTTTAATTTGAGTACTAGAAGTCCTTTATAGGATTTGTAGAGCTCAAGTTATGGCTTTGACAAATTACAGGTCATCTGAGGTATGTGAATCTGGGTCCTTGAAAGTCACCCAACTTGCATCCAACTTTTGCCCTAGTAGGATGATTCCTATGAATTCTTGGTCAACATGAATATTGTAGAGCATCTTCTTAGATTTCTAGAGAGTACTAGAAGTCCTTGATAGGATTTGTAGAGCTCAAGTTATGGCTTTGACAAGTCAAGGGCATTTTGGTCATTTGGAGGTTATAGGTCATTCCAAGCATAAGGCCATATCTCCTATTTCCAAACTTCAAATGGAAAAATTTTCAACATAAAACATGCTTATAATGATGTGTTAAGGCTAGTAGGGAGGTCATGAGATGTTGAAAAGGCTTGTATCAAAAAGTGATAAAAATGACCTAAAATGGAGGCATAAGTTAAATAAGTTGAAATTGAAAATTGGAAATCCCAAGTTACACATCCAAAACATGTCATATAATAGGTCATTTTGACTCTAAAAGACATTATAAAAACAATGGTTCAGCCACAATTTTGATTTGAGGCCTAGATCATAAGGCTGCTTTGGAAATGACTTACTTGCATCTTAAGGCACCAAAGCAAAACTTGAGAAAACTCAATGAACAAGTTAGTTATGCACTTCAACACACCATACATCTCATGTGGGGAGAATTTCAAGTCAGAATTGGTGGTTACAAGAGGCTTGGCATGAGATAGCACATAAGGAGAAGTGAATTCATAATGTCATGACATGAGATTTCCAATTTCTCATGGGAAGGTCCTAGATGGTTCTAGTTGATTCTAAACCATTCTATATAGCATATAGAACTTGCTCAGATGCAAGGTTGGTGTAAGATTTGAGAGAAGAGAGAGTTGGCCATTTCACTTGCTTCCATTGCAAGTTGAAAGTGAATTCCCTATTCTGAACCATTTTCATTCATTCTTTCTGTCTTAACACACTCCATTGATGATAGTGAAGCTGTGCAGATCAATTTGTGAGCAAATCCATGGTGAATTGAAGAGATAGCAATTGGATTTTCAAGGTTGCAAGTCAGAATCGAATTCTGAGATTGAAGCTTCCTCCCTCAAATCTTTTGCAAACAGTGGCAAGATCATCATCCAAGGAAGCTTTCTGAAGAGTTTCAAGGCTTGAAGTGAAGGTTTTCACCATCTGTTGATCAAGAAATACCAGGTTTGCGAATTCTCCACTACATCATAGTTTATGCATTGCTAGGTAGAATTGTTAGTGTAGGAAGGTTAGAGACACATAGGTGATCATTTTTGGAGAGTTAGGGACCAATTGATGAAGATTGAATATTGGACACCATTTCTTTGATGATCAAGAACTCGTGGTATAGTGAGATATAATTCATGTTAGATAGCTAATTTCATTCAGTGTGAGTTGGTGAGTATTCTGATGCAAGAAAATTCAAGAATAGTTGAAGTTGGTGATTGAGCATATCTTTGATCTTGGATCGGGTTCAGTGATTTAGGATGATTCAGTTGATTTTGAGATCATGGTTGGATTCAGGATGACATTCTGAGCAAGATAGGGTTTTGAATTTTGATTTTCCATGAAGAATTGATGGAGTTCGTGTCTGAGGAAGGTGGAGTTTAGTGCTCTGCATTTTCATGGCTTCATCTTTGTAACCCTAGCTAGAGGAAGAAGACGAAGCATGGCCGTTGGATTGTGGGCTGACCATTGACTATTCCCTGATCCAGTGGCCACGATTTAATTCCAATTTGAGAGGGAAACCCTGAGAAAGAATGAAACGCCCCGTTTCATTAAAAGAAGTCCTTGGGCTTAAGTTCTAAACAACTATCCCCACCCCCCAATCTTGGCCCATTGCAAAAATGTACTATATTTGGTTGCTATCCACACCGTTTTATTTTCCATTTTCCATTCATTTTTTAATTGATTTTATGACTTAAATTGGGCTTAGCGCGTTACTATCTGAACCCCCATTTTTAGCCCATATGGAATCTGAACTGCATCTGGTTACTAAATACACCACATCCTTTACAATTTAATTTCATTTTCTTCCATTTTCCATTAATCTTTGAAAAATCATAAAAAATAGGAAATTAATGATTTTTAAGTGGGAATTTTTGCTCCCTTTTCATGATAATATCTAGAAAATTATCAAATAAAAATATTTGCATTTCATGCCTTTTTAATATTTTTTGTGTATTTTCTATTTTAATTGCTTTTTAATTCTTTTATGTTGATGCATGAATTTATAGAATTTTGTTTAGCTAGTTCCCTTAGTATTTTTAGGCCATTCTTTTTAGGATAGTTAGATTAGGACTTTAGCTCCCCCCTGGATTTATTTCATAATTTTGAGATGAAGTTTAGGTTATTTTTGATTAGATGATATTAGGTTGTGTAGAATTAGGTTAATCCTTAACATAGGTCCACAATAACACTAGAATTTTGGGTTTCTAGGTCAAGATTAGACATTGGGGTATATAAGGGTATTAAGGGTAGGTATATAGGATCCCTTAGAAATTATATTAGATTTTAATATAGTGGTATACTATTTTTAGATGATTTTTGTAGTTGATGATTGTTTGTGTTGCCCTTGTGGGCTTGTATTTTTGTTTGCTTTGCTTTGTGGGCTTGGAGAGCTTGGTATTGTTCTGAGGAGCATTGAGGAGCATTGAGGAGCTTGAGAGCTTGATCTTGCTTGTTTTTTTGATTGTTTTAGGGTTAGGGATTAGGAAGAGTTTAGACCTAGTTAACTTCTTTCTTAAACATGGATGGTATCTTTCACCTCCATTCCTCCCTATGATTCAAAGTCCTTCCATGGTATACACCTCTCTCCTTTGGAGGGATAAGTGATTGTACCTAGGAAGTAGAACTTTTGAGGGAACCATTCCTTTGATGTTGAACCCTTATAGGTCACCTTTGGTGGTCAATAAGCAGTTCAATATCCCCAGCTTATCCAGTTAAGTGATTTCCTCTGGTTTGAATATCTTGAGAGGTGTTGAGCCTGAGTTTGAAGATGAAGACTTCATTGAAGAGTATTGAAGAGGATGAGTCCTTGAATATTTCCATTCCAGCTGAAGCTTGAAGAGCAACAAGAGCAAGTGGATACTTGAAGACCCCTGAAGATGAAGTAAAGACTGAAGGATGAAGTTGACACTTCTAAGTGATTGAAGATTATTCTGAAGAGCTGAAGCTTGAAGAACAAAGGAAGTTGATACTTACTTTGATACCTGGAGATCCTGAAGGAGCCAAGTTGATACTTGTGGTTAATAGTGAAGCCTGAAGGTGGAACTGTTCAAGGAGCTGAAGCTCAGAGAGATAAGTTGAAACTTATGTTGAAGGGTTGAAACCTGGAGAAGAAAATTGATATTTGTTAAGAGTGATTGAAGTCTGAAGACTGAGTTGCTGTTGGAAGAGCTGAAGCTTGGAGTTGAGAGAGGAGTTGATCTGCTTTCTTTTCTTTTTCTTTGTTGTATTAATGTGTTTTGTTTGACTTGCTTGATGCATTAGGATAAGTCCATATCTAGAATAGGTAGAATCTAGGAGCATGATTGCACTAGAGGTTGAGTTGCTCCCTCTGCTTGTACGGTTACTGTGTGGCTTTGCTTGCGGGTATTCGGTAGAGCCCATCTCCCTTGCCCATGTGGTTTGTTGCCTGATGGCATTTTATTTCATTTCTTATGTATGATTGCAGTTTACTGTATTTTGCTTGACAGCATGTTATTTTTCTGTATGATTACAGTTATTCATATCTGGCTTGAGGTTGAGATGAGCTTGTGGAGGCTGATGCCCCACACACATTTCCTCCCTCACTTGCATTGCATGCATTTTACAGTCGTTTACTGTTTACTATTTAAGCTGATGCTTTATCTGTTTCTGTTTACCCTGACATGATCCCCTAGGAATCTCACTTCCTTTGATAAGGAAGTGATGATAGAACTTTAGGTTGAAACCTATGCATGATAACTTCTAGGAGCTCCCTATTTCAAACCTCAACCATAGGATGAATCCTTGGCATGACAACATTAGGACTTGATAGTCTCCCTTTAGTTGGGCCTGTTCTCTTATCATCTCAAAACAGTTTAAGATACAGTAATCATGAATGATTTCTTCCGTGCGTTACGAGCCTTAAGCTATCTGAGAAAGGATTGTGGGAGAGTTTCTTTTCCACAGTCTGGATGTTTAGTATGGTACCCTTTGGGTGACATGCGACGCATTCACTCTCAGGTCATAGTCTCTAGTGCGATTGAAATTGCAAACACAATAAAAAACACTTCTTTCGTAAAAGACAGGAAATAAACCATAGTGTCCCGAACTACGTAAGCTCTGATCTCTCATACCTGTTGAGAGTACGTAGGCACAGTACTGATGTATTGGCGAGCTACCTTCCCCCATAATCCATCGTAGGTCGAACTACGTTGACTCTGATTTCTCGTTCTCTGATGAGAATACGTAGGCATAAAGTGCGACGCTTTACCGAGTCAGTTTCTTCTTTAAGCCAGCCTTGATAGGTAGATAGATAAAACCAACCCGTCCAATAAACACAACAAGCATGGATCCCGTCGAGTACGACGGACGTGAGGGGTGCTAATACCTTCCCCTTGCGTAACCGACTCCCGAATCCAGACAATGGTTGCGATGACCTTGTCTTACCCTTTCTCGTCCGGTTTTTCCGATCGTTTCCTTTCCCGCTCTAAGGGATAAATAACGAAAGGTGGCGACTCTTCTGTTGTGCCGGCACCTTATTTTCGCGCAAGCGACAGTTGGTAGTGTTAATTCTTTATGAATTAATATGAACGCCCCAATCAGATGAGATCCCTTGAACGTATTACTTTCTTACAGTAATATTTTCAACCTCGATCTATGACTCTGAGAACCTTTTCTAGAATCCGTGTGTCGATGGTTGTGTAGTTGATGCCTCCGAGAAGTCTTTCTCGCGTGGAAGATACGAGAACCTCACCTAGAGGAGATTCTTTTAAGGATACTATCATCATGATGAGGCTTTGTCATGGCAGTAATATCTTTGAAAGATATCCATGACTCTAGGCACCTACCCATTTTAGAATCCTACCCGTGGGGGTTTTTTTGAGCAGTGACGGTGGTCCTTGAACCGTTCACCCGGCTAACCTCAGAATTGTTTGAATTTGTGATCCTGTGATCCTGGATCTTGCATCTTCCATTGCATATCATTTGCATTGCATCTCATTTGTTGTGCATCTTGCGTTCTCCTTCCTTCACCAGTTTCTCATGTTTCACTTTCCTTCATATCTAGTAAATCAAGCTGAGTCCTCGACACCGGTACGCAACTAGAGCCAATACAAGACGAATGATGGAGCAGATTCAACAGGAGCAAGCTACCTTCAGGGAAGAGTTGGATTCTATGAAAGGAAAGATCGACCAGATCCTCGAAGCCATCCTCGCGGCCAGAAGAGAGAAAGAACAACGTGAAGCCGCTGCTGTCATCAACAACAATGGTCAAGGGCAAGGGTCTACTGCCATCCCTTTGGTTCCAATTCCAAATCCTCATGGGATGCCATTGAACTTCAATAACGCAGCCGAAGGGAACACTTCTCAGCCAATCCCAGCGCCCAGAGTTACCATGGGAGCTATCCCGCAGGCCCAGCCTACTGCTGTGCAAATCCCAGTTCCTCATATCGAAGATACTCTGATGGATCAGTATGACGATGTTCAGAACTATCATGCTGCCATACCCATTTCCAGTCCTGTTGCTGCTCAGGATTCAGAAGCCATGAAGATGTGTCGAGATCTAGCCGAGAAACTCCGAGCCATGGAAGGGCATAGTTCAAATTCCTTCAGTGCCTTGGAATTATGCTTGGTGCCTGATGTTGTCATTCCTCTCAAGTTCAAGGTGCCTGAGTTTTCGAGATACAAAGGTCTCAGTTGCCCAAACATTCATTTGAAGATGTATTGTCGCAAGATGGCTGCCTATGCCGGAGATGAAAAGCTCATGATCCGTTGCTTCCAAGACAACTTGTCTGGGGCATCACTCGAATGGTATATGCAGCTGGAACGTAACAGCGTGCGCACTTGGGCCGAGCTAGCTGATGCATTTGTCAAGCAGTACAAATACAACACCGACCTTGCTCCTAACCGTACTCAGCTTCAGAGTATGACTCAGAAGGACAGCGAATCTTTCAAGGAGTACGCGCAACGATGGAGAGAGCTAGCCGCAAGGATGCATCCACCTCTGGTTGACCGTGAACTGATCGACATCTTTATGGGTACATTGCAAGGCCAGTACTACGAAAAGCTGATCGGTAGTGTCTCTGCTGGATTCTCTGACTTGGTGATCGTCGGTGAGAGAATTGAAGAAGGGCTGAAGAGTGGAAAAATCCCAGGAGGTTCCAACAACCAGGCCAATGCTAAGAAGCCTTTCAATGGATACAAGAAGAAGGAGGGTGAAACAAATGCCATCTTTTTGCAGAAAGGGCAAGCTTCTCAACAAGCTCCTGCTCCTATGCCTTATCAAGTTCCCTATTATCAGTATCCGTATGTTGCTGCTGCGCAATATGCTCCAACGCCTTCTCAGCCAGCTGTTCAAGCAGTGCAAGCTCAGATGCCATGGCAACAGGCTCCTCAGCAACAAGCCTACAACCAGCAAGGATATCAGTATCCTCCTCAGCAACAGCAGATGCAAGCTACTCAGCAACGACAAGGTACTCGCCCACAGCGTCCGCAGAGAACATGGAGACCAGATAGAGTCTTTGATCGTCTACCAATGACATATGCCAAAATCTTTGCTCAGTTGATGGAGAAGAAAGCTGTTGTTCCGAGAGATTTGGCTCCTCCAACTGTCATTCCTGCCGATAATGATGCAAATGCTCATTGTGAGTTTCATAAGGGCGCTCCAGGTCATACCATTGAGGATTGCAGAGCCTTCAAGCACATAATTCAAGACATGATCGACAGGGATGCTATCAACTTCAACGGGAAGTCTCCAAATATCATCAACAATCTGATGCCACCAGTCAACTAGTGCCAACATCAGATCGATTCCAGTCAAGTTCATTCCCCGAAGAAGCCAGTCATGTTGCCATTTCATTATTCGCAGTTCTTATATTTTGTCTTTGTTTGTTTAAGTATTGTATGCTTTGAACAATTGCCATTCGTATTTGGTTTTCATTAGTGTATTGTTTATGCATGTTTTGAATTAGTTATGTCGTATTCACTCATTTTCACTTATCACCGACACATTTATTCACTCCACTCTATTCACTGTTGTTTAGCTTGATTTGAGGGAGGATGATGAAAACAAGATACCCATAATTGCGAACTCATATGCTTTCAGATAGAATCTCGTTAATGATGTACATGCATTGCTTCAATTCCCCAAATACCGGAGATATAAGGAGTTAATCCCTAGTAAACCACTTCGAGCCTAGAAGTAGCAGTTTCCTTCGGATATTCAAACCTTTACACTCAACCTGGGGCAGGGTAGTGTTCAGTCAATTCAATTCCGCACTCGAATCAACAAGCAATGACCCATGCTATGGCAGTCACAACCTTCCCAAAAATAAAAAATAAAAAATCCTGCTAAGTCAAACACCTTAGAGGGGACTTAGACAAAATCAAGACAATCCCGATGGATCTGACAAGAAAAGTCAATCCATGCAAAAGTTAGGGATCAAAAACAAAAGCAAAAGAGGACCCCGAAACCCTCAACAAAAACGAAATAAGATTCAGTGGCCATTCAAATAGGGTCACTGACACCCCAAAATAAGGTGACTGCCACATCGAGCAAACCTTGAATCATAAAGTTGACACCGTCAAGATAGGTGCAGAATTAACTGAACGTATGACTGGAGATCATTAAGAAGAAGGGGTGGGTACAAATCATACTTTGAGCCTAATATCCTTTGTTTCATAACCGTGAACCAGACCACGTTACAGCCCTCGAAAGACCTAATTGAGGCGAGGTTTATTCTGAAAGCATACTATCGCAAGGTTGCGTAACCTGACTCCTCACATGATTGCTAATCACCAGCATTGGTGTCGTGATCCTTGCAATATTCTTTACACCAACCAAATTAACACAATGTTTGGGCTAATGGACCATTCATCTCACTATCACAACACTTCAATAAACGATACTTTTTCAAACTTGCATTAAACTTTGCATTAATATTACCATTTGTGAATGTACAATTTTAATTGCAAATCAGTGCTAGGCATTCAAGGACATCTCAACAAAGGACAATCAAGGAGGAACTTGACTTCCAGTGGTTGGCACAAAGCAAGACTACCTCAAAACCCACAGACTGGGGCAAATTGCTCAAGAGCTCGAGCAGGGGCAAACCATTACCATGTTCAGACTGGGGCAAGACCAGGTCGTCCTGACCATTAAGCAAAGTTGCAACCTTCTCTGAAGGAAATTCACAACAAATCACCAAGTACCCAGACTTGGGGCATATAAAGTATCTTCGCCTGTGTCAATCATGGCGTCTTCAGCAAACTGCGTGTCGAGGAAGTCAATCCCTCCCACCACCCGAAGTCCAATTCTCTTTGGCAACTACCCAAAGTCCACCACATTGGCGTCTCCCTGCATTTCCAATTACCTGTCTGCAATCATATGCATCATACGCATCGCATTCGACCTCATAAATATCCTGCATCATATGCATACTCCAATCATACCATACTTCCCCAGCTCTTGCATCTCCGCGCGTCAGCATTTGCATTTGCACTTCCACTCATATGGAATATCATTTATCATCCAACATTCATATATGCAAGTCAAGGTCCAGGATCAATCTTGAAGATTTCCAATACCATCATCAGCCCGGTCAGGGGCATCTTCCACAAAGGTCGTGGATTTCTCCCACGAATATCAAGAGCTTCAAAGCAATCATCAGCCCAGTCAGGGGCAATCTTCTGCAATTGTGGGTCTCTCCCATCAAAATTCGAAGTCATTCAAAGCAAGATTCAGCCTAGTCAGGGGCATCTTTTTCAAGACCAAGGGTACCTCCCATGACGTATTTCAACCTCGTGTTTGATCAGATCTTCGAATCAACATTCAGCCCAGTCAGGGGCATACCATTCAAAACCGTGAGCGTTTCTCATGAAGTTGTTCAACCTTTTGTTGGGCAAATCCAAGAAGTTCAGTGCAAGATCCAACCCGAGCAGGGGCATCTTCAGCAAAACAGTGAGTGTTCCTCATAAAGTTGTTCAATCTTTTGTTGAGCAGACCAAGACATCAGGATAAGCTCGGCTCAGTCAAAGGCATCCTCTTCAGAGCTAATGGGTGTAACCATGAAATCATTTCAAAAAAATTATGAACTCCAAGCAAGTCAGTGGTCGTCCCCACTGATTCATTTCAACCCAATCTTCCTCTTGGGTGTTCCCCAATGAGTTGTATCCAGCAAGCGTGACCATTGTCAATTCCCTTACTATCATCTTTTTGGTGATAGTCGAACTTCGTCAGTTCAACCTAGCCTGCATCCTTTTGGTGTTGGTAACCTTCAATTTGTGTTTGTCCTATCATCCTTTTGGTGGTAGTGGCCGGTGTGTGTTTCGCTCCGTCATCCTTTTGGTGGGGGGTCTATCATGGTCATTAATGATATATTGTGCGATGTGTGAGTTCGCTCCGTCATCCTTTTGGTGGGGGATCTATCATGGTCATTAATGATGGATTGTGCGATAGTTTGTTTATGTTTCGCTCCGTCATCCTTTTGGTGGGGGGTCTATCATGGTCATTAATGATAGATTATGCGATGTGTTTTGTGTTTCGCTCCGTCATCCTTTTGGTGGGGGGTCTATCATGGTCATTAATGATAGATTGTGCGATATGTTTGGTGTGTGTTTCGCTCCGTCATCCTTTTGGTGGGGGGTCTATCATAGTCATTAATGATAGATTGTGCGATATTGTTTGTGTTTCGCTCCGTCACCCTTTTGGTGGGGGGTCTATCATGGTCATTAATGATAGATTGTGCGATGTGTTTTGTGTTTTGCTCCGTCATCCTCTTGGTGGGGGGTCTATCATGGTCATTAATGATAGATTGTGCGATAGTTTATTTGTGTTTCGCTCCGTCATCCTTTTGGTGGGGGGTCTATCATGGTCATTAATGATAGATTGTGCGATAGTTTATTTGTGTTTTGCTCCGTCATCCTTTTGGTGGGGGGTCTATGATGGTCATTAATGATAGATTGTGCGATGTGTTTAGTGTGAGTTCGCTCCGTCATCCTTTTGGTGGGGGGTCTATCATGGTCATTAATGATAGATTGTGCGATGTGTTTTGTGTTTCGCTCCGTCATCCTTTTGGTGGGGGGTCTATCATAGTCATTAATGTCAGATTGTGTGATATTGTTTGTGTGTGTTTGCTCTATCATACTTTTGGTGATAGTAGCCGTGTCTGTTTCGTCCCATCATCCTTTTGGTGACAGTGACCTTTTTCCGGTTATTTTCAGTTTGCTCAGGGGTATACCTCATCTAGCATTTCAATCCCCGAACATCTCTTTTCTTTTCGGACAAATTCAGGGTCTTTTTCATATCTAATTAACTTCTACCTCGTAAGAAAGAACATTGTAGCAGTTTATCTTACTCAGTTTAAGCCAATTAGATAGGGGCATCTGTCATTCCCTAAATTTGTCCTACCTTTGTACAACCTCCATTCTGTATATTTACTCACTTTCTTTATTCCAAATGTCCAAAAATATGTTGTTATTTTCACTTGAGGATGTCGTGTTAGACGTGTGGACAATGTTGAATAAGGAATGGTTCAGGCCACCTGGTTTAAGCTAATATTTGCAGATTTTTTTTTCAATAAGGCATTATCCCTTGGTTTCAAGGCAGTGAGGTTTTGGTTCATGGCAACGCGATTTCACTCCCTATTTAATCTTAAATTTGAAGGTGGATTTATTGTTGTGTTTCTTTCAATTTCATTCAGGGCCAATTTGGAATTATGACTTTTTCTGGGCTCATTCAAGTGTCATTCATTTTCAAATGAGAAGTTAAGTGAAGAGGACTTTTGTTTTTGAATTCATATGGGAATTTCATCATCAATTTAACGGTGAATTTAAAGATGTTACTTCAACCAATTTGTAAGTTCAAGTTTAACAAAAGCCCACACAAAATTCAAAGCCCATTTTTGTGGAGTTCACATTTGTATCAAAACATAAAAAATAAAAAAAGAAGTTACAAGATCATTAGAAAATTTGTACTTTTACAAAGTTCATTACCATTTGAAGGCCCATTACAATTCAAAAAATCTTCCATTACAAAAAGCTCCAAAGTGTTCTAGGTCCATTATTTATTTCAAAATTATAAGAAGTGAAAGAATATGAGGAGTCCACGATTCCAAGATTACAGCAACAAAAAAAAGAGGGGCAAAACATCTACTAAATGCCACGCAATACATTCGTAGTCTCCATACGACATTTTTGTTACAGCCAGTTGGGATGCCTCAAGCCACATACGCTCACCATACTAGCCGTCCCTGTACCACAAAACTAGTCAATTTAATCATGTCCCTGTACCACAAAAACTAGTCAATTTAATCATGTCCTTGTACCACAAAGACACCCCAACCGTGTGAAACGGTAATTCCCGCAAACTGTCGCGACACGTCCTGCACAAACGGAACAATGTCATGATGTATAGCCATAGCACATAATCTGTTTCTATGTGAAACTTAAAAATGAAACACAATAGCATGATTACACCACAACTTGAAAATAATAGCAGAGCTTACAAAATAATCACACTGTCGCAGGATGAAACGATGTTGCCAAAGTTCTACACAGCCACGTCTAAGTTGTTTCATGCACCAAATCACCTGGAATAACAAAACAAGGAATCACGTCACAGTCTGTACCAAAATCAATAATGCACATGATATTATCTTTTCCAATAGTATGAGGATCTTGCACCGTCATAACGTGTTAACGGTAGCATGAACCAAACAACAAACTAACCATCCTTTAACAAGCACTCATCATTTTCTTACAACTGAAGCCAAATGCATCTTTCGTAACAGACTTCTCGGTTTGTAGGACATCACCACTTTGATTCTCATTATTTTGTGCTCAAGCAGCATGATTCTCATGATTTTGAGCCCAAGCAGCATGTGACCTGAAGCAATGGCAGGAAAGTCACACTTTCGTGTCGTACGCTAGCTGCAACATGAACAATTGACGGCATGGGATCTCCGCCAACCTGCGAAGCAAATAATTCTCACAAATAAATGACTCATAAAAAAACTCATGGCAGTCGCACGGCTCAATCACGTGACCGAAAGAGTGCAGCATAAATTTGATTTGAAGAAAAGGTTTGGGAAAGTCATAACAACATAAAACCGGCCTAAGAAACAAGTTCAACGAGAACTATCAACCAACAACTTGTAACACACCAATTTACCGTTTCATGGTCCCGCATAAGATACTGCCCAGCCTGCAATACCAGAAGTGATACAGATTAAAAGAATATTTTCCTAACAACACAAAAACCTGCAAATATACACAGACCACTCTGCAAAATCATACAGCTATGCTGTGCATATACCTCCAAAACCTGCTACCATCAGACCTGCACACAAACAAACAATTTTCTGCAGCTTTGAAAGTGAAATTACATCAAAAAATAACAAAAACGACTACAATGAAAAAAGGAGAGAGACAACTTTCAAAAACCTCCTGATACCTCCCTCTCAGTAGGAGAATCCCGTTTGCCTCTTCAAATTTTGAAACGAAACCTCCCAGATACACCTTTAATAGAACCCTAAAAAAATCCTCTTCAAAGGGGGATCCCTAACCTGCTCTTCATAAAAGGGGGACCACTCTAAATCAGAAAGGGGGTTTTTTGTTAACCACTTTCCCTCAACTCGGTTCTATGAAGCTGGACCCGAAAAAAGAACATAACCCTCACCTTTCTTTTCTTCAACAAGATCCCAACCAACTGCCCTCCATCCAACTCCATTGACAAATACATCTGAAACTCCAAAACCCCAACAGAAAGAACCTTCAACACATAAAACCTCTTCCTTGAACTCAACCGAAAATCACCTTCAAATCTTCAACCTAAACTCCAAATCCAGAAACCAAGCAACAAACCCAAACCTCGTTCTTCTTCGTTGAAACAGGGAGTTCTTCTTCCAGAAGACCATTACTCCATTCTTACCCAACTTCGAATACCCTTCAGCATATCATCTTCGGTCTCAACCCCTTCATTCACTATCCCCTTCAACACTATTCTCTTATTCAACCGCTAAATTCCAAATCAACCTTCACATCCCCAAACCTCACAACTCTCGTTTTCTTCATAAGAGGGAACCACAACACACATCATCCTCCGTCTCAATTGTCGCTACTGCGAAAATCGGCGCCGGCTGACAGAAGAGTCGCCACCGTGCGTTATTTATCCCTCAGAGCGGGAAAGGAAACGCTCGAAGTAAACCTCGCAAAAAACGGGGAAAAGGTATGGTCATCGCAACCATAGCCTGGGTTCGGGAGTCGGTTACGCAAGGGGAAGGTATTAGCACCCCTCACGTCCGTCGTACTCGACGGGATCCACGCTTGCTTGGGTTGTCTACTGGATGCAAAACAATCTATCTACGGCTGCTAAATCTAAACGGAAGGGAATTGACTCGATAGAGCATCGCACTCTATGCCTACGTATTCTCAAGAGAGAAAGTCAGAGTCAACGTAGTTCGGGACTACAGGGAAAATTGGCTCGCCAAGACATCGCGTCTTGTGCCTACGTACTTCCACTGGATGGAAGATCAGAGCTTTACGTAGTTCAGACTAACTACGGCTAAACAAACATTCTCACACAGCAGTGAGAAAAACAACTGGCTTCACAGGGTCGGGAACCTATGGTCAAAACTATGGCTGAGTCTCAAATGCACTCGGGCAAGAGAGAAAAAGGGGTACTCAATTAATCGTCAGCGGGAATGTCTCGATCGCACAGCCGCGAGAGAACAACAAAGTCAGTCGTTAGTGTGCTCGCTAGGATATCGCATCCTATGCCTACATATCTTCGTCTGGTACGAAGAATCAGAGCAGCTGTAGTTCGGCTACTATCGGACCACAGCTCAAATCTCGTTTTATTCATCTCTGAAAAATGATTACAATGAGTTGAATACTGAAATAAATCTCCTAGGAAACGCTATCCTATTCTATCTTGAAAAATCGACTGAAAATAGCCCCCTAACAAATGGGCCTCTAATTCTATCCTAAAAGTCGGAAAATAATCCCTATGAAAATATCCCTAAAAGAAATGCTTGAAAAATATTAAATCGAAACTTTAATATTTTTTCTTTTTTCTCCTTTTCTTTTCTCCTATTTTTCTTTTCTCAAAAATATTTTCTTTTATTTTTCACAATATTTTTCTTCATATTTTTTTCAATATTTTCTTTCCATATTTCTTTTTCTTTTCTTTTTCAAATATAAACTCTTTTCTTTTTCCAAATATATTTCTTCTTTTCTTTTTTTCTCTTTTTTAATATATTTCTTCTTTTCTATTTTTCTTCTTTCTTTTTTTCAAATGTATTTTTCAAATCTTTAAAAGGAATAAAAAAATACAAGAAAATGGGGCTGGGGGTGTACACTGTTATACAGAGGGGAGTTTAACAAGAAAATAAAAAATCCACACTGATTGGGCCCAGCCCAGTCTTCTTCAGCAAAAACGCAGGGGGGTATGGGGTAGTGGAATGGGTGTTGGCAAGAACAATTGGGGCCCAGGCCCGGTCTCAGCCAAAAAAGTGAGGGGCGAGAGGTGCCAAAAAAAATGGTTTGGGCCAGGCCCAATCTTCTTCCATCCTCTCTCTCCATTCTCAAGTTCTGAAGAAACAAACCCTAATCTCCTTCCGCCGCCGCAGACCTCAATCCCCTCCGTCTCCATCCTTCGTCTCTCCCAAACCCCCTCGTTTCTCTTTATTCTTCCTCCGTTCTTCCTCTCCTTTTCCTTCAATCTTCCTTCGTTCTTCCTCTCAAACCTGAAGAACCATTAAAGTTTCTGGATGAAGGTGTTCTTGAGTTGTTGATTGATGATCTGAAGAACAACAAGCAAACTCTGGAAAACGCGGGAGATTTGTTCTTCGTGAAGATCTTGTTTGAAGGCGCGATGAACAAATCTGGAGATTTCTTGAACGCATCTTGAAGTTTGTTGAAGTAATGAAGCTGGACCGGAGGTTTCTTCTGACGATCGTTGATGAACAAACTGGAAATTTGTTGAAGTCCTTGTGATGTTGATAAACTTTGATGATGGAGATTCGTTGAAGGTTGAGCTTCTGAGATTCTCTGTTGAAGGTGAATTTCTGGAAAGATAATTGTTGAACTGGAGAGTTGGAGATCTGATGGATGACGAACATGATGATGGAGATTCTTCCTTCTGATGATGATGGAGTTCGTTGATGCGTGGAGATGAGGATGAGGTTCATCGTTCTGATGGAGTTCTCTGGAGAATCGGTGATGGATGAATGATGATTCTGGTAATTGATGATGTTGAAGAACTTTGCTGGAAATTCGTTGAAGCTCTTGAAGATGTTCTTCGGGAAGGTTGAATTTCTGGGATTCTGGGTTTGATTGATGAAGATCTGGGGAGGTTGACGATGAAGATTCATCGTCTCTTGATGATTTTCTGGAGTTTGTTGGTGGAGGCGATGGAGGTTGGTGGATCGGTTGAAGGAGAAGGGATGAAGGTGGTGGTGACGTTGGGAAGAAGACGAAGGTTAGGGAGGATGTGGATGGAGGTCAGGGATGAAGGTGAACGGAATCTGGGCTTGGAGGGAGTTCCGGCGACGTCACGGTTGCCGCCGGCCATGCAGGCCGGCCGGAGGTGCGTCTCCGGCGTGATGCTGTGAGGCTTACACGTGGTTGCACGGTGGAGGGAGTGTGTGCATGCCTGCCACGTGTGGGCTAGCGTGGCTGAGAGAGAGAGAGGGTCGGTGATACGTGGCGTGCGTGAATCTTGCAGCGTGGGGCCTCTCTGTTATTACACGTGTTGCTCGCTTGGCTTTATACTGAGTCTTCGCTGGATTGTTCTGGAGACTTCTGGAGCTAGCTGGAATCTGGTGGAATACCCTGGATCTTTGCTGAACGAATTGTGGGCCTTTTTCTGGACATTTGGACTCCTTTGGATATTCTGGACAAAAACTTCATTAGTGGGCCTGCGAAAACTGAAGCCCAATCGCAAATGAAAAAAACTGCAACAAACTGAAAAACAATATTAAAACTAATTCACTTAATCCTATTTAATTAAACCAATAAACCCCTAATCTGAAAATTAAACTAAATCCCTATTAACTCTAAAATTCAAATTAACTCCTAATTAAAACTCTAAAAAATCTCTAATAAATTCTAAAAAAGACTATTATTTATTTAAATCTATGAAAAATCTATTAAATCCTAATATTCAAAAAATCTATTAATTTTCTAAAAGAAAAATCTTATTTATCCTATTAAGAAAATGATAAAAGAAATCTATATTCTTTTATTTATTTATCCTATTATTAAAAAAAATAAAGCCTATTTATTTTTAATAAAGCTATTTAATTTTTTACCAAATCTCAAAGGATTAAAAATATCTAAAAAGAATTAAAACTATTTAAAATCCTATTAAATCCTAAAAATTGATTTAAAAGCTATTTAAACCCTAAAAAATCCTATAAAAATCCAGAAAAATCATAATAATTCCGAGAGGGACAAAATGAGCACCGAACGACACAAAAATAATCGGTAAAAATAAACGGGCACCGAAATATCCCAAAAATCGATTCTACTGATTAAAACTGATAAAAACACCTGAAACACGAGACGGGAGCTGTGATCCCTGATAAAATCAAAACAAATGAACAATGCAATGTATGCGATATGCAGATGCGAATGCGGTTATGCGTCGAAACATCGAGCCAAATGCGAGACCCGGTTGGTCAAATTTTGGGGTGCAACAGCTGCCCCTATTCAAGCGACTTCGACCTGAATGGGTGAAGAGCGCTCAAGCCTTCAAACATTCAAGGTAGATGACGGTTGAATACAAATGGAACCCTGAAATTTGCCAACCGCAAGAATATACTGCAAAACTGCTTGAGGAATAGCTTCCAATAAACTGAAGTTTGGTTGTAACGGCAACATCTGGTCAATTTTCTGATAAAATCTTCTTCTCCTTTCCAACACCTATGTGACACCACAAGTATTGAAATAATGCTTCATAAAGCAAACACCTTGATTCCCATCTCTCTCATGGGATCAAATCTGGTCAACTCACAGTTCATTGCGAACTTGAGGACAATTCTCCTGGGGAATTCTGAATGGAACTGCCTGGCACCTGTTTTGACAAAGGGGGCAGCTTCAGAAGTCTGATATATGTCAATCTTTGTTGTTGTTGTTGTTGTTGTTGTTGTTTTTTTTTCCGATGCTGACGTAACACCCAAATATGAAGAATCACTCCGTTGGGGAAGACAAGAAGCTGAACCACACAACTCTGCAGGTGAACAAATTCGAAATCCAATAGGCAACCATCTTGGTCTATGTTTCGACATGCGTATGCTTGAAATGATGCAATGCCCTATATGACATGTAAATGCTATGCGTTTTGGTTTGAAAATGCGAGGCCCAGACGGCATGGATATGCTATATGCTTGTCTAAATGCTATGACTATATATGCAAATGCTAATGCAAGCTCCAGCTGCCAGAGAACATCAGGTCTGAAAACCACTTGGCAAAATAAATGCCGAAGGAAACGTCAACTCTACTGGGGATGACCTGAAGTCACAGAACCATCTCAGCAAAATAAATGCTGGACACGAGAAATCAAATCCGCTGAGGATAACTGCCCTGCTGGAGAAATGAAAAGGCAACCCTGCTTGACGACTTCACTGGGGAAAGAAAACAATTCTGCTCGGGAATGCTCTTTTCAAACCATTGGCAACTGATTGCGCTCTGCGGGGATTGACCCAAACTGAGGTTGATTACGCGCAGCACACTGCTGGAAATGCTCCCACTTTCAAGGATATCAATCTTAATCTACTGAAGATACTCCTGATCCTACTCTGATACGGGGTAAGATACAATCTCGACTCTTCCTGGGATAATAAGCAACTTTCATCTGCTGAAGAGTGGGAATTCTGATTTAACAACATCCACAAGGAATTCAAACATTACTTGAAGCGCTGGATCTGTCGAGCTTCGTATCGGGGAACATGACAACATGCGGGTCATTGGGAAATACTGTGTCAGATACCTTTAGATTTTTTTTGTCTTTTCTGGTTTAGAATAAACATGGACTATGTACACAGTGGAAGTATGAGAAATACTAGACGAGAACTAGCATTCAAAGGTAGACTACCAGGCGAGAACTGATAGGAAAATAGGTTAGGAAAATTGATTTTTTGTTTTTTGAACATCAGACGGGCTGACTAGATAACAGACTGAGAAAAAGACAACCAGGCGAGAACTGGCTGAAAGCTAACGTACACCAGGCGAGAACTGGTATAACACATAGGGTAAAACACACGAGGACTAATTACGCGATGACATGTACCAGGCGAGAACTGATACAACTCTTGAAGCAACGGTGACCAAACGAGAACTGGTTACCAATAAACTGCACCAGGACGGGAACTGCTGCTTACAATAAACTGCACCAGGACGGGAACTGATGCTTACGGAAGGGTGGGCCAGACGAGAACTGGTTACCGATTTTCCAGGCGAGAACTGGACTCTGGAAACTACTGGTTACTGACACGCAACAGGTTTAAACTGCGGGATAATGATCCAACGACAACAAGACCTTCTTATTTGAAAGGTTCAGGTTTTGATAAGGGTATTGACATGATTCCCCGATACTCAACTCTGGCTGGGGATAAACAGATTTGTTTGAACAACTTGCTTCAGTATACTCAGCTGGGGATAGAAAACTGGCTTGCAAAACTTGCCCCAGTACAGTCAACTTGCCCCAATCTATCTCTTGGGAGTACTTGCTCTGAACAGCTTGCTACGAGAATACTTCGAGAATACTTGCCCCGGTATCTGCACGACAAAAGAATTCAATCTCCAATTAAACACCTAACAACCCAGTTGATTTCAACATTCTCTGATGACTTGCCCCTGAATGAGCGTTCTAGCGACTCAACCCGATCTGATTATCCATTGGAAGCATCCGCTTTCAAATCTCAGCGCTCTGCATAATTGCCCCTGATTGCCTCTTGAGAAGACTCACCTCTGATCAACTGCTTCTCAAACAAACTGCCCCTGCCCAATTGGAACTTCGGGACTTGTCCTCAGACTGATTGATACTGAACTTACGGGAAAATAATGCCCCTGATTCACAAGGCTTCACAACATACACCATTCTGGTTCAGACTGCTGGATTACTCAGTCCTATTTGATTACTCCCTGGTGGAATTTCTTTCATGTCAACTACTAACCTGCAATTAGAATTGTCTGTCTACGAATGGTAATCTTAACGCAATGGTTATGCAGATTTTTTGAAAAATTTTGAGCTGTCACTCATTTACATGCATATGATTGAGAGTGACGAATGAACCAAAGTTCAAACGCAGTGCTTACGTGGTCAGTGAAAATATAACAAGGATGTGACTAGCAAGTCAAGAGAGAGTCAGTTTACTCGACCTTATCGTAATGCGCTTCAGAATAACCCTACCTCAATTAGGTCTTTTGAGGGTTGTATCGTGGTCGGGTTCACGGTTCGTGAAACAAAGGATATTCGGCTCAAATCTTGATTTGTACCCACCCCTTCTTCGTGATGATCTCCGATCCTAAGGTTCAGTTAACCTGGCACGAGCGCTCGCCTCTTCGAGAAGTATGTTGAATGGTAAGAACCACAGTTAAGGAATTCACAAGCTTTTCTCCTAGAGTGATAGTTACTCCTTCTTCGCTTTCGGTGTCTGTGTACACGACTTTGTGATTTGCTGGGGAAAATTTTCTTTTGATCCCTTCTTTTTCATTCTTTTGATTCCCTAACTTTTGCCTGGACTGACTCATTTTGAGTTCTTTTTCGATTTTTTTCGATTTCTTTTGAAGTTCAGCGGGATGCCCTGATTTTTGCCTAAGTATTTAGCTTTCCAGCTTTTCTTTCTTTTTACTTAGCGGGCTTTCTCATTTCTTTCTTTTGGAACAAAGTCGTGTGACACTGGTTGTCTTGATTGCTCCGAAAGGATTGTAACTGTCTCACTCCTGATTGGTGAGATTTGACCTCTTGAAAGGTATCAACTGATTGGTCCTTGAAAGACAACACTCCTCTGCAAGACTTGAATGCTTGGTCAAGCTAACTGTCAACTACCCTGCCCCGGGTTAAGATGTGAGGGTTTATAAGTCCGAAAAAACTTCTACTTCCTGGCTCGAAGTGGTTGGCAAGGGACTAACTCCTTATATCTCCAGTGTTTGGGGAATTGAAACAATGCCTTGTACGTCATCGGTACGGTCTTATCTGAAAGCATACAATCATTGGTTATGAGTTTCGTTTCGTCATCCTCCCTCCTAACTTTGCTAGTCACAGCGAAAAAATGGAGTGAATAAAATGCAAGTGTCAGTGCAATGCCATAAATGAGCGACAACGACATGATTAATTCAGAAAAATGCATAATCACTTTATTATTATCACCATTCAAAACATACACTATTAAAAGCAGGTAGTAACTAACAGAAAAAGAAACTACAGATGCAAATGCTATAAAAGCTTGAGAACTGCCAAATGCTGAGGCGCCCGCCTGTCTGAACCACTGGCTTTTGCTGGGGAATGCCCTTCTGAGTCTACGAGCTTAGACAGCTGAGCGGTTGGGGATGAACAAACAGAAATCCTTCTCGAAAGGAAATGCGATCCTGATCAATCAACTGCTGTACCTTTGCCTGAAATGCTTTACAATCTTCCGTCGAATGCCCCGGAGAGCCACCATGATAACCACACTGAACGTGGGGATTGTACCCAGGAGGGTAAGGTTCTGGAACTGGCTTAAGAGCTTTAGGCTCCACCAAAGACTTCTGAATCAAAGATGGTAGCAACTGGCTGTACGGCATCGGCACTGGGTGAAAAGGAGCATTCCTCCGTTCCAAATTGTTACGAGGTTTGTTCTGATTCTGACGTTGACTCTGATAACCTCGGCCACGAGTTCGCTGATTTGCAATGGAAGCGACATAAGATTCCTGATAGGGTGCCCCAGGCACGGCTGTCTGTTCAGTATAACAAGCCACGGGAGGTACTGATCTCTGATAAGATGATGAGCCAACAAAATTTACTGATTCGCTTCGAGGATATTCAATCTTTGGCATGACTGAGTTGATCACAACTTCTTCTTCACTCTGATAGTCACAAGGGTATTCAGTTTCCTCAGCTTGATCATATGAAGTAATCTGAATTTTCCCCATTCTTATGGAGTACTCAAGGCGTTCTCCTAATGCTACCACGTCAGAGAAACTTGCCGGAACTCCGAGCAATCTTTTGAAGTACGGATATTGTAGGGAATCCACAAACATGCTTGCCAGCTCTTGGTCTAACAGCGGGGGACGCACTTTAGCAGCAAATTCTCTCCATCTCTGAGCATATCTCCTGATAGGTTCATTGATCTCTTGAGACAACTCTTGCAAATGCATGCGATAAGGAGCAATATCTAGGTTGTAATCATACTGCTTCAGAAAAGCTCTGGCTAAATCCATCCATGATTGAATCTGATTCCTCTCTAACTGCATATACCACCTCAAAGATGCCCCAGTCAGACTATCTTGAAAGCAATGAATCATCAACTTATCATCTCGTGCAAACGCAGTCATTCTTCGACAGAACATCATCAAATGCAGCTTTGGACAACTATCTCCCGTGTACTTCTCAAATTTCGGCACTTTGAACTTGTAAGGCAACACCAGGTCAGGAACCAAACACATGCCTACAGCATCCAGGTTGACAGCATCTTTGGCTTTCAAAGCTTTCATTTGCTCTTCCAACACTCGGACTCTTCTAGCCTTTTCGAGAGCTCCTGGATCTACCATCCTGGCTATCGGGATATCTCTTCGGTAATTCATCACAGGGAACGCAACACCTTGATTGTTGACAGGAGGAGGACGCTCATTCTGGGCAACAAACTGCTCATGTCGATCTCGGTTCTCAACAGAAGGCTGTACAACTTGGTCTGCAGCAACGTTGTTCACTTGCGGGGAATCTTCCATGGAATCATACAGAGGGTTGGACGCCATAGTGAACCCTGTCAAGGTGTTAGGAGACTGGAAATTGCCTTCAGACATGGCTACCAATAATCTTCAGCTGACTTCGACACTTGATTCTGCTCAAATCTACTCAACCCCTAGGTAGGTCTTCTGACAATCAACAGCTGCTCAATCCAAACTCCGGGTAATCACCTTCAGGAAACAAAGGCCGGATCAGAACTCTGGCTAGCTGGAGGATGATATGCAATGCAACACTGATATGCATATGATATGCAAAATGCAGCAAACAATGGGACCACAGCCCCCACACAAAATCTGAATACTGCTGCGCTGCTGACGGAGACGCTCTCTGAAGAGAAGACCAGAATAACGGGTAGGTTGGAAGTCAAGTTTCCTGCAAAACCCCCCCCCCCCCCTCACAGGTATGGACCTATATCTGACAAGGTACGGCATCCTATGCGGTCGTCAGCGTCACAGACTTTCATGAGGAATGATACGATTCCCAGAAGGAGTGGCATCGTCATCTCATGAAGAGGCCTCACTTAGCTGACTTCCAATTGATCGGTTCCCAGAGTCGACAATCCTCACGTCTGGACTCCCCTCAGATCCTCAGGACCGGAAAGGAGCACCTCTGCGAGAACCTCGTCCGAGTGCGAATTTTCGTAGGGAACTGCGCCTGCTCAGCAGACAGGTTCGTCTACTACTTCTCCGCAACTATATCTAGGTGTATACTCATACTCGAGCCCAGGTCCGGCTTATCTCAATCATAGAATACCCGTAACACCCCAACAGCAACAGATAATATCGATAAATAAGCACCTAATAGACAAGCAAACAAGCGCTAGGATTGACTCTCTCTTAGGGGACGTTGGATCCCACATGCATGGGGAACTATCGCAGTCCCCAGCAGAGTCGCCAGCTGTCGCTACTGCGAAAATCGGCGCCGGCTGACAGAAGAGTCGCCACCGTGCGTTATTTATCCCTCAGAGCGGGAAAGGAAACGCTCGAAGTAAACCTCGCAAAAAACGGGGAAAAGGTATGGTCATCGCAACCATAGCCTGGGTTCGGGAGTCGGTTACGCAAGGGGAAGGTATTAGCACCCCTCACGTCCGTCGTACTCGACGGGATCCACGCTTGCTTGGGTTGTCTACTGGATGCAAAACAATCTATCTACGGCTGCTAAATCTAAACGGAAGGGAATTGACTCGATAGAGCATCGCACTCTATGCCTACGTATTCTCAAGAGAGAAAGTCAGAGTCAACGTAGTTCGGGACTACAGGGAAAATTGGCTCGCCAAGACATCGCGTCTTGTGCCTACGTACTTCCACTGGATGGAAGATCAGAGCTTTACGTAGTTCAGACTAACTACGGCTAAACAAACATTCTCACACAGCAGTGAGAAAAACAACTGGCTTCACAGGGTCGGGAACCTATGGTCAAAACTATGGCTGAGTCTCAAATGCACTCGGGCAAGAGAGAAAAAGGGGTACTCAATTAATTGTCAGCGGGAATGTCTCGATCGCACAGCCGCGAGAGAACAACAAAGTCAGTCGTTAGTGTGCTCGCTAGGATATCGCATCCTATGCCTACATATCTTCGTCTGGTACGAAGAATCAGAGCAGCTGTAGTTCGGCTACTATCGGACCACAGCTCAAATCTCGTTTTATTCATCTCTGAAAAATGATTACAATGAGTTGAATACTGAAATAAATCTCCTAGGAAACGCTATCCTATTCTATCTTGAAAAATCGACTGAAAATAGCCCCCTAACAAATGGGCCTCTAATTCTATCCTAAAAGTCGGAAAATAATCCCTATGAAAATATCCCTAAAAGAAATGCTTGAAAAATATTAAATCGAAACTTTAATATTTTTTCTTTTTTCTCCTTTTCTTTTCTCCTATTTTTCTTTTCTCAAAAATATTTTCTTTTATTTTTCACAATATTTTTCTTCATATTTTTTTCAATATTTTCTTTCCATATTTCTTTTTCTTTTCTTTTTCAAATATAAACTCTTTTCTTTTTCCAAATATATTTCTTCTTTTCTTTTTTTCTCTTTTTTAATATATTTCTTCTTTTCTATTTTTCTTCTTTCTTTTTTTCAAATGTATTTTTCAAATCTTTAAAAGGAATAAAAAAATACAAGAAAATGGGGCTGGGGGTGTACACTGTTATACAGGGGGGAGTTTAACAAGAAAATAAAAAATCCACACTGATTGGGCCCAGCCCAGTCTTCTTCAGCAAAAACGCAGGGGGGTATGGGGTAGTGGAATGGGTGTTGGCAAGAACAATTGGGGCCCAGGCCCGGTCTCAGCCAAAAAAGTGAGGGGCGAGAGGTGCCAAAAAAAATGGTTTGGGCCAGGCCCAATCTTCTTCCATCCTCTCTCTCCATTCTCAAGTTCTGAAGAAACAAACCCTAATCTCCTTCCGCCGCCGCAGACCTCAATCCCCTCCGTCTCCATCCTTCGTCTCTCCCAAACCCCCTCGTTTCTCTTTATTCTTCCTCCGTTCTTCCTCTCCTTTTCCTTCAATCTTCCTTCGTTCTTCCTCTCAAACCTGAAGAACCATTAAAGTTTCTGGATGAAGGTGTTCTTGAGTTGTTGATTGATGATCTGAAGAACAACAAGCAAACTCTGGAAAACGCGGGAGATTTGTTCTTCGTGAAGATCTTGTTTGAAGGCGCGATGAACAAATCTGGAGATTTCTTGAACGCATCTTGAAGGTTGTTGAAGTAATGAAGCTGGACCGGAGGTTTCTTCTGACGATCGTTGATGAACAAACTGGAAATTTGTTGAAGTCCTTGTGATGTTGATAAACTTTGATGATGGAGATTCGTTGAAGGTTGAGCTTCTGAGATTCTCTGTTGAAGGTGAATTTCTGGAAAGATAATTGTTGAACTGGAGAGTTGGAGATCTGATGGATGACGAACATGATGATGGAGATTCTTCCTTCTGATGATGATGGAGTTCGTTGATGCGTGGAGATGAGGATGAGGTTCATCGTTCTGATGGAGTTCTCTGGAGAATCGGTGATGGATGAATGATGATTCTGGTAATTGATGATGTTGAAGAACTTTGCTGGAAATTCGTTGAAGCTCTTGAAGATGTTCTTCGGGAAGGTTGAATTTCTGGGATTCTGGGTTTGATTGATGAAGATCTGGGGAGGTTGACGATGAAGATTCATCGTCTCTTGATGATTTTCTGGAGTTTGTTGGTGGAGGCGATGGAGGTTGGTGGATCGGTTGAAGGAGAAGGGATGAAGGTGGTGGTGACGTTGGGAAGAAGACGAAGGTTAGGGAGGATGTGGATGGAGGTCAGGGATGAAGGTGAACGGAATCTGGGCTTGGAGGGAGTTCCGGCGACGTCACGGTTGCCGCCGGCCATGCAGGCCGGCCGGAGGTGCGTCTCCGGCGTGATGCTGTGAGGCTTACACGTGGTTGCACGGTGGAGGGAGTGTGTGCATGCCTGCCACGTGTGGGCTAGCGTGGCTGAGAGAGAGAGAGGGTCGGTGATACGTGGCGTGCGTGAATCTTGCAGCGTGGGGCCTCTCTGTTATTACACGTGTTGCTCGCTTGGCTTTATACTGAGTCTTCGCTGGATTGTTCTGGCGACTTCTGGAGCTAGCTGGAATCTGGTGGAATACCCTGGATCTTTGCTGAACGAATTGTGGGCCTTTTTCTGGACATTTGGACTCCTTTGGATATTCTGGACAAAAACTTCATTAGTGGGCCTGCGAAAACTGAAGCCCAATCGCAAATGAAAAAAACTGCAACAAACTGAAAAACAATATTAAAACTAATTCACTTAATCCTATTTAATTAAACCAATAAACCCCTAATCTGAAAATTAAACTAAATCCCTATTAACTCTAAAATTCAAATTAACTCCTAATTAAAACTCTAAAAAATCTCTAATAAATTCTAAAAAAGACTATTATTTATTTAAATCTATGAAAAATCTATTAAATCCTAATATTCAAAAAATCTATTAATTTTCTAAAAGAAAAATCTTATTTATCCTATTAAGAAAATGATAAAAGAAATCTATATTCTTTTATTTATTTATCCTATTATTAAAAAAAATGAAGCCTATTTATTTTTAATAAAGCTATTTAATTTTTTACCAAATCTCAAAGGATTAAAAATATCTAAAAAGAATTAAAACTATTTAAAATCCTATTAAATCCTAAAAATTGATTTAAAAGCTATTTAAACCCTAAAAAATCCTATAAAAATCCAGAAAAATCATAATAATTCCGAGAGGGACAAAATGAGCACCGAACGACACAAAAATAATCGGTAAAAATAAACGGGCACCGAAATATCCCAAAAATCGATTCTACTGATTAAAACTGATAAAAACACCTGAAACACGAGACGGGAGCTGTGATCCCTGATAAAATCAAAACAAATGAACAATGCAATGTATGCGATATGCAGATGCGAATGCGGTTATGCGTCGAAACATCGAGCCAAATGCGAGACCCGGTTGGTCAAATTTTGGGGTGCAACATCAATCTCAGACTTCCTCTAAAACATCAACTATTCAGAAACTCATAAACCCACTCCCAAATCAAGCCCCTCAACGAACAAATCTGACCCATTTTGTCCTCAGGCCCTCAAACTTCGGTCGGAATCACTCTACCCATTTTCGGTGGATCCACCACACACCAACCTCGCCTTTCGCCACAATCACGAACCCAACCATCGTCCACCATTAACCCCAAAAATCATAACAACCAAATCGGAAATCCATTTTCGCACAGCCAAAGAGTCAAACGGACAGAGAGGAGGTTGGGAGTTTGAAACCGCGAATGAAAAATGGAGAAAGAAAGCAATTGACAGAGAGGGTAACGAAACAGTGAGAGAGAGATTCAAAGCGGAGAACGAGTGAGTGAAGGATTTTGATTTGGGATCCAATTTTTTTTTTCTGTTTTTGTCAATGTATCGTTTTATTTTTTTATTTTATTTTTTTATTATTTATTTCATTTAAATTATTTGGGTTGCTAGTAATGGGCTGATGAAGCCTTTGGTTGAAGCTCATCTGTTCACCCCCCGTTTTCATTTCCCTTCCCCTTTTACGGGTTCTGCTGAAGGGTGATGGGCCCTCAAGGCCCAAAGGATCCCTTGTTGTTTTGTTTTCATACACCCGCTGGATTTGTACATACCCCCCTGTTTCATTTATATCTTTTTAAAAAAAATGATGTTTTATTGTTAATGTTTTCTTTTATAATTTTGTATAAACATATTGTATTATATTTCTATATTAGTTTTAAAACGAATTTTATTATATTATGTATGTAGTTTTTATAATATTATTTTCTTTTAAATTTATAATGTTAGAAGTATATGGTTTTTTAAAGTTGATTTTTACTACGCATTTGTTATTGGGCATCTTTTCGCCGTTTTGCGGTCGATGACGAGACTTCCACCGTTTAACCGTCACATTAGTGGCGTGAAACAAAGGATCCGAGACCACCTTTGTTCTATCGATTTTATTTCGGTAAACTAACATTAAATTTAATTTCTGTCAAATATTATTCGTATTATTTCATATTATCATATTTATTCATATTATTTATTATCATATCTCATTATTCATACTCATTCACCCATATTCGAAAATACCTAATAAATTATCGAAACTCCTAAAAGCCAAAATGGTGGACTGTTGTATCATTGGTTATTTGCAGGTATCTTAATTTTAAGTCGTGCCCGACTTTGCTCAAGGCGTAGTTTAGGACACTAATGCACACACACGGCTTTCTCTTGGGCTACCTGACAATGAGACCCCTTTATTTCGTGCAATCCCGTGTAACTTACATGTACCCCTCTCCCATGCCGATGTATGTTTCGCATTTCTTTGATTATTGGTTTATCTCCTAGGAGCACCCATAGGGACTAGAGCAGATTCAAACTATTTTCAAACTGATTCTCGATTCATCATCGAGCCATTTTCAAACCCTTGTAAGTCGAGTGCTCATACGCATTCACCATCAACCTATTACAACTCGACCCTTGATGCGTAAGTCAAGTCGGTCTCTTTTTTCAAACAATTTCATTTTCAACACGCTTTGCACGCGATAATAAGTCAAACCCTTGATCCAACGTCAAGCGGATTTTCGAAACAAACCATCAATAAATTAACAACTATTTAATTCTTTTCAAGGTGTAAAGAGTAGGTTCAATTCTTTGATCTTGCTTTCAGTTGTTTACATGCGAGTTGTCTTATTCGGCTGTGAACAATTGACGCCTCTAAATAACATTAGCAACTCGACATCGTTCAACTATTTCCAACTCAAACAACTTTCCTTTCACGATGAAAAAGAGAGTGTTCCAAGTCTTTGGTTCGCTCTCCCGGTCATTTAGAGTTTGAGAAGTCTTTCTTAAGCTTCAAGTAATCGTCATCATTTCAACCTCATCCTTTCAAACACAACTTCTCTTACGATGAAAAAGAGAGTGTTCCAAGTCTTTGGTTCGCCCTCCCGATTATTTTGGTCCGAGAAATCTTTCTTAAGCTAAAGTAATCGTCATCAGTTCAAACACCATTCAAACATAACATTATTCTTCAAGATGAAAAAGAGAGTATTCCAAGTATTTGGTTCGCTCTCCCGATTACTTGGGTACGAGAAGTCTTTCTTAAGCTTCGAGTAATCGTCATTCGTACCCATTTCAAACCAATTCAATCCAGTTCCTTTCGTGGTCGTTACCATAAACTACGGACGCTCTGATTCTTCATTCATTCTTGAATGTAAGATACGTAGGCACAAGATTGCGATGATCTTGGCGAGCACAATCCCCTTCATCTTCCATTTCCCCCCATCCTTTCCCGTAGTCGAACTACGATGCTCTGATTTCTCATTCTCGTCCGAATGAGCATACGTAGGCACAAGTGCCCCAATCCTTGGCGAGCACCCTATCTTCTAATCACCCCCTTTCCCCTAGTGTCTTATCCCTTTATAGTATCCTTTAGCATTTAGTAGTGAGAAGAAAATAATTAAGTTTAGCTAACATCCATCACAACTCGAATTAAGAGGTTCCCGTTGAGTACAACGAACGTGAGGGGTGCTAATACCTTCCCCTCACGTAACCGACTCCCGAACCCAGGAATATGGTTGTGACGGTCGTGTTCCTTCCGCGTTTATGTGATTTTCTCGATATTTTCCTCTCCCGTTCGTTCGGGAAAAATAAAGTTCGGTGGTGACTCTGTCGAATCGCATTTCCGCGCCTTTCGCGCGAGGGTCGTATGTTCGAATGAATTTTCGAGGTGCGACAGGCTCGCATGGCCCAATTCATGGAACTGATGCAGACTATTGCTAGTGGACAGGAACAGTTGAGAACTTTGGTCCAGCCGTTGATAGCACGGGTTGATGAAGACGTTGTTTTGCACGGAGGAGCTGGTGTTGTTCCTCCACCGATTGGCGGAGCTATTCCTCAGGGTATTCCTACTGTTGTTGTACCTCCGGGCAGAGCAGTTGCGAATGAGAATGGTAATATTGATGGTAATGGAAGCGTGTGCGCTATGCATGGGGTTGCTGGTCCTCATTGGGAAGATAATCAAGATGATATATTTTTTGTGAAATATATAGAGGGTGGTTTACCGACTAAAGCTTACCGAAGGTTTAAACTGATTGAGGAAAAGATGAAATCGTTTGAGAATCAAAACACTTTGGGCCTTGATATGTCTGATATGGGTTTGGTTCCTGGGGTCAAGATTCCTCCCAAATTCAAGGTGCCCGATTTTGATAAGTACAAAGGGATGACTTGTCCCAGAGTGCATATTCGGGCGTATTTCAGAAAGATGTATGCTTATTCAAGTGATGAAAAGCTGCTAATGCATTTCTTCCAGGATAGTCTGGCAGGGGCTTCTTTGGAATGGTATATGGGGCTTGAGAGAACCCATATCCGCAGCTGGAAAGAATTGGCCAAGGCTTTTGTGCGTCACTATCAATATAATAGTGATCTGGCACCAAATCGGGTACAATTGTAGAGTTTGTCACATAAAAATTCTGAGAGTTTTAAGGAATACGCCCAAAGATGGCAAGATCTGGCTGCAAGGGTGCAACCTCCTTTGGTTTAAAGGGAGTTGATCGACTTATTCCTGGCTTCGTTACCTGGCGTGTATTTTGAGAAGTTGATAGGCTGCATGTCTGTAGGGTTTTTTGATCTGGTGATCGCTGGTGAGAGATTGGAGAGTGGAATCAAGTCTGGTAAGATTCCGAATGGTGGTGGATCCTCGTCGGGAGGAACGAAGAAGCCATATTCTGCAAACCCTAAGAGAAGGGAGGGGGATGCAAATGCTGTTTCTCACAAGGGTAAAGGTAGAGTTCAGTCCCGTTATCCTCAACAAGTCGCTACAGTAGATATCCTGGCTGCAGCTCATCCGCAAGCCAATGTTCAACGACCTTATGCTGCCAGACAAAGAACGGCTAATAGGCAGTTTGCAAATCCTCTGATGCCGTATTCTCAGTTGTTATAATGGTTGCTGCAATTGCAACTAGTTCATAAGAGGACCTTGGCTCCTCTCACTGGTCCGCCACCTGCTGGGTACGATGCGAACGCTCATTGCGAGTTTCATTCGGGTGCTCTACGGCACGATATTGATCATTGCAAAGCTTTCAAGCATAAAGTACAGGACTTGCTTGATTCCGAAGCTATCAATTTCACCAACGAGGGGCCTAATGTGACTCAAAATCCGATGCCAAATCATGCTGTGGCCGGAGCCAATGCCATTGTTGAGGGGGAGAAATTGAATCTGATAACTGAGGTTGAGGATTTGAAGACTCCACTGGGTTTTGTGAAGGCTAGCTTGTTGAAGAAGGGGGTGTTTCCTGGTTATTCTGCTGACTGCTCAGAATGTGAAGCGTAACCTGAGGGTTGTGGTCTTTTGAAGAAGGGTATTCAGAGAATGGTTGATGAGGGTTGTTTGCAATTTGATAGATTCGTGAAAGAAGACGTCGAGAATGAAGTGAGTGATGATGGAAATGAAGTTGCTATGATTTCCATTCCATACCGGACTATCAATATTTCAGCGCCTGTTGGGCCAGCTTCGGTTACCATTGTTGTACCTGGACCCATGCCGTACGAGAGCACTAAAGCTATCCCATGGAATTATGGGGGAGAGGTGTTCTGTAACGGGAAGAAGCAAGAATGGACAGAGTCGGTAAGCAGAAGTTCGTCGGTTGAGAACATAGTTGGTGCCGGAGGTATCACCAGAAGTGATAGGGTCCTTTCTCCATCAGAGGTTAATGCTGATAAGAATAACAATGGTAAGCGTAAGGTTGTGATTGAAGAGAATTCCCAACCCTAGGTTGTTACTGATGATCTTTCAAAGGATGCGGAGGAATTTATGAGGTTAATTCGGAAGAGTGACTACAAAATTGTGGATCACTTGAATCATATTCCTTCGAAGATATCTATCCTATCATTATTGATGAGTTCAGAGGTGCATCGCAATGCTCTACTGAAAGTCTTGAATGCAACATACGTACCTCAAGAGATTTCTGTCAATCAGTTGGAAGGGGTAGTAGCTCATGTGAATGTCGGTAATGGTCTCGGCTTTACTGATTTGGATCTGACTCCTGCTCGGAGGAACCATAATTGTGCTTTGCACATATCTTTGGAGTATAGAGGATCTTTGATGTCACATGTCTTGGTTGATACAAGATCATCCCTCAACGTGCTTCCGAAGAAGGCGTTGATGAAGTTGGATATTCAAGGTTTGTTGTGCACGCCAAGTGATTTGGTCGTGACGGCTTTCGATGGATCTAAGAGATCAGTGTTTGGAGAAATCATGATGCCTATTCAGATACGACCGAATATCTTTGATGCAACTTTCTATATTATGGATATTCAGCCAGCATACAGATGTTTGCTTGGCCGACCTTAGATACACTCTACTGGGGCAGTCACCTCAACGTTGCATCAAAAGCTGAAATACATGGTGGAAGGAAAGATAGTCACGGTATGCGGTGAAGAGGACATTATGGTTAGCCATTTGTCATCCTTCAAGTACGTGGAAGTGGATGGTGAGATCCATGAAACACTCTTCCAAGCATTCGAAACAGTTCAGATTCGGGGGAAGTCTCCTGTAGAAGCCAAAGGCCCAGAGGTTTCGATGTCGTCACTCAAGGAAGCTCGTGCTATCGTAGAATCCCGCTCGTCTCAGAAGTGGGGCCAAGTTATCGATGTTCATGTCAAGCAGGACAAGTTTGGCCTGGGATACAAACACTCTTGTTCTTCTCAGACTCCGAGGTACAGGGGACCTGTGCAGTTCACTAGCAGTGGTGTGATATTTGACATGATTAATGTCGTTGAAGACGATGAAGGGGACAGTGACTGCGACATGGATGCCTGGATTCGTCCATGTACTCCCGGCCAGAAGCTGTGCAATTGGACTACCGAAGAAGTCATTCATGTTACTGCTACAGAGTAATGTTCATTGTTTTGATTATGTTCAGTCCTACGTTCTGTCCAAGACGTAATGATCCGTTTGTGGGGCCTTCTTGTTATTCGCAATTTATCATTAAATAAAAGACGTTTCGCATTCAAATAATATGATCCCTGTTTTTCTTGTTTTTGTTTTGCATTTATATTAAACAGAAAATGGCAATGTGTTTTGTTTGTTGCATCGCATAATAAACAAAACATCCTCATGCAGGTCTCTTCTATTAGATGCCATCGATTCAGGTTCGGCTATGACTTCGTATAATCCTATTTATCAAGCTGAAGATGAGACTGATGAAGACTGTGAATTACCCGAAGAGTTAGCCAAACTTCTCAAGCAAGAGGAAAGGGTCATTATGCCTCATCAGGAAGATATTGAGATTATCAATCTGGGTACCGAGGATGATAAGAAAGAGGTTAAAGTTGGGGTTGCATTAGAAGACAGTGTCAAGAGAAGATTGGTTGAAATGCTTCGTGAGTATAAGGATATCTTCGCTTGGTCTTACCAAGACATGCCTGGGTTGGATACAAATATTGTGGTACACCGATTACCTCTCAAAGAAGAATGCTCGCCAGTCAAGCAGAAGTTGAGACGGACAAGGCCTGACATGGCAGTCAAGATCAAAGAAGAAGTTCAGAAGCAGCTGAATGCTGGGTTTCTTGCTGTCACGAATTACCCTCTGTGGGTCTCTAATATTGTTCATGTACCTAAGAAGGATGGAAAGGTCAGGATGTGCCTTGATTATCGAGATCTGAATAAAGCGAGCCCGAAAGACGATTTCCCGCTCCCCCACATCGATGTGTTGGTCGATAACACCGCTCAGTATTCTGTGTTTTCGTTCATCGATGGCTTCTCTGGGTATAACCAAATTAAGATGGCCCTAGAGGACATGGAGAAAACTACTTTCATCACACCGTGGGGGACTTTTTGCTATAAGGTGATGCCCTTTGGATTGAAGAATGCAGGGGAAACTTATCAGCGGGCAATGGTCACTTTGTTTCATGACATGATTCATCATGAGGTTGAAGTCTATGTTGATGACATGATAGCAAAGTCACAAACGGAGGAGGGACATCTGGTCGATCTTCTGAAATTGTCAAGTGCACCTACGGGGTGAGATCTGGAAAGTTATTGGGTTTCATTGTTAGTGAAAAGGGTATTGAGGTAGATCCTGCCAAAATAAGAGCTATACAAGAAATGCCTAAGCCGACAACGGAAAAAGAGGTTCGTGGTTTTCTGGGGAGATTAAACTACATTGCAAGGTTTATATCTCATCTTACAGCCACTTGTGAACCGATATTCAAATTGCTAAGAAAAGATCAAACAATCAGGTGGAATGAAAATTGTCAGAAAGCATTTGAAAGAATAAAAGAATATTTGCAGGAACCTCCAATACTCATGCCTCCAGTTGCAGGGAGACCACTAATCATGTATCTCACGGTTCTTGAGAATTCAATGGGATGTGTGCTCAGTCAACAAGACGAGTCAGGTAGAAAAGAGCATGCCATCTACTACCTGAGTAAGAAATTCACTGATTGTGAGTCGAGATACTCGATGCTGGAAAAAACATGTTGTGCACTCGCTTGGGCCGCTAAGCGTTTGAGACAGTACATGTTAAAAGACACAACCCTATTGATTTCGAAGATGGACCTGATCAAGTATGTCTTTGAAAAACAGGCACTCTCCGGAAGGATTGCCCGTTGGCAAATGATGTTAACAGAGTATGATATTCAGTATGTTTCCCAGAAAGTCATTAAGGGAAGCGTCCTGTTGGAATATCTAGCGGAACAGCCGATTGAGGATTATCAGCCGATGAAGTTTGACTTTCCAGACGAAGATGTCATGTTTTTGAAAGCGAAAGATTGTGATGAGCCTTTACCTGACGAGGGTCCTAAGAGGGGATATCAGTGGAAACTGGTTTTCGATGGAGCGGTAAATTCATATGGTAATGGAATCGGTGCGATCATTACTACTCCTCACGGTTCTTATATGCCATTCACCACCCGATTGACATTCGCCTGCACCAATAATGAAGCCGAGTATGAAGCTTGTATTATGGGTTTAGAAGATGCCGTTGATATGAGGATCAAGAATATGGATGTATACGGTGACTCAGCGTTAGTCGTTAACCAAATCAAAGGAGAATGGGAAACTCGTCAGGCCAACCTGGTGCCTTATAGAGATTATGCAAGGAGACTGCTGCCTTTCTTCGATAGAGTTGATTTCCATCATATGCCGAGGACTGAGAATCAGATGGCAGATGCCTTGGCCATGCTAGCTTCGATGTACAAAGTGAATTTCTGGAATGAAACTCCTGCTATCACCATCATGCGTCTTGATAGACCTGCTTTTGTGTTTGCTGTTGAGAAAGCAGTCGATGGAAAGCCTCGGTATTTCGATATCAAGCATTTTCTCAAGACTCAGGAGTACCCATCTAGGGCATCCAACAAGGATAAGAATACTCTGAGGAGGTTATCGGGTAATTTTATCTGAACAAAGACGATGTGCTTTACAGGAGAAATTTCGACATGGTCTTGCTGCGTTGTGTGGATGAACTTGAAGCAAACCTGTTGATGGAGGAAGTCCACGAAGGTTCATTTGGCACTCATGCCAGTGGACATGCAATGGCTAGAAAATTATTGAGATCTGGGTATTATTGGATGACTATGGAATCTGATTCTTTCAAATACGCCAGAAAGTGCCATAAATGCCAAATTTATGCGGATAAGGTGCATGTGCCATCGGATCCTCTGAATGTGTTGACATCTCCTTGGCCTTTTTCCATGTGGGGAATCGATGTGATTGGAAAGATCGAGTCGACTGCTTCTAATGGGCATCGCTTTATTCTGGTCGCGATTGATTACTTTACGAAGTGGGTAGAAGCAGCGTCCTTTACCAATGTCACGAAGCAGGTGGTAGCCCGATTCATAAAGAAGGACATCATTTGTCGTTATGGAATTCTTGAGAGAATCATTACTGGTAATGGTTCGAATTTGAATAACAAAATGATGAAGGAACTGTGTCAGAGTTTCAAGATTGAACATCACAATTCTTCTCCATATCGTCTGAAGATGAATGACGTTGTTGAGGTAGCTAATAAGAATATCAAGAAGATTGTGCAGAAGATGGTTGTGACCTACAAAGACTGGCATGAGATGTTGCCTTTTGCTCTTCACGGTTATCGTACTTCGGTGCGTACATCAACCGGGGCAACTCCTTTCTCACTAGTGTATGGTACGGAAGCGGTCCTACCATTAGAAGTGGAGATTCCTTCTTTAAGGGTATTGTCAGATGTAAAGCTTGACGAAGTCGAGTGGGTGCAAACCAGGTTGAATCAGCTGAGTTTGATTGACGAGAAGAGATTGACGTCCATTACGCATGGCCGAGTGTACCAGAGTAGGATGAAGAAAGCCTTTGATCAGAAAGTGCGTCCTCGGTGCTTCTAGACAGGTAATTTAATGTTGAAAATGATCCTTCCTCCTCAGACAGATCACAGGGGAAAATGGACTCCTAACTATGAAGGTCCGTATGTGGTAAGAAAGGTTTTCTCTGGCGGAGCCTTATTACTATCTACCATGGATGGTGAAGATTTTTCGTCCCCTGTGAACCTGGACGTGGTTAAGAAAATACTTTGCTTAAAAGAGACCCGCTGGACACAAAAAGAAAAGTCCAGGCAAAAATGGGGCATCCCAGCGAACCATAAAAAGAAAAGGTTCGGGCAAAACCTAGGGATAAAAGAAAAAAGAATGAACCCGCAAAGTTGAAAACCTGAAAAGGCAACTTTGGCAAAAATGGGTATCCCGGTGGATTGAAAACCCAAAAGTGCGGTCCAGGCAAAAGTAGGGATTTAAAAAGCAAATGATCACGGTCTGCATTCGATCTATAAGCTTGTGAGCAGTTATCCCGAAGGAAAGGAATCAGTACAGTCAGTCTCGTCAGAAGACAAAACGTGGGGAACATTGAAGACATACAAGTCATAGCCGAATCGACACATGGTGGTTGTCTGTTTCCACATTGCCGACATTTTTATTTTATTTGTTTTCTTGTTTTGAGCAATTACCTCTTTTCAGGAATTGCATATGAATTGTAATTTGCCTATTTACAGGCCTTTCATCAATAAAGTATTCACTTCAGTCAAAGAGCTTTGTTTTTTCCTTGTTCGTTTTACCGTTTGTTTGCGAAATATCTGTTATTTTGATAAACATTGCAGGTAAAAACAAGAGGCTGTACAGAGCATAACGAAAGCGCTGACTTTGCTTGAGCGGCAAGTATCATGGATGGTAACTGAGGTAACCATTTCACATATAGAACATTCTTGGTGTTTTCGTTGTTGCAGGTCAGCAGGGTTATCCTCAGTCGAGTGAGATTTCCTTATCCTCGATGGTTCAAAGATCGCAGCAAGTGGCAGTTGTTGTCAGCCGGGTATTCTCAGCAGGTTAAGTTTGATACCTCCGGAAGAATGGACTTATTCCCAACAGGTTGAATGCAGTCAGGCATGAGCAACGAGGATGTTTGCTTCCCCATAATAGAGATTTTGCTTCCCTAGAGAAGTGGTCATCTCCTTTCCCTGGTAGAGTTTTTTCCTCTCCCCGGCGGAGTTCGATTATCAAGTTTGAAGTGTTGTATCTCCCGCAGAACAAAGCTTTGTCTTCGTGAGAAAGTGAGTCCCCAGCAGGGTGGAGTCCGTTTCTAGCAGAGCAGGATAGAAGTGGATCCCTCGGCGGCAGGGTGGTTGGTAAACCAGTTTTCTTCTCCAGCGGAGGCAACGTCAGTGACGCCCTTTCCCAACGAAGTCGGTATTCAGGATTTTCTCTAGCAGAGCGCAGTGCTGATTTCCTCGACAGAGTAAGTGGTGGAACAGGAGTGTGGGATTTCCCTATTAGAATGAAGTTCCTAGTAGGAGTATCTGATATTCCTCAGTAAAACAGGTTGATACTTGATGTAATCCCAAGCAGAGGGGATTCTTTCCCAAGCAAGATAGAGTTTCTGGGATGCCAGTCAGGGCTGATTTCCCGAGCGGAGTAAAGTCAATCTCGGTGGTTGAGCGTATTTCTCCCGCAGAGTCGGTTCCCTCAACAGAAGGGGTTTTAAGGTTGTTTCTCAGTCGGGCTTTTCGATTTCCCAGAAGAGTTGTATTCTGGAGGGCCATCCAGGGCATTTTATCAGCAGGATATGATTTGATCCCCAGCGGAGTGGATTTTTTGTTCTTGAAAGAGCAGTATGCTAAGTTTTGTTCCGAGAGGCCGTCCCGAGCTTGTTTTCCCAGTAAGTCTAGTTTGCTGGCATATGCCAACTATCTGTGGCAGGATTGTTCTCTCTCCCCGGCAGAGTGGGTATCTTATCTCCCTGGCATTTATTTTGCTAGGGTGGTTCTTTTGCATTTGCATTTTGCATTAGCATCCTCCCAAATGCGTAGCATTTCCATTTCGTATGGAGCATTACGCCATTTTCAAACATACGCATGTGAAACATAAGTCAGGTTGTTATCTTTGTGTTTCAGGTGTATTCCCCAGAGAATTGATCTTTTTGCCCTTGGTATCTAGACCATGGTAGCTTCCGTTAGCCCGCGTGGTATCCAGACCCCAGCTTACATTATTCCCCAACAGTATCATCGGGTTTCAGCTGATTATGTTGTTTTGGGACTCATTTGGTAGTCAGACCATGAGGAGTATTTGTGATGAATGTCCCTGTCCGTCGAGTGTCCAGACGCCGGTCAGTCCCCAGTTGTTGATGTTTTTCTCTTTCCGTCGAGTGCCCAGACTCCGGTAAAGGCAGTTGTGGTATTCAGACCATGAGGATGTTAGACATGTTTTCTTTTTCTGTTGAGTATTCAGATTCTGGTCCATATCGTTGAGTGTCTAGACTCCGGCAAACCTCCGATTGCAGAAGTTTGTTCCTGTGTCATCGAGTATCCAGGCTCCGGCAGACTTCATTGATTTCTTTTGTCCGTGCAGTATGCAGACTCCGGCAGTTAGAGATGGTATTTTTAAATTCACATGGTATCCAGACCATGGCAGTTTTGTTTAGCTCACATGGTATCCGGACCCCGACTTATGTTATTTTTCCCAGCAGTGTCGTCAGACATTGATGGGTGATAGCTTGGCAAATTCAAATGGTATTCATACTGTTGCACCCCAAAATTTGCCTAACTTTTTCCTTACCTAGCTTGTGTTTCATTGCATTCATTTTAGCATTTCATTTGCATTGCATTGACATGTGTGCAGGAGATCAAGAGGTATGATTACCAAAAAAAAGGGCTACACAAGACTATGAAGCTAGCTAAGAGGTTCATTCAAGTGTTCAAGGGTTGATATCCTCACCAGAGAAGTTAAAGATTCTCAGAGAAGTGGTTGAAGCCAAGTGTGTACATCTCATAACTTGAGAGTTGAGGGAGGTCCTTAGATGGTTTTGAACCCATGGGAGAGGACTTGAGACCTTGAGAGAGCTCATAAGAAGTATTGAAGTTCATTTTGAAGCCTAGACAGGTCATCATGTGAAGGATAAGGAGCTACTACCAAGATTGGTACAGCTAGGGTTTCATCTGGTCAACCTTGAGTCAACTGATGATTTGAAGAAGGTTGAGACCTAATTCCAAAGCCATGTGATCATGTATTGATGTATTAAGATGCCCAAGGGATGATTCCAAGGCCATCTCATCATGAATCAAGAGTGTGAGGAGTTCCTAAGCTAGGGTTGCTATGCTTGACAGTGTAAAATCCCCTGGTTTAGTACCTAACTTCAAGACCACATAACTTAAGACGTGATTTTCATATCACCTTGACCCCAACACGATTGTTGTAGATCATGATCATAGCTTTAATTTGAGTACTAGAAGTCCTTGATAGGGTTTATAGAACTCAAGTTATGAGTCAGACAAGTTACAGGTCATTAGAGGAATGTGAATTTAGGGCTTGAAAGTCAACCAACTTGCATGACATTTTGTACCTAGAAGGATGATTCTCATGAACTTTTGGCCAACACAAATGTTGTTCCTTATCTTATTAGCTTTATAGAAAGTACTAGAAGTCCATGATTGGATTTGTGTAACTCAAGTTATGAGCTTTACAAGATAAGGGTGTTTTGGGAATTTGGAATTATAGGTCATATTTGGTTATGGGTCAATTTCATCAACTTAGACACGTCAAATGGACTTTTGATAAACTTGAAAGTTGTTCAAAATTGTGTTATTTGTCTAACCATGTCCCAAAGATTCATTGATATAGATTGAATTGAGAAGTGTATGAAGAAAATTTGAAAAAAGATAATTTAAAGGCATTAAAAAGGAAAATTCAAAATAAACCGTAAGTGTTCAAGAAATGACTAGTTGGTACATATTTTGATTGGAAATAACATTTTGAACACAATGACATTGCTAGAAATCCATTTTGACACATAATTCATGGACTTTCATTTGGTTGCTTCATGATGAAGTTACACATCAAAGATTGACCATTGGATGAAATCAAGGAAGCAATCTGATCCATTCACATTCATGAGGTGTTATGCAAGCCATTTGAACAATAATGAAGCTGAAACAGAGCAAAATACACGAATGTTATGGAGAAGAAAGTGAGGAAAATCAAAATTTTGGATTGAGTGAATTGGGCCAGGAAATGATCCATAACTGTTCTATATAAGTTTCTGGGAAATTCCATAGCAAGGTTGGTGATTGGAGAAGCTTAGAATAGGTAAGAAGTACTTGAAAAAGTTGGTTAGAAGGTGAAAACCGTTTTCCATCTTAGAGGCCATTGCAGAGGAAATTGAAGTTTCAAGATTCTTCACCAAGCATCTCTGAACGATTCGGAGCAATATTGATCAAGAATTGAAGGCTGTGGCACTCTCTATCAAAGCTTAAAACAGGTTTTCATCTTTTCATTATCATGCTTGATTGAGACTGAGTTAAGTTAGAAATTGCATGTGGTTAAGTTAGTCTTGAACCCTAGATGAATTTAGGTATGATTTGGAGAGGTTTTGAGATGATTCTTGATGATGAGTGATTTGTTCAGAGGCGCGGTTAGGCTTGAATCTTGATGGATTTCAAAAATTGGATACATGTTTTTGATCAGGGAGAAGAGTAGAGTAGATCTATGGAAATAATTTGGAGTTTGATGACAATTGTTGAATTGGTGTTTTTTCTATTCGTCATCGTGTTTAGAGATTCATGGAGAATTAGGGTAAATGGAATAGAGATTCGTGATCAGTGAGAAATTTCAAGAAGAAATATGTCGGTTTCATTCAGTTTGGTGATGATTTGATTCTTGGTGGTGTTGGTGTCACCGGAGAAGACGACCAGAGTCTTCTCCGGCCACCGTGAGAGCTTCCCTCCCCTTTCAGTTTTCAAAAGGTAGAAGATAACATGTGGACCATTGATCTCATTTGAATTGGTTGACTGGGTCATGAGATCCAACGTGTAGAATTAAACCCTGCGAATGTTGACCTTGACTTGGAGAGTTGGCAAGACCTGGAGCCTTAGATCGTCATACTTTTCCAGCCAATGCACGTGATTAGACCACACCATAAGCCTGAGTCAACTGAACCACACTACATCCATGATCAAAATGCAGAGCTTAATTAAATGAGGTGGTGCGCGCTGGTCCTTTAGATGAGTGGATTGAATCATAGATCCAACAGCTATGATATTTTCTGAATTCTTGTATTTTCTTTTAATCATTTTTCATTTCTTTTAATTGATTTCTTCATCTAAAATTCATATTAATTAGAATATTGATCAGAAAATTATGGAAAAAATATGTGAGTGATCCTTGATTAATTTCTGATTTTTCTATGCTTTTGGATTTTATTTTTGTGTTGTTTTCAATTTAATTTCCATTTTTCTATTTTCATTAGTTCTTTTAATTTGGCATTTTTGTGTAGTTTACTTGATGATTTTATTACTAGTTCATGCTCTAGAATTTGATATTGATCTTTTCCTGGTTGGTAGTAGATACCTTGATAGGATTGTAGGATTTTATTTCTGTTTTTTAGATGATTCTAGCATAGTTTTGAACTATGTTTTCAGAGCTTTCCCCATTTGGCCTTTCCTTTGACACCTTTTAGTTTAGCCTTTAGAAAGGGACCATAAACTTTGAATTAGGACCTGATCTTTTTACCATAGGTTCTTAATACCTTTAGGACCTCTTATAATTTTTTTATAGATTTTTAGGAGTTGATTTACTATTTTAGTTAGATTTTACATCTAGGCTGTTTGTAGGATGCCTCTAGCATAGTACCTCCCATAGTTGAACTTCAAAAGTGACCTTTAGTTCATGATAAATTTCCAAACCTTTTCTGATGGTTTAGTAGACATGTTGATGCCTCTGTAGATTGAATCTTAAGGTTTAATTTGGTGCATTAGTTCCCTTTGGAGAGTTGCTTTTGGAGCTTGTGGAACTAGGGTTTTTAGAGCCTTTAGGAGTTTCTTCCTTTTTCATAATTGTGGTTTGCTTTGGTTTGCATTCCATTTTCTATCCAATGATGCAAGATTACTTTGTGGGAGCCTAGTCCTTCCTTTGGAAGGACTAAAGTCCTACCACAAAAGGTAAAACCTTTGAGGATACCAATCTTAGATGAGTGGTTGAGCGCCATGATGGATTCCATTGGTTTCCATCATGCTTCCCCTCATCATGCAATAATCTTTGTGTTAATTCGTATCATCTCTTGATGGAGCAAGTTGAAGCTTGAGGATGAAGTCCTTATTACCTTCTCTCTTGGATAGCTTGGACAAATAACTTGGATTAGAAGACAGACTGTCAGACTGCTGGAGTGTTGTTGTGCTGCTCTGTTGTGTTTGCTGTTTAACTGTATTTGTGTGACTGTTTCTTTGGTGTGTTGCATTAGAATAGGCTTTCATGTAGTTGGTTCTAGGCCTATGTTCATTTAAAGGTTGAGCTTTCCTCCCTTTGCTTGTTTGCATTAGAGGTTGAGTCCGTCTCCCTCTGCTTGTCTGTTACTGTTTGGCTTTGCTTGGTGGTTGAAGGTTGAGTTTGTCTCCCTTGCCTGTGTATTGTGTTGATTTTGCTTGATTTCTTAGAGGTTGAGTGAGTCTCCCTCAGCTTGTATTGCTGCATTGCATTTGCATCTTTTTTGTTTTCTTTTCTGTTTATCTGCTTTACTGATGTTTAGCTGATGTTTATCATATGTGTTGTCTGTTTCCCACTTCACATGATCCCCTAGGATTCTCACTTTGTTTGATAAGGAAGTGATGATTAGACTTTAAGATGAAGCCTTTGCATGATAACGTCTAGGAATTCCCTGTTTCAAACTCAACCATAGGACAAATTTGCATGACAACTGTTAGGACTTGATAGTTTCCCCTTAGTTGTGTCCGTTCTCTTCTCATCTTCAAACAAATCAAAATACAATAATAAAGGTTAATTGATATCGTATGTTATGAGCCTTAAGTTACTTAGGAAATGGTTATTGGAGGGTTTCCTTCCAATAATCAGGATGTTTAGTATGGTACCCTTTGGGTGACATGCGACGCATTCACTCCTAGGTCATAGTCTCTAGTGCGATATGAATTGCAAACATCCATAAAAAACGCTTCTTCCGTAAAAGACAAAAAACAAACTTTCAAACCCTTTTTGCCCCGTGGGCCCATAACTCAAGGAAAAATTTTCTGAAGAAAAGAGTGTCGTTAACTCTCAGTTCTACCGCAAACGGTAACGCACGAGTCTCTGACGAGCGAGCTGCATACACCAAACTGCTGGAACTGTTTGTTAACCCTACTCAGAAAAACAGATGAATCTGAACCCCAGTAATCCGTAGTATCCCAAACTACATAAGCTCTGATCTCTCATATCTGTTGAGAGTACATAGGCACAATACTGACGTATTGGCGAGCCACCTTCCCTGTAACCCGTAGTTAGCCGAACTACGTTGACTCTGATTTCTCGTTCTCTGACTAGAATACGTAGGCACGAAGCGCGATGCTTTGCCGAGTCAATTTTTCTTTTCTTTTGAGCCAGCCTTGATAGGTAGATAGATAAAACCAACCTGTCAGATAAACACAACAAGCGTGGATCCCTTTGAGTACAACGGACGTGAGGGGTGCTAATACCTTCCCCTCGCGTAACCGACTCCCGAACTCAGACATGGTTGCGATGACCTTGTCTTATACCTTTTTTGTCAGGTTTTTCCGATTGTTTCTTTCCCTTTCTGTGGGATAAATAACGAAAGGTGGCGACTCTTTTGTTTTGCTGGCACCTTATTTTCGCGGTAGCGACAGCTGGTGACTCTGCTGGGGATGTCTGGTTCCCTATGCGAGTCAATCCTAGCGCTTGCGTGTTTATCTGTTGGGTTTGCATTTATTTATCACACTTTACTTTCCGCATTTTATTTTCAGTATAATATGATTATTTGTAGTGCTGTTGTGGGAGGGACTGATTCTGATGAGTGATAAGCCAGACCCAGGCTTGAGTGTATACCTAGCATTAGTTGTGGAAAGTAGTGGGCGCGTACATGCTTTGCATGTACTAGTGTCCCGCAAAATCCATGCTCAGACGAGATTCTCCCTGTTGACTTCTTTTCCAGCCCTTTGGGTTTGAGGGGTTGTTGGTTTGGAGGGTTGTCGACTCTGGGGACCGATCATTTATAACTCAGCTAAGTGAGGCCTCTGCAGGGAGTGATGATGCCAAACCAGAAATGGTGAACGTATTATCAGTTCGTGAAACGCATAGGATGCCATACCTTGTCAAGGGATATGATTCATGTCTGTGAGCGGGGTTAGGTTATTGCAGGAAACCTTAACCTTCAGACGACCTGGTTTTCTTGACAGTGAATCAGTATTGTTGGTATCAGAGGGTTCTTATCATCAATGTTGTGTTTATTCTTGACAGAGCATAATTATGGTCCTCTTTAGGGTCTTATTATCAGAGCAGTGTTGTGATTATGTTGAAACAGAGCCTTGGTCTCCTCAACAGCACACTCTTGATCTCCTGTTGCATGATTGCATCTTGCATTTTTGCATACTCATTTGCATACCATTAACGTGTGTCTGTGTTGTAGGTGCATATACTGTCCCTTGGTTCCAGTAATCTTGCCCTCTGTTTGCTAGCATGTAATCATTGAAGAAGAATGTGGCTTACAAGCTCCCTACCTCAGATGTTACTTTGCTGCTTGGTTTGACTGCCTTGGTAGATGATACAGTGAAAGGGGAATTCAGGAAATCTTATGGGAAGTTGCTCAGTCTGGTTTGTAAACCTTCATTCTATGAGTTGAACGAGTTGTATGCATTGCTACAGTTCTATGAACGTCCGATGAGGTGCTTCACTTTTCTGGATTTCATTCTTGCGCCTACCATAGAAGAGTATGCTAAATTGTTGGGTGTACCTGTTAAGAATCAGATGCCGTTTGTTCACATGGATGCTAAGCCTAATCTGGCCAACCTAGCTACTGCCCTTCACCTAGATGCCTCAGAGCTGCTTCTGACCTCATGGAATGGAGTTCCTGGTTTCTCTTTACAGTTTCTGGTTGGGAAAGCCCAACACTGCGCTAAAAACGGTTGTTGGATCATATTCAATGTTATTCTCGCCCTCTGCATCTATGGCATCGTCTTGTTTCCCAACATGCCAGACTTTATAGATTTGAACGCCTTCCATATCTTCGCATCAGGAAATCCAGTGCCCACCTTGATTGGTGACGTATATCATTTTGTCCATTACAAGAATGAAAACAGAAGGGGTAAAAATGTGTCGTGTTTTGCGCCCTTACTCTACGGATGGTTTGATAGCCACATGCCCAAGAAGGGTCTCTTTGTTTCCTCTGTAGCCACAGCTGAGTGGTCTGAACGCCTGATGGGTTTATCAGCAGAGAGCATCGTTTGGTTTGATCGGGATATGCTGGGTACTGAAGTCATCTATAGCTGCAGTGGTTTTCCTAATGTTCCCTTGATCGGAAGAAGAGGTTGTATTAACTACAATCCTTCATTACTTGTCAGACAGCTTGCGATGCCTTGAGAGGTCCGCCGAAGGATGAAGAGGTGCAGGAATCTCTGTACCTCACAGGGCTTCTAGAGGGGGATATGTTAGCCAAGCTCAAGCATGCTTGGAACGACATCAGCAGGCGAGGGAAAGCATTGTTGGGTAAGAGCAATAGCCAGGCTTATGCTCCTTATGTGACTTGGATTAAAAGCAGGGCAAAAACAGTATGGATGCCTTTTCCACCTGCTAAGCAAGAGTTCCCTCCAGTGGTTGAAGAACCCACTATAGTGTCCATTCAGAAATACAACCAGGTATTGGCTGAAAAGGAAGAGTTGAAGAAGACCAACGAGGATTTGGAAAAAGAACTGGTTCAGCTTAGAAGCGAGAGGAACGAAGCCGTCTATTCCTTCAAGAAACAGACCGAGCTGGTGAACCGGCTAGGCACAGACTTGACCAAACAGAGGGCTGAACGTGAACGTTTAGGTTTGGATTTCAAGGCTGTCAACGATGTGCTTGCCACCAAAAAGAAGAACCTAGATAATGCTTACCTGAGAATCTCCAAATTCAACCAGCAGTGGAATGCCACTATAGCTAACAACAAAGAGAGGGAGGACAAGCTGAAGCAACAGATCTCCAAGTTGAAGGCTCAATTGAAGGCTAGTGAGAAGAAGTTTGATGATGAAAATGCTCGTAAGTACGCTACTGAAGACATATTGAGCAAGGCTATCGCGAACCTAAAGGATCGCAAGCAGAGTTTTAAGTCTAAGAAGCGAAGGTTAGAAGACTGTTTTAGCAAAGAAGAGTGGAAGGACTCCATTGAAGGTCTTCAGTACACTATTATACAGAGGGAGTCACTTGTCGAAGGGTTACTCACTCGGCCTGATCATCCCAAAACGAAGGGGTTGCTAGAAGAGTTTCGTGTCCGTAGCCGCACTTGATTTCCCTGTATTTCTTCGTATCTTTTATGCATTGATATGCTGACCATCACCAGACTTGTTGGTCGAGGTCATGCTTTTGATTTCACCTGTACTCAGTGACATTGTATGCTGCCTTGTTGGGCTTTTTATATATACGAGACGTTATTTCCATGACTGGACCCGAACTTTTTATTATCAGCACTGACACTCTGGCACTAGAATCGGGGGAGAAAACTCCATAAGGCACAGACACATGTTTGCATTTGCATGAATCATTTGCATAACAGGTACCTCGGGCTGTTTTTCTAACCCCTTGTATTTGCAGGTTATTTCAGGATTGAACGAAGGCAGATTCACCGGTATTCTACCAGAGCAAATCAAGTCAGAGTGATGGAACAGGTTCAGACTGACATTCAAGAGCTCAGAGATAGGATGGATCGTTTTATGGATCTCATGCAAGTGGTCGCTAATGGCCAGGACCAACTCAGAACTCTGGTGCAACCTCTAATTGCACGCGTCGACAGCAACGGCGTGCTACACGGTGGGAATGTGGTGAACCCTCCCTTGTTGATACCCCTCATGTTGGCATCCCTGTTACTGGAGGGAATGGAAGTGGCAATGGTAATGTTGTTACTAATATTGGAGCTAATGGGACTACGACTGGAGTCGAAAATGGCAACTTTGAGGCTAATGGTAATGCTGGTATAGGCAATGGCAACACCAGAGGAACTGGTAATGCTGGGAACGCTGGTACTAGTAATTTGTATGGTCTTGATGCTGCTGGGTTTGCTCAGGGTAATGGCCATCAACCATGGCAAGAGGATCGTCAAGAGGACTTATTCTCAATGAAAGGAGCTGAGGGTGAACTGAATTCTGAAGCCCGTTTAAGGTTCAAAGAACTCGAAGACAAGATGAAGAGTTTTGAGAACTTGAACACTATAGGTGTTGACATGACCAAGCTGGGACTGATCTCATACTTCAAGGTGCCTCCCAAGTTTAAGGTACCCGACTTCGAGAAGTATAAGGGCACCACTTGCCCCCGTGTCCATCTGAGGTCATACTATCAAAAGATGTCCGCACATTCTGAAGATGAGAAGTTGCTGATGCACTTCTTCCAAGAAAGCTTGTCAGGCCCCTCGCTGGAGTGGTATATGGGTTTGGAGCCCACAAGTGTATGTACGCAGAAAGACCTTGCTGAAGCATTCGTACGCCATTATCAGTATAACAGCGATCTGGCTCCCAACCGGGTTCAACTGCAAAACTTGTCTCAGAAGAACAACAAAGGATTTAAAGAGTACGCCCAGAGGTGGCATGAACTGGCAGCGAGGGTCCAGCCACCGATGGTTGAGCGAGAACTTGTCGAGATGTTTGTAGCTACTCTTCCTGGAGTTTATTATGAGAAGCTTGTCAGTGGTATGTCGGGAAGCTTCTCCGACCTCATCATCACTGGAGAACATGTGGAGAATGGCAACAAGCTCGGAAAGATTCAGGGTGTAGATGTATCCTCAGCTGGAGGGGGAAAGAAACCTTATAAGGGTAAGAGATGTGAAGGTGAGACAAGCTCAGTGTCTAATTCTCGGGGAAAAGGAAAATTCCAGCGCCAGCAGGTCGCTAGCATCACTATTCCTGCTGTCCAGCAACCTCAGCAGCAGCAGCAGCAGAACCAACAAGGGTACCGGAGGTACCAGAATAAAGCACCTTTGTCAAGTCGTCATCTTGAAACCCCACCTATGTCATATGCCCAGCTTTTGCAGACTTTGCTTCAGTTACAACTAGTTCAGAAGAGAACTTTGGCTCCCTTGACAGGGACACCTCCACCGGGCTACGACGCGAATGCGAGATGTGAGTTTCATTCGGGGGCGCCTGGCCACTCGATTGACAACTATAAAGCATTTAAGCACAAAGTACAAGATATGGTTGACGCCAAGATAATCAACTTTTTTGATAATGCTCCGAATGTTACAAAGAACCTTATGCCTAACCATGGGGGAGATGGGGTTAGTGCCATCATTGAGGAGGGAGATTCGGATTTATTGACCGACATCAAAGACCTGAAAACACCACTTGGTTTCGTTAAAGCCAAGTTGATGAAGAAAGGTATTTTCCCGGGCTGTGGAAAGTTGTGTATGGATTGTACAAATCATTCAGACGGCTGTGATCAGTTGATAGAAGGGATTCAGAGTTTGATGAACGAAGGAATTCTGCAGTTTAGTCGGAGGGCTGAGAATAGATCAGGGGAAGTAATGCTGAAGCAGAAGGATGAGGTTGCCACTATCACCATCCCTCATAAAACAATTACCATTTCGGCATCAAGGCCACCTACGATCACTATCACGAAGGTTGGGCCTATACCATTTGAGAGTACTAACGCTATTCCATGGCACTATAGGGCAGATGTCTATTGTAATGGACAGAAGTTAGAGTTGGAGCCATCCGGGTAATCTGTTGACAACCTAGTTGGGACTGGGGGAATAATGCATAGTGGAAGAGTGTTTTCTCCACCGGAGATTGTAACTAACATAGCTGACAAGGCTGAGAAGACTGACAGAGGTAAAAGTAAGGTCGTTGAAGAAACCTCCCGTGAGGTGGGAAAGGACCTGCTTGTGAAAGACGCCGAAGAATTTATGAGACTGATCAAGAAAAGTGATTATAAGATCGTTGATCATCTTCATCATACACCATCTAAGATCTCTATTCTAAATTTGTTGTTGTGTTCCGAGGCACATCGCAACTCCCCGCTGAAGGTTCTGAATGCAGCAATTGTGCCGCAAGAGATCTCCGTCAACCAGCTAGAGGGAGTGGTTGCTCATGTGAATGCTGGGAATGGATTAGGGTTTACTGACTTGGAGCTGACGCCGAAAGGAAGAAACCATAATAGTGCCTTGCATATCTCGATAGAATGTTGAGGAACGGTCATGTCCCATGTGTTGGTGGACACGAGATCATCTCTGAATGTTCTCCCTAAGAAAGCTCTGATGAGGTTGGATACGAGAGGACTGATATGTACACCTAGTGATCTGGTTGTGAAAGCTTTCGACGAGACTAAGCGTCACGTCTTCGGAGAGCTAACTCTACCCATTCAAGTTGGGCCAGACACCTTTGACACGATTTTTTATATCATGGATATCATGCCAGCCTATAGCTGCCTGTTGGGTCGGCCTTGGATCCATTCTACAGGTGCAGTGACTTCCACATTGCACCAGAAGCTGAAGTATGCTGTGGGTGGCAGCGTCGTGACCGTCTGTGGTGAAGAGGACATAATGGTGAGCCATTTTTCATCGTTTAAATATGTTAAGGTGGATGGCGAGATCCACGAAACTTTGTGCCAGGCGTTTGAGGCCGTTAAAGTCAAGGATGCGATTCTAGTGATGATCGAGAAACCTGAGATGAATCTCTCTTCCTTCAAGGAGGCTCAAGCTGTTGTTCAAGCTAGTTCTGCCCCAGGCTGGGGGAAAGTTCTGGATATCCCTAACAAGCAGGATAAGTTTGGGTTAGGGTATTCTCCTTCTGTTGATGCTTCCTCCTCTCGCAGTGCGCCATGCGTCAAAGGGCCGATTCAGTTCACCCGAGGTGGAGTGATATTTGAAAATGTCAACGCTGTGTCTGAAGACGACGAAGATAGTGATTGTGACCTGGACTCCTGGATTCAGCCGTGCAAACCAGGCCAGAGCCTCAACAACTGGTCCGTCCAGGATATCATCCAAGTGACGCACAAAGAGTAATGCTTTGTCTTTTCAAATTATTGTACAACCTTATGCTCTACCCGGGGCATAACGGTTTTATTGTCAGGGCCTTGATTGCATATGCATTTACATATTATCAATAAATCAAAGGGCGTTTTCTTTGCATTCAAATTTTGTGATCTCTATTATTCCTGTTTTATTTTTTATTTTGAAAAACAATAAAATGGCAATATGGTTGTGCTAACCTGGATATCCTCGTTTTAAGCTTAACCCTTGTTATTGCAGGATTCACACTACAGATGACATCGACTCTGAACCTTCTATGACTCACTTCAACTTTGATTGCCTGATATATCAAGCAGAAGAAGAGATTGATGAGGATGAAGACCTTCCGGAAGAGTTGGCCCGATTGTTGAAACAAGAAGATAAGATCATTCTGCCTCACGAGGAAGAGATTGAGATTGTTAATCTGGGTTCTGAGGAACTTGTCAGAAATGTCAAGATAGGGGCTGCATTGCAGAGCGATATCAAGCGAAGATTAGTCGAGATGCTTCGAGAGTATAGTGACATCTTTGCTTGGTCGTATGAAGATATGCCCAGACTCGACACTGACATAGTGGTCCATCATCTGCCACTGTGAGAAGATTGTCCTTCCGTTAAGCAGAAGCTTAGGAGGACACGACCAGATATGGACGTTAAGATCAAAGAAGAAGTACAAAAGTAGCTGGATGTTGGATTTTTAACATTCACTACTTACCCTCCGTGGGTCGCCAACATAGTACCTATACCGAAGAAGGACAGTAAGGTGCGGATGTGCGTTGATTATCGGGATTTGAATAAGACGAGCCCTAAGGATGATTTCCCGCTCCCTCATATTGATGTGTTGGTCAACAATACAACTCAATTTTCCGTGTTTTCGTTCATGGATGGCTTCTCCGGCTATAATCAGATCAAGATGGCGCCGAAAGACATGGAGAAAACCACGTTCATTACACCTTGGGGAACGTTCTGCTACAAGGTAATGCCTTTCGGTATGAAGAACGCAGGGGCCACTTACCAGCGAGCGATGGTCACTTTGTTTCATGACATGATTCACCATGAGATTGAAGTCTATGTTGATGACATGATTGTGAAGTCCCAAACGGAGGAGGGACATCTGGTCAATTTGCTGAAGCTTTTTGAGAGGCTTAGGAAGTTCTGGTTGAGGCTGAATCCTAACAAGTGTACTTTCGGAGTACGGTCTGGAAAACTACTGGGGTTTATTGTGAGTGAAAAAGGCATTGAGGTTGATCCTGCGAAGATAAAAGCAATACAAGACATGCCAGCGCCAAAGACTGAAAAAGAAGTTTGTGGTTTCTTGGGGAGAATAAACTACATTGCTAAGTTTATATCTCAGCTCACGGCCATGTGTGAACCGATGTTCAAGTTATTGAAAAAAGATCAGGCGATTATCTGAAACGAGGATTGCCAGATGGCATTCGACAAGATAAAACAGTATCTGCAGGAACCTCCAATTTTGATACCCCCAGTGTCTGGAAGACCCTTAATCATGTACTTGAAAATTCTTGAGAATATAATGGGTTGCGTTCTCGGTTAGCACGACGAGACCGGCAGAAAGGAGCATGGCATTTATTACTTAAGTAAAAAGTTCACAGATTGTGAATCCCGTTACTCGATGCTGGAAAAAACATGTTGCGCACTCGCGTGGGCCGCCAAACATTTACGATATTATATGCTCAATCACACGACCATGTTAATTTCGAAGATGGATCCGATCAAGTACGTCTTCGAAAATCAAGCGCTTTCGAGCAGGATTGCCAGGTGGAAAATGGTGTTGACGGAGTATGACATTCAATATGTTTCCCAGAAGGCCATCAAGGGAAGTGTATTGTCTGAGTACCTTGCCGAACAGCCTATCGAAGATTATCAGCCGAGGAAATTTGAATTCCCTAATGAGGATATCATGTTTCTCAAAGTGAAAGATTGTTATGAACCGTTGCCCGGCGAGGGGCCAGATAGGAAGTCCCAGTGGAAATTGATATTTGACGGTGCCGTTAATTCGTACGGAAGTGGTATTGGGGAAATCATTACGACTCCCCAGGGATCCCACATCCCGTTCACTGCCAGATTGACTTTTCCGGTCACCAACAATGAAGCAAAATATGAGGCGTGTATCATGGGCTTAGAAGAAGCCATTGGTTTGAGAATCAAAAACCTGGATGTATACAGTGACTCGGCACTCGTGGTTAACCAAATTAAAGGGAAGTAGGAGACTCGTCAGTCGAATTTGGTACCTTACATGAATTATGCCAGAAGGCTGCTTCCGTTCTTTGATCGAGTGGAACTTCATCATGTGCCCAGAGCTGAAAACCAGATGGATGATGCCTTAGCCACGTTGGCTTCGATGTACAAAGTCAACTTTTGGAATGAAGCCCCAAGAATTGTCATTTCCCGTCTTGATAGACCTGCATTCGTTTTTGCAATTGAGGAAGCCTCTGACGGCAAGCCGTGGTTCCATGATATCCATACTTTCCTTATGACTAAGGAGTATCCTGCAGGAGCGTCAACCCAGGATAAGAAGACTCTGAGGAGGCTATTTGGAAATTTCTATCTCAATCCTGATGGAGTTCTGTATAAGAGAAATCATGATCTCGTGCTACTCAGATGTGTGGACGAAAAGGAAGCTAGTTTGCTTATGGAAGAAGTCCATGAAGGCACATTTGGTACGCACGCCAGTGGACATGCTATGACGCGGAAAATCTTACGAGCAGGATATTACTGGCTGACGATGGAGTCGGATTGTTTCAAATTCGCGAAGAGATGTCATAAGTGCCAGATTTATGCTGATAAAATTCATGTGCCGCCATGCCCATTGAATGTCATGTCATCCCTGTGGTCGTTCTCCATGTGGGGCATGAATATGATAGGTAAGATCGAGCCCACTGCATCTAACAGTCACTGTTTCATTTCGGTAGCCATCGACTACTTCACCAAGTGGGTGGAAGTAGCCTCGTACGCTAACGTGACCAAGCAAGTGGTAGCCAGATTCATAAAGAAGGACATCATCTGTCGATACGGAGTTCCCGAGCGAATCATTACTGACAATGGTTCGAATCTAAATAATAAGATGATGAAGGAGTTATGCCAGAACTTCAAGATTGAACATCACAACTCATCACCTTACCGGCCGAAGATGAATGGTGCGGTTGAAGCGGCCAACAAGAACATTAAAAAGATAGTACAAAAGATGGTTGTGACCTACAAAGATTGGCATGAGATGTTGCCATTTGCATTACACGATTATCATACGACGGTACGCACATCAACTGGGGCAACTCCTTTCTCACTAGTGTACGGTATGGAGGTTGTCCTACCGTTGGAAGTTGAGATTCCTTCTTCGCGAGTTTTGGTTGACGTGAAACTCGATGAGGCAGAATGGATTAAGTACTGATTGAATCAACTCAGTCTGATGGATGAGAAGAGATTAGCATCGATTGCATATGGTCGTCTGTACCAGAGTCGAATGAAGAAAGCTTATGATAAGAAGGTACGTCCTAGAAGCTTTCAAACGGGTGATCTCGTCCTGAAGAAGATTCTTCCACCACATTCCGATCACAGGGACAAGTGGACTCCTAACTACGAAGGTCTGTATGTCGTCAGCAAGCTCTTCTCGGGAGGAGCCTTGTTGTTATCCACGATGGATGGCGAAGATTTTGCATCCCCTGTGAATGTGGACGCAGTTAAAAAATACTTTTCTTAAAAATGATCCGCTGGAAAGAAAAAAGAATATCCAGGAAAAAATGGGGCATCCCGGCGAACCATAAAAAAGGAAAAGGTTCGGGAAAAAATTAGGGATATAAATGAAAAATGTACACCCGCAAAGTCGAAAACCTGAAAGGGCGGCTTTGGCAAAAAAGGGTATCCCGGTGAATCGAAAACCCGAAAGAGCGGTTCAGGCAAAAGTTAGGGATTAAGAAAAGCAAATGACTGCGTTCCACGTATGAACTCTCATTGTTTAGTGGTTTGGAAGACCTGAGGGCTGTTTATCCGAATCAATCTCTTCTGAAGCTGAAGCGTTGGAGAAATATCGAAGTCGAGTGGGTCATAGAGGGATCAACTCATGGTGTTCGTCTACGCCATATTGCCGACATTTGTGTATACTGATGTATATTTATGTTTATGTTTGCGCAACTTCCTCATTTCAGGAGCTTGCATCTGTTGTAAAACACTTTGCCTATTCAGAGGCTCATTCATCAATAAACATATACTATTCAGTATTTTTGTTTGTTTGTTTAGCTATTATCTGTTTTGTTTACGAAAAAGAACGCCCGATGTTTTTGATAAAACGCGCATGCATGAACTTGTTGGCCTAGGCCGATAATTGTTGAAACATTGTATTACCTGAACATTGTCACCGGATGATAAACTTGATAGGTCCCTTTGTGAAGGGTATCTTGTCTGTTTGTTCATTTTGTTGCAGGAACGTCACCCTCCAGGTAGTACGCCAGATGTTTTCCAAGCAGGATGACTCCTTCTTCCCCAGCGAGTTCAGAAGTGTTTCCCCACAGAGTCTGAACGCGAGGCTATGAGCATTGATATGTCTCCCCAAGTAGAGATAGATTCTCCCCAACCAGATATATCCTGAGCAAGGTCATCATTTCCCCAGCTGAGTCATACGCAGAAGTGTATACCCGTTCCCAGTAGTGGGTCAACATGCAGTGTTCTCGTAGAAGATTATTCGCAAGTGTTCAGCTTCCGATAATCCAGACTGCAATCTCCAGGAGAATTGAAATTCCCCACAGAGTCGTATTCCCCCCGGCAGGTAGGATTTATTCCAGCATCTGGTTGCGTGTCCCCAGCCGAGTTTGCAGTTCCCCAAGAGAGCCGAGTGCTTGGAAGCTGCTCAAGGCATTATTGGTTTTCCCCAGGAGAGTGTTGAGTAGTTGTTGCTTTACTTCCCCATCGGAGTCCATATCTCCCGGAAGGTTCTATCTGTGAAGGCCGTGCAGTTTATTCTTGCGATTGACATCGTTTCCTCAGCAGTTTGTGGTTTGTGTACCCAGTTGAGCAAGTACAGGTTCTCGTAGAACTTTGTCCCCTGCAGGAAGTCGTCGGAAGCTCGTTTCCCCGAGTTGAGTCCAATTGAGATTGGCGTGACTTCTTCTCCACAACAGTATGATTCCTTCCTCCCGTCAGAATGGTTCTTTCTCCTTGACAGGAGGATTTTCCCTTCAGCATTTATTTTGCTGATTCGGTCGTAACATTTTGCACGATTGCATAGCATTTACCCTAAACGCGTAACATTTCCATCGTGTGGAGCATTACGCCATTGTCAAACATATGCATGTGAAACAGGAGCTAGGTCATTACCATTCTTGTTTTGCAGGCGTTCCTTAGCAAAGTTGTTTGCTTAAGATGATTCTTAAAATCCCCAGTGAAGTCGCCAGAGTTGTTTGCTCAAGATGATTCTTAGAGTCCCCGACAGAGTTGTTTGTTCATGATGATTCTTGAATTCCTTTGCAGAGTTTATTCATCCAGGATGATTCCTGAATCCCCGAAGCAGAGTTACTTGATAGTTCTCCAGAATCCCCAGCGGAGATGTGTCATCCCCAGCAGGTTTCAAACAGAGAAGTTGAAATTTCCTCGAAGACTTGATGATTGAAGTCCGGCAGCAGTGCCAAACACCCCTGACTTACTGATGAAGTCCAACTGTGATGTCAAAGCAGTTCTCCCAGCTGACGCGGAGTGGCTAACGGCAAAAGATCAGGTATCCTTATTGGTCCGTGATTGATTAAGGATTCTATTTCAAGACTTACTGATGAAGTCCAACTGCGATGTCGAAGCAGTTCTCCTAGCTGACGAGGAGTGCCTGACGACAGAAATTTTAGATATCCTTATGGGTTCATGATTGATTAAGGATTCCATTTCCTGACTTACTGATGAAGTCCAACTGCGATGTCAAAGCAGTTCTCCTAGCTGACGAGGAGTGCCTGACGGAAAACGTTTAGATATCCATATTGGTTCATGACTGATTGAGGATTCTATTTCCGACTTACTGACGAAGTCCGGCTGACGCCCGAGAATTTCTTGGAATGCCCGACAACATAATTAACTTGATTGTCAAAAGTTCCTAATGACCCGATGAGTCTCGAGGAATTCTTCTGCTGCCGTGCCGCAGAATGCCTGACGGCAATATCAGCTATGTATCGCTAGTTATCGAGGAAGAAGCTGCAGCTAAATCTGATGATCATCCTGACGGAGATTGGAAATTAGTCGCTCACCAGCCAGTTGCCGTGCAACCAGTGACCCCTTATTGACTTACTGATGAAGTCCGACAAAGATATTGTCGTTGTTCCTAGCGACCTGACGAGTCCATAGGCGAAGATAAGGAATTCTTCTGCAGTGGCGCAGAATGCCCGACGGTAAAGTCATCCATCCTTCACCAGTTACCATGTAACCAGTGATCCCTTGATGACTTGAGGACGAAGATCTACAGTGAAATCGGATCATCATCCTGACGGAGATTTGAGATTAAGCATTCACCAGCCAGTTGTCGTGCAACAATCAATATCAGTTAATCCTTCACCAGTTACCGTGCAACCGGTGATCCTTTGATGACTTAAGGACGAAATTCTACAGTGATATCAGATACGTCAGATCAGAAATTCTCCAGCAAGTTGCCGTGCGACTATCATTTCAGTTTCCGAAGATCTGTCCCCATCAGAGTATCGTTCAATCGTGCGGTTGACAAATTTCTGGGTTTATTTGTATTCAACCGTCTTTTGCCTTGATTTTTTGAGGGTCGTTCGCTCCTCACCCAGTCAGGTCCAAGCCGTTTGAATAGGGGCAGCTGTTGCACCCCAAAATTTGCCTAACCTTTTCCTTACCTAGCTTGTGTTTCATTGCATTCATTTTAGCATTTCATTTGCATTGCATTGACATGTGTGCAGGAGATCAAGAGGTATGACTACCAAAAAAGGGCTACAAAAGAATATGAAGCTAGCTAAGAGGTTCATTCAAGTGTTCAAGGGTTGATATCCTCACCAGAGAAGTTAAAGATTCTCAGAGAAGTGGTTGAAGCCAAGTGTGTACATCTCCTAACTTGAGAGTTGAAGGAGGTCCTCAGATGATTTTGAACCCATGGGAGAGGAATTGAGACCTTGAGAGAGCTCATAAGAAGTATTAGAGTTCATTTTGAAGCCTAGACAGGTTATCATGTGAAGGATAAGGAGCTACTACCAAGATTGGTACAACAAGGGTTTCATCTGGTCAACCTTGAGTCAACTGATGATTTAAAGAAGGTTGAGACCTAATTCCAAAGTCATGTGATCATGGATTGATGTATTAAGATGCCTAAGGGACGATTCCAAGGTCAGCTCATCATGAATCAAGAGTGTGAGGAGTTCCTAAGTTAGGGTTGCTAGGCTTGACAATGTAAAATCCCCTGGTTTAGTACCTAACTTCAAGACCACATAATTCAAGATTTTATTTTCATCTCACCTTGACACCAACATGATTGTTGTAGAGCATGATCATAGCTTTAATTTGAGTACTAGAAGTCCTTGATAGGGTTTATAGAACTCAAGTTATGAGTCAGACAAGTTACAGGTCATTAGAGGAATGTGAATTTGGGGCTTGAAAGTCAACCAACTTGCATGACATTTTGGACCTAGAAGGATGATTCTCATGAACTTTTGGCCAACATGAATGTTGTTCCTTATCGTCTTAGCTTTCTAGAAAGTACTAGAAGTCCATGATTGGATTTGTGGAACTCAGGTTATGAGCTTTACAAGATAAGGGTGTTTTGGGAATTTGGAATTATAGGTCATATTTGGTTATGGGTCAATTTCATCAACTTAGACACCTCAAATGGACTTTTAATCAACTTGAAAGTTGTTCAAAATGGTGTTATTTATCTAACCATGACCCAAAGATTCATTAATATAGATTGAATTGAGAAGTGTATGAAGAAAATTTTAAAAAAGATAATTTAAAGGCATTAAAAAGGAAAAATTCAAAATAAATCATAAGTGTTCAAGAAATGACAAGTTGGTACATATTTTGATTGGAAATAACATTTTGAACACAATGGCATTGCTAGAAATCCATTTTGACACATAATTCATGGGCTTTCATTTGGTTGCTTCATGATGAAGTTACACATCAAAGATTGACCATTGGATGAAATCAAGGAAGCAATATGATCCATTCACATTCATGAGGTGTTATGCAAGCCATTTGAACAAAAATGAAGCTGAAACAGAGCAAAATAAACGACTGTTATGGAGAAGAAAGTGAGGAAAATCAAAATTTTGGATTGAGTGAATTGGGCCATAATTGGGCCATGAAATGATCCATAACTGTTCTATATAAGTTTCTGGGAAATTCCATAACAAGTTTGGTGATTGGAGAAGCTTAGAATAGGTAAGAAGCACTTGAAAAATTTGGTTAGAAAGTGAAAACCGTTTTCCATCTTAGTGGCTATTGCAGAGGAAATTGAAGTTTCAAGATTCTTCACCAAGCATCTCTGAATGATTCTGAGCAATATTAATCTAGAAATGAAGGTTGTGGTACTCTCTATCAAAGCTCAAAACAGGTTTTCATCTTTTCATTATTATGCTTGATTGAGACTGAGTTAAGTTAGAAATTGCATGTGGTTAAGTTAGTCTTGAACCCTAGATGAATTTAGGTATGATTTGGAGAGGTTTTGAGATTATTCTTGATGATTAGTGATTTATTCAGAGGCGCAGTTAGGCTTGAATCTTGATGGATTTAAAGAATTGGATACATGTTTTTGATCAGGGAGAAGAGTAGAGTAGATCTATGGAAAGAATTTGGAGTTTGATGACAATTGTTGAACTGGTGTTTTTTCTGTTCGTCATCGTGTTTAGAAATTCATGGAGAATTAGGGTAAATGGAATAGAGATTCGTGATCAATGAGAAATTTCAATAAGAACTGTCTCGGTTTCATTCAGTTTGGTGATGATTTGATTCTTGGTGGTATTGGTGTCACCGGAGAAGACGACCGGATTCTTCTCCGGCCACCGTGAGAGCTTCCCTCCCCTTTCAGTTTTCAAAAGGTAGAAGATAACATGTGGACCATTGATCTCGTTTGAATTGGTTAACTGGGTCATGAGATCCAACGTGTAGAATTAAACCCTAGGAATGTTGACCTTGACTTGGTGAATTGGCAAGACCTGGAGCCTTAGATCGTCATACTTTTCCAGCCAACGCACGTGATTAGACCACACCATAAGCTTGAGTCAACTGAACCACACTACATCCATGATCAAAATGCAGAGCTTAATTAAATGAGGTGGCGCGCGCTGGTCCTTTAGATGAGTGGACTGAGTCATAGATCCAACAACTATGATATTTTCTGAATTCTTGTATTTTCTTTTAATCATTTTTCATTTCTTTTAATTGATTTCTTCATCTAAAATTCATATTAATTAGAATATTGATCAGAAAATTATGGAAAAAATATGTGAGTGATCCTTGATTAATTTCTGATTTTTCTATGCTTTTGGATTTTATTTTTGTGTTGTTTTCAATTTAATTTCCATTTTTCTATTTTCATTAGTTCTTTTAATTTGGCATTTTGAGTAGTTTACTTGCTGATTTTATTACTAGTTCATGCTCTAGAATTTGATGTTGATCTTTTGCTGGCTGGTAGTAGATACCTTGATAGGATTATATGATTTTATTTCTGTTTTTTAGATGATTCTAGCATAGTTTTGAACTAGGTTTTTAGAGCTTTCCCCATTTGGCCTTTCATTTGACACCTTTTAGTTTAGCCTTTAGAAAGGGACCATAATCTTTGAATTAGGACCTGATCTTTTTACCATAGGTTCTTAATACCTTTAGGACCTCTTATAATTTTTTATAGATTTTTAGGAGTTGATTTACAATTTTAGTTAGATTTTACATCTAGGTTGTTTGTAGGATGCCTCTAGCATAGTACCTCCCATAGTTGAACTTCAAAAGTGACCTTTAGTTCATGATAAATTTCCAAAACTTTTCTGATGGTTTAGTAGACATGTTGATGCCTCTGTAGATTGAAACTTAAGGTTTAATTTGGTGCATTAGTTCCCTTTGGAGAGTTGCTTTTGGAGCTTGTGAAGTTAGGGTTTTTAGAGCCTTTAGGAGTTTCTTCCTTTTTCATAATTGTGGTTTGCTTTGGTTTGCATTCCATTTCCTATCCAATGATTCAAGGTACCTTTGTGGGAGCCTATTCCTTCCTTTGGAAGGACTAAAGGCCTACCACAAAAGGTAAAACCTTTGAGGATACCAATCTTAGATGAGTGGTTGAATGCCATGATGGATTCCCTTGGTTTCCATCATGCTTCCCCTTATCATGCAATAATCTTTGTGTTAATTCGTATCATCTCTTGATGGAGCAAGTTGAAGCTTGAAGATGAAGTCCTTATTCCCATCTCTCTTGGATAGCTTGGATAGATAACTTGGACTAGAAGACAGACTGTCAGACTGCTGGAGTGTTGTTGTGTTGCTCTGTTGTGTTTGCTGTTTAACTGTATTTGTGTGACTGTTTTTTTGGTGTGTTGCATTGGAATAGGCTTTCATGTAGTTGGTTCTAGGCCTAAGTGCATTGAAAGGTTGAGCTTGCCTCCCTTTGCTTGTTTGCATTAGAGGTTGACTTCGTCTCCCTCTGCTTGTCTGTTACTGTTTGGCTTTGCTTGGTAACTGAAGGTTGAGTTTGTCTCCCTTGCCTGTGTATTGTGTTGCTTTTGCTTGATTGCTTAGAGGTTGAGTGAGTCTCCCCCTGCTTGTATTGCTGCATTGCATTTGCATCTTTACTGTTTTCTTTTCTGTTTATCTGCTTTGCTGATGTTTATCATATGTGTTGTCTGTTTCCCACTTCACATGATCCCCTAGGATTCACACTTCCTTGGATAAGAAAGTGATGATTAGACTTTAGGCTGAAGCCTTTGCATGATAAAGTCTAGGAGTTCCCTATTTCAAACTCGACCATAGGACAAATTTGCATGATAACTGTTAGGACTTTATAGTTTCCCCTTAGTTGTGTTCGTTCTCTTCTCATCTTCAGACAAATCAAAATACAGTAATAAAGGTTAATTGATATCGTACGTTACGAGCCTTAAGTTACTTAGGAAATGGTTATTGGAGGGTTTCGTTCCAATAATCAGGATGTTTAGTATGGTACCCTTTGGGTGACATGCGACGCATTCACTCCTAGGTCATAGTCCCTAGTGCGATATGAATTGCAAACATCCGTAAAAAACGCTTCTTCCGTAAAAGACAGAAAACAAACTTTCAAACCCTTTTTACCCCGTGGGCCCATAACTCAAGGAAAACTTTTCTGAAGAAAAGAGTGTCGTTAACTCTCAGTTCTACCGCAACCGGTAACGCACGAGTCTCTGACAAACGAGCTGCATACACCAAACTGCTGGAACTGTTTGTTAACCCTACTCGGAAAAACAGATGAATCTGAACCCCCGTAATCCGTAGTATCCCGAATTACGTAAGCTCTGATCTCTCATATCTGTTGAGAGTACGTAAGCACAATACTGACGTATTTGCAAGCCACCTTCCCCGTAACCCGTAGTTAGCCGAACTACATTGACTCTGATTTCTAGTTCTCTGACGAGAATATGTAGGCACGAAGCGCGATGCTTTGCCGAGTCAATTTTTCTTTTCTTTTGAGCTAGCCTTGATAAGTAGATGGATAAAACCAACCCATCAGATAAACACAACAAGCGTGGATCTCGTTGAGTACAACGGACGTGAGGGGTGCTAATACCTTCCCCTCGCGTAACCGACTCCCGAACCCAGACATGGTTGCGATGACCTTGTCTTATACCTTTTTTGTCAGGTTTTTTCGATTGTTTCCTTTCCCTTTATGTGGGATAAATAACGAAAGGTGCCGACTCTTCTGTTTTGCGGGCACCTTATTTTCGCGGTAGCGACACATACCATAATGAATGTTTCTTCGTCCGTAGAGTGTCCAGACTCCGGTCAACCTTCGTTGAGCATTCAGGCTCCGGGTATTTCGTTGATCATTCAGGCTCCGGTTTTTTGTGTTGAGAATTCAGGCTCCGGTTTCTCCGTAGAGTGGCCAGACTCCGGTTTCTTCGTCGAGCGTCCAGGCTCTGGCTATTTCGTTGAGTAATCAGGCTCTGGTCAACTTCCGTCGAGTATCCAGGATCTGGTAGATCCCCAGTGAAGTCGCCAATTATGTTGACTATCCAGGCTCCAGTTGTCGCATTGAGCATCCAGGCTCCGGTTTTTGTTCGTTGAGTGTTCAGACTCCGGTCGTTTTCCGATTTGTGAATCCCCTCGTCCATTGAGTACCCAGACTCCGGTCATTTTCGCTGAGTATTTAGGCTCCGGTTCGCTCGTTGAGTACTCTGACTCTGGCAATTCGTGTATTGATTCACCTTGTTCATCGAGTGTCCAGACTCCAGTCATTACGTCGAGCATCCAGGCTCCAGTTCCTTTCGTCGAGTATCCAGACTCTCGTCATCGCGCTGAGTATTCAGACTTCGGCAAGTTTCATCGATTCATTCTGTTCGTTGAATATCCAGATTCTGACATTTTGAAGTGTTACCCTTCAGTCGATATGGTATCCAGACCATGGCACAGTTTGTGATGGACGTGTTCATCTTGTTATGAATTCCCCACATAGTTTCTTGGTTAAGTTCCTCTTTGTCCTCGAGCAGAGTTATTTGTTTAAGTTTCTCTTGTTTTCTCCGCCAGAGTTGCTTGGTTAAGTTTCTCTCTTCCTCAGCGAAGTATACAGATGTTTATCAGTTCAGCTACTTCCGGATATTTCTATTCCCAATCAGAGTTTGTAGTTTATTTCTGCGGGTGGCAAATTTCTTGGTTCTTTGGTATTCAATCGTCTTTTACCTTGTTTGTTTCAAAGTCGATGCTCTCATCCCTTCAGGTTCAAGTCAATTGAATAGGGGCAGCTGTAGCACCCCAAAATTTTCCTTTTGTTTTAACCTTAACTAGCTTTTGTTTCTTTGCATTTTCCATTTTTTCACATATCATAACATTTGCTCTCGAGGCATGGGGTCGAGGCATTCCTGTGGCTCAGGTTCATTTCGGTGCAAAAGACTGAACAACGAACAGCGAGCATCAGAGGCTCGGGCATTTATTTTGCCCAGCGGTCATGCGGCCGATTTTATTTTGTTTTGTAGGAGAAACAACAGTTCAGAAAGCAGCACTTAGACTCGTGTCAAGCATTTTTACTGTGATAATGTTCAAGAACGAGATTCAGAAGCTTAACAGAGCTCCAAGCAGTTGAAGCAGGGAAAATGGACAGATTTCCCTCCAAAAGGCGCCAAATTCAAATTTTTGAAGGTGTTAATCGGTTAACCTATATGAAGAGCCATTTGGGGTCCAATTTTGATCACTTAAATTCAAATTTGTCACTTGGGAAGGATCTAGAATCATTTCATAATTTCATTTCCCTCCAAACTCCCATTCCTCATTCCCTACCAAATTTTCCAACCCATATTCCAAACCTTGCATTGGATCCAAACCTAAGTGATATTTAAGTGGTTCACTCCAAACCTCATCATCTAATCTCTCGTAATTCAATTCATTTTTTAGAATTCACTCTTGAGCTCTCAATTTTCTCTCAAAATACTCCATTTTCAAAACCTTCACTCAAAGCCCTTTTCCATTGAATTCATTGATTCTTCATTAGAATCAATGAATTATTGAGCTAAAACCTCTTGCCATCATCATCATTGAATCAATTTCCTTCTTCAATTTTTGTGCAAGCTTGGATCTAAATCTGGAGCTAGATCTAGAAGTGATTATTTGAAGCATTTTGACTCAAATTTGGTGGATCTTCATTCATACAACAACAATTGGCTTGGATCTTGAAGTTTTCCGGATTTCTAGCATTTGATCTACTCAATTACAACAAGATCGACACTAACCGAAGCAAATCTCCGCTTCGAAGGTTGAAAATTCTAGATCCATATCATTTTTGAGCTTATTTGCATTTTCATGATGATTTTCATATTCGATTGAATTTTGGTGGATTTGAATTGTGATTGTGCTGTGTAGACATGTTTGCATGTCTATTGGTTTTCTGTTGGTAGGTGTAATTTCGTGCTTATTTGATCAGCTAATCTTTTGGATCATTCGGTTAATTGATTTTGTGCTAAAAGTGCTTTTCTGCTGCTGTTTTTGGCCTCTGTTACAGTGTTAATCGGTTAACGCAATGGTTAACCGATTAACCATTTCAAACTTTCAAAATTTTCAAACGTTAACAGTGTTAATCGGTTAACGCATATGGTTAACCGATTAACCTGTTCAAAATTCCAGATTTCCCAAACTTTCTAAGGTGTTAACCGATTAATCCCAGGGGTTAACCGATTAACAATATAACAGTGGGCCTGTTTTGCTGTTTTTCAAGGTGTTTTCGCATACCGTTCCACTTCGAATCATCATAGATCAGTGTGGTGCATTGGGAGTGTGATGTTTGGTATATATGTCGCTGTGCTTGATCGTTTGATCATGATTTTGTCGACTCGTTTTGTTCGATTTCCACTTGAATGCATATTTGTATATGTTGTTCAATGTGATGTTCATCCTTGTTTGCTTGAGCGAAGAGCTATGGTCGAGATGCGCTTGTAGCGGCTGCTGCCCAACACTTCTTTTCCTCCCATTTTCTTCGATGATTGATGGTCGACGATTGTAGAGGATTGTCTTCTCCCGTTACATCTCATCCTCACATTTTCTTTTTGCATTTGCATGTTCGTGTTTGCTTGCATCTTTGCATGTGCATTTCATCTTGTGTTTTGCATCTTTGTTTGCTCCAAAGGGGTTGAGATGTGCTTGTGGCGGCTGCTGCCCCACACTTTGTTCCTCCCTCTTTGCATGTTTTCTTCATGTTTGCATCTTCTCCTTGTGATTGAATTTACTTGGTTCTTTCTTGTGCTTTTTTCCATGACCCCCATAGGGTTCCTAGTCCCTCCGTTTAGGATGGGAGTAGGAGAGACATTAGATGTTCAATCTAAGCATGCTAACATTAGGGTAGATGTTCCACCTTTTTATCCAAATCTTAGGACCACTTTGCATGACAACGTTAGGGCCGAGTTTCCCTTAGACCTTCCGTGCGTCTCTCTTCTCATCTGAAACAATTCTAATTCATCTAATAAAGGTGATAAACGTTGCGCGCTACGAGCCTTAAGCTACATGGTGAATGATGAGTGAGGGGTCTCCTCTCGCTTATCTAGAGTGTTTAGTGTACGTCCCGTTTAGGGGCGATACAGGACGCATTCGCCTCCATGTCATAGTGTTTAGTGCAACGTGAATCACAAACCGAATTAATTCACTTCACTAAAAAACACAAACAAATTTCAAACCTTTTTCCTTCGGGATTAATCAGAAACTTTTTTTTCCATAAAAGAGTGTTGTTAAGCTTCGGTTCTACCACAAACAGGCTTTGTCCCTAACTGCTGCAACGGATGTTTAACCCTACTTGGTTAAAACACTTAATCAACCTGTGGTTTCGTGTCAGCCCGAACTACGTTTTCTCTGATCTTTCATACCAGATGAAAGTACGTAGGCACAAGATGCAATGTCTTGGCGAGCAACCTTCCCCTTTTCCAAAAGTTAGCCGAACTACGTTGACTCTGACTTTCCCATTGCACGAGGGAATACGTAGGCACAGAGAGGCGATGCTCTGCCGAGTCTCTTTTCTTTTCTTTTTGTCCTGAAGCCTGTAGCGTAGATAGTTTAAACACACCCTTAGATAGACAACAAGCGTGAATCCCGTCGAGTACGACGGACGTGAGGGGTGCTAATACCTTCCCCTTGCGTAACCGACTCCCGAATCCAGGACTTAGTTGTGATGACCTTGTCTTTCCGTTTTTCTTTAGGTTTTTCCGATCGTTTCCTTTCCCTCTCTTTGGGATAAATAACAAAATATGGCGACTCTTCTATTTTCCGCCGGGTGTTTTTCGCAGTTGCGACATCGTGTCCTTTGTCATTAGCAGCTAATGATGGTGTATGGAATGGGAAATCCGTATATGTGTATATTGCGAATCCTATGTTGTTTTTTCAATTGTTTTGTGGGCATTGTGGTTTTAGTAGCAGCAACGTGTGATGATGTTTGATGGTGGGGTCCTATTGAGGCCGATGAAAATTGTTGGCTAGTTTTCTATCGAATTTTGTTTTTTTATGGTTGCTTATGTGACATAGAAATCTCTGTAAAAATGTGTGGATGATGGTATTAAGGAATGATATGGGCCTATTATTTTTGTAGTATTTTGGGTAATGGACTTGAACCTTGGACAAAAAAATGGATTTATAATGGATATAAGGAAATATGATTAAAATAAATATGGACTAAATGGTTTAGACTTGGATTAACAAGTTATGGATTAATCTTGAATTTATATATATAAAAAATGGATTAGATTTTGAAATGGGTTAAGAAAGATGGTTAACTGGATTTGTGAAATGGGTACTGAGAAATTAATTAGAAAATATGGTTTTATGGAAGAAAAGGACTAGAATGGATTATGAATAACCAAATGAATCAAAACTTATTCCTAACTGAAATTAGATCAAAACCAACAAATGAACTTCAACACATAATTATTCCTGACTTGATGAACCTCAAATGAAGCTTTCTTCAATTCAATTCATCCTCAACGTATTTTTTGGATTTTCGATTAAGGGTTAGTGGATGGATACATAAGTGAAAGTTATACACAGGTAGGACAAATTTGGGGTATGACAGCTGTTGTCACATGCGGGCTATCCAGAGATCGAAGACAAGCGCCTAAAGACCTTGAAAGAAACCTTTGTGAGAGGCGGCATTCAAATAAATGTCATCGAAGAAGACGCCGAAGTAAGCTGTATTCATAACCTGGTATTCCGAGATGAAGCCGTTTTGTGCAATTGGGAGGCTGTTGCAGTTCCCATCATGTTACGACTCTTAGAGTAATATGTTTGTCTTGCTTGTTAGCTTTTTTTGTTTAAAATCCATGGTCACGCCCGAGGCCAGTGGATCATTTTGTATAGGCCACACTTTTGCAATTAAAGATCAATCGATGAATGCGTGTTTTATTAAACGTCTATTTGTTGTTCTTTTTTTTTAAAAAGGAAAATGGCAATCTTTTGAAAACCTAAAAAGAATTCATCATCTGCATCTCTTTGTGTGTGTTTGATCATTTAAACTCGTTAACACATGCAGAGAACCTCCATCACCCGCTAAATCCGATGATCATCCAGTTTTTTCTGACTTTGGTTCACCAGTATTCCAAGCTGAAGATGAAAGTGGTGAGGATTTTGAAATTCCTGAAGAACTCATAAAGATGACCGAGTACGAGGATACCTATCTTCAACCTTACAAAGAACAGATCGACATTATCAACTTGGGCTTTGAAGAAGTAAAAAGAGAGGTCAAGATTGGGGCATCGCTTGGGGAAAAAGTTAAGGATAAATTGGTAATGCTTCTCAAAGATTATGCGGATGTGTTTGCTTGGTCCTACCAAGATATGCTTGGGTTGGACACTAATATTGTAGTTCACAAGCTTCCTCTTAAACCTGAGTGTCCTCCATTTAAACAGAAACTTCGAAGATCCAGACCTGACATGGCTCTCAAAATCAGAGATGAGGTTAAAAAGCATATTGACGCAGGCTTCCTAGAAGTTTCTAAATACCCTGAGTGGGTGGCTAATATTGTACCAGTACCTAAGAAGGATGGCAAATTTAGAATGTGTGTATATTATAGGGATCTTAACAAAGCTAGTCCGAAGGACAATTTCCCTCTGTCGCATATCGACACTTTGGTGGACAGTACAACCAACTTTGCAGTATTTTCATTCATGGATGGCTTCTCCGGCTATAATTAGATAAGAATGGACCTAGCTGATATGGAAAAGACAACCTTCATCACACCCTGGGGCATTTATTGTTATAAAGTTATGCCTTTTGGTTTGAAAAATGCTGGAGCCACATACTAACGAGCCATGGTGGCATTATTTCATGACATGATGCACCAAGAAATTGAGGTTTACATCGATGATATGATTGCCAAGTCTCAGAGAAAAGAAGATCACCTTGATCATTTGGTGAAGCTATTTGAAAGACTCAGGAAGTATCAATTGAGACTAAATCCTGCTAAATGTACCTTCAGAGTCAGATCTGGAAAACAACTCGGCTTCATTGTTAGTTAACATGGAATCGAGGTAGATCCTGACAAGGTGCACGTGCCACCACATCCTTTGAATGTATTGTCGTCACCTTGGCCATTCTTAATCTGGGACATTGATATGATTGGGGAAATTGAGCCTAAAGCGTCTAATGGTCATCGATTTATCCTAGTCGCCATCGACTATTTCACTATATAGGTGGAAGCTGCCTCCTGTGCAAATGTAACGAATCTAACCAGATCATTACAGATAATGGGACGAATCTAAACAATGAAACAATGAAGGAGCTATATAGTAGTTTCAATATTGGACATCACAACTCTTCTCCTTATTGGCCCAAGATGAATGGAGTTGTTGAAGCTGCAAATAGAAACATTAAAAAGATTGTGCAGAAAATGGTAGTAACTTACACAGATTAGCATGAAATGCTACCATTTTCTTTACACGGATACATAACATTTGTTCGCACTTCAACAGGGGCAAACCCTTTCTCCCTAGTTTACGGGATGGGTGCAGTACTACCTATTGAGGTTGAGATACCTTCGTTAAGGGTCTTAATGGAAGCCGAGCTCGGAGAAGCTGAGTGGGTGAAAGGAAGGTTTGATACACTGAATCTCATTGACCAGAAAAGGATGACGGCAATGTGCCACAGTCATCTATATCAAAAGAGATTTAAAAGAGCCTTCAACAAAAGAGTCCAGGTCAAAGAATATAAAGAGGGTGAGTTGGTACTCAGGAAGATTCTACCGGTGCAGCGAGACATGTGTGGAAAGCGGATGCCAAACTACGATAGCCCATTTGTTGTGAAGACGGTTTTTTCTGGAGGCTCTCTTATCCCTGCGACGATGGATGGTGAATAGCTTCAACATCTCGTGAACTCAGATGCAATAAGAAAATATTATGCCTAAAAAAATCGCTAAGTTGAAAACCTGGAAAGGCAACTTAGGCACACAAAAAAAGGGCATCCTGGAGGATCATAACCTATGAAGGAGATCTGGGAAAAAATTAGGGATAAAAGAAAGAAAAGCTCACTAAGTCGAAAATCTGAAAAGGCGACTTAGACAAAAATGAGCGTCCCGGTGAATTGAAAACCCGAAAGGGAGATTCAGACAAAAGTTTGGGACAAAGGCATTTCACTGCATCAGGAGTTGTCACTACTGTAGAAGGTCGTCAAAGAGGCTCACTTTCCTCTACTCTCATCAGAGGCAGCGATTCAGACGGACTCTTAGCTAGTTAGGACTGGATTATCGTTGGATTTTGTAACCTTTTCCCATATTGCCATTTTTCCAAATTGTAAATGTTCCATGGGACTTTGCCTTTTTCAAGTCTCCATCTTTGAATGAAATCAGATTTGGACCAATCTTTGTTTATGCTCTATTGACTGCCCTACCTTTTTGTTATGAAAAAACATCACTTATTCGTTAATAATGATTTTTAAAGGCAAAAGTTTTTTTTAAACAAAAATTGTTTTGGAGAAAGTTAATTAACAAGCAAGTCATAACTTTGATTGTGACATGACGGTGTAAAATTAGACTCTCTCATAAGAACAGAACGGTTGAAACCTTGATACCATCATTTCAGCAATATGAGGTCTATAGAGATTTCTTTCCCCACGCCGCCGCGCTACGATGTTTCGATATCTCTAATTAGTTATTTTTTCCGTTGTATTGATGTTGTGGCCTCTCTCTGGCACGTTTGCAAGAACAGGGATCGTTTCCTCTCTAGAGGATTAAGACCATTCACCAACGTCGAGATTCAGTGTGATTATTTTTGCCTCCGATGTGATAGATAATTTTCTATCTTTTATTTCCTTCTCCTGCGGAGTCGTTCCGCATTGCATTTGCATCACACCTTTAGCATATGCACTTTTCAGCATATCTCTTATTTTGGTTTTTTCTGGCTGTGGCTATTGTGATCTAGTTGAAACGATTTTCTTTGTCAAGAATCTTCGGGTGTTCCTTCCCCAGTAGTTACTGGATACCATCTTGAGATCCTTTGGTCGTTACCAAACTCCTTTTCTTCAGACCTATTGTCACGGACTTACCGTTTAGTTGTTACCTTAACTTTCTCAGTTTATCCGGCTTAGGTATTATTGTGATAAATACTTATATCCCCGGGAAGTCTAGTTGTGACTAGCAATAGGTCGGTCGCTGACCCCTATCTGATACTGCCAATTAATGGTTACCAAATTTTAGTCGTTACTAATGTTGCAGCTTATCCTTAAGATCTGGTGTTTACCTGAATCTATCCCCTCAGTCGATGTCCCATTTGTTAACCGACTCTGCTGAGACCTAATGTTTACTGGTGTTTTCTAAATCTAATGGTTATTGGTATCGTTGATTTGGTCGTCACCATATCTTCTGAAAGTCCAGTAGTTACTGGCGTTTTTTCAAATCCAATTGTTATTGGTATCATTGATTTAGTCGTCACCATATCTGCTGAAAGTCCAGCAGTTACTACTGTTGCTTAAAATCCAATTGTTAATGGTATCACTAATTTGGTTGTCACCATATCCTCTTGGAAGTCTAGTAGTTACTGGCATTTCTTAAAATCCAATCATTATTGGTATCACTGATTTGGTTGTCACCATATCCTCTTAGAAGTCCAGTAGTTACTGACATTGCTTAAAATTCAATTGTTATTGGTATCACTGTTTTGGTTGTCACCAATCCCCAAGAAGGTCCAGTAGTTACTGGCATTAATTGAAAAACCATTGTTATTGATAGTGGAATGTTTGGTCGTTACCTGTCTCCTCTCGGAAGTCTAGTGGTTACTGGCATTATTAAGTCCAATGGTTATTGACAATTTCATCCAACTCTATTGTGTTCTTTGATTGTTGGTTGTTACCAACATCTCCCTAGGAAGTTCAGTAGTTACTGGCACTGTTTGAAACCCAATTGTTATTGGAATATGGTTGTAACCAATCTTTTTCTATTGTTATTAGCATGTAGTTTGGTTGTCACCAATCCCCGGGAAAGACCAGTGGTTACTGGCATCGTTTGAAACCCAATGGTCATTGGTAGGTTATGGTTGTCACCCATCCCTTTTGAAAGCCCAATGATTATTGGTAGGGATTTTTTTGTACTTTAAGGATAGTTGATTGTGACCAACATCCCTAGATGTCCCCAGCAGGTCTTCGAAGTCTAGTAGTCACTAGCATCCTCGGTGAGCCTGGTCTTGTTTCTAGTCTTTTCCTGAAGATCCTGTTTGAACTCTTTGTTGAAAGGAAAGTCCCCATTTGGTTTGTTCCCCAATAAGGACCGTGTCTCTTGTCTTTTGAATCCCCAGTTGAAGTCCGAGTCTGTTGACTTATGTTCCCTGTGTGGCTTCTTGTCCTTGTCTCCCTTGATGCATCTTCCGACTGGATTTGCATTTCCCCAGTGGAGATTTGTCTTCCTCGGTAGAGTTTTTGTCCCCTGTTCCCTGTGTGGAGGATCCCCTTGAAGTACCGTCATTAGTCATGTCTGAACTATTTGTTGGTATGCTTTGGATCTCTCCTCAATGTGTCTGTGTTCCCAGTGAGTGGTTACTTGTTGTTTTGTTCGTCTTTTTTCTTTTGCTCGTGTGTCAGCTTTTTCATGCACTCAAGCATCATAAAGCATCATTCATATAACTCATTTCATGATTAACATTTTTCCTTTTGCATATTATCGTATCTAAAGGGAAAAGTTTTGGTTTGCTATATTTAAATACCTTTCACCATGAGTCTATGGAGATCGTTAACTCTCATTGCCATCTGGTAAAGATATTTAAATAGGAGAAACGGTCATACCCCAAATTTTGACCCCTAGATTCCATTACCATTCTATGTGTATCAATCATATGTTATCTAACCCTAACCTCTTTCAAGTTAGTCTTTTTCAAGATGCAGATGAATTAGGGTTTCACACTATTAAAATCAAGAATCCTGTGGACTGATCAGTCAAGGTTTTGGATTGATCTTCTACATATCAAGTCTTCACATCATCAAGAGGTTCATATCTTACCAATAACAAGTGCTATTTGAGGTTGTTATCAAGAGAATTAAAGCAGTGTTGTGCAAAACCTTAATTAGGGTTTCTAGTTAAAAAAGTCAGTTGTAGTTTGACTTTTGGTCTAAATGGGTTTCCAAAGCTTGAACCATAGTCCATGATGTTTCTATGACTTATTGAAGTCCCATCAAGAAGTATGAAAGGTTCAAAAAAACTCCAGAACACTAAGGATCGATCCTGAAGATTTCAACTGTTCGGTTCGTCTGTCTGGAAAGCCAACTCTTTAACTTTTCGGGTTTTGACCCCCAAATTGAAGCAATCAAGGTTTCCAACATCATGGTATTCCTAAATAGTGATTTCGGTGAAGATTTAATCAAGAATTGATGGATAACTCGTGAATCAAGAAATTAGGGTTTATGAAAAACCCTAATTACAAACTTATTTGGAATGGTCATAACTCTCAAACCACACATCCAAATTGAGTGGTTCAAAGCTGGTTGGAAAGCTCTTGAGAAAACCCATAAAAGTTTTCAAGATGGTTGATGTCCAAAAATGCATAAATTTTGAGTTATGAGCTCATCAAGTTCTGAAGGATTTCCACACATTTTCTTGTTTTTTTGACTTGTAAGTCATGTTTTGCAGCCAACTTCATGAAGCTTTTTGACCTAGCTCCCTTTGGAATCTGAACTTTGGACAAACATTAACATTGTAGATCACATTTGGAGCTTTTTAAAAAGTACAAGAGAATTTTCACAGCAATTGTGGTTAGGGAGAATCGAAGAGAGCAAGTTAGGAATTTTTCATGTCACAAAAACAAGTTCAGCACTTGCATTTTGATGCATAAACCACTCAAACCTCTTCTAATCACTTGTTTAACTCATTCTTTGATGTTTAGGGACTTAATTGATGAGATTAAAATGGATTACCATGAGCAAAAACCAGAGTTTAGATTATTTGATTTTTTTATTCAAGCAAGTGGATGCAAATGGTAAGGAGAGGGAAACTTTTTGCATATTCTACTACACCTCAACTACTGCATCAACTACTCTCTTTACTTCACTTTATGTCAACTATTTTCAGGATATTGGTGATTTTAAAATACATAGGAAGGTTTCTCATGCTCCAAAAATAAATTCCAAGTTGGATTTGCTCATTTTTCCTCCAAAAAAGGAAAACATGGTGAGTTGGCACGATCTGCCCATACCTTGTTAGACGATGGCTCGGATCTAGAAGGGGGGTTGAATAGATCCCAATTAAAATTTTAGTCGGCGCTTACCAAACTAAAATTGGTTTTAAAAATATTTTTAAGTGTGGAAGAAGCCTTGGAAAAACACGTCTAAAACGAACCGTTATTGGAAGATCGGATATGCGTTAAGCTAACGGATATGATAATAAAAGAAGAGTAGATTCAATACACTAGTCACACTAATCAATTGATTTCATCACTAATTAGTAGTGCTAGCTCCAATGCTCAACACATCCCACCAAAATATAGCAAGTAAACTATGTAAGTTTTGGTTCAGGCAATTTATCGAACACTTGGTGTGCAAAACACTCCAAGTGGATTTTGACTTAAGTAAGTAACTTTAAAATCCTTGTACAATTGTTTATTGTACTCAAGTTTAAAAAATACCAGTTACTTACTAAATTCAATGCTCTAATCAATAAAATTGCTTAAACTAAAATCACTTAATTTTTAAGCTGAAAATGAAAATAGTGAAAAATAAAGAAGACAAAGATTTGTTGAGGCAGTTCCCCCGCTTGCTCGCTTCGGGGTATGTCTGTCCTCAATTCTAAAAATAGAATTGAGATGATTTATAATAGATATCACCTAAAAAGTTGTAGTAGTTTATACAAGAGTTGATAAGCAATAATACAAACAATCCCTATAGATGTTGATGTTGCTATCACTTATTGCTCCTTGATTCGAGTTGAATCAAGACCTTCGATTGTTGTGAATTGACCTCCGATTCCAGCCCCTTTGTTGAATACCTTTCAGTTCTTCAAGCCCTCGGCCCGACTGATCTTAGACACCAACAAATAGAACCCGGAACTTCCTTCAACACTTCACAGCCCCAGCTACTAGATTGATGAGATCTTCCGTTTGTCAATCACCTTCGCACCGCTGAATGTTGATGGAGAATATCCGTACCAAAAACCCCCAAATTCGTAGAATCTTGGAGGGCAACACCTTCAAGGTTTTATTCAAGAAAAACCTGCCACAATTCTCCACCCGAACCGGATTTTCACTCAACGGATTCAAACCTTATCACCTTGAGTGAGACACAAAGCACTCCAAAAATGGTTGTGTGTAGTTGCAGTGTTGTGTGTTGTTTGAGGATGAAGATGAAGAGAAATGTAGGCACCTATTTCACTTTTCTTATTTTCACAATATACTCAAAATGTAATTGTTAGTGTGTTAAAATGAACAACCTTCTATTTATAGTAATAAGCCAAATAACTAACACAACAGGATTTCAAACAGTGAAAAAATACTTAACAACGCGCGAACGGTCGACTATAGCAGGTCTATGCATCGACGTATGGCCTACAGATTTCAGCAATATTAAAAACCCAACAATATGCGTCGACCATAGGTCGGCGTGCGCTGACCCGTGGGAATTATGAAGACTTCATGCGCCGACTGATGGTCGACTCATAGCTTCCTTGCGCTGACCCGTGGGAAAGTGAACTGGGTTGTGCGCTGACTGGTGGTCGACGCACAGCTTCCATGCGCTGACACGTGGGAAAGTTAACTGGGTTGTGCGCTGATATGTGGTCGACTCAGAGCTTCAAAACCTGCAAAAATCATCACTTGTTGTTTCGTGCGTTTTGTCACAACTGAATATTTATCACGTGTTTTTGCCAATGATAATATGATGAATTAAAGAGATATAGGAAGGATATGATATGTTAAGTATTGCAATTGTATTTTGGGTGAAATTGACAGCTCCTATTGATTCGAGGTTGTACTTTGTCATCATCGAAACTTGAGAACATATGTTGTGTGACTACTTGCCCTCACATACTCCCCCTTTTTGATGATGACAACCTGCGCGAAGCTAGTGAGAATAACATTGCAATATTATTAACATAGTAGCATAAACTCCCCCTTTCTTTTGTAATCCTGCACTTTATATGGAAGAGTTGTTGTGATCTACTTGGCTTTTCTCCCCCTTTGACAACATCAAAAAGAGATGGAGAAGGTAAAGCTTCACAAAATAACACTTAACAAAATACTCAGCAGGTGATAACTAAACATTTACCAATATTCACACATAATATTGAAAATGAAAGAGTAAGGTAATTAATAGATAAATAAATGAAAACATTCAAATGGGCTTAATATTTCAACAACCATAACAAAAACAAACACGTCATAGACAATGAAAATATGCAATCATGAAACTAATATCCCCGGCCCTGGCCCCTCCCTCTGTACGCAACATCCGGATTGCGGTAAGGATTAGAGTAGTCGACAAATGCTTCCACAGACATATTGAGGTGATTGAGGCTGTGAGTTATTTCCATGTCCTGCCTCTCATTTGATGCAGCGAGAGCTTTAAAACGGGCATCCATCCTAGTGGAAAAGGAATTTAACCGTTCATTTTGTGTACATATCTCAACTCAGATTTGTTTTGTCCGTGTATCTTGACTTCTCATAAAGTTCTATTGGTCCAACTGCATGGACTGCAACATGTTGAGAATTTCAGAGTTGTCTGACTGCGGAGGAGATGGTGAAGATTGAGGAGGTTGATGTTCTTGGGGATAGCCATGGTATGGATCCTATATTTTCCTAGAGTGGTCCAGCCTGTGTACTGCCACTCGCCCCATCCTTGATTTGTGTATCCTTCTTCTTGTTCGTCAGGTGGAGCTGTGTGATGAAGCCAATCAGTATTTGTGAAATCATGTTGGTCTGGCTGGTGGTAATTGTCATGTGTCTCATATGCTGGTTCTTGTACCTGTTCCACTTCATTTTCGTCTTCATCTGCTCGTTCCTCTTGTTCTTCGTCCTCTCGTTCATAACTTTCATCAGAGTCGTCAACAACCCGAGGAATATTTACTCTGCGAACAAACCTATAGGATCGTCGTTCATCACACCAAAAGTAGCCCATCATGGCAAAAGTTTTCGTGCTGAATTCTTTTTCGGAAGATATGGAAACACATGGGAATGATGGATACACGACGTTATCCGCGGTGAGAACCTCTGAAATAAAAGACCCATAAGCAAGAGCAGTTCCTCTTCCTGAATCTCTCAAAGCAAAAATTCTGCTTGCGATATAATAAGTCCAGTTGATTTTAATCCTATTTTTCAGAATGTATATAAGATGCACTTCAGCCTGTTCAACTCGGGACAGACCACCTTTTCTTCGGCCGCAGGATGCGAGCCACAATCCACTGAAGGATGCGCTCCCCTGTTTGGAGTTTACTAGCCGTAATAGTTCTGGGAAAAGCATCACTGTTTACAATATTATCTGAAAAGGCCTTTTGAGCATATCATTTAAGGCACTCTTAAATTCATATCTAGGCACGGTACGAGAGTCGGTTACCTCATGAGGAGGTTGTTCGTCAGCAGCCACAGTTAAATTAAATATTTACTCCAAACTTCAGAATTCAAGTTTACTTGTGTATTGCCGATGGTGGTGTGGAAATCCTGACCTTGAAACTTGTCATGCAGGCAAGTGTAGAACACATGGACTAAGTCTTCACTGTATTTGGTGTTGCATTCCAGAAAGTTTACAAAGCCTTGAAACTCCAGCAAAGCCATGATTTGAGTGAGATGCATGCGTTTCGCTGTTGCTTTGTAGAATGCATGTTGCGGAACAACTGCTCTCTTGCCAATGTCTTTGTTGAAGTTGTCAACAATAGGTGGTGGAACCAAAGATACATCAGTAATGGGTAGGGAAGCGGATGTTGAAGCCCTTGATCTTTTGCCGGTATTTCTGCGGAATAGTGAGGCCATGGATGATGATTTTGGAGATTTGGTAGAGGTAGAAAGCAATGATTTTTGAAGGGATTGTTAAAGATGATTTGGAGGAGATGAGGATTACCCCTTTTTATAGAAGGAGATTAGGGTTTCTGGGAAAGAGGAGGAGACAACGGGACACTAGGAATGACTAGATGCAGCTTACTAAAAATGAAATTCCAAAGCACAATTAATGTAGACTGCACATTTAAAGTAGAGTGTAGGAAGATGGAACGTTTTTCAAACAAAAAATCTGAGTTTTTACGCGAGTCGTCGACCGTACTCCTGCATACGTCGACGCATACTGTGTGATTTTTGACAAATATAAAAGTGTACAACATGCGTCGACCGCTGCCCTGTTTTGGTAGACTCATAGTGAGCAAAAATGCAGATTTTCATTTTATGTCATTTATAATGCCACATTTGATGCCTACTTATAATGCCACAACATAATTTGCATCCAAAACACATAATACTCGTAGCAAATGTCATGTATATATATACCATGTTAGTCAAACGATATACTAATTGAATCATGAATATTTAGAGAGAGAAAGAATATGGAACAACATCACCTCTATACCAGAAACACTTGATAACAATATACTTGCGCTTGCAACAAAACTTAACTTGTTAGAAGTACAAGAATGTAGTTGTAAATGAAGTAAGACGAAACAAGAAATTATTATACCCGATCCAAAATGTCGAGAATGCCAAGTTCTTGACAGATATGAAATAAAGGTTCAGTGGCTAGCGGCTTTGTGAAAATGTCCGCTAGTTGATTTTTGGTGTCAACGTGTTCAAAAACAACGTCACCTTTCTCTACATGATCCCTCAGAAAATGGTGTCGAATTTCAATATGTTTGGTGCGAGAATGTAACACAGGATTTTTGGTGAGGTTAATAGCACTTGTATTGTCACAGAAAATGGGAACACGTTCTAGTTTTAGATTGAAATCCAATAGTTGCTGCTTAAGCCATAGGACTTGAGCGCAACAACTATCGGCGGCTACATACTCCGCTTCGGCGGTTGACAATGCAACAGAAATTTGTTTCTTGTTGTGCCAACTGACCAAGGAGTTTGAAAATAAGTGACAAGTACCGCTGGTGCTTTTCCTATCCGATTTGCAACCGGAAAAATCAGAATTGGAGAAACCTACCAATGAGCAATCATTACCTTTGGAATACCATAGTCCATACTTCGGAGTACCAGATAGGTACCAAAGTATACGTTTGACAGATTTTAGATGAGATTCCTTGGGACATGATTGGTATCTTGCGCACATACACACGCTAAACATAATGTCGGGATGAGAAGTAGTAAGATAGAGAAGAGAGCCAATCATACATCTATACCTTTTTACCTCTATGTCCTTACCGCTTTCATCTTTACTCAAGTTTACACATGTCGGCATAGGAGTGTCAATGGCCTTCGAGTTTGCCATGTCAAATCTCTTGAGAAGTTCCAAACAGTATTTTGTCTGGCTCACGAATGTTCCTTCTTTAAGTTGCTTAATTTGCAATCCGAGAAAGTATGTGAGTTCACCCATCATACTCATCTCGAATTCACCCTGCATAAGGTCAGAAAACTCTCTCACGAGATTCATGTTAGTATATCCAAATATAATATCGTCAACGTAAATTTGTACAAGAATCAAGTGCTTTCCTTGACGTTTAATGAAGAGAGTAGTGTCAACCTTTCCTCTTGAGTAAGCTTGATCAAGTAAAAATTTACTTAGTCGCTCATGCCAAGCTCTAGGAGCTTGTTTGAGACCATATAAAGCCCTTTTTAGTTTGTAGACATGATCAGGATACTCATGAGACTCAAAACCAGGAGGTTGCGTAACATAGACTTCTTCATTTATGTATCCGTTAAGGAATGCACTCTTAACGTCCATTTGAAATAACTTAAAATCCTTCTCACAAGTGAAGGCAAGCAAAAGGTGTATAGCCTCGAGTCGGGCAACCGGCGCATAAGTTTCCTCATAGTCAATGCCTTCGTCTTGGTTATACCCTTGCGCGACTAAACGCGCCTTGTTATGAGTTATTACTCCGTTTTCGTCCAACTTATTTCTAAACACCCATCGGGTGCCAATTACTCGATGTCCTCGTGGAGGAGGGACAAGGTCCCATACCTCATTTCTCGTGAACTGATTAAGTTCATCTTGCATTGACAAAAACCAGTTTTCATCGAGTAAGGCTTCTTTAGGGTTTTTAGGTTCCATTTGTGAAACGAAAGCAAAGTGATAACAAAAATTACTTATCTTAGATCGGGTAGTAACACCCTTTGATATGTCTCTGAGAATGTTGTCTATTGGATGATCTTTAGAAGACTTCTAAGCTTGAGGGAGAGCATCACTTGTAGATGGATGATCTACCTCAGTTTCTTCATGTTGGACATCTTTTTTCTCCTCAATTTTTGCTTTGTCGGACTGATCAATTTCCGGCTCTGCATCTTTGAGTATGTCTTCAGTAGATGTACCTGCACCATGAAACATACTACCTTTTCTAACATTTCTCAGAGGAGATTCATCAAATGTTACATGTACTGATTCTTCGACAATAAGTAATCTTTTATTGTAAATCCTATATGCTTTATTCGACTGAGAGTATCCAAGGAAAATGCCTTAGTCAGCCTTAGAGTCGAATTTACCCAAATTTTCCTTTCCATTATTTAAGACAAAACACTTGCAACCGAAACATGTAGGTGAGACACGTTTGGCTTGCGCCCTTTTAAAAGCTCGTAAGGTGTTTTGTTTAGAATGGGGCGGATGAGCACCCTATTCAAAACATAACAAGCCATACTGATGGCGTCGGCCCAAAAATATTTTGGTAGTCCACTTTCATTGATCATTGTCCTTCCCAACTCTTCTAAAATGCGATTTTTACGCTCCACCACCCCATTTTGTTGAGGAGTTCGTGGAGCGGAGAAGTTATGATCAATACCGTAGTTACCACAATATTCTTCAAATAAATGGTTTTAAAATTCACCTCCATGGTCGCTTCTAATTGACACAATGTTTGTGCTTAATTTATTTTGGGAAAGTTTGGCAAATTTTTCAAAGGCGGCGAATGTATGTCTCTTGCTAGCCAAAAAGATAGTCCAACAAAATCTAGAATAATCGTCCACTATTACGAAACCGTAATAGTTTCCACCTAGGCTCTTGATTCTAGAAGGCCCAAATAAATCCATATGGAGAAGCTTGAGAGGTTTTGTGGTAGAAACAATATTTTTAGATTTAAAAGATATTCTCGTTTGCTTTCCCATTTGGTAGGCATCACAAAGGTGATCCTTGGTGAATTTTATTTTGGGAAGACCTAGGACTAGATCTTTTGAGACTAATTTATTCAGCAAGTCAAAGTTAACATGTGCTAAGTGCTTATGCCATAACCATGAATCTTCACTCATTGTTATGAGGCATTTGTCACTTGTTAACGATACTTCATTTAAGTCAAGCATATAGACGTTGTTCACTCTTAGGTCATTAAACATATTCTTCTTGTTATTATCATGCAAAATTTTGCAACACTCTTTTGAAAATGATACATTGTATCCTTTGTCGCATAATTGGGTAATGCTAAGCAGATTATGTTTAAGATCCTCGACAAGCAACACATCGGAAATCGTAGTGGAAGAAGGGTTACCTACACTACCTTTACCAAGTATTGCTCCATGATTGTTATCACCATATGTTACATATCCTTTCTTCTTAGCCACGAAGTCTATGAATAGGGATATGTCTCTGGACATGTGTCTTGAACATCCACTGTCGAGAACCCATCTTCTCTCAGTGGTCTCGACACATTGTACCTATGAAAACATAATTAGCAAGAGGAGGTACCCAATGGCATATTGGGTCCTAATATGTTAGTGAAAGAGTGGTTGCATTTGGGAAACCATTGATAGATGCCTTTAGGAACCAAAAATCTCCTAAATCGGCACTTAGCAATGGTATGGCCTTTCTTGCAACAATATAAGCATGCAAAGTCAACTTTAGAATTGCTCTTACTCTCTTGATCCCTAATTACATATGTATATTTTTTATATGGGTTCACCATACTTTTTCTAAAATCCGCTCTATCAATAGCAAATGTAATTTTAGGCTCAAGAGCCTTGTTTAATTTGGCCTTTAGGTTTCTAACTTCACCTTGCCAAATATAACAAGTAGTACATCCAAAGTCGAAAGCATTTCTATGGTCCTCAAAATCCGATTTATTACTTTCCACCATGGAAGCCTTAAGTTCCTCAAGTTTCCTTTCGGACTCTTTAATTTTGTGCTCTAAGTAAGTAAAGATTCTTTTATTAGAGGCAAGTCTCTTAAAGGCTTATGTTGCTTCATTGTGTAAAGTATTAAATGCGGCTTGTAATTCGAAATGTGACATATTTGAGGAATTCTCATATTTAGAGTGACGTACCTGTTTTTTCTTATTTTTTCGATGTGCGAAAAGGCATAGGTTCACGGAATCTTCTTCATCACTTGAGCTTTCATCAGAGGAGAAGGAGTCGATATCGCTTTCCCAAGCTATATACGCTCTTCTCGGCTTTGACGACTTCTTGTGTGATTTAATAGATTCCTTTTCTTTGCCCTTTTTGTTTAAAGGACAATCTGGCTTGTAGTGACCGGGCTTTCCGCATTTATAGCACGATCCTCTGGTTTTACTTCCTTTAGTGTCGTTATTTCGAGAGTTCCTTGATTGCTTTCTGATGTTTTGTCGCTACTGCGAAAATCGGCGCCGGCTATGACAGAAGAGTCGCCACCATGCGTTATTTATCCCACAAGAGGGAAAGGAAATGCTCAGAGTAAACCTAGCGCAAAGAGGGAAAGGAATGGTCATCGCAACCAAATCCTGGATTCAGGAGTCGGTTACGCAAGGGGAAGGTATTAGCACCCCTCACGTTTGTCGTACTCGACGGGATCCACGCTTGTTTTCTATCTAAGGGTATGTTTATCTATCTACTCTAAAGGTCTGGGTTAAAAAGAAAATAAAATGACTCGGCAAAGTATCGCACTTTATGCCTACGTATTCCCGTCTGGAACGAGAAATCAGAGTCAACGTAGTTCGCCTAACTACGGGTTATGGGGGGGAGGTTGCTCGCCGAGATATCCATCGCGTGCCTACGTACTTTCATACAACATGAAAGATCAGAGCAGACGTAGTTCGGGCTACGGAAGACACATGTTTTTCTGACAGTTTTTTATCTCCTTAAGAAAGGGTTTTCCTGATTAAAGGTCCAAGAGGACAAAAACAGAGTTTGAATGTTTGTTTGAATCTTTTACGAAAGAACTGTTTTTTAGGATGTTTGCAATCTCAGTCGCACTAGAGACTATGACCCAGGAGTGAACGCTTCGTATGTCACCCAAAGGGTAGCACACTAACATCCAGATTACTGGAGAGAGACCCTCCACCAACCTTTTCCCAGATAGCTTAAGGCTCATAACGCACGACTTCAATTAACCTTATTACTGTGTTTTTGAATTGTTTTGAGAGGAGAAGAGAAAGGCACCCTAAAACTATGGTTGACAGGGAATCTACCTACAATTATCATGCATGGTTTAAAAAACCTAATGTCTGTCATAATTCCCTCTTGCACAGAGGAAATCAGAGATCCTAGGGGAAACAGCAAAAGAAACAAGCAGTAAATAGTAAATAGTAAAATGCATGCTATGCAACAGTACAAGCGAGGCAAGGGAGTCCGACTCAACCTCAAACCCAAGAAAACAACAGTAAAGAGGAGACAAGCTCCACATCAAACCTAGAGGTAATCAACACAAGAAAACAGACAATACAACAAAAGAAAAGAAACAGAGAAAGCAGCCCAAGCAACAGCAACAGTCTTCAGCAGACAGCAACTTCAATACTCAACAGCAGCTCTAAACAGCAAATCCTCTTGACAGCAAAGTTGACAACAAAATGGCTTCATCTTCAAGCTAGCTTCTATCTTCAAGCTTCATCACACTTCATCTTCAAGCTCTAGCAAGCACGCTCCAAGCAGAGGATTAATCACTAAGATCAAGGTTGCAATGTTGAGAACCAAATGAAAACCAAAGGAAATCATCAAGTACCAACATTGAAATAGAAAGGCATCCTCAAAGTTCTACTCAACTATGGGCATACCACACATCCCTCCAAAGGAGAGATGGAGTTTCCCTAGGAGGACTTTACATCATTGGATAGAATAGAAGCACACAATGCATTCTATGTTTGATGAAAGAATCAAAACTAGTCCTAATGGCTCTTCCTAAAACCCTAATTTCCTAAGCTCCTAAAAAGCTACCAAAAGAGAAGAAAGCTTCAACTCCAAGCTCCAATCTTCAAGCCACAACAGCTACACCAAATCTAGAAGACCTCCCAAGAAGGAATCCAAGCAAACCCAGCTCCAATGTTTCCAACAAGACCAAACAAACAAGAGCACTCAAGATAGAACACCACAAGCACAAGCTACTTGCAAAATACAACTAAAATAGAAAACAAAGTTGTAAACTTCTAATAAAATTCCTAAGGGAACATACATGTTTGAACAACCTAGGGTTAAAATATTATATCCTAATTCAACTTCTAAGTCACCTAAATAAATTCTAAGTTGAAGGGTATCAAGGTGATCCACAAGTTTGGAAAGGCTCTAATCTCAACACCTAAAACAAAACCTAAAGTTGTTCTAAAATTCTAACAAAAATTCTAAGGGAGCATACATGTCTACCCTAACATATACTTAAAAATAAAAGCCAGATTCAACACCAATTGGAAGAACAAAAATCAACAAGGCAGATGATCAAATATGCAAATAATAAAGAATTAAACAAAATAAGAAAAATCAAATTAAAATGAAAAATGCATGAAAATGCATTTTATTGATTTCTGAAAATCACAAATTCTCTCAAGATCATGGAGATATTTTTAAAATAATTTTTGGATCAAGAATGAATTTATTGTGATTTTTAGAATCAATAATGCATTAAAAATAATCAAAAATCAAATAAAAGAAATCAAACTCTAAAATAAATCCATGGCCGTGGGATTGGTTGACAAGTCAAGGAATCCAAAGCTCCACAAGCTTCCAGCGCATTAGTGAAACTACAGCGTTTTGGTTCCAAAAGTCTCACTTCTCAGATTATAACATGGTCGTTGGATCTGGTGGTCAGTCAAGGCCAAAGGCATGATCTAATGGCTCAAAGATCATCTTCTCCAATTCTCAGGCTGGCTGGATAGAGAGCAGGGACGGTGGCCAGAGAAGACTCCGGTCGTCTTCTCTGGCGAAGGTCAAGTTACAGTCAACCAAAAATCACAAAGTCTATACCAATTCTACTCAGTTTCTCAAGAGAATTTCAAATCTCCAACTCAAATTATCCAACTCTCAATGGATTTTAAAACACGAAGCAATGTTCAGAAATAGCATTCAGATCAAACATCATCAATTGCCAAATTTAGACCATAGAAATCATCCTTATGCTACACTGATCATCCTGATCTAATCAATTTGCTCTAACTCCTCATGAATCAAGAGATTCGAATCCAAACAGAATTACTATGTCATGATCAACTATCACCAAATGTTTCCAAATTGATCCTAAAACGATCTACATCTTGCCTAGATCCTAACCACAAGTTCAAATCTAACTATCTCATGCTAAATCATGTGGAAATTTGAAAGTTACTAACCTGTTGTAGATCTAGTAACAGATGCACTTGGAGCTCGATTCTCCCTCCAAAACTCTCCAGATACGTTCACTGATGCAAGAGGATGATGCTTCAACCTTCAATTTGCTCTGATATTACTCCAAACTGAAAACTCGATTTCACTTGCTCCTCTTGAATGTTCAACTGCAATTTCAGCTTCTGGCACGAAAATGACTCCAAACTTGATCTGGAATTACTCCAATGAATATATAGAACCTTTCCATGCTCTTTTGAATTCAATTTGAGGCCCAATCCAGCCAATTGCAATTTCTGTTTTTGCTCTTGAAGTTGCACATGACAGTCACGAATTGGCCATGGAAATTGCTCTAGAATCTTCCCTTCAACTGCAAATTACCTTGTGAGCAAAATTGAAGCAATAGAATGGCCTGAAATGCATTGGTAAGGTGTTTGGTTATGTAACTTGCATTTGAAGCAACCATATGATAACTCATGAAAAGTGGCCTATGCTCCAAAATCTACCAATGTCAATGTGTCTAAAATGAACTTTACAATCAAAATGATCACTCATTTGACATGCTTTGGTCCTTTATCCAATTATTTGAATTTTCCCTCTTTAATCATTTAAAAATCTTTCTTATTCAAACCATTTCAAACCAAGTCTTGCTATGAGCCCAATCAATCCATCATGACCTCTTGGCTAGCCTAAAACCCCATTTTGAACAACTTTCATGTTGAACAAAAATCCATTTGACAAGTGCAAGTTGGAGATTTTGACCTATGATTGAAAATGACCTATAATCTCACTTTCCCAAAATACCCCTGACTTGTAAACCTCATAACTTGATTTCTACAAATCCTATGGAAGACTTCTAGTACAATTTAGAAAGATACGATCATGAGGAACAACTTCCATGTTGGCCAAAAGTTCAGGTAAAAGCTCCTTCTAGGTCAAAAATAGCTTTGAAGTCAGATGATTTTCACAGACAAATTTCAGAAGCATCTGAGGACTTGTAACTTGTCTGAGTCATAAATTGAGTTCTATAAATCCACTTGAGGACTTCTAGTACTCAAATTAAAGGTATTGAGATGCTCTACAAGTTTCATGTTGGCCAAAGATCCATTTGAAACTTGTATCTTGACTTATGTGGTCTTGAAGTGAGGCACTAAACAGGGAATTTTGCACTGAAACCCTAATTTAGCAACTTCCCATACTCTTGACTTTTCTTGAATTGATCTTGGAACAACACCACAAAGGTCTCATCATATGATTTCATGAATTCCATGACCTAAAAGTAGGCTTTGATATTCTTCAATTGCCCAGTTGACTTAGGATTAACCCAGATGAAACCCTAATTGCTTGCCCCTCAACTGTGGCTCTTGCATTTGACACAATGACTTAATTAAACTCTCCCATGGCCCTCTAGGAATTCTATGAGCTCCATACACATCCTCTTATCATATTCAAAACTTCACAACCCTCTGATAGTCTTCAGTTGATCATCAAGTTAGGAGAAGATTCACACTCAAACATCTAAACCCTTAGGCAATCAAACCACCTTCTGATGACTTTGACAACTTCTCAATCTTGAATGAGACCTCTTGTTAGGTTTCTCTTGATAAGAATCACACTTGATCCCCTACTATATGAATGATACCATGATATGCAAATGATATAACTATGCAAATGATAATGAAATGAAACATAAACCAGGTAAGAAAAGGTTGGGCAAATTTTCGGGTACAACAGCTGCCCCTATTCAAACGGCTTGGACCCGACTGGGTGAAGAGCGAACGGCCTTCAAACAATCGAGGTAGAAGACGGTTGAATACCAAGAAACCCGGAAATTTGCCAACCGCATAAATACACCGCGAAAACTGCTTGGGGAACAACATCCGCTACGCTGAACCCAGTTGTTACGGCAACAACTGATCAATCCTCTGATAAAACTTTGGATTTCAACATCAACCCCCTGTGTGACGCCACGGGCATCGAATTAACTTTTCCAGAAACACCTCCGTCCACAACTGAATTAAACTTCGTCAACACTAGGAGAGACTCCATCACCATGGGTACAATTCCGTCCATAACTGGAATAACGATCTCTGTCAATCACAGGTAATGACTCCGTCAACACGGACACTAATCATTGTTAACTTTACTGGGGACAACTCCGTCAATCACGGGTAACGATTACCGTCATCACGGATAACAATCACTGTCAGCACATATACGATCCATCAACACGGATAACAATCACCGTCAGCACGGGGAAACAGTTCCGTCAACACGGATAACGATCACTGTCAGCACGGGGAAACGATTCCGTCAACACGGATAACAATCACTGTTAGTACAGGTACGATCCGTCAACACGGATAACAATCACCGTCAGCACGGGGAAACGGTTCCGTCAACACGGATAACAATCACCGTTAGCACGGGGAAACGATTCCGTCAACACGGATAACAATCACTATCAACACAGGTACGATCCGTCAACACGGATAACAATCACCGTCAGCACAGGGAAACGGTTTCGTCAACACGGATAACAATCATCGTCAGCACGGGGAAACGATTCCGTCAACACGGATAACAATCACCGTCAGCACGGGGAAACAGTTCCGTCAACACGGATAACAATCACTGTCAAGACATGCGCAATCTCTGTCCATCACAGGTAACAATCTCTGTCCATCACAGGTAACAATCTCTGTCCATCACAGGTAACAATCTCTGTCAACACAGGCGCAATCTCTGTCCATCACAGGTAACCATCTCTGTCCATCACAAGTAACAATCTCTGTCCATCAAAGGTAACAATCTCTGTCAACACAGGCGCAATCTCTGTCCATCACAGGTAACCATTCCGTCAACACGGATACATTTGAAGAATACTTTGCTAGGGAATATGAGAAACTTAACCAAACACTCTGTGGGGAAATAACTAGTGATAACTCTGAAAGTTTAAGGCATGAAATCTTCTAATGCTGGCGTAACAGCAACCTGAGAAGAATCCCGCTGGGGACAAAGAGAAACTTAACCAAGCAACTCTGTTAGGGGACGAACGTTATCATCACCTATCTCACACCGAAAATTTGAATATCTAGAAGTTCTTCTGAGCAAGAATCTCACTCCTCTATAGGGAATAACACCTGAAAACAAAGAGGTAACCAACCTGGCTTATGTTTCAAAATGCGTATGTTTGACAATGGCGTAATGCTCCATACGGCGTGGAAATGATACGCGTTTAAGTAAATGCAAGTATGATGATATATGCAAAATGCAAAGATGCCAAGAGGCGCTTCAGCAAAATAAATGCCGAAGACAAGACCCAATCCGCTAGGGATAACCAGGTATCACAAACATATTCCAACAAAATAAATGCTGGAACGGCGCAACCAACTCCGCTGGGGATAACCATCCTGTCGGAGGATGACTCACAAGCTTGAAATTATGAACTTTGTTGGGGATGTTCATCCTGTCGGAGGAAAAATAACCTGCTGGGGAGAAGGAGAAATAATCCCTCGCGGGGATAATCCTTCTAAATCAAAGACGGCTTGGTTATACTATGTGGGAGTTACCCACGCCGGGGATGAAGTGTGCACATACTCACTGCTGGGAATGCACCTTCTGTTGGGGACATTCAGATCTACTGAGGATACTCTCTCGGAAGCTTTCCTGGGGAATACTCTTCTGGGGAGGACCACCCACATCCAATAGGGATATTTACCATCTCAACTACCTCTGGGATAATATGTGACTTCCATCTGCTGAGGAGTGATACCATCACTATGCCACAGGACTCCAGCTGGGGAACACAACTTCCCTGCCTGTTTTATTCAAAGGTGAGAACCCTACAAAACACGAACGAGACAAAATAAATCTATACAACAAGATCTATCCCGGTTAGTATCCGTGACATTTGTTCGATCAATTTGAAGTTTTAGCAATTATTGGCAAGGGCCAGCAAGTTTATGTACATGCAAGTTCATCAAAAACATCAGCGTTTTTCTCAAACAAAACAGTAAAGAACAAGCATCAAATACTGAATAACATGCTTTATTGGTAACGGGCCTGTAAATAGGAAACATTTTGTACACTGGATGCAACTCCTGAAAAGAGGAAGTTACGCATAAGCAAAATACAAGTATTACAGAAGTACAAAGAAAATTTGTATACATGTCGGCAACGTGGTATAGACGAACACCATGAGCTGATCCTCCTATGACTCGCCTGACTCTGACGCTTTCCCGGTACTCGATCTTCGGAAGAGATTGTTTCGGATATACGACCCTCAGGTATTCCCAAACCACTAAGCAATGCAGTATCAAACTCGGACCGCAGTCATTTGCTTTTTCAAATCCCTAACTTTTGCGTGAACCGCCCTTTGCGGGTTTTCAATTCACCGGGATACCCTTTTTTGCCGAAATCGCCCTTTTCAGGTTTTCAACTTCGCGGGTGTACATCTTTTTCAATTTTATCCCTACCTTTTGCCCGAACCTTTGATTCCTTTTTTATGGTTCGCCGGGATGCCCCATTTTTTCATGGACTCTCTTTTTTCTGTCCAGCGGGTCGATTTAAGCAAAGTATTTTTTAACTGCATCCGAGTTCACAGGGGATGTAAAATCCTCACCATCCATGGTGGACAACAATAAGGCTCCTCCAGAGAAAACCTTTCTAACGACATATGGACCTTCATAGTTGGGAGTCCATTTGCCCCTGTGATCTGATTATGGTGGGAGAATCTTTCTCACCACAAGATCGCCCATCTGAAAGCTTCGAGGACACACCTTCTTATAATAAGCTTTCTTCATCCGGCTCTGATACAGCCGACCATATGCCAGAGAAACCAGTCTCTTCTCATCCATTAAACTGAGCTGATTCAATCTATCTTTCACCCATTCTGCCTCATCAAGTTGGACATCACGCAAAACCCTCAGAGAAGGAATCTCAACCTCCAATGGTAGGACAACTTCCATACCATATACCAATGAAAAAGGAGTCGCCCCGGTTGATGTGTGTACCGTCGTACGATAATCGTGCAAAGCAAAAGGTAACATCTCATGCCAGTCCTTGTAGGTCACAACCATCTTCTGAACGATCTTCTTTATGTTTTTATTGGCCGCTTCAACAGCGCCATTCATCTTGGGCCGATAAGGAGAAGAGTTGTGATGTTCAATCTTGAAATTCTGGCACAATTCCTTCATCATCTTGTTATTCAAATTCGAACCGTTGTCAATGATAATCCGCTCCGGGATTCCATATCTGCAGATAATATCCTTCTTGATAAATCTGGCTACCACCTGCTTGGTATCATTAGCATACGATGCCGCTTCAACCCATTTGGTGAAGTAATCAATAGCTACCAAGATAAAACGATGTCCGTTGGATGCCGTGGGCTCAATTTTTTTAATCACATCAATTCCCCACATGGAAAAAGGCCAAGGTGACGACATAACGTTTAGAGGGCTCGGAGGCACATGAACCTTGTCCGCATAAATATGGCATTTATGACACTTCTTTGCAAATTTGAAACAATCTGTTTCCATTGTCAGCCAGTAGTACCCTGCTCTTAATAACTTTCTCGTCATTGCATGTTCGCCGGTATGCGTGCCAAATGTACCCTCGTGGATTTCTTCCATGAGCAACTTAGCCTCTTTCTCATCCACACACCACAACAACACCAAGTCATGGTTTCTTTTGTACAAAATCCCATCCGGATTCAAATAGAAATTGCCAGCCAATCTACTAAGAGTCTTCTGATCACGACTGGATGCCCTAGCCGGATACTTTTGGTTCTTCAGGAAATTCTGGATATCATAATACCACGGTTTGCCATCGAAAGCTTCCTCAATGGTGAATATGAAAGCGGGCCTATCAAGGCTAGAGATAACTATCCTGGGAGCCTCATTCCAGAAGTTAACCTTATACATCGAAGACAAAGTCGCGAGAGCGTCTGCCATCTGATTTTCTGCTCGTGGTACATGGTGCAGTTCCACTTTGTCAAAGAACGACAACAACCTTCTTGCATAATTCATATAGGGTATCAGATTGGGCTGACGGGTCTCCAACTCTCCCTTGATCTGGTTCACAACTAGAGCAGAGTCTCCGTACACATCAAGATTTTTAATTCTCAGATCAATAGCTTCTTCGAGCCCCATAATGCACGCTTTGTATTCGGCCTCATTGTTGGTAACTGGAAAGGTCAATCTAGCAGTGAATGGGATGTGCGACCCATGAGGAGTAGTAATGATTGCACCTATTCCACTTCCGTATGAATTAACGGCACTGTCAAATATCAATTGCCATTTGGAACCCAACTCTGGACCCTCATTCGGCAACGGCTCCTCACAGTCCTTCATTTTTAAGTACATGATATCCTCATCAGGAAAATCAAAACTCATTGACTGGTAATCATCAATTGACTTCTCAGCTAGGTATTCTGACAGAACACTACCTTTAATATCCTTTTGAGAAACGTACTGAATATCGTATTCTGTCAATACCATCTGCCATCGGGCAATTCTTCCGGAAAGTGCTTGCTTTTCAAACACGTATTTGATCGGATCCATCTTTGAAATTAGCATGGTTGTATGATTTAGCATGTATTTCCTCAAACGTTTGGCAGCCCAGGCTAGAGCACAACACGTTTTTTCGAGCATTGAGTAACGGGACTCACAATCTGTGAACTTTTTACTCAAGTAGTAAATCACATACTCGTTACGCCCAGTCTCGTCATGTTGACCAAGAACACAACCCATACTTTTCTCAAGAACCGTCAAATACATAATCAATGGTCTCCCGGCTACTGGGGGTATCAATATTGGAGGTTCCTGCACATATTCTTTTATTTTTTCAAACGCCTTTTGACAATCTTCATTCCAGATCACAGCCTGATCTTTTTTCAACAACTTGAATAATGGCTCGCACGTGGCCGTTAGATGAGATATGAATCGGGAAATGTAGTTCAATCTCCCTAAAAAACCACGAACTTCTTTTTCTGTTTTCGGTGTTGGCATTTCTTGTATTGCTTTTATCTTAGCAGGATCAACCTCAATTCCTATTTCGCTAACAATAAACCTCAATAGCTTACCAGATCTCACCCCGAAGGTGCACTTGTTAGGATTCAGCCTCAGCCTGAATTTCCTAAGCCACTTGAACAATTTCAGAAGATTGATCAGATGCTCTTCCTCCATCTGGGATTTGGCAATCATATCGTCAACATAGACTTTGATCTCTTTATGCATCATGTCATGAAAGAGTGTTGTCATAGCTCGTTGATATGTTGCCCCGGTGTTCTTCAAACCAAAGGGCATCACTTTGTAGCAGAACGTTCCCCACGGGGTAATAAAAGTTGTTTTCTCCATATCCTCCGGCGCCATCTTTATCTGATTATAGCCCGAAAAACCGTCCATGAAGGAAAACACGGAGAATTGAGCGATGTTGTCGACCAGCACATCAATATGAGGAAGCGGAAAGTCGTCTTTTGGGCTCGCCTTATTCAAATCTTGATAGTCCACGCACATCCGCACCTTACCATCTTTCTTTGGTACAGGTACTATATTAGCGACCCATGAGGGATAAGTTGTAACAGCTAGGAAACCAGCATCCCATTTTTTCTGAACTTCCTCTTTAATTTTCACAGCCATATTTGGTCGAGTTCTTCTGAGTTTTTGCTTAACCGGCGGACATTCCTCACGCAATGGTAGACGGTGAACCACCATATCAGTATCCAACCCAGGCATGTCTTCGTAAGACCAAGCAAAGATATCACTGTACTCCCGCAGCATCTCGATAAGCCTTTGCTTGATACCACTTTGCAGTGCAGCCCCTATCCGGATATTCCTGACAACCTCTTCGGACCCCACGTTGATAATTTCAATTTCCTCCTGATGAGGCAGAATGATTCTCTCTTCCTGTTTCAAAAGTCAAGTCATTTCTTCTGATAAGTCATTATCCTCAACAATATCTTCTTCTGCTTGAAGTATCGGGTGCTCAAAGTCGAAGCGAGTCATAGGAAGTTCGTGATCGGTGTCGTCTGAAATATGAATCCTGCAATGAGAATGGTTAAATGTTTCAAATAATGCAAACAAATAACCACATTGCCATTTTATTGTTAAACAAAACAGGAACAACAAGGATCACAAAATTTGCATGAGAAAAACGCCTTTATTAATGATTAAACAAAGTACACACATAAGCAGGTAGTCCTAAAAACAAAATCACTATGCCCCGGGTAGGACACAGGATTATACAATAATTGAGAAAACAAATCATTATTATTTTGTAGTCACTGGGACAAGTTCCTGGATAGACCAGTTGCACAAATTCTGTCCTGGCACGCCGGGCTTGATCCACAAGTCCATATCGCAGTCACTATCTCCGTCTTCAGCATCGGAAACAACATTGATCGTTTCATAACAGACCCCACCTGGAGTGATCACCACTGGTCCTTTGAACTTTGTCACACCTGATGCGGAAGGTGATGACGTCGGGCGATACCCCAACCCAAACTTGTCCATCTTGACAGGAATTTCCAAGACTTGGCCCCATCCTTTAGTTGCTCCAGCCTAAACCACTGCCTGAGCGTCTTTGTACGAAGACATGGCCACCTCTGGCCCTTTGATAGCAACATGAGACTTGTCCTTGATCTGCAACCCCTCGAAGGCTTGGCATGGCGTCTCATGGATCTACCCATCCACTTCGACGTACTTGAATGACGAAAGATGACTAACCAGAATGTCCTCCTCTCCGCAAACAGTAACAACACTGTCACCAACCATGTATCTAAGCTTCTGATGTAGCGTGGACGTCACAGCCCCTGCAAAATGTATCCATGGTCGCCCAAGTAAACAACTGTAAGCTGGATGTATGTCCATGATGTAGAACACTGTGTCAAATACTTCCGGCCCGACCTGGAGTGGCAATGTTATGGACCCAAACACCGACCTCCTGGTCCCATCAAAAGCCCTCACGACCAAATCACTTGGCGTGCATATAATTCCTCGGACATCTAGCTTCATCATAGCCTTCTTCGGTAACACATTCAAAGATGATCCGGTGTCTACAAGAACATGCGACATAACAGTGCCCCGACATTCCACTGAAATGTGCAAAGCCATATTATGATCCCGACCTCTAGGCGTCAAATCAAAGTCCGTAAATCCCAGGCTGTGGCCGGCATTCACATGCGCCAGTACGCCCTCAAGCTAGTTAACAGTTACTTCCTGAGGTACAAAAGACGTGTCCAAGATTTTTAATAAGGCATTCCGATGGGCCTCGGAACAAAGCAACAATGATAGTATTGAAATTTTGGAGGGCGTCTGCTGCAAGTGCTCCACAATCTTATAGTCGCTTTTGCGAATCAACCTCATAAACTCTTCTACATCCTTGATCGATGTTTCTTTCTCTTTCGACCGGGAAGATCCTCCTTCATTCACTTTGGCTTTGCCTTTAGCAATCCTCTCAGCCTCGATTTCAGGTGAAGTGAAAATTCTACCACTGCGGGTCATGCCTCCCGCTCCAACAAGATTACCCACTGCCCCTGCCGGCTGGCTATCCACCTTAATCTTTTCCCCGTTGCAAAAAGCTTCCAACCCATAATTCCATGGAATGGCTTTCGTACTTTCATAAGGGACGGGTCCTGCTTTTGTTATCGTGATAGTTGGCCGTTTGGCGGGCGCTGATATCGTAATAGTCTTTCGTGGAATTGTAATTGTTGCGACCTCACTCTGCTTTTCACATGTTACCTCACCAGGTTTCTCAACAGCAGTGCGGTCAAACTGCAAAGTTCCCTCATCAATCATAGCCTGAATACCTCTTTTCAAATCAATACAGCCCTCTGGTCGGGTCCAACAATCTAAACAGTACTCATCACATCCGGGGAAGACCCCTCCTTTCAACAATCTGCTTTTAACATAGCTTAAAGGCGTCTTCAAATCATCTACGTCCATAACCAAATCCAAATCCTCTTCTATCAGAACAACATTCGTTCCATGATTCGGAATTGGTTTCTATACAATATTGGGACCATCCTGAGTGAAGTTAATGACTTTACTATCAATCAAATCTTGGACTTTGTGTTTAAAAGCATGACAACTCTCGATATCATGTCCGGGTGCCCCAGAATGAAATTCACACTGCTTACTAGTATCATACCCGTAGGGAAGTACTCCTGTGGGTGGGTCCAACGTTCTCTTCTCAACCAGATTCAAACTCAACAGCGTCTGAAGCAGTTCTGCATACGTTGACGGAGGTGTATCAAATACCCTCTTCGGCTTCCCATTCTGGATCCTTCTCTGAGCAAGATTCTGCCTTTGTTGTTGCTGCTGTTGTTGTTGTGGTTGTTGTCGTTGTTGAGGTATAGGGATCGTCACACTAGCAACCTGTTGTTGAATATACTTGTTCCTACCTCTACCTCGTCCTCGACCACCATACACTGCGCTGGCGTCTCCTTGTCTCTTACCATCAAATACCTTTTTTGCACCTCCTACTGAGGTCGATTCATCGGCTTGAATCTTACCAATTTTGATGCCATTTTCAATCCGTTCTCCCATGAGTATCATGTCAGAGAAACTACCCATCGAGCAATTGAGCAATTTATCATAGTACATCCCCGAGAATGTCCCAACAAAAATATCAATCAATTCCCTTTCAACCATAGGTGGGTGGACTCTTGCCGCCAGATCCCGCCAACGCTGGGCATACTCCTTGAAACTTTTCCCGTTCTTCTGTGAAAGACTTTGAAGTTGAACCCTATTTGGTGCAAGGTCACTGTTGTATTGGTAGTGTCTGACGAAAGCATCAGCCAATTCTTTCCAACTTCCGATCTGTGCAGGCTCTAGTCCCATGTACCATTCCAGCGATGGTCTTGACAAACTATCTTGGAAAAAATGCATAAGCATCTTCTCATCATCAGAGTAAGCCGACATCCTCTAGTAATATGAACGCACATGAACCCGTGGGCATGTATCCCCTTTATATTTATCGAAAGTGGGAGCTTTGAACTTCAATGGCACCCTTACCCCAAGAACCAGCCCCATGGTAGCCATGTCCAAACCTGCAGAATTTTGATTGGCTATACCTCTTATCTGCTCTTCCAGCATTTTAATCCTCCGATCATTATTAGCAGGACCCTCAAAACCCATTCCTTGCCCAGAAAAGGCATCTTCCTGACGATCTCTATTCCAGTACGGACCCTCATTACCATATCCGTCATACGCAGCATTACGACCATGACCATGACCACTTTGGAAGAACCTGGGGTCATACCTCAGATTGCCAAGCTCTTGATTAGCAGCCACTGTCCCAAATCCAGTATTGAAAGGACCCATCCCAACACCATTGATATTCACATTGCCAAACCTAGCATTGCCGTAGCCATTAGCTTGATTATTATCACCAAACCCTCTGTTGCCGAAGCCCTGATTATTGAAGCCATCATTGTCATCCCGATTCCCAAAGCTAAGACCCTGATTGTTGTCACCGAAACCAGTATTGATACCAACATTCCTGTTGGTTTCCATGTTCCCATTAAAATTATCAGCATTTCTGTTACCAGCGTTGCCGTTGCCGTTGCCAGTACCATTCTCACTAGCATTTGTTATCACTTCCTTCCTGCGAGGAGTCTCAACATGAACAGAGTTGTATTCAGTATTACCGGCCGCTCGCGCGAGTAGCGGTTGCGCCAGAGTTTGAAGATGTTCCTGGCCCTTGGCCACAGCCTCCATAGTCTGCATGAATTGGGCCAACCTATCCCGGATCTCCTGCATCTAAGACTGTACCTGATCCATGATCTTCTTACTGTTGCTTCTTGTAGCATACCGGTGAGTTCTCTGTTCGTCAATCTTGAAACAACCTGTAAGACGCAGGAGATAAGATTCGAGCTCAAAAAAAGTACCTGCCATGCAATATGAAGATACAAATGCACACGTGTAAATATGCAACAGGTTAATTTCCCCCCAGATTCTAGTTCCGGAGAAGAAGCCATAACGACAATGGAGTCCCAAGTAGGCAAACGCAGAATCAGAAACCTCATACATAAACAAATGCCAAGAGGAAAAGTACAAAGATACAACTGAATACAACTAGAAAGACCTCGGCCAACAAGCCTGGCGATGGTCAAAATACAATCACAAATAACAAACTACAAGAGAAAAGCAAAGATAAATCAGGACGGATGGCGCGCCCGGACATCTTCCAATAGCCTCAACGTCTCCGGATGACCTGGTCTGGAGATCAGTTTCTGTATCAGTAATGCGTGTCGCTCAACAGTGGATCTCAGCTTTTTGGCGTCCTCTACACAGGCTCCCCTGCCAAAACACTCATCAAGCCTGCATCTCTTGAAGCCAGCCTTCAGTTTATAACCCCTAGTTTCTTGGACCATGCTGCTCACTCTAGACTCAGCGTCACGTCTAAGAGATGCCTCTTCAGCAATCTTCACATCCTTAGCGCTGAGCTGCTCCTCTAACTGGGAAATCTGAAGCTTCAACTCATCTTCACGCTCCTTCCGGCTAGTAAGCGTGGCATTCCACAAAAATTCCCATTTGGAAAGTCGAGAATAAGCCTTGTTCAGAAGCTCTTTCTTAGTAGCAAGCACCCTACGAACACCATTCAGGGCTACTCCTACTTTCTCTCTCCTGCTGGTCTCTTCAGTCAAATCTGAACCCAACCTATTAATCATCTCAGTCTGCTTCTTCAAAGTGAAGGTTGCCTCATTCTTCTCATGTCGGAGCTGGAAAATTTCTTTTTCTAACTCTTCATTTGCTCTTTGCAATTCTTCCTTTTCAGCCAGCAGCTTGTTATACTTCTCAATCTCTACTGAAGTAGGTTCTTCAATCACCGGAAGATACAAAGGCTCTACAACAGGATATGGCATCAAAGAAGTACTAACTCTATCATGAATCCAGAGTCGATAAGGATTATAAGCTCGACTATCACCCTTGCCAAGCAATGTTTTTCCTCTTCTGTGAATATTACCCCAAGCATGCCTCAATTTGACCAAAACATCTCCATCTAATAAACCTGTGAGATACAGAGATTCCTGTATCTCGTCTTCAACCGGAGAGTCCCTCAAAGCATAGCCAAACTGTCTCATAAGCAGAGAAGGGTTATAGTTAATACAACCTTTCCGTCCAATCAAAGGAACGTTCGGAAAGCCACTGCAACTATATATAATATTCACTCCGAGCAGGTTCCGATCAAACCAAACAATGTTCTCAGCACACAATCCCATCAATCTGGAAGACCAATCTAAAGTACCAGCAATATCAACAAAAGGTCCTTTCTTAGGAAGATGTCCCTGAAACCACCTGTATAGAAGAGGTACACAGCAAGAAACATTCTTTCACCGACGCTTCTCATTCTTATAGTGAATAGAATGATAAACGTCACCCAAGAGAGTAGGCACAGGATTCTTCGAGGCAAGAATAAAGAAAGCATCTGAGTCAACAAAATCAGGCAAGTTTGGGAACAATACAATCCCATAAATGCAAACAGGCAGAATAGCATTGAAGACAATCCAACATCCATCCTTCGCACACTGCGTAGCCTTCTCAACCAAGCAAGAAAGATGAAAACCATAAGCTCCATTCAACTTGACCAGACCTCTGGGGAACTTAGAAGCATCTAAACTGACAATCTCAGCAAGCTTAGCCAACTCAGGCTCAGTATCCTCATGAATAAAAGGCATCTGATCTGGCACAAAAACTCCTAGCATATCAGAATATTCCTCCAAAGTAGGAGCCAGAATAAAATCAGGGAATAAGAAGCATCTCAACTGAGGCTCGTAAAACTGCATCAAGGTATACAATCCAGTCATCTCAAACATAGAAGGTCTGCACAACAAACTGAGCAGTTTCCCATAAGAGTCTCTAAACTCAGCCCTGACTCTCTGATCTGCTAGAGCAACCAACTGCAATAAGGAACTGATATCTGGAGAAGGCAACCTGTAAGCAACTGTTCTCTTCATGGACTCCATGTCTGGCAAGAAGAACACTAGAATCTGAGGGGAAAAAGTAAACCTGCAACATAAATACACGTTAATGAAATGCAAACATGGAAATGCAGATGCATATGCAAACAGGGGATCAAGTGCAATGATGAAGAACTGTGTCGTGCTGTACTGCAACTTGAGAACCATCAGATCTTCTCCTCAAACCAAACCAACCACAAAAGAACCCTCACAACCAAATCTCACTGACATAGACAAACCAGGTATTCTGAGGCCAGAGTTTTCCTGCAAAAAGACCCACCTACCCCTCACAGGTATGTACTTAACTCGCAGACGAGGTACGACATCCTATGTGGTCATCAGCGTCACAGACTTTCAAGAGCGATGATACGATACCCAGAAGGTGTGGCATCATCATCCCTTGAAGAGGCCTCACTTAGCCGAATCTCAAATGATAGGTTCCCAGAGTCGACAACCCTCAAATCCAACAACCTATCGAGCCCAAAGGGCCAGGCAAGATGCCATCAAAGAGAATCTCGTCTGAGTGTAAATTTCGTAGCTAGATGGTGCGAGCAAAGCAAGCAGGCTAACCACTACTCTCTACTTCTAAGTCTATGTGCACTCAAGCCCAAGTACGACTTATCTCTCAAACTAACCCTCTACCCACAGCACAATAACAAATATATACAGTACTGAAAGTAAATACAGAAAGATAAATACATACAAAACCCCAGACGGGAAAACAAGCGCTAGGATTGACTCGCATAGGGAACCGTTGGAGTCCCCAGCAGAGTCGCCAGCTGTCGCTACTGCGAAAATCAGCGCCGGCTATGACAGAAGAGTCGCCACCGTGCGTTATTTATCCCACAAGAGGGAAAGGAAACGCTCAGAGTAAACCTAACACAAAGAGGGAAAAGAATGGTCATCGCAACCAAATCCTGGATTCGGGAGTCGGTTACGCAAGGGAAAGGTATTAGCACCCCTCACGTCCGTCTTAATCGACGGGATCCACGCTTGTTTTCTATCTAAGGGTATGTTTATCTATCTACTCTAAAGGTCTGGGTTAAAAAGAAAATAAAATGACTCGGCAAAGTATCGCACTTTATGCCTACGTATTCCCGTCTGGAACGAGAAATCAGAGTCAACGTAGTTCTCCTAACTACGGGTTATGGGGGGGGGAGGTTGCTCGCCGAGATATCGCATCTCGTGCCTACGTACTTTCATACGGCATGAAAGATCAGAGCAGACGTAGTTCGGGCTACGGAAGACACAAGTTTGTCTGACAGTTTTTTATCTCCTTAAGAAAGGGTTTTCCTAATTAAAGGTCCAAGAGGACAAAAATAGAGTTTGAATGTTTGTTTGAATCTTTTACGAAAGAACTGTTTTTTAGGATGTTTGCAATCTCATTCGCACTAGAGACTATGACCCAGGAGTGAACGCTTCATATGTCACCCAAAGGGTAGCACACTAACATCCAGATTACTGGAGAGAGACCCTCCACCAACCTTTTCCCAGATAGCTTAAGGCTCGTAACGCACGACTTTAATTAACCTTATTACTGTGTTTTTGAATTGTTTTGAGAGGAGAAGAGAAAGGCACCCTAAAACTATGGTTGACAGGGAATCTACCTACAGTTACCATGCATGGTTTAAAAAACCTAATGTCTGTCATAATTCCCTCTTGCACAGAGGAAATAAGAGATCCTAGGGGAAACAACAAAAGAAAGTAAGCAGTAAACAGTAAACAGTAAAATGCATGCTATGCAACAATACAAGCGAGGCAAGGGAGTCCGGCTCAACCTCAAACCCAAGAAAACAACAGGCAAGAAGAGACAAGCTCCACCTCAAACCTAGAGGTAATCAACACAAGCAAACAGACAATACAACAATAGAAAAGAAACAGAGAAAGCAGCCCAAGCAACAACAACAATCTTCAGCAGACAGCAACTTCAATACTCAACAGCAGCTCTAAATAGCAAATCCTCTTGATAGCCAAGTTGACAGCAAAATGGCTTCATCTTCAAGCTAGCTTCTATCTTCAAGCTTCATCACACTTCATCTTCAAGCTCTAGCAAGCACACTCCAAGCAGAGGATTAATCACTAAGATCAAGGTTGCAATGTTGAGAACCAAATGAAAACCAAAGGAAATCATCAAGTACCAACATTGAAATAGAAAGGCATCCTCAAAGTTCTACTCAACTATGGGCATACCACACATACCTCCAAAGGAGAGATGGAGTTTCCCTAGGAGGACTTTAAATCATTGGATAGAATAGAAGCACACAATGCATTCTATGTTTGATGAAAAAATCAAAACTAGTCCTAATGGCTCTTCCTAAAACCCTAATTTCCTAAGCTCCTAAAAAGCTCCCAAAAGAGAAGAAAGCTTCAACTCCAAGCTCCAATCTTCAAGCCACAGCAGCTACACAAAATCTAGAAGACCTCCCAAGAAGGAATCCAAGCAAACCCAGCTCCAAAGTCACCAACAAGACCAAACAAACAAGAGCACTCAAGATAGAACACCACAAGAACAAGCAACTTGCAAAATACAACTAAAATAGAAAACAAAGTTGTAAACTTCTAATAAAATTCCTAAGGGAACATACATGTTTGAACAACCTAGGGTTAAAATATTAAAGCCTAATTCAACTTCTAAGTCACCTAAATAATTTCTAAGTTGAAGGGTATCAAGGTGATCCACAAGTTTGGGAAGGCTCTAATCTCAACACCTAAAACAGAACCTAAAGTTGTTCTAAAATTCTAACAAAAATCCTAAGGGAGCATACATGTCTACCCTAACATATACTAAAAAATAAAAGCCAGATTCAACACCAATTGGAAGAACAAAAATCAACAAGGCAGATGATCAAATATGCAAATATTAAAGAATTAAACAAAATAAGAAAAATCAAATTAAAATGAAAAATGCATGAAAATGCATTTTATTGATTTCAGAAAATCACAAATTCTCTCAAGATCATGGAGATATTTTTAAAATAATTTTTGGATCAAGAATGAATTTATTGTGATTTTTAGAATCAATAATGCATTTAAAATAATCAAAAATCAAATAAAAGAAATCAAACTCTAAAATAAATCCATGGCCGTGGGATTGGTTGACAAGTCAAGGAATCCAAAGCTCCACAAGCTGCCAGCGCATTAGTGAAACTACAACGTTTTGGTTCCAAAAGTCTCACTTCTCAGATTATAACATGGTCGTTGGATCTGGTGGTCAGTCAAGGTCAAAGGCATGATCTGATGGCTCAAAGATCATCTTCTCCAATTCTCAGGCTGGCTGGATAGAGAGCAGGGACGGTGGTCGGAGAAGACTCTGGTCGTCTTCTCTGGTGAAGGTCAAGTTACAGTCAACCAAAAATCACAAAGTCTATACCAATTCTACTCAGTTTCTCACGAGGATTTCAAATCTCCAACTCAAATTATCCAACTCTCAATGGATTTTAAAACACGAAGCAATGTTCAGAAATAGCATTCAGATCAAACATCATCAATTGCCAAATTAAGACCATATAAATCATCCTTATGCTACACTGATCATCCTGATCTAATCAATTTACTCTAACTCCTCATGAATCAAGAGATTCGAATCCAAACAGAATTACTATGTCATGATCAACTATCACCAAATGTTTCCAAATTGATCCTAAAACGATCTACATCTTGCCTAGATCTTAACCACAAGTTCAAATCTAACTATCTCATGCTAAATCATGTGGAAATTTGAAAGTTACTAACCTGTTGTAGATCTAGTAACAGATGCACTTGGAGCTCGATTCTCCCTCCAAAACTCTCCAGATACGTTCACTGATGCAAGAGGATGATGCTTCAACCTTCAATTTGCTCTGATATTGCTCCAAACTGAAAACTCGATTTCACTTGCTCCTTTTGAATGTTCAACTGCAATTTCAGCTTCTGGCACGAAAATGACTCCAAACTTGATCTGGAATTACTCCAATGAATATATAGAACCTTTCCATGGGCTTTTGAATTCAATTTGAGGCCCAATCCATCCAATTGCAACTTCTGTTTTTGCTCTTGAAGTTGCACATGACAGTCACGAATTGGCCATGGAAATTGCTCTAGAATCTTCCCTTCAACTGCAAATTACCTTGTGAGCAAAATTGAAGCAATAGAATGGCCTGAAATGCATTGGTAAGGTGTTTGGTTATGTAACTTGCATTTGAAGCAACCATATGATAACTCATGAAAATTGGCCTGTGCTGCAAAATCTACCAATTTCAATGTGTCTAAAATGAACTTTACAATCAAAATGATCACTCATTTGACATGCTTTGGTCCTTTATCCAATTATTTGAATTTTCCCCCTTTAATCATTTGAAAATCTTCCTTATTTAAACCATTTCAAACCAAGTCTTGCTATGAGCCCAATCAATCCATCATGACCTCTTGGCTGGCCTAAAACCCCATTTTGAACAACTTTCATGTTGAACAAAAATCCATTTGACAAGTGCAAGTTGGATATTTTGATCTATGATTGAAAATGACCTATAATCTCACTTTCCCAAAATACCCCTGACTTGTAAACCTCATAACTTGAGTTCTACAAATTCTATGGAAGACTTCTAGTACAATTTAGAAAGATAAGATCATGAGGAACAACTTCCATGTTGGCCAAAAGTTCAGGTAAAAGCTCCTTCTAGGTCAAAAATAGCTTTGAAGTCAGATGATTTTCACAGACAAATTTCAGAAGCATCTGAGGACTTGTAACTTGTCTGGGTCATAAATTGAGTTCTATAAATCCACTTGAGGACTTCAAGTACTCAAATTAAAGGTATTGAGATTCTCTACAAGTTTCATGTTGGCCAAAGATCCATTTGAAACTTGTATCTTGACTTATGTGGTCTTGAAGTGAGGCACTAAACAGGGAATTTTGCACTGAAACCCTAATTTAGCAACTTCCCATACTCTTGACTTTTCTTGACTTGATCATGGAACAACACCACAAAGGTCTCATAATATGATTTAATGAATTCCATGGCCTAAAAGTAGGCTTTGATATTCTTCAATTGCCCAGTTGACTTAGGATTAACCCAGATGAAACCCTAATTGCTTGCCCCTCAACTGTGGCTCTTGCATTTGACACAATGACTTGATTAAACTCTCCCATGGCCCTCTAGGCATTCTATGAGCTCCATACACATCCTCTTTTCACATTCAACACTTCACAACACTCTGATAGTCTTCAGTTGATCCTCAAGTTAGGAGAAGATTCACACTCAAACATCTAAACCCTTAGGCACTCAAACCACCTTCTGATGACTTTGACAACTTCTCAATCTTGAATGATACCTCTTGCTAGGTTTCTATTGATAAGAATCACACTTGATCCCCTACTATATGAATGATACCATGCTATGCAAATGATATAACTATGCAAATGATAATGAAATGAAACATAAACCAGGTAAGAAAAGGTTGGGAAAATTTTGGGGTACAACAAGTTTGGAAGGTTCTTTTCTGAGTGTTGAATGTCGTTCTTTCTCACATACCGATTGTAGCGTTTCACGAACAGCCCCATATCTTCACCCTTGTCCTCTTCTTCATTGTCACTAGATGAATAATCACTGTGCTCCTTGGATTGAGACTTTGAGGAGGAAGTCTTGAGAGCTATTGATTTCTTCTCAACATTCTTTGTTTTGTCCTTCTTTTCTTTCTTTTCATGTTGGTCGAGGCTTAGGAGCACTTGTTCATGCTCTTGTCGCTTTCCAAATAACATTGTTAGGTCCAAAATAGTAAGATCATTTTCTTCTTTTATGGCGGTCACCTTGGGATGCCATTCCCTGTTTAAACATCTTAAAATTTTATTAGTAGCAACGTCATTGGCCACCGGCCTACCAAGTGAATGTAACCTATTGATGAGATGAGTAAACCTTTTCTGCATGTCCGCAATGGTTTCCCCTTGCTCCATGTAGAAAAGGTTAAACTCTTGTGTTAGTGTATTGATTCTAGCTAACTTCACATTGTTTGTCCCCTCATGAGCGATTTGAAGTGAATCCCACATGTCTTTTGCCGTAGGACAATGAGACACACGATAATATTCATCAACTCCTAATGAGGATATTAAGATGTTTTTAGCTTTCCAATCATAGTTGTATTTCTTTTCATCATCATCGGTCCATTGTACTTCGGGCTTAGGCACAACCACATTATCCGCATTGGTCATAGTAATTTCTATTGGACCATTGAGGATAACGTTCCATATTTTTATATCTATGGAGTTTATGTGCACCCGCATACAATCCTTCCAATAACCGTAATTTTACCCATTAAAAACGGGAGCTCTATTATAAGCCCCTTTAGGTTCGTTTGCCATTTTCTATCAAAGTTATACTTGAAGCACGGAGTGAACCGGTACTCCTAATACCACTTGTTAGATGATGGCTCGGATCTAGAAGGGGGGTTGAATAGATCCCAATTAAAATTTGAGTCGGCGCTTACCAAATTAAAATTGGTTTTAAAAATATTTTTAAGTGCGGAAGTAGCCTTGGAAAAACACGTCTAAAACGAACCGTTATTGGAAGATCGGATATGCATTAAGCTAACGGATATGATAATAAAAGAAGAGTAGATTCAATACACTAGTCACACTAATCAATTGATTTCACCACTAATTAGTAGTGCTAGTTCCAATGCTCAACACAGCCCACCAAAATATAGCAAGTAAACTAAGTAAGTTTTGGTTCAGGCAATTTATCGAACACTTGGTGTGCAAAACACTCCAAGTGGATTTTGACTTAAGTAAGTAACTTTAAAATCCTTGTACAATTGTTTATTGTACTCAAGTTTAAACAATATCAGTTGTCGCTACTGCGAAAAACAAGGCCGGCAAGATAGAAGAGTCGCCACCTTTCGTTATTTATCCCTCAGAACGGGAAAGGAAACGATCGGAAAAAACCTGACGAAAAGGTATAAGATAAGGTCATCGCAACCATTGTCTAGATTTGGGAGTCGGTTAATCAAGGGGAAGGTATTAGCACCCCTCACGTCCATCGTACTTGATGGGATCCATGCTTGTTGTGTTTATCTGACGGGTTTGTTATATCTATCTACGCTAAAGGTCTGGTCTGAAAAGAAAAGAAAATGACTCGGCAAAGCGTTGCACTTTATGCCTACGTATTCCCGTCTGGAACGAGAAATCAGAGTCAACGTAGTTCGCCTAACTACGGGGTGAGGTTGCTCGCCGAGATATCGCATCTCGTGCCTACGTACTTTCACACAACGTGAAAGATCAGAGCAAACGTAGTTCGGGATACGAGAGACACAGGTTTGTCTTTTTTACTCGAGTAGGGTTAATAGACGGTTCCAGCAGTTTGGTGTATGCAGCTCGACCTTTGGAGACTTAGGCGTTTACCTTTTGCGGTAGAACCGAGAGTTAACATAACTCTCCTTATGAAAAAGGTTTCTAAGAATTAAAGGTCCGAGAGGACAAAAAGAGTTTGATCTTTGTTTTCTGTTTTTTAGAGAAGTGTCTTTTATGGATGTTTGCAACTGATATCGCACTAGAGACTATCACCTGAGAGTGAATGCGTCGCATGTCACCCAAAGGGTACCATACTAAACATCCAGACTGTTGAAAAGAAACTCTCCAACAATCCTTTGTCAAGTAGCTTAAGGCTCGTAACGTACGACGTCAATTAACCTTTATTACTGTATTTTGATTTTGTTTGCAGATGAGAAGAGAAAAGACACACTAAAGGGGAACTGATCCAATCCTAAAGTTGTCATGCAAAATTGAACCTATGGTTGAGGTTAGGAGGGAAACTAGCTAATGTTATCATGCATGGTTAGAACCCTAATGTTTGTCATAACTTCTCTTGAACAAGAGAAGTCAGAGTTCCTAGGGGAACATGGCAAAGGAAAACAACAACAAAGAAATTACTGTAAAGAAATTACTGTAAATAAAATGCATGCAATGCAACAAACAAGCAGAAGGAGCCAAGCTCAACTTCTAGAGCAAGCAAGCCCAGAGGCAACACACAAAGCACAGGCAAGGGAGACAGACTCAACCTTAAGCCAACAAGCAAAGCCAATCAATAACAGTCAAGTAGAGGGAGACAACCTCAACCTCTAAATGCAGACAAGCAAAGGGAGATATTCTCAACCTTTAGGATGCTCTTAAGCCTAGAAACATCTATATGAGAAACCTAGTCTAATTCAACACACAGTCAATCAGTCACACAAGCAAAGCAGAGCAGCCAGAAAAACAGCAGACAAAACAGCTCAACAGCAAAGCAGATAAACATCAAACAATCAAACAGTCTGCAAACAGACAACTTCAAGCAATCTTCAAGAGAAGTCTTCATCTTCATGCTTCAACAAGCTCCAACACAAGGGAAGAGAATAGCATCAAGAATATTGAATTGATGATGGGAAGCACGAAGGAAACCAAGGGAATCCAACCTGACACGCAACCAGTCATCAGAGAAAGGCATCCTCAAAGGTTCTACCTCTTGTAAAATGCCACACATCCTTCCAAAGGAAGGATGAGGTTTTCACATAGGGACCTTGAATCATAGGATGAGAATGGAAAGCAATCAAAGCAATCCATGTTTATTTGAAGAAAAAAAAAGCAACTAAGCTCTTCCTAAACCCTAATTGAACAAGCTTAAAGAAAGCTACCAAAGGAAGGCCTAAACACCAAACCAAGCATCACCATCAAGCAAGCAGAAGCTTAAACATGTCTAAAACACGATCAAAGAAGATTAGAAAACCTATCATGCACTAAAGGCAACCATTGAAGTCAATCTAAGGCAAGTGCTATGTTGAAAACAACTTAAAACTAGTCTATGTATTAATTCCACTAAAAAATCATAAAACACCTTCTAAAATCCTAAGAAAATTTCTAAGGGAACCTAAACATGTTAAGGACCTATGGGCAAAAGATCAGAACCTTAATCTAAAGGGAAGTCACCTAAAGAAATTCTAGATCAGAAGGTATCTAATTAAAACCTTAAAAAGGAAAGTCTAAAGATCCTAATCCAAAACAGAACCTAATTTTGTCTAAAAAATCTACATTAAATCATATGGGAACATACATTTCTAATCTACCAGCTAGCGAAAAATAATCCCCAAACTCAATACCAATTGAAAGAACAAAAATCAGCAAAAACATGTATCAAATCTACGAAATTAAAGAAATTAATAACATGAGAAAAATCAAATTAAATTGAAAAATAAGCAAACCAGAAATAAAACATCACAGAAAAATCACATATAAAATGAGGATCCTAGACATATTTTTAGATTATTTTTCTGATGAAAATTGAAATTAAAATGAATTAAAGAAAGAAAATGCAATTAAAATAAAAAAGAAACGAAATAATAGAATTAAAATGCTGAGAAAATGTCACAGCCATGGGATCCTAAGACTAAGTATGCTTATCAGAGGGTAGAACGCGTGTCCACGTGAGGTGTTGAGGTGGCAGCCAGGTCATTTAATGAAAACACCGCGTTTTGGCATTGGAGGCAAGTCCTCAGTTCAAATCTCAGCCATCATATGATCCTACCGAGTCAAGCCATTCACACGATCTAATGGCTCTCAGACCTTCTTTTTCCTTTGAACTCAAGTGAGGGGAAAGAACCAGACGGTGGCCCAGACAGTGGCGCCACCGTCTTCTCCGGTGAGAGGTTATTTGCCGGTGACCAATTCTCAACAAACCTTATGTGATTCCACTCCAATTTCCACACTGATTCCAAATATGACATTCATTTCTCTCAACTCTCAACAGAAAATGGAACACGAAGCAGATCTTAAAATGCACCTCATCCTGAACTCTCACCAATCCTAAATTCAAGATCACAGATCTGTTCCTCTTGTTACACTGATCATCTTAAACTAACTAGATCATGTTGAAACCTCATGATCAGGCCAAACTAACTCTCAACAGAAATTACATCGCATCCTATTTTAACTCTAATCAACCAAATTCTTATCCAGATTTCATCTATGTTTCAATCCAAAGCCTATCCACATACTAACCATGCCTAGATCATGCTAGAATAGTGTAAATTTGAAAGTTACATACCTGACTTTGAGCTTCAAATTGAGGTGGTTAGGAAGCTTCTCTTGGTCCAATCTCTTGCAGATACGTTCAATGGAGTGTGATAAATCTTCTAGGAACCTTGATTTGGCTTGAATCCTTCTCAATCAGAATTCACGATTTCACTTGGAGCTCTTGAAACTCAACTCTCTATCTCTGCTTCCAGCACGAATTGATCACCAAAATGGATCAAAACCTTCTTCTGAACTTAAATAGAGAAGGTTTGTGGGCTTTTGAGGTCCAATTGAGGCCCAAATCCAAAAATCCACATTTCAAGTTTCTTCCAAAAAAACCAACAATGGTGAACACGAATTCTGACTTAAAACTTCTCTTGGAAGCTTTCATTCTTTCCCTTGTGGTATGGTGAGGGTGTTTAGAGTGATTAGGGAGCTTGAATTCATCCCATGACCAAATTGTGAAGTGTTGCTTACTTGTGAAGTAACAAACCATAACACCATGAAATTGACCTCAAATGTAAAATCCAATGTTGAAAATGTGCTTAGAATGTTTTTCCTGATTAAAATGAGTATTCATATGGCCTATTTTGTACACAAATTAATTAATCATGAATTTTTCAATTAAATGCCTTTAAATTCTTCCTTTTGCAAAATTTCTCAAACCAAGTCTCACCTAAAGCCAAATCAATTCATCATGAGGACATGGTTAACCTGAAAACACCATTTTGAACAAGTTTTGTGTTGAACAAAATTGCATTTGAAGCTTACAAGATGGAGAAAATGACCTATAATGCCAAATGACCTATAATCTTACTTTCCCAAAATACCCCTAACTTGTAAACCTCATAACTTGAGTTCTACAAATCAGATGGAAGACTTCTAATACAATTTGGAAATCTGAGATCAAAACATACAACTTTCATGTTGGCCAAAAGTTTAGGAGAAACACCCTTCTAGGTCAAAAGTTCCTTGGAAGTTGGTGAACTTTCACAGACAAATTTCACATTCCTCAGATGACCTGTAACTTGTCTGGGGCATAACTTGAGTTCTATAAATCCAATGGAGGACTTCTAGTACTCAAATTAAAGCTAAGAACATGCTTTACAATTTTCATGTTGGCCAAAAGTGGAGATGAAACTTGCATCTTGAGATAAGTTGTCTTGAAGTTAGGCTCTAAATAGTGGATTTTACCCTGAGAACCCTAATTTAGCAACTCCTCACACCTTGAACTTTTCTTGAATTGATCTTGGACTATCATCTCATGTGTCTCAACACAAATATCCATGATTACAAATACCTAGAATTGAGCTTTGACCCTCTTCAACTGCACAGTTGACTTAGGATTATCCAGATGAAAACCCTAATTGCAACACCCTCAACTGTGGCTCTTCACACTTGTCATAATGACTTGTCTGAGCTCCACCATGACCCTCAAGGCACTCTATGAGCTCTATCCACACATTCTCTCCTTGATCAAGGCTCTACAACCCACTGATGATCTTCAATTGGTCCTCAAGTTAGGAGATTAACCACATACAACCACTGAACTTCTCAAGAACCCAACCCTCTTCCTGATGACTATGATGACTTCTTAAGCTTGCATAAGACCTCTAGATAGGCTCCTCTTAGTATAAACCACACTTGATCCCCTGTTAACTGAACAATGCTATGCTATGCAAATGTTAGATCAATGATATGCTAATGCAATGAAACATAAACCATTTGGGGTGCAACAGTTGCCCCTATTCAAGCGGCTTGGACCTGACTGGATGAAAAGCGAACGACTTTCAGGCAATCAAGGTAAAAGACGGTTGAATACCGAAGAACCCGGAAATTTGCTAACCGAAGAAATAAACTACCCAAACTGCTTGGGGAAAAAGGTCCAGAAAAATTGAATCTGGTTATCACGGCAACAACTGATCAATCCTTTGATAAAGAAACTGATTTCAACATCAACCACCTGTGTGATGCCACAGGCGTTGAATCCACATTATCAACTTCAAAACACGCTACAATAAGCGGGCACTATGTAAAGCGCGTCATCCCTGTACTATCCGAGATCTTCCATTTCTAAGCAACTCTGCGGGTAAAAATCTGGCAACAACTCCAAAGTCTAATTATGAAGCCATTCAATGCCGACGAACTCCAAAGTCTAATTATGAAGCCGTCTGATGCTGACGAAACTTTCTGACAAAAACTCCAAAGTCTAATCATGAAGCTGCTATAATGCTGACGTAACTGCAACTAGAGGAAACTCTGTTGGGGAATTGCTAACGACGACTCCAAAGCCTAATTATGAAGCCGTGTCACGCTGACGTAACAACCACTCGAGGAAAATCTGCCGAACATCAAAGTCAAATTATGAAGTCTGCAATGCTGACAGAACAGCTACCTGAGGAAAATCTGCCGAACTTCAAAGTCAAATTATGAAGTCTGCAATGCTGACGTAACAGTTACTCGAGGAAAATTCTGCCAAACTTCAAAGTCAAATTATGAAGTCTGCAAGATCTTTCCGGGTAATTCATGAAAACCAACTCCAAAGTCTAATTATGAAGCCGTGTAATGCTGACGAACTTCAAAGTCAAATTATGAAGCTGTATAACGTTAATAACAACTCCAAAGTCAAATCATGAAGCCTTGACAACAAGTAATGACTTCAACCGTCAAATCGCTGAAATCTTTCTTTTAAAATGCTGACAACAACTTCAAAGTCAAATCATGAAGCCTTGACAACAAGTAATGACTTCAATCGTCTAATCGTTGAAATATTTCTTTTGAAATGCTAACAACAACTTCAAAGTCAAATCATGAAGCCGTTGAATGCTGAAAACAACTTCAAAGTCAAATTATGAAGCCTTTTAGAACTGACAATAACTCCAAAGTCAAATTATGAAGCCATGTCATAATGGTAACAACTTCAAAGTCTAATTATGAAGCCATGGAATGCTGATATAACAAACTTCAAAGTCTAATTATGAAGCCTTAACAGCAAAATGAGGAGAACTCTGCCAGGGAAATTCTGACGTCAACTGCCAGACATTAACCTTGACGACGAGTAATAACTTCAAATGTCTAATCTCTGAAATTTTTCTCTTTTGAAATGCTGACGTGACAGCAACCCGAGGGAAACTCCGCTAGGGAATTTTTGACAACAACTTCAAAGTCTAATTATGAAGCCTTTAAAGAAAATTCCACCGGGGAATAAGAGAAACTTAACCAAGCACCTCTGATGATGGAACACGTGATATGACGAACGTTATCATCACACATCTCATGCCAAGAATTTGAATATCCGAAAACCACCCTGAACAAGAACTCAAATTACCTGCAGGGAAGAACACCTGAAAACAAAGAGGTAACCAACCTGGCTTATGTTTCAAAATGCATATGTTGAAAATGGCGTAATGCTCCATATAAGATGGAATGCTACGCATTTGGGTAAATTGCTATGTAATGCAGATATGATGCAAATGTAGGCTCGGGCTGCCGGAGAAAAGCTGGATACAGAACCGCTTCAGCAAAATAAATGCTGAAGACAAAACCAACTCCGCTGGGGATAACCTGGTATCACAGAATTATTCAAGCAAAATAAATGCTGGAAAGGTGAATCGACTCCGTGGGGGGAAGAAATAATCCTGTGGGTGGATAGTTTTACGATCCGGAGTTACAAACTCTGCTGAGGATAATCAACCTATTGGAGGAAAGACAACCCGCTGGAGAACAGAAAGAGACATCCTGCGCGGGGATGAACTTTCAAACCATGGACAACCTGGTTGTGTCCTATGAGGACTTCACTGGGGATTACACGTGCACACGACCATCACTGGGGATGCACATCACTGCCTGATTGCTTACTAACTCGCATACAACTCCTGTGGGGATAAAAATACGACTTCCACCTGCTGGGGAGTAATAAGATCACCTAGAGCCTGCTCCTACGTTAAGGGGCTTTGGCTGGGGAAACACAATCCCTTAGCTGTTTGCTATGAAGGTAACGACCCTGCAAAATATGAGCAACAACAAGATACCCTATACAAAAGGAAATATCCAGGTCAATAACCGTGACAATCGCTTAGTCAATTCAAAGTTTTAACAATTATTGGCCGAGGCCTGCAAGTTTATGCACGTGCAAGTTTATCAAAAACATCGGCGTTTTCTACAAACAAAACAGTAAAAGTTAAAACAAGAAACAAACATCAAGTACTGAATAGTATATGTTTATTGATAATGGGCATGTAAATAGGCAAAGTTTTGTACAATGGATGCAACTCCTGAAAAGAGGAAGCTACAAGATAAATACAAATATGTACAGAGTTACAAAGGAATTTGTATACATGTCGGCAACGTGGTACGGACGAACACCATGAGTTGATCCTCCTATGACTCGCCTGACTTCGACGCTTTCCTGATACTCTGTCCTCGGAAGAGATTGACTTGGATAACCGACCCTCAGGTACTCCCAAACCACTAAGCAATGCAGAATCAAACTCGGACCGCAGTCATTTGCTTTTTCAATCCCTAACTTTTGCCTGAATCGCCCTTTGCGGGTTTTCAATTCCCCGGGATACCCTTTTTTTGTCTAAGTCGCCTTCTCAGGTTTTTGACTTCGCGGGTGTACATCTTTTCAATTTTATCCCTAATTTTTGCCCGAACCTTTTTCTTTTTCTTTTTGGTTCACCGGGATGCCCCACTTTTGCCTGGACTCTCTTTTTTCTGTCCAGCGGGTCTCTTTAAGCAAAGTATTTTTTAACTGCGTCCGAGTTCACAGGGGATGTAAAATCCTCGCCATCCATGGTGGACAACAGTAAGGCTCCTCCGGAGAAGACCTTTCGAACGATATATGGACATTCATAGTTGGGAGTCCATTTGCCCCTGTGATCCGATTGTGGTGGGAGAATCTTCTTCAGCACAAGATCGCCCGTCTGAAAGCTTCAAGAGCGCACCTTCTTGTCAAAAGCTTTCTTCATCCGGCTCTAGTATAACCGACCATATGCGATGGATGCTAGTCTCTTCTCGTCCATCAAACTGAGCTGATTCAGCCTATTCCTTACCCACTCTGCCTCATCAAGTTGGACATCGAGCAAAACCCTCAAGGAAGGAATCTCAACTTCTAATGGTAGGACAACCTCCATACCATACACCATTGAGAAAGGTGTTGCTTTGGTTGATGTACGTACCATCGTACGATAACCGTGTAGTGCGAAGGGCAACATCCCGTGCTAGTCTTTGTATGTCACAACCATCTTCTGATCTATCTTCTTAATGTTCTTATTGGCCGCTTCGACATCGCCATTCATCTTGGGCCGATAGGGAGATGAATTATGATGCTCAATCTTGAAATTCTGGCACAATTCCTTCATCATCTTGTTAGTCAGGTTTGAACCATTGTCAGTAATGATTCTTTCAAGAACGCCGTAGCGACAAATGATGTCCTTTTTGATAAACCGGGCTACCACCTGCTTGGTAACATTAGCATAAGACGCTGCTTCAACCTATTTGGTGATGTAATCGATAGCTACCAAGATGAACCGGTGTCCATTGGATGCAGTGGGCTCAATCTTCCCAATCATATCAATGCCCCACATGGAGAAAGGCCACGGGGACGCCATAACATTCAAAGGGCTTGGCGGCACCTGAATCTTATCAGCATAAATCTGGCATTTATGGCACTTCTTTGCAAACTTAAAACAGTCTTTTTCCATCGTTAGCCAATAATACCCTGCTCGCAACAACTTTCGAGACATAACGTGTCCGCCGGCGTGCATGCCAAAGGTTCCCTTGTGGACCTCCTCCATGAGCAGATTAGCTTCTTTCTCATCAACACATCGCAAAAGCACCAAATCATGGTTTCTCCTGTACAGAACACCATCTGGATTCAAGTAGAAATTGCCAGCCAATCTCCTAAGAGTCTTCTTATCACGGTTGGATGCCCCAGTCGGATACTCTTGGTTCTTTAGGAAATTCTGGATATCAAAATACCACGGCTTGCCATCGGTAGCTTCCTCAATGACGAATATGAAAGCGGGCCTATCAAGGCGAGAGATAACTATTCTGGGAGCCTCATTCCAAAAGTTAACTTTGTACATGGAAGACAATGTCGCAAGAGCGTCAGCCATCTGATTTTCTGCCCGCGACACATGGTGAAACTCGACTCTGTCAAAGAAAGGCAACAACCTTCTTGCATAATTCATGTACGGTATCAGATTGGGCTGACGAGTTTCCCATTCTCCCTTGATCTGGTTCACGACTAACGCAGAGTCTCCATACACATCCAGATTTTTAATCCTCAAATCAATAGCCTCCTCGAGACCTATGATACACGCCTCATATTCAGCCTCATTATTGGTAACCGGAAATGTGAATCTGGCCGTGAACGGGATGTGCATCCCATGGGGAGTTGTGATGATTGCCCCGATTCCACTTCCATATGAATTAACACCCCCATCAAAAATCAATTGCCATTGAGAACTCCGTTCAGGACCTTCACCATGCAACGAATCTTCGCAGTCTTTCATCTTTAAGTACATGATATCCTCGTCAGGAAAATCAAACTTCATTGGCTGGTAATCATCGATTGGCTGCTCAGCCAAGTACTCTGACAGTACGCTACCTTTGATAGCCTTTTGCGAGACATACTGTATATCGTACTCTGTCAGTGCCATTTGCCATCGAGCAATCCTTCCAGAAAGTGCCTGCTTTTCAAAGACATATTTGATCGGATCCATCTTCGAAATCATCATGGTTGTATGATTTAGCATGTATTGTCTCAGATGTTTGGCGGCCCAAGCAAGTGCACAACACGTCTTTTCGAGCATTGAGTAACATGACTCACAATCTGTGAACTTTTTACTCAAGTAATAGATCGCATGCTCTTTTCGTTCAGTCTCATCATGTTGACTGAGAACACAACCCATACTGTTCTCAAGAACCGTCAAGTACATGATCAGTGGTCTCCCGGCTACTGGGGGTATCAATATCGGAGGTACCTGCAAGTATTCTTTTATTTTTTCAAACTCCTTTTGACAATTTTAGTTCCAAACAATCGCCTGATCTTTTTTCACCAAATTAATTATGGGCTCACACGTGGCGATAAGGTGAGATATGAACCGGGCAATGTAGTTCAACCTCCCAAAAAAGCCACAAACCTCTTTCTCTGTTCTTGGCGCTGACATTTCTTGTATTGCTTTTATTTTAGCAGGATCAACTTCAATTCCTTTTTCGCTAACAATGAACCCCAGTAGCTTACCAGATCTCACCCTGAAGGTGCACTTATTAGGATTCAGCCTCAGCCTGAATTTCCTAAGCCTCTCAAACAATTTCAGAAGATTCACCAGATGCTCTTCCTCCATCTGGGATTTGGAAATCATATCGTCAACATAGACCTCAATCTCTTTATGCATCATGTCATGAAAGAGTGTCGTCATAGCACGTTGATATGTTGCCCCAACGTTCTTCAAACCAAAGGGCATCACTTTGTAGTAGAACGTTCCCCACGGGGTAATAAAAGTTGTTTTCTCCATATCCTCCGGCGCCATCTTAATCTGATTATAGCCCGAAAAGCCGTCCATGAAGGAAAACACGGAGAATTGAGCAGTGTTGTCGACCAACACGTCAATATGAGAAAGCGGGAAGTCATCCTTAGGGCTCGCCTTGTTCAGATCCCGATAGTCAATGCACATTCGCACCTTACCATCTTTCTTTGGTACCGGTACTATATTGGCGACCCAAGGAGGGTAAGTTGTAACAGCTAGGAAACCAGCATCCCACTGTTTCTGCACTTCCTCTTTAATTTTTACAGCCATATCTGGTTTTGTTCTTCTGAGCTTTTGCTTGAATGGCGGACAGTCTTCATGCAATGGCAAGCGGTGGACCACAATATCAGTATCTAGCCCAGGCATATCCTCATAAGACCAAGCAAAGATGTCAATATACTCTTGCAGCGTCTCGACAAGTCTCTGCTTGATGTCACTTTGCAGCGCAGCCCCTATACGAACATTCTTGACAACTTCTTCCGAACCCAAGTTGATAACCTCGATATCCTCCTGATGAGGCAGAATGATTCTCTCTTCTTGTTTCAACAGACGAGTTAGCTCTTCTGGTAAGTCGTCGTCCTCAACAATCTCTTCTTCAACCTGAAATACCGAATGCTCAAAGTCGAAGCGAGTCATAGGGAGTTCTTGATCGGTGCCATCTGAAATATGAATCCTACAAGAGAAAGGGTTAAATGCTTCAAATGATATGCAAACGAAGTACACGACCACATTGCCATTTTATTGATAAAAATGAAAAGCAGAAAGACAAGGATCACAAAATTTGCATGAGGAAAACGCCTTTATTTGATGATTAAAACAAAGCATACACATAAACAAGTAGGCCCTGAAATAAAATCACTAACCCCCGGGTAGGACACAGGATTGTACAATAATCGAAAAACAAGGCATTACTGTTTCGGCGTCACTTGAATAAAGTCCTGGATAGACCAGTTGCATAGGCTCTGTCCTGGCTTGCTGGGCTTGATCCACGACTCCATGTCACAGTCGCTATCTCCATCTTCACTGTCAGACACAACATTAATTCTTCCAAAACTGACTCCTCCTAGAGTGAACACAATCGGCCCTTTGACCTTCGGCGCGCTCTGTGAAGAAGATGATGACGATGGGCGATACCCTAAGCCGAACTTGTCCTGCTTAACAGGGATCTCCAGAACTTGACCCCAGCCTTTAGCTTCCCCGGCCTGAACTACCGCTTGGGCTTCTCTATATGACGACATAGCCACCTCTGACCCTTTGCTAATGACAGGAGATTTATCTTTGATCTGCACTCCTTCAAAGGCTTGGCATAATGTCTCATGGATCTCACCATCCACTTCGACGTATTTGAATAAAGACAGGTGACTTACCATGATGTCTTCCTCCCCACACACGGTGACAACACTACCGCCGATCATGTATTTAAGCTTTTGGTGCAACATCGACGTCACAGCCCCTGCAGAGTGAATCCATGGTCGTCCAAGCAAACAGCTGTAAGCTGGCTGTATATCCATGATATAAAACACGGTGTCAAACACCTCTGGACCAACCTGGATTGGCAAAGTCAGTTCTCCGAATACAGACCTTAGTCCCATCGAAAGCTCTCACCACCAAGTCGCTTGGCGTGCAAATTATACCTCGGGTGTCCAGCTTCAACAGTGCCTTCTTAGGCAAAACATTCAGGGATGAACCAGTATCAACCAGGACATGGGACATAACAGTGCCCCTACACTCAACTGAGATATGCAACGCACTGTTATGGTTGCGGCCCCTGGGGGTTAGATCAAAATTTGTAAAGCCAAGGCCATGCCTCGCACTCACGTGCGCAATCACTCCTTCGAGCTGATTCACGGATATCTCCTAGGGTACATAAGCAACGCCCAGGGATTTCAGCAAAGCATTCCGGTGAGCCCCGGAACAAAGCAGCAATGACAAAATTGAGATCTTGGAAGGCATCTGCTGTAGATGATCGACAATTTTATAATCGCATTTCCGAATTAATCTCATGAATTCTTCTACGTCCTTGGTCAATGCTTCTTTTTCTTTCTCCTGAGAAGGTCCTCCCTCATCGACTTTACCCTTCCCACGGGAAATTCTCTCAGCTTCTACCTCTGGCGCCGTGAAGATTCTACCACTGCGGGTTATTCCCGCTGCCCCCACAAGATTATCAACTGACCCTATAGGCGGGCTTTCCAGGTTAATTTTCTCTCCATTGCAATAAATTTCTGCCCCATAGTTCTAAGGGATGGCTTTAGTGCTTTCATACGGAATGGGTCCCGCTTTGGTTATTGTAATAGTCGACCTTTTGGGAGGCGCCGATATCGTAACAGTCTTGAACGGGATTGTAATTGTTGCAACCTCTCCCTGCCTTTCAACTATTGCCTCAACAGGCTTCTCTTCAGCAGTACGGTCGAATTGCAAGGTACCCTCGTCAATCAGCCCTTAGATACCTCTTCTCAAGTGATCACAACCCTCAGGTCGGGCCAAACAATCAACACAATTAGTATAACAACCAGGGAACACTCCCCCTTTCAGCAATCTATTCTTGACATAACCCAGAGGTGTCTTCAGTTCGTCCACATTCATAACCAGATTCATACTAGCATCTTCCAATATGGCACCCACCTTTGCAGTTCCATGAGGCGGCATCGGATTCTTCTCAATGTTGGGCGCTTCGTTACCAAAGTTTATAGCCTTGCTATCTATCAAATCTTGCACCTTGTGCTTGAAAGCATGGCAGTTCTCGATGCTATGACCGGGTGCCCTGGAGTGGAAGTCGCAATGTGCATTGGCATCATACCCGAAAGGAGGCGTGCCCTTCAGCGGAGCCAACGTCCTTTTCTCAACCAGCTGCAGCTGTAACAAAGTTGGAAGAAGCTGAGCATATGGCAATGGAGGTGCATCAAATACCCTTTTCACAGTCCTATCCCGACCTTGATATCTTTGTGGAGCAACATTCTATTGTCCCCGTTGTTGTTGTGGCTGTTGTTGTTGTTGTTGAGGCACAGGAATTGTCACACTAGCAATCTGCTGCTGACGGTATTGGTTTCGACCTCTACCTCTTCCTCGGGAGCTGTATATTGAGTTAGTATCCCCCTGTCTCTTATTCCCAAAAGTTCTTTTACCACCTCCAGCTGAGGTTGACTTACCCGCTTGAATCTTACCAATCTTAACATCGTTCTCAATACGTTCCCCCAAGAGTACCAGCTCAGAGAAATTAGCCATCGTGCAATTGATAAGCCGGTCATAATACAGCCCAAAGAAAGTGCCCACAAACATATCCACTAACTCACGTTCCACCATGGGCGGGTGCACCCTGGCTGCAAGCTCACGCCACCTCTGGGCATATTCTTTGAAACTCTCGTCGTTCTTCTGGGAAAGATTTTGGAGCTGGACCCTGTTCGGTGCAAGGTCGTTGTTATATTGGTAGTGTTGGACAAAAGCTTCCACTAACTCCTTCTAGCTACCAATTTGAGTAGGCTCTAACCCCATGTACCATTCCAATGACGGTCTCGACAAGCTGTCCTGGAAAAAATGCATCAGCATCTTTTCATCATCAGAGTAGGCGGACATCCTCTGATAGTAAGATCGCACGTGAACTCGTGGGCAAGTATCCCCCTTGTACTTGTCGAAAGTGGGCGCTTTGAACTTAAGCGGCACCCTCAAGCCAGGGACTAATCCCATGTTAGCCATGTCCAATCCCGTGGAATTCTGATTAGCAAGATTCTTCATCTGTTCTTCCAACAACCTGAACCTTCTATCACTGTCAGCGGGCATCTCAAGATTTCTTCCTGGAGGAGGGAAAGCATCTTCCTGACGATCTTCGCCCAGTGAGAATCCTCATTACCATACCCAGCATAAGCAGTATGAGGACCAAAACCAGCCTGATTGAACCTGGGACCATATCCCATATTACCATAACCATGATTACCAGCACCTGGACAAAAACCAGCATTGTGGGCGCCCACCCCAACAGTGTTGTTGCTCGCATTACCAAAACCTGCGTTACCGAAGCCCTGATTGTCGTAACCCTGATTTTCACCAAAACCAACATTGCCAACACCAACGCCCATACCAGTGTTCCCAGCACCGAAACCAAAACCAGTGTTGCCAGCACCAACATTGAAACCCATGTTTCCAGCACCAATATTACCATTGGTTTCCACATGCCCATTACTGTTACCAGTCACATTTTCGTTCCCAGTCCAGTTACCGTTCTCAGTCACATTGGGGACGACCACCGGTATAACATCACCAGTTTGGAGAGTCTCACCATGAGGAGGATCAGCAGTAACCCCGCCATGCAGCACACCCTGACTATCAACCCTAGCGATCAGAGGTTGCACCAGAATTTGCAATTGCTCCTGGCCCTTGGCCACAGTTTCCATCACTTGCATGAACTGCGCCATCCGGTCGCACATCTCTTGCATCTTAGTTTGCATCTCGTTCATGGCTTTCTTGCAGTTGTTTCTGGTAGAGTAGCGATAAATTCACTGGTCGGCAATCCTGGAACCTGCATCAACAGTGGGTTAGGAAACAAAGTACAAGGTACCTGCTATGCAAATGATTTATGCAAATGCAACCGTGTGTCTGTGCATTAGGGAGATTTTTCCCCCGATTCGAGTGTCAGAGTGCCAGTGCTGATAACAAGAAGTCCGGATCTAGTCGCTGGAATAACATCTCATATATAGATAAGGCCCAACGACAGTAGTACAAAGTCAATAAATACATGGGGTATCAATAGCATGACCTCGACCAACAAGCCTGGTGATGGTCAACTTACAGCAAAGCTCAGAAAAATACAAAGAGTTACAAAGATAACCAAGTGCGACAACGAGCGTGAAACTCTTCCAGTAACTCTTTAGTCTTGGGGTGATCAGGTCGAGTGAGTAACCCCTCAACAAGCAACTCTCTCTGCATAATAGTGTACTGGAGACCTTCAATAGAATCTTCCCATGCTCCCTGGCCAAAGCAATCTTCCAACTTTCGCTTCTTAGATTCGAACCTCTGCTTGCGATCCTTCAGGTTAGCAATGGCTTTGTTCAGCAGGTCTTCAGCGGCATATCTGCGAGCAGTTTCCTCATCAAACTTCTTCTCACTAGCCCTCACTTGAGCCTTCAATTTGGAGATCTGCTGTTTCAGTTTATCCTCCCTCTCTTTGTTGTTGGCTAAAGTGGCATTCCACTACTGATTAAACTTGGATATTCTCCGGTATGCTTCATCCAAGTGCTGCTTCTTGGTGGCCAGTACGTCATTGACAAATTTGAAGTCCAGACACAAACGCTCACGATCAGCTATCTGCTTGGTCAAGTCTGTACCCAACCTGCTCACCAACTTTGTCTGCTTCCTAAAGGAGTGGATGGCTTCACTTCTCTCACCTCTGATCTGTGCTAACTCTTTCTCCAACTCTTCATTGGCTTTCTTCAGCTCTTCTCTCTCATCTAACACCTGATTATAGTGCTGAATAGGCACGGTAGTAGGCTCTTCAACCACTGGAGGGCTTTCTGGCTTGGCAGGAGGAAATGGCATTCCTATAGTCTCCACTCTGGCTCTGATCCAAGTCACATACGGAGCATAAGCTTGGCTATTGCTTTTACCCAATAATGACTTCCCTCGTCTACTGATATCATTCCAGGCATGCTGAAGCTTAGATAACATATCCCCCTCTAGAAGACCAGTGAGGTACAGAGATTCCTGCACCTCTTCATCCTTTGGCGGAACTCTCAAAGCATATGCAAACTGTCTGACAAGTAGAGATGGATTATAATTGATACAACCCTTTCTTCCAATCAACGGCACATTCGGAAACCCACTGCAACTGAATATGACCTCAATACCCAACATATCTCTATCAAACCACACAATGCTCTCTGTGGATAAACCCATCAAACGCTCGGACCACTCAGCTGTGGCTGCAGATGAAGCAAAGAGACCCTTCTTGGGTAGGTGACTATCAAACCATCTGTAGAGTAAGGGCACACAACATGATACATTCTTACCCCTTCTGTTTTCATTCTTGTAGTGGACGGAATGATATACATCTCCAATAAAGGTAGGAACTGGATTCCTTGAGGAAAAGATATGAAAAGCATCCAAGTCTACAAAATCGGGCATGTTGGGAAAAAATGATACCATATATGCATAGAGCGAGAATGGTGTTAAATACAATCCAACAACCGTCTTTGGCACACTGTTGGGCTTTCCTAACTAGAAACTGCAGAGAAAAACCAGGAACCCCATTCCAACTAGACAGGATCAACTCAGAGGCATCCAGATGAAGAGAAAGAGCTAGATTAGCCAGATTAGGCTTAGCATCCATATGAACAAATGGCATCTGACTCTTGATAGGCACGCCCAATAACTCAGCACACTCCTCTAATGTAGGTGCAAGAATGAAGTCCGGGTAAGTGAAGCATCTCAATGGAGGATCATAAAACTGCAACAAGGCATACAACCCATTCAACTCATACACAGAAGGTTTACGGACCAAACTAAGCAGCTTTCCATAAGACTTTCTGGATTCACCTCTCACAGTATCATCTGCCAAAGAAATCAGATTGCACAACTGAGCAACATCTGGTGTAGGGAGCTTGTAGGCCACATTCTTCTTCAGAGATCCCATACTAGCACACAGAAGGCAAGAAAACCGGAACCGGGGGATAATGTACCTGCAACACAGACACACATTAATGATATGCAAATGAGTATGCAAAATGTAAAATGCAAACATGCAATAGGGGATCAAGATGGCTGCTGAGGAGATCAAAGCTTTGATCCAACACAATCACAACACTGCTCTGATAGCACAACCCTGAAGAGGACCAATAAATATGCATTGTCGAGAACAACCACATCTCTGACGATAAGAACCCTCTGACCCAACAACACTGATTCACTGTCAAGAAAACCAGGTAGTCTGAAGGTTAAGGTTTCCTGCAATAACCCGACCCCGCTCACAGGTATGGACCTGATCACAGACAAGGTATGGCATCCTATGCGTTTCCCAGCGTCACAGACTTTCAAGAAACGATGATACGATACCCAGAAGGTGTGGCATCATCATCTCCTGAAGCGGCCTCACATAGCTGAGTCACAAATGATCGGTCCCCAGAGTCAACAATCCTCCAAACCAACAACCCCTCAAGCTCAAAGGGCCGGAAAAGAAGTCAAACGAGAGAACCTCGTCTGAGCGTGGATTTCATGAGATACTAGTGCCTGCAAAGCAAGCACGCGCCCACTAATTTCCACAACTAATGCTAAGTACACTCAAGCCTGGGTCTGGCTTCTCACTCATCAGAGCCCCTTCCCACAACAGCACAATAATAATATTATACTGAAAATAAAATGCGGAAAGTAAAATGCAATAAATAAAACCCAACAGGTAAACACACAAGCGCTAGGATTGACTCGCATAGGAAACCAGATTCCCCAGCAGAGTCGCCAGCTGTCACTACTGCGAAAAACAAGGCCGGCAAGACAGAAGAGTCGCCACCTTTCGTTATTTATCCCTTAGAACGGGAAAGGAAACGATCGGAAAAAACATGACGAAAAGGTATAAGACAAGGTCATCGCAACCATTGTCTGGATTCGGGAGTCGGTTACGCAAGGGGAAGGTATTAGCACCCCTCACGTCCATCGTACTCGATGGGATCCACGCTTGTTGTGTTTATCTGACGGGTTTGTTATATCTATCTACGCTAAAGGTATGGTTTGAAAAGAAAAGAAAATGACTCGGCAAAGCGTCACACTTTATTCCTACATATTCTTGTCTGGAACTAGAAATTAGAGTCAACGTAGTTCTCCTAACTACGGGGGGAGGTTGCTCACCGAGATATCGCATCTCGTGCCTACGTACTTTTGTTGCACCCCAAAATTTGCTCAACCTTTTCTTACCTGGTTTATGTTAATTGCATTATCATCTGCATAGTTATATCATTTGCATATCATGGTATCATTCATATAGCAGGGTATCAAGTGTGATTCTTCTCAAGAGAAGCCTAACAAGAGGTCTCATTCAAGATTGAGGAGTGGTCAAAGTCATCAGAAGGTGGTTTGAGTGCCTAAGGGTTTAGATGTTGGAGTGTGAATCTTCTCCTAACTTGAGGATCAACTGAAGACCATTAGAGGGTTGATAAATGTTGAATGTGAGAAGAGGATGTGTATGGAGCTCATAGAATTCCTAGAGGACCATGGGAGAGTTTAATCAAGTCATTGTGTCAAATGCAAGAGCCACAGTTGAGGTACAAGCAATTAGGGTTTCATCTGGATCAATTCTAGGTCAAATGTGCAATTGAAGAGTATCAAAGGCCCACTTTTAGGTCATAGAGTTCATGAAATGATATGATAAGACATTTGTGGTATTGTGCCAAGATCAAATCAAGAAGAGTCAAGAGTGTGGGATGTTGCTAAATTAGGGTTTCAGTGTAAAATCCCCTGTTTAGTGCCTAACTTCAAGACCACATAAGTCAAGATAAAAGTTTCAAATGGATCTTTGGCCAACATGAAACTTGTAGAGTATCTCAATACCTTTAATTTGAGTACTAGAAGTCCTCAAGGGGATTTATAGAACTCAAGTTATGACCAAGACAAGTTACAAGTCCTCAGATGCTTCTGAAATTTGTCTGTGAAAATCATCTGACTTCAAAGCTATTTTTGACCTAGAAGGAGGTTTCACCTGAACTTTTGGCCAACATGAAAGTTATTCTTCATGATCTTAGATTTATAAATTGTACTAGAAGTCTTCTATCTGATTTTTATAACTCAAGTTATGAGGTTTACAAGTCAGGGGTATTTTGGGAAAGTGAGATTATCGGTCATTTTCAATCATAGGCCAAAATCTCCAACTTGCACTTGTCAAAAGGATTTTTGTTCAACATGAAAGTTGTTCAAAATGGGGTTTTTAGGCTAGCAAAGAGGTCATGATGGATTGATTAGGCTCATAGAAAGACTTGGTTTGAAATGGTTTGAATAAAGGAAATTTTCAAATGAATTAAGGAGGGAAAATGCCAATTTTGAGTTATAGGACCAAAAAATGTCAAGTAACTACATTTTTTGAATGGAAATTGAATTTTAGACACTTTGGCATTACCAGAATTTTGAGTTTAGGCCAAGTTTCATGAGTTGTCATTTGGTTTCTTCATTTGCAAGTCACATAGCCAAACACCTTACCAATGCAATTCAAGCACTCCTTTTGGTCTGAATACACTCACAAGGCAATTTGCAGTTGAAAGGGAAGATTCTAGAACAGTTTCCATGGCAAAATCGTGACTGTCATGTGCAACTTCAAGAGCAAAATCAGAATTTGCAAATTGATGGATTGGGCTTCAAACACACTTCAAAAGCCCATGAAAACATTCTATATATTGATTGCATTGAATTCAGAGTGGTTTTGGCATTCAATTCGTGAAGAACACTGAAGTTGCAGTTGAAAATTTCCAAGGAGCAAGTGAAATCGTGTTTTGAGTTCCAGGGCAATTCAGTGCAAATTGAAGATTGCAAACTCTTCCTAGAGCATCATTGAACGTATCTGGAGAGTTTTGAAGGGAGAATCAAGCTCCAAGTGGCTCTGTTACTAGATCTACAACAGGTTAGTAACTTTCAACATTCCACATGAATTAGCATGATATAGTTAGATTTGAACTTGTGGTTAGGATCTAGACAAGATGTAGATCGTTTGAGGATCAATTTGGAAGCATTTGGTGATGAGTGATCATGACATAGCATTTCTGTTTTGATTCGAATCTCTTGATTCATGGAGAATTAGAGCAATCTAGATAGATCAGAGTGATGTGTGTGACATGAGAATGAATTCTATATCATTAGATTTGCAATTGATGTTGTTTGATCTGGATGACATTTCTGAACTTTGATTCATGATTTAAAATCTATGGAGAGTTAAAACATATGGATAGGAGATTTGAATTCCTGATGAAATTCTGAATGAGATTGGTATAAGGATTGTTGTTTCTGGACACCTGCAACCACCTGCTCACCGAAGAAGATGACCGAAGTCTTCTCCGACCACCACACTGAGTCTCACTCAGGCCAGTCTGAGTTTTGGAGAAGATGATCTCTGGACCATTGGATCTCGCCTTTGACCTTGACTGACCACCAGATCCATTGGTTGTGTTTTAATCTGAGAAGTCAGATTTTGGAACCAAAACGATGCAGTTTCATTAAATGAGGTGTCACGCTCCTGGCTCTTGGATTGCTTGACCAGTCTCCTCATCCAAGCGCTGTGGTTTTATTTCAGTTTTTATTTTCTTTTATTTCATTTTTATTATTTTAAATGCTTTATTGATTCAAAAAATCACAATAAATTCAATTTTGATCCAAAAATTATTTCAAAAATATATCCATGATCTTGAGAGGATTTGTGATTTTCTGAAATCATTAAAATGCATTTTCATGCATTTTTCATTTTTATTTTATTTTTCTTATTTTGTTTAATTCTTTTAGTTTTGCATATTTGACCATCTGTTTTGTTGAATTTTATTCTTCTAATTGGTGATGAATTTGGCTTTGATTTTTTAGTATGTTTTAGGGTATATATTCATGTTCCCTTAGGATTTTTGTTAGAATTTTAGAACAACTTTAGGTTCTGTTTTAGGTGTTGAGATTAGAGCCTTCCCAAACTTGTGGATCACCTTGATACCTTTCAATCTAGAAATTATTTAGGTGACTTAGAAGTTGAATTAGGCTTTAATATTTTAACCCTAGGTTGTTCAAACATTTATGTTCCCCTAGAAATTTTATTAGAATTTTACGACTTTGTTTCCTATTTTAGTTGTATTTTGCAAATTGCTTGTGCTTGTGGTGTTCTATTTTGTGTGCCTTTGCTTGCTTGGTCTTTTTGGTGACTTTGGAGTTGGTTTTGCTTGGTTTCCTTCTTGGGAGGTCTTCTAGACTTGGTGTAGCTGCTGTGGCTTGAAGATTGGAACTTGGAGTTGAAGTTTTCTTTTCTTTTAGGAGTTGTTTTAGGAGCTTAGGAAATTAGGCTTTTAGGAAGAGCCATTTGGACTAGTTTTGATTCTTTCATCAAATATAGAATGCATTGTGTGCTTCTATTCTATCCAATGATGTAAAGTCCTCATAGGGAAACTCCATCTCTCCTTTGGAGGGATGTGTGGTATGCCCATAGTTGAGTAGAACTTTGAGGATACCCTTCCATTTCAATGTTAGTACTTGATGATTTCCTTTGGTTTTCATTTGGTTCTCAACATTGCAACCTTGATCTTAGTGGTTATTCCTCTGCTTGGAGTGTGCTTGCTATAGCTTGAAGATGAAGTTGGATGAAGCATGAAGATAGAAGCTAGCTTGAAGATGAAGCCTTTTTGCTGTCAACTTTGCTGTCAAGAGGACTTGTTGTTTAGAGCTGTTGTTGAGGATTGAAGTTGCTGTCTGCTGAAGACTGTTGTTGCTGCTTGGACTGCTTTCTCTGCTTCTTTTCTTTTGTTGTATTGTCTGTTTGCCTGTGTTGATTACCTCTAGGTTTGAGGTGGAGCTTGTCTCCTCTTTCCTGTTTTTTTCTTAGGTTTGAGGTTGAGTCGGACTCCCTTGCCTCGCTTGTACTGTTGCATAGCATGCATTTTACTGTTTATTGTTTACTGCTTACTTTCTTTTGCTGTTTCCCTTAGGATCTCTGATTTCCTCTGTGCAAGAGGGAATTATGACAGACATTAGGTATTGACCCATGCATGATAACTGTAGGTAGATTCCCTTTCAACCATAGTTTTAGGGTGTCTTTCTCTTCTCATCTCAAAACAATTCAAAAACACAGTAATAAGGTTAATTGAAGTCGTACGTTACGAGCCTTAAGCTATCTAGGAAAAGGTTGGTGGAGGGTCTCTCTCCAGTAATCTGGATGTTAGTGTGGTACCCTTTGGGTGACATACAAAGCGTTCACTCCTGGGTCATAGTCTCTAGTGCGACTGAGATTGCAAACATCCTAAAAAACAGTTCTTTCGTAAAAAACTCAAACAAACATTCAAACTCTATTTTTGTCCTCTTGGACCTTTAATCAGGAAAACCCTTTCTTAAGGAGATAAAACACTGTCAGACAAACTTGTGTCTTCCGTAGCCCGAACTACGTTTGCTCTGATATTTCATACCGTATGAAAGTACGTAGGCACGAGACGCGACATCTCGGCGAGCAACCCTCCCCCCTTTAACCCGTAGTTAGGCGAACTACGTTGACTCTGATTTCTCGTTCCAGGCGGGAATACGTAGGCATAAAGTGTGATACTTTGCTGAGTAATTTTCTTTTCTTTTTAACCCAGACCTTTAGAGTAGATAGAATAACATACCCTAGATAGAAAACAAGCGTGGATCCCGTCGAGTACGACGGACGTGAGGGGTGCTAATACCTTCCCCTTGCGTAACCGACTCCCGAATCCAGGATTTGGTTGCGATGACCATTCCTTTCCCTCTTTGCGTTAGGTTTACTATAAGTGTTTCCTTTCCCTCTTGTGGGATAAATAACGCACGGTGGCGACTCTTCTGTCATAGCCGACTGTTGCACCCTAAAATTTTCTCAACCTACTTCACTTAGTTTATGTTTCAATTGCATTAGCATTTGCATAAGGAGTCATGTGCATAGTCTAATCATTTGCATAACATAGCATAGTAAGTCATTCAACAAGGGACCAAGTACTATTCTTATCTCTATGAGCCTATCAAGAGGTTATTATTCAAATTCAATCTTAGCCAAGTCATCAGAAAGAAATTGAAATCTAAGAAGTCAGTGGATCAAGCAGTGAATCTATCTCCTATCTGAGGGTATTTGAAGATCATCAAAGAAGTTGTGAGCTGTGAATTGAGCATGGAGGGTATACAGACATCATGGAAGACCTAGAGAGTCATTTTGAAAGTGAGACAAGTCATTGATATGATCACAAGAGTTGCAGTTGAAGACAGTCAACTAGGGTTTCATCTGGGTCAACCCTAGGTCAAATGATTGATTGAAAGGCATCAAGGTCTATTTGAGAGATGTGGGGTTCATCATTTGACATTTATATATGGATGTGGTGTTGTGCCAAGGAGAAATCAAGAGAAATCAAGAAGAAGAGGAGTTTCTAAATTAGGGTTTCTGTGTAAAATCCCCTGATTTAGGACAAACTTCCAAGCAAGATAATTCAAAATGAAAGCTTCAAATGGATCCTTGGCCAACATGAAACTTGTAGAGGATCTCAAGATATTTAATTTGAGTGGTGGAAGACATCAAGGAGATTTATAGAACTCAAGTTATGGTTCTTGCAAGTTACAGGTCATCTGAGGTATCTGAAATTTTGTCTGTGAAAGTTACTTGTCTTCCAAGCAACGTTTACCCCTCAAGGAGCTTTCAAATGGATTTCTGGTAAACATGAGAGTTGTTCCTAATTGTATTAGATTTCTAGAAAGGTATGGTATACCTTCATATGATTTGTGTAACTCTACTTATGACCTTGGCAAGCAAAGGGTATTTTGGTCATTTGAGAATTACAGGTCATTTCAAGCATATGCCTAAAACTCATACAAGGAAGCTTCAAATGAAAAACTTCACAACATCAAAGTTGTTCCAAATGATAGTTTGAGTCTATAAAAGTGGTCATGGAAGTTGGCAAATGCTCATAGCTCATGATTGCAAATTTGGTCAATTAAAAGGTGAATTTAATGAATAAAAGTGACCTAAAAATGAGATTTTTCATAACATGTCCAAATGGGATGAAATTATAGGTCATTTTGATTGGGAAGAATGTTTTAAGACCATTGGAAATAGTGGATTTTTGAGTTTAGTTCAGAATTTGGAAGTTATCATTGGTTGCTTATGTATGAAGTTACACATGCCAAAACACAAGGGATTTGTGCACAAGAAGTTTCTAACAAGTTCTAGAGGGTTCCATGAGCATATATATATTGAGTAGAGTGGATCCAATCATGGGTTGGTGATTCATTTGGTTGAAAACTCATAGTTGCATCTCATTCCTCAATTTTGCAAATTCATTCCAATCTCTTCAATTCTTCATCAATCATTCAATTTCATGATCCAAATCCACTCAAGAATCATCCCTGAGTACATTGCAAGCAAGATTTGAAGAAGAAATCACAAGAATCGTGCTATACAATTTCATCCTCCAAATTGCAAAAAGAAGTGGTTATGGCAATCCAAGGTGTTTAAGCAAGAACAAGTGCATACAGAACCAAGATCCAAGTCCATTGATAAAGTCCTAAGCCTTGCTAGCTGTGAATCCGAGGATTTCTCCATCTGTTTTCAAGATTACACCAGGTTGGTTTTTCTATCGAATTGGCTAGAAATAGATAGCATGATAGAGAATCATTAGGTTAGAACTGTTAGGAATAGGTAGATGATTAATTTCAGTGAGTTTGAGAGCATTCCATGGAGTTTACCATTGGAGCACAAATTCTGTTGAGGATTATAACATGAGGATTAAGCTATTAAAATCTTAGGTGATTATTGATTATTGATCAGTGCAAGGTCAGCAAGAGATTAGTGCACTTAGATTGTGAATTGGTGATGATGAAATTTCTGAGTAGTTCTGAATTGGAGATCGTGTTTCATGATTTATGTGATATGAATTGATGCTGATGATATGAGCGAATTCAGGGAGAAAATTAGAGTGATTTTGCTTTTTACATGTTTGAATTTGATGGAGAGTTGAGCACGCACGAGTTGATAGAAGATAGTGTGCATGAAGCTGTGTTCATGGAGGCATTTGCAGAAACCCTAAGTGTAATGAAGAACACGAGTCAATGCCCGTTGGATCTAGAAGACTTGGTTGACTGAGAAACGCATCCAATGGCCAGGATTTGAAGTTGAAAGCGAGAGGGAATTCAGAAATGTGAAACGCACCGTTTCACTTATGTCTTCAGACTGGGCTTAAGTGCAATTGCTAGCCACACCACCACTTTCAAGGCCCAACCTCAAATTGAACTAACATAGTTACTATTTGCACCGTTCTCATTTTTTTTATTTTCTTTTTGTGTTTTCTGATTAACTGGGCCCAGACGCGCCTTGCTATGCGCACCCCCAGTATGGGCCCATCATTCATTTTCCAATGCGTTTCATTACTAACTGCACCCCTAACCAATTTTAAACCATTTTAATTTCTTTTATTTTTGTTAATTGTTTGAAAAATCATAACAAATTGAAAATTCCATATTTTTAAGTGGTTGTTTTTGCATCTTTTTTATATTTCTGTTAAGAAAATTGTCATATAATAAAATTATCATTTTATTTTATTTTTGCATTTTTAGTATATTTTTCTTTTAAATAGGTTTTAAATGATGTTTAGTTTAATACTTGATCTTGTTGATTTTAGTTTAGCTAGATCTTTTTGTATTTTGGACCCATTCTTTTTAGAGTACTTCACTTAGGACTTCAAATTTCATATGAGATTTAATTCATGATTTTAGGATTAAATTTTAGATGGTTTGTTTAGGTGTGATTAGGGGAATCAAAACTAGGGTTTAGATATCACATAGGTGTAATAAATCATTTCTTTTAGGAGTTGTAGTTTGAATTTTGGGGTATGGGACTATAGGGGTATTATGGGTAAATAATAGATCCCTTAGAAAATATTAGACTTCCCCTATTCTACTATTACTATTAGTATATTGCTTGTATTTGATTGATTGTGTGGTGTGCCCTCTCTAGGGTTATTATTTGACTGTGTGGGGTATTGGGCCTGCTTGGGGTTTGGGGTTGAGCTGAAGACTTTGCTGATGAAGCCCATTGAAGATTAAGAGAATGAAGACCAAATTCCAGAGTTGATGAAGAGTTGATCTTGCTGGCAGCTGTTGAAGGTTATAGGATCTAGGAGTTAGGCAGAGCTCTAGAGTAGAAAACTTGATTCACAAACATGGAAGGTCTTGGTTGCCTCCATCCCTCTCTATGATGCAGAGTCTCTCTAAGACACTCACCCCCTTCCTTTGGAAGGCTTGGTGATAGTGTCTAAGAGATAGAACTCTTGAGAGAAACATTCTATGTGTTATTAGCAGTCTGTTTGCCACCTTTGGTGGTCAACTAACTGCTTAACACCCCAGTTCATCCTCTTGATTGGTTCCTCAGCTTGGAGAGTGAGGCTTGAAGACAAGCCAGTGAAAAATTGAAGATAGAGACTTTTCTTGAAGGCTTGAAGATGAAGACTGATGCTTGCTTGAAGCTTGTAGATGTTTGAAGATGACTTGAAGACAGATGTTGCTGTATTTTTTTGCTGTTTATAATTTTTGATGTATTGTTTGAATTTCTCGGACTGTATTGTTTGCCATTAACCTGTTAGGTTGAAAGTGAATCTTGTTCACTTTTGCCTGTTGTTTTCTAGGTTCGAGGTTGAGTGTGACTCCCTTGCCTCGCTTGTATTGCTGCATCCATGCATTTTACTGCTTTATTGTATATATGCTATTGTTTCTGTTTCCGTTTATCCCTTAGGATCTCTGTTTCTTTCTGCGCAAGAGAGGAGCATGATAGACATTAGGTCTTAACCCATGCATGACAACACTAGGTTAGTTTGATTCCCTTTTCAACCATAGGTTAGAGTTATGTCTCTTCTTTCTCAAAACGAACAGAAAAACACAATAAATATTTCAAACACAATAAAAGACACTTCTTCCGTAAAAGAATGTGAACTCATCAAAACGTCATTTTTTGTCCGCTTGGACTGCTAATCAGAAAAACCCTTTTTCAGAAGGAGATAAAAGCAATCAAAAGAGACTTGTGTCGTACGTGGCCCGAACTACGTTTGCTCTGATCTTTCATGCTGTATGAAAGTACGTAGGCATAGGATGCGATATCCTAGCGAGCAACCTTCCCCTCCTTTCCCGTAGGTAGGCGAACTACGTTGACTCTGATTTGTCGTTCCAGACGGGAATACGTAGGCATAAAGTGTGATACTTTGCCGAGTCATTTTATTTTATTTTCACCCCAGACCTTTAGTGTAGATAGAATAACAATCCGTACCAGAAAACAAGCGTGGATCCCGTCGAGTACGACGGACGTGAGGGGTGCTAATACCTTCCCCTTGCGTAACCGACTCCCGAATCCAGGATTTGGTTGCGATGACCATTCCTTTCCCCGTTTTATGGTAGGTTTACCTCGAGCGTTTCCTTTCCCTCCTTTGGGATAAATAACGCACGGTGGCGACTCTTCTGTTCAGCCGGCGCCGATTTTCGCAGTAACGACAGCTGGCGACTCTGCTGGGGATTCCAACGGTTCCCTATGCGAGTCAATCCTAGCGCTTGTTTTCCCGTCGAGGATTTTGTATGGATTTATATTTTTGTCATTTACTTTCAGCCTTATATTATTGTTATTATTGCTGTATTGGGGTTGTGACGGGTGTTGTATGATTGAGAGATAAGCCGGACCTGGGCTTGAGTGCACCTAGAATTAGAGTGGAAAGTAGTGGGCGCACACATGCTTTGCATGTCCTAGTGTCCTGCGAAATCCACACTCAGACGAGGTTCTTCTGGTTGGCCTCCTGTCCTGCCCTTTGGGTGGCTCGGGTTGCTGGTTAGTTGGATTGTCGACTTTGGGAACCGATCATTTGGAAGTTGGCTAAGTGAGGCCTCTTCAGGATTTGATGATGCCACTCCTTCTGGGAATCGTACCATCAACCCTGAAAGTCTGTGACGCCGACGACCACATAGGATGCCATACCTTTGTCAGTTACTAGGACACCTACCTGTGAGAGGGTTTGGGGGTTATGCAGGTAACTAGACCTTCAGATACCGGTTGTTGCTCGATCTGAGATCCTGAGTATTTATGGACAGTTGAGAGGTCTATCAGAGACCAGTTGGAGTTATGATATGAGGTCTATCAGAGACCAGTCAGAGTTATGTTGTGGGGTCCATCAGAGACCAGTGTTGGAGCTTTGTATTGGGTCTATCTGAGACCAGGGTTTGAGGAATTCTGGAGGGTCTATCTGAGACTTTTGATATGGTTCAGGCTTCTCAGCTATGGCATTTGGTCCCTGTTGCATGTTACTTACATTGCATTGTTCGCATAACCATTATCATTGCATCCCATTAACGTGTGTCTGTGTTGCAGGTGCATTTGCATATTCCCTGGTTCTAGTGTCCGGACTTTTGGGTATTGATCATGGCTGGTTTGAGGATGACAGTTGCCTACAAGTTACCTATCCCTGATATTACTCCCCTCCTAGGTCTGATCTCTCTTGCTGATGAGGATGTCCGTAGAAGCTTCAGGCAGAGTTACGGACGGCTGTTGAGATTGGTTCGCAAATCAACTGAGGATGAACTAAATGGGCTGTATACACTGATGTAATTCTATGACCCTGCTTTGAGATGTTTCACATTCGCTGACTTTATTTTGGGGCCTACCATTGAAGAGTATGTAGAGTTTACTGAGCTGCCAGTACAGAATAAGGTTCCCTTTATTCACTCTGCCACTGAGCCCAAGTTGGAGGACTTAGCTAAGGTCTTGCACATGAATGCTTCCGAGCTGTTGATGACTTCTTGGCGCGGGGTTCCAGGTTTCTCCCTCTAGTTTCTGATTGGTAAGGCTCAGGAATACGCCAAGAATGGATGTTGGGTAGTCTTTAACGTTGTTTTGGCTCTGTGCATTTATGGGATAGTGTTGTTTCCCAATTTCCCGAACGTCATGGACATTGATGCATTTCATTTGTCTGCTGCTGGCAACCCTGTACCCACATTGATCGGGGACTTCTACCATTCGATGCACTACAGAAATGAGAATAGGAGAGGCAAGAACGTCTCTTGTTGTGTGCCTTTGCTGTATATGTGGTTTAAGAGCCATCTCCCCCTGAAGGGACCTTTTGTAGATAGTGCAACTACAGCTGACTGGCCAGAGCGCTTGATGAGACTATCTTCTGAAGACATTGAGTGGTTTGACCCAGACTTGTTGGGGTCTGAGCTTATTTTCAGTTGTTCTGGGTACCCTAATGTTCCGTTGATAGGAAGAAAAGGGTGTATCAATTACAACCCATCTCTGTTCGTTCGCCAGTTTGGATACGCGTTGAAGAACCCACCTAAGGAGGAAGAAGTACAGGAATCTTTGTACTTCACCGGTGATTTGAATGGAGAGTTACTAGCCAAGCTTCAGCACGCATGGATGCGTATCAACAGAAGAGGGAAACCACTGTTAGGGAAGAACGATTGTCAGGCTTATGCACCATACAAAGTTTGGATCCAAGAGAGAGCAAGACAGTTGCTGATGCCATTTCCAGCTGCACCAGTCCCTGTTCATATTCCGGTGGAAGAACCAACTACTGTTACCATGGAGGTCTACGAGCAAGTTGTAAAAGAAAAAGAAGCCTTGATGAAGATCAATGAAGAGTTAGAAAAGGAACTGGCTCAGATGCGTAGTGAGAAGAACAAGGTTGTGCATTCTTTCCAACAACAGATCGAGTTAGTAAACAGGCTAGGTGTTGAATTGACTGAAGAGAAAAAGAAGCGTGAATGCCTGGGGAAAGAGTTCAGAAGCTCTCATGACATCTTGGAATCCAAAAAGAAATCACTCGATGCCGCCCACCGGGAAATCTCTTCTTGTAACAAGACGTGGAATGCTACGCTAACCAACAACAAAAAGAGGGAAAACAAATTGAAGCAGCAAATTTCTGAACTCGAAGAACAGTTGAAGGCTAGCACTAAGAAGTATGAAGAAGAGGTGATGGCCAGATATAGTCTCCAGAATGCATTGAACAAGGCCATCGAAGGCAAGAAAGAAGCTGTGTCTCAGAAGCGGAAGCTAGAGGATCGCTTCGGAGAAGGGGCATGGGAGGAATCTGCTGGTGATTTGCGACGTGTTCTCAAGCGAAGAGATCTACTTGTTGAGGGTCTGCTTACCCGACCAAGTCATCCAGAGACTAAGAAGTTATTAGAGGAATACCAGGCCTATGGGAGTACTTAACCATTTCATGTATTAATGTGGATGCTTTATTTGCATTTGTGCTGACCATCACCAGGATTGTTGGTTGAGGTCATGCCTTCTTATTGTACGCTCATCGGTATTGTATTCTTGGCTTAATAGATTTCTCTGCAATATATGAGGTGTTTTCTATGATTCGGCTCCGATCTTCGTATTGTTGTCACTGTCACCACACTGGCACATTCGCACTAAAATCGGGGGATGATTTTCCCTAATGCACAGACACATATTGCATTGCATTCCCATATTGCATTGCATTCCCATTCATATTTCATTACAGGTGATTATCGAACTATATCTCATTTCTTGCACTGTGCCAGGTCTTTTCAGGATTGAAAGTCAGCGCCCGCACCGATACTCCACTCGTACCAACTGCCGAAGAATTATGGATCAGATGCAGAATGAAATGCAAGACATGCGTGAGAAGCTGGCGCTATTCATGCAGACAATGAAGACCATTGCGAAAGGCCAGGAGAATCTGCAAGCTTTGGTGCAGCCTTTGTTGGTAAGAAATGCTGGGCACGGAAATGAAGACCATCATTCTGTGCGAGTCGACACTATTCACGGGGATGGTACCCCCATACCAGTGGCTCCACCTGTGGTAAACATGCCTGCTGTCAATGTGAACAACGGCGCTGCTGCCGGGAACGGTAACGTTGGAATTGGGAACGAGACTGTCGTCAACAACGTTGGGCTCAGAGATGTCAACCTGGGTGATAATATGGGAGGTAATGGCTTCGGTAATAATGGATTTGGCTTCAATGACCAGGGGTTTGATCATGCTGGGAAGTACGGTTTCAACGCTCAAGGCTTCGGACAGGACGAATATGGTATGACTAATCAGGGTTATGGCGGATTCGGAAATAGAAATGGCGCTGGGTTAATGGCTTTTGGACCTGCTGGGGTCACTCCGGGGTACGGTAACAGGGGGCGAGGCCCGGTAATGAATCAGACCAGAGTCGGCCATAACAACGGATACGATGGATACGGAACTGGGAACGGTAATTGGCAAGAAGATCAGCAAGAGGATGCTTTCTCCGGTGGAGGTTTCGAAGGTCCTATGGATGACTCTCAGAGAATCAGGATGCTCGAGGAGCAGATGAAGGGGGTCGTGAATCAAAGCGCTGTTGGCTTAGATATGACTACAATGGGTCTGGTGCCTGGCCTGAGGGTACCAATAAAATTCAAAGTTCCCACATTCGACAAGTATAAGGGGGATACCTGTCCAAAGGTGCACGTGCGGTCATACTACAGAAAGATGTCGGCGTATTCAAACGATGAGAGGATGCTGATGCATTTCTTTCAAGATAGCTTGTCTGGTCCTTCCCTCGAATGGTATATGGGGTTGGAACCAACTCAGATAAAGACATGGAAGCAGCTGGCTGAAGCATTTGTGGCTCACTATAAGTACAATAGTGACTTGGCACCCAACCGGGTCCAATTGCAGGGGTTGTCCCAGAAGAAGGGCGAGAGCTTCAAAGAGTATGCGCAGAGATGGTGCGACATGGCTGCTCGAGTTCATCCTCCTTTGGAGGATAAAGAAATGAATGATATGTTCATAGGAACATTCACTGGCATGTTTTATGACAAGTTGTTTCATACTTCTTTGGGCAGTTTCTCAGACTTAATCCTGATGGGAGAGAAGATTGAAAGCAACATTAAACAGGGAAGGTTCCAAGCTGAGGAATCCACCTCAGCTGGCAGTAACAGAAGGGCTTTCAGTGGGCACCGTCAAGGTGATGCAAGCGCAGTTTGGGGGCCGAGGCCGAGGCCGGGGTAGAGGTCGAAACCAGTACAATCAGCCGCAGCAGGTGGCAAGCGTTACTATTCCGTTTCAGCAACAACCAATACAACAACAATAACAGCAACAGCAGCCACAACAGGGGGCACATACTGTCCAGCGAAGAGTCCAGGGGGGCAGACCAATGAGGGTGTTTGAAAAGCCTCCTTCAACGTATGCAGAATTGCTACAGACGTTACTGGGTTTGAACTTGGTGGATAAGAGAACTCTGGCGCCAATAACAGGCACTCCTCCGTACGGCTACGATGCAAGCAAGCACTGTGAATTCCACTCCGGGGCTCCTGGCCATGATGTAGAGGGTTGCCACGCGTTCAAGCATGTGGTGCAGGATCTATTGGATAGTAAGACTATCAATTTTGGACAGGCGGGTCCGAACATAGTACAAAAGCCCATGCCCAACCATGGGGCAAATGCCATTCTAACCGAGGAGGGTTTGAACTTGATTATGAATGTTGACGACCTCAAGACACCGTTGTGCGAGATAAAGAGCAGGTTATTGCAAGGTGGTGTGTATCCAGGATGCGACGAGTATTGTTTAGAGTGTTGGACCCAAGCTGGGGGTTGTGATGAATTGAAGAAGGGCATTCAGATCTTAATAGATGGAGGCACATTACAATTCGATCGAACCGCAGTCGAAGAGCCTGAAGAAGTATTAACAGACAAGCAAAGTGATGTAGCTACTGTGACGATTCCTCGAAAAACGATAACTATAACGGCGCCGGCCAAGCGACCGCCGATCACTATCACCAAGGCCGAACCAATCCCTTATGAGAGCACTAAGGCAGTCCCCTGGACCTATGGGTTGGAAGTATACTGTGACGGGGTGAAAATTGATGTTAATAAACAGCCAGTTGAGGTTGTAGACAACGTCGTCGGTACCAGAGGGATGACGAGAAGTGGGAGAATCTTCATATCGCCTGAGGTAGAGGCTGAACGACTGGCGAAAGGAAAAGGAAAAATGAATGAGACTGTCCCTGTGCAGAGGAAAGAAAAAAAAACGTCGTCGAAGGATGTGGAAGAATTCATGCGCCTTATTCGTAAAAGCGATTATAAGATTGTTGAGCATCTTCAACAGATGCCATCAAAGATATCCATATTGTCATTGCTATTGTGTTCCGAAGCTCACAGAAATGCATTACTGAAAGTTCTGGATACTTCCTTCGTACCCCAAGATGTTTCCGTGAATCAGCTGGAGGGGGTGTTGGCGCATGTGAATGCAGGCCATAGCTTGGGCTTTACAGATTTTGATTTGACCCCGAAGGGGAGAGAGCATAACATGGTGTTGCACGTCTCTGTTGAGTGTAGGGGATCAGTCATGTCTCATGTACTGGTAGACACTGGATCTTCCTTGAACGTACTGCCCAAGAAAGCGATGATGAAACTGGATGTCAGAGGAATCCTGTGTACGCCTAGTGACTTGGTGGTCAGGGCATTCGATGGCACGCGAAGGACAATCTTTGGATCCATAACATTACCTCTACAGGTGGGGCCGGAGGTTTTTGCGACTGAATTTTATATTATGGACATCCAGCCAGCATACAGCTGCCTTCTCGGACGACCTTGGATCCATGGTGCTGGGGCAGTCACATCTACCTTGCACCAAAAGTTGAAATACATGGTAGGGGACAGTGTGGTCACAGTCTGTGGAGAAGAAGATATATTGGTTAGCCATCTGTCATCATTCAAGTATGTAGAAGTCGACGGCGAGATTCATGAAACACCCTGTCAGGCATTTGAAGGGTTGCGCATCAAAGACAAAGGTCCCGGGCCGAGCAAAGCGTCAGAAGTATCCGTCTCGTCGTATAAGGAGGCTCAGGCCCTAGTAGAGACAGGTGAGACAAAGGGCTGGGGCAAGGTGCTGGATATTCCCGTGAAGATGGACCGATTTGGGCTGGGATATCAACCGTCGTCATCAACACCTGCTGTGGGGGCACCCCGTTTCAGAGGACCGATAACAATCACAGCTAGTGGAGTGTGTCACGAGGCCATCAATGCTATTTCAGATTCCGAAGAAGGAGACAGTGACTGCGACATGGATGCCTGGATTCAGCCGAGCGTGCCAGGACAAGGATTATGCAATTGGTCTATTCAGGAGACTGTTCTTGTGACTCTTAAACAATAATACTTTGTTTTCTTAATTGTTGAACAATCTGGTGTCTTACCCGAGGCATCATGATTTTGCTTAGGGTTGTGCTGTTATGTACATTGCGTTGTTTAATCATTAAATAAAAGGCGTTTTTTCATGTACAAATATTGCGATCCATGTTTTTTCCTGTTTTGTGTTTTACAATAAAATGGCAACGTGGTTATTCGCTTTATACGCATTTTGAAGCATTTAACCATTCCTTTTGCAGGATAACATTTTCAGATGACATCATTGAACCGCCTATGACTCGTCTCGACTTTGAGCACCCGGTATTTCAGGCCGAAGAAGAGAATGTTGAAGATGGCGACGTTCCCGAAGAATTGTCTTGGTTGGTAAAGCAGGAAGAACGAGTCATTCTGGCTCATGAGGAGGTCATTGAAATTATTAACCTGGGGTCGGAAGGGGTTGAAAAGAACATCCGTATAGGAGCTGCGCTGCAGAGCAACGTCAAGCGAAGACTGGTTGAAATGCTCAGAGAGTATAGTGATGTGTTCGCTTGGTCGTATGAAGACATGCCTGGGCTCGATACAGATATGGTTGTGCACCGCCTGCCGTTAAAAGAAGAATGCCCGCCAGTTAAGCAGAAGCTTCGCAGAACTAGACCTGATATGGCAGTGAAAATTAAGGAGGAGGTTCAAAAGCAGTGGGATGCTGGTTTCCTAGCTGTTACAAAATATCCCTCATGGGTCGCTAATATTGTACCAGTGCCAAAGAAAGACGGTAAAGTGAGAATGTGCGTAGATTACCGTGATTTGAACAAAGCGAGCCCAAAAGATGATTTTCCGCTTCCTCACATCGATGTGCTAGTTGACAACACTGCTCAATTCTCCGTATTCTCCTTCATGGATGGCTTCTCGGGCTATAATCAGATTAAGATGGCACCAGAAGACATGGAAAAGACTACTTTCATAACACCTTGGGGAACATTTTGTTATAAAGTGATGCCCTTCGGACTGAAGAATGCTGGGGCAACGTATCAGCGTGCAATGACGACTCTTTTCCATGATATGATGCATAAGGAGATCGAAGTTTATGTCGATGATATGATTTCCAAATCCCAGATAGAGGAAGAACATTTGGTGAATCTGCTGAAGTTATTCAAAAGGCTTAGGAAGTTCAGGCTGAGACTGAACCCTAACAAGTGCACCTTCGGGGTGAGATCGGGTAAACTACTGGGGTTTATCGTGAGCGAAAGAGGAATAGAGGTTGATCCTGCAAAAATAAAAGCGATACAAGAGATGCCGACGCCTAAAACAGAAAAAGAGGTGCGCGAGTTTTTAGGGAGGTTGAACTACATCGCTCGGTTCATATCTCACCTGACAGCTACGCGTGAGCCATTATTCAAGCTGTTGAAAAAAGACCAGGCTGTAACGTGGAACGAAAAATGTCAAAAGGCGTTCGATAAAATAAAGCAGTATTTGTAGGAGCCTCCCATTTTGATACCCCCATTGGCGGGGAGACCCTTGATTATGTATTTGACAGTTCTTGAGGGAAGTATGGGTTGTGTTCTCGGTCAACATGACGAGACAGGAAGAAAAGAGCATGCGATCTACTACTTGAGTAAGAAGTTTACTGAATGTGAATCTCGATATTCTATGCTCGAAAAAACTTGTTGCGCGCTAGCCTGGGCCGCCAAGCGTTTGAGGCAATACATGCTGAATCATACAACCATGCTCATCTCGAAGATGGACCCTATCAAATATGTATTCGAAAAGCAGGCATTATCGGGGAGAATTGCCCGTTGGCAGATGGTTTTGACCGAATACGACATCCAGTATGTCTCGCAGAAGGCTATAAAGGGGAGTGTATTGTCGGAATACTTAGCAGAGCAGCCTATTGAGGATTACCAATCGATGGGGTTTGATTTTCCTGACGAGGATATCATGTACCTAAAGATGAAAGATTGTGAAGAGCCGTTGCCAGACGAAGGACCAGAATTGGGTTCCAAATGGAAGTTGATCTTTGACGGAGCTGTAAACGCCTACGGTAGCGGAATAGGGGCAATCATCACTACTCCACACGGGTCGCACATCCCGTTTACTGCTCGATTGACCTTTCCAATTACCAATAATGAAGCCGAATACGAAGCCTGTATCATGGGGCTTGAAGAAGCCATTGATTTGCGAATCAAAAATCTGGATGTATACGGAGACTCAGCTCTGGTGGTGAATCAAATAAAAGGGGAATGGGAGACACGTCAGCCTAATTTGATACCGTTCATGAATTACGCAAGGAGATTGTTGCCTTTCTTTGACAAGGTTGAATTGCATCATGTACCGCGAGCGAAGAATCAGATGGCTGACGCCCTGACCACTTTGTCTTCCATGTACAAAGTCAACTTCTGGAATGAGGCTCCCAGAATTGTTATCTCTCGGCTTGACAGACCTGCCTTCGTATTTGCCATTGACGAAGCATCTGATGGTAAACCGTGGTATTTTGATATCCTTAATTTCCTGAAGAACAAAGAGTATCCGGCTGGGGCATCCAGTCACGATCAGAAGACTCTCAGAAGATTGGCAGGTAATTTCTACCTGAATCTGGACGATGCCCTGTACAGACGAAATCACGACTTGGTGCTACTACGTTGTGTAGACGAAAAAGAGGCGAAGCTGCTCATGGAGGAAATACATGAAGGTACATTTGGTACGCATGCTGGTGGGCATGCTATGACGAGGAAGCTGCTGCGGGCAGGTTATTTTTGGCTAACTATGGAAACTGATTGTTTCAAGTTTGCGAGGAAGTGCCACAAGTGCCAAATCTATGCAGATAAGATCCATGTGCCTCCGAGTCCTCTGAATGTGATGTCATCGCCATGGCCATTCTCGATGTTGGGAATTGATATGATTGGAAAGATTGAGCCGACGACTTCTAATGGACACTGGTTCATTCTAGTAGCAATCGATTATTTCACCAAGTGGGTGGAAGCGACATCTTATGCGAATGTGACTAAGCAGGTGGTGGCCAGATTCATCAAGAGAGATATCATTTGCAGATATGGAATCCCCGAACGGATAATTACCGACAACGGTTCAAACCTGAATAACAAAATGATGAAGGAGCTCTGTCAGAATTTTAAGATCGAGCATCACAACTCCTCCCCTTACCGACCCAAGATGAATGGCGCTGTTGAAGCGGCCAATAAGAATATAAAGAAGATCGTTTAGAAGATGGTGGTGACCTATAAGGACTGGCACGAGATGCTGCCTTTTGCTTTACACGGTTATCGTACGACGGTACGCACATCAACCGGGGCAACCCCATTCTCGTTGGTATACGGAATGGAAGCAATATTACCATTGGAAGTCGAGATTCCTTCCCTAAGAGTATTACGAGATGTCCAACTAGACGAGGCAGAATGGGTGAAAGACAGGTTGAACCAGCTAAGTTTAATGGATGAGAAGAGGCTAGCTTCTCTAGCATACGGTTGTTTGTACCAGAGCCGAATGAAGAAAGCATATGACAAGAAGATACATCCTCGGAGCTTTCAGGCAGGCGACCTCGTGCTGAAAAGGATTCTCCCGCCGCAGGCAGATCACAGGGGCAAGTGGACCCCCAACTACGAAGGGCCATACGTTGTCAGAAAAGTCTTTTCAGGAGGGGCCTTATTGTTGTCCACCATGGACGGTGAAGACTTTACGTCGCCTGTGAATTCGGACGTAGTTAAAAAATACTTTGCTTGAAATTGACCCGCTAGACAGAAAAAAAGAGAGTCCAGGCAAAAATGGGGCATCCTGGCGAACCAAAAATAGAATGAAAGGTTCGGGCAAAAGCTAGGGATAAAATTGAAAAAAAATGTGCACCCGCGAAGTTGAAAACCTACACTGGGCGGCTTCGGCAAAAAAGGGTATCCCGGTGAACTGAAAACCCGTAAAGGGCGGTTCACGCAAAAGTTAGGGATTTGAAAAGCAAATGACTGCGGTCCGAATTTGATACTGCAGTGAGCATTGGTGCGGGGGAGTATACCTGAGGGGTCGATTATCAGATACAATCTCTTCGGAAGTGTGGATACCGGGAAAGCATTAGAGTCGGGCGAGTCATAGGAGGATCAGTTCATGATGTTCGTCTGCATCCCGTTGCCGACATGTGTGCAAATTTGATTTGTCATTATATTTATGCTTCTTGTGCATACTTGTATATTTGTTGTGCGTAGCTTCCTCTTTTCAGGAGTTACATCCAGTGTACAAAACTCCGCCCATTTAGGGGCCCAATCAATAAAACATGTTATGCAGTATTTGATACTGGTTCTTTACTGTTTTGTACATGATAAACGCCGGAGTTTAATAAAACTAGCAAGTGTATAACGTCGCTGGCCCTTGCCAATAATTGCTAAAACTTTGAATTAACTGAAAATAATGTCACTAACACTAACCTGAATAGATTTGGTGGCATAGACTTGTCTTGTCCTGTTTGTGGTGTGACAGGGTTCGTAGCCGTATGAAGTGGACGATCAAAAGATTGCAGTATGGACCAGAAGCTCGCAACGGAAAGACTCGATCCCCACGCAGGTCGCGCTTCCAAGATAGCATTGTTCCTCACTGAAGAAGGATTGAATTTCCCAGCTAGTCGCAGCTTAGCCGAAGGACATTCTCCAGCAAAGTCGTTTATCCTCAGCAGAGTTTGGCGATTCCAAGATTGTAGGCTGTATTCAGACAGCGTGGTGTCCCCCAAAAGGACCCCCCATCCCGAGCAGAGTGGTTTAGCCTCAGAAGATTAACATTTCCAACTCGTGAGCTGTACTTAGACAGTTTACCCTTTCCAGTAGGGTCATTTACTCTCCCCCAGCGGAGACAGGTGATTTTCCCCAAGAGAATCGTTTCGTCCCCAGCGGAGTTCTCTTTCCAGCAAGTGTTTTCTTTCCTCCCAATGGAACTCGAAGAAAACTCTCCCCGGCAGAGTTGGCTGTGTGTCCTGGCATTTATTTTGCCGGAATACCGTGTGATACCCGTTCATTCCCCAGCAGAAGTCCAATCATGATTGGCACATTCAGTTATTCCTCAGCGAATTTGGCTTTACTCTTCCAGAATTTATTTTGCTGGAATAATTCTGTAACACCTGGTTATCCCCAGCGGAGTTGGCATTATCTTCAGTATTTATTTTGCTGAAGCGGTTTCTGTATCCCAGCAGTTCGAGTCTGCATTTGCATTGGCATATAGTGTCATATTTGCATCTACCAGATAAAAAACGCGTAGCATTTCCAAGTCGAATGGAGCATTGCGTCATTGTCAAACATATGCATTTTGAAACATAAACCAGGTTGGTTAACCGTTTGTTTTCAAGTATTGTTTCCCATGCAGGTGGAGAGAGCTCTTGCTCAAATTAATTACCAGACATTCAAGATATCGGCGTAAGACGTGTAATGATAATGTCGGTTGTGGCATTGTTCCCCACAGAGTTGTTTGTTTCTCTTACCCCTCCAGCGGAGTATTTCTTCAAGGTTGTTGTCGTGACAGCATCAAAAGATTTCGTGAATCGATTTTTGGAAGTTGCCGCCCATGTTAAAATAGGTGTCTGGCAGTGTGGATTCAGAAAATCCCCAGTAGAGGCCTTCTCAGATTTGCTGCCATGTCAGCATCGAAAATTGGAAGACTAGACTCATATGATGTTACCCATGTGATTGATGGAGCTAGCTGCTGCAAAGATAGGTAGAAAAGTTGTATCGGAGTATTTCCCGTAGAAGTGACGGAGTTATTTTCCTGTGTTCAGGCAGATGATGTTCCCGTATGAATAGGCGGATGAAGTTTCCTGTGTTCAGGCAGATGATGTTCCCGTATGAATAGGCGGATGAAGTTTCCTGTGTTCAGGCAGATGATATTCCCGTATGAATAGGCGGATGAAATTTCCTGTGCTCAGACAGATGATGTTCCCGTATGAATAGGCGGATGAATTTTCCTGTGTTCAGGCAGATGATGTTCCCGTATGAATAGGCGGATAAAATTTCCTGTGCTCAGACAGATGATGTTCCCGTATGAATAGGCGGATGAAGTTTCCTGTGTTCAGGAAGATGATATTCCCGTATGAATAGGCGGATGAAATTTCCTGTGTTCAGACAGATGATGTTCCCGTATGAATAGGCGGATGAAATTTCCTGTGTTTAGGCAGATGATTTTCCCGTATGAATAGGCGGATGAAGTTTCCTGTGTTTAGGAAGATGATTTTCCCGTATGGATAGGCGGATGGAGTTTCCTGTATTTAGGCAGATGATGTTCCCGTATGAATAGGCGGATGAAGTTTCCTGTGTTCAGGCAGATGATATTCCCATATGAATAGGCGGATGAAGTTTCCTGTGTTCAGGCAGATGATTTTCCGTATGAATAGGCGGATGAAGTTTCCTGTGTTTAGGCAGATGATTTTCCCGTATGGATAGGCGGATGAAGTTTCTTGTGATTAGACAGAAATGTTTCCCCAGCGAAAGCGCCGGGATTTTTCCGTGATGTGAGTCCTGACGTGGACAAATTTGTGTTTATTTGTGATTTGGCGAAATTTGGGTCCAGATGTGGACAAGGTTATTCCTGTGACAACAGAATCTCTATCCGTGTTGACGAATTTGTCTCTCCTTGTGTTGATAAGGTTAGTCCAGTTGTGGACAGAGGTGTTTTGCGAAAAGTGTTCAGTACCTGTGGCGTTACATAGGTGGTTGAAGTTGAAATCAGAATTATCAGACGTCGGATCAGTCGTTGCCGTAACAACCAGATTCAGTTAGTGGATGTCGGTCCCCAAACAGTGGTGCAATTTATTTCTGCGGTTGGCAAATTTTCGGGTTCTTAGTATTCAACCGTCTCGCACCTCGAATGTTTGAAGGCCGTTCGCTCTTCACCCAATCGGGTCCAAGTCGCTTGAATAGGGGCAGCTGTTGCACCCTAAAATTTGCTCAACCTACTTCACTTAGTTTATGTTTCAATTGCATTAGCATTTGCATAAGGAGTCATGTGCATAATGTAATCATTTGTATAGCATAGCATAGCAAGTAATTCAACAAGGGACCAAGTACTATTATTATCTCTATGAGCCTATCAAGAGGTTATTATTCAAATTCAATCTTAGCCAAGTCATCAGAAAGAAATTGAAATCTAAGAAATCAGTGGATCAAGCAGTGAATCTATCTCCTATCTGAGGGTATTTGAAGATCATCAAAGAAGTTGTGAGCTGTGAATTGAGCATGGAGGGTATACAGACATCATGGAAGACCTAGAGAGTCATTTTGAAAGTGAGACAAGTCATTGATATGATCACAAGAGTTGCAGTTGAAGACAGTCAACTAGGGTTTCATCTGGGTCAACCCTAGGTCAAATGATTGATTGAAAGGCATCAAGGTCTATTTGAGAGATGTGGGGTTCATCATTTGACATGTAGATATGGATGTGGTGTTGTGCCAAGGAGAAATCAAGAGAAATCAAGAAGAAGAGGAGTTTCTAAATTAGGGTTTCTGTGTTAAATCCCCTGATTTAGGACAAACTTCCAAGCAAGATAATTCAAAATTCAAGCTTTAAATGGATCCTTGGCCAACATGAAACTTGTAGAGGATCTCAAGACCTTTAATTTGAGTGGTGGAAGACATCAAGGATATTTATAGAACTCAAGTTATGGTTCTTGCAAGTTACAGGTCATCTGAGGTATCTGAAATTTTGTCTGTGAAAGTTACTTGTTTTCCAAGCAACTTTTACCCCTCAAGGAGCTTTCAAATGGATTTCTGGTCAACATTAGAGTTGTTCCTCATTGTCTTAGCTTTCTAGAAAGGTATGGTATGCCTTCATCTGATTTGTGGAACTCTACTTATGACCTTGGCAAGCAAAGGGTATTTTGGTCATTTGAGAATTACAGGTCATTTCAAGCATATGCCTAAAACTCATACAAGGAAGCTTCAAATGAAAAACTTCACAACATCAAATTTGTTCCAAATGATACTTTGAGTCTATAAAAGTGGTCATGGAAGTTGGCAAATGCTCATAGCTCATGATTGCAAGTTTGGTCAATTAAAAGGTGAATTTAATGAATAAAAGTGACCTAAAAATGAGAATTTTCATAACATGTCCAAATGGGATGAAATTATAGGTCATTTTGATTGGGAATAATGTTTTAAGACCATTGGAAATAGTGGATTTTTGAGTTTAGTTCATAATTTGGAAGTTATCATTGGTTGCTTATGTATGAAGTTACACATGCCAAAACACAAGGGATTTGTGCACACGAAGTTTCTAACAAGTTCTAGAGGGTTCCATGAGCATCTATAGATTGAGTAGAGTGGATCCAATCATGGGTTGGTGATTCATTTGGTTGAAAACTCATAGTTGCATCTCATTCCTCAATTTTGCAAATTCATTCCAATCTCTTCAATTCTTCATCAATCATTCAATTTCATGATCCAAATCCACTCAAGAATCATCCCTGAGTACATTGCAAGCAAGATTTGAAGAAGAAATCACAAGAATCGTGCTATACAATTTCATCCTCCAAATTGCAAAAAGAAGTGGTTATGGCAATCCAAGGTGTTTAAGCAAGAACAAGTGCATACAGAACCAAGATCCAAGTCCATTGATAAAGTCCTAAGCCTTGCTAGCTGTGAATCCGAGGATTTCTCCATCTGTTTTCAAGATTACACCAGGTTGGTTTTTCTATCGAATTGGCTAGAAATAGATAGCATGATAGAGAATCATTAGGTTAGAACTGTTAGGAATAGGTAGATGATTAATTTCAGTGAGTTTGAGAGCATTCCATGGAGTTTACCATTGGAGCACAAATTCTGTTGAGGATTATAACATGAGGATTAAGCTGTTAAAATCTTAGGTGATTATTGATTATTGATCAGTGCAAGGTCAGCAAGAGATTAGTGCACTTAGATTGTGAATTGGTGATGATGAAATTTCTGAGTAGTTCTGAATTGGAGATCGTGTTTCATGATTTATGTGATATGAATTGATGCTGATGATATGAGCGAATTCAGGGAGAAAATTAGAGTGATTTTGCTTTTTACATGTTTGAATTTGATGGAGAGTTGAGCACGCACGAGTTGATAGAAGATAGTGTGCATGAAGCTGTGTTCATGGAGGCATTTGCAGACACCCTAAGTGTAATGAAGAAGACGAGTCAATGCCCGTTGGATCTAGAAGACTTGGTTAACTGAGAAACGCATCCAATGGCCAGGATTTGAAGTTGAAAGCGAGAGGGAATTCAGAAATGTGAAACACACCGTTTCACTTATGTCTTCAGACTGGGCTTAAGTGCAATTGCTAGCCACACCACCACTTTCAAGGCCCAACCTCAAATTGAACTAACATAGTTACTATTTGCACCGTTCTCATTTTTTTTATTTTCTTTTTGTGTTTTCTGATTAACTGGGCCCAAACGCGCCTTGTTATGCGCACCCCCAGTATGGGCCCATCATTCATTTTCCAATGCGTTTCATTACTAACTGCACCCCTAACCAATTTTAAACCATTTTAATTTCTTTTATTTTTGTTAATTGTTTGAAAAATCATAACAAATTGAAAATTCCATATTTTTAAGCGGTTGTTTTTGCATCTTTTTTATATTTCTGTTAAGAAAATTGTCATATAATAAAATTAGCATTTTATTTTATTTTTGCATTTTTAGTATATTTTTCTTTTAAATAGGTTTTAAATGATGTTTAGTTTAATACTTGATCTTGTTGATTTTAGTTTAGCTAGATCTTTTTGTATTTTGGACCCATTCTTTTTAGAGTACTTCACTTAGGACTTCAAATTTCATATGAGATTTAATTCATGATTTTAGGATTAAATTTTAGATGGTTTGTTTAGGTGTGATTAGGGGAATCAAAACTAGGGTTTAGATATCACATAGGTGTAATAAATCATTTCTTTTAGGAGTTGTAGTTTGAATTTTGGGGTATGGGACTATAGGGGTATTATGGGTAAATAATAGATCCCTTAGAAAATATTAGACTTCCCCTATTCTACTATTACTATTAGTATATTGCTTGTATTTGATTGATTGTGTGGTGTGCCCTCTCTAGGGTTATTATTTGACTGTGTGGGGTATTGGGCCTGCTTGGGGTTTGGGGTTGAGCTGAAGACTTTGCTGATGAAGCCCATTGAAGATTAAGAGAATGAAGACCAAATTCCAGAGTTGATGAAGAGTTGATCTTGCTGGCAGCTGTTGAAGGTTATAGGATCTAGGAGTTAGGCAGAGCTCTAGAGTAGAAAACTTGATTCACAAACATAGAAGGTCTTGGTTGCCTCCATCCCTCTCTATGATGCAGAGTCTCTCTAAGACACTCACCCCCTTCCTTTGGAAGGCTTGGTGATAGTGTCTAAGAGATAGAACTCTTGAGAGAAACATTCTATGTGTTATTAGCAGTCTGTTTGCCACCTTTGGTGGTCAACTAACTGCTTAACACCCCAGTTCATCCCCTTGATTGGTTCCTCAGCTTGGAGAGTGAGGCTTGAAGACAAGCCAGTGAAAAATTGAAGATAGAGACTTTGCTTGAAGGCTTGAAGATGAAGACTGATGCTTGCTTGAAGCTTGTAGATGTTTGAAGATGACTTGAAGACAGATGTTGCTGTATTTTTTTGCTGTTTATAATTTTTGATGTATTGTTTGAATTTCCCGGACTGTATTGTTTGCCATTAACCTGTTAGGTTGAAAGTGAATCTTGTTCACTTTTGCCTGTTGTTTTCTAGGTTCGAGGTTGAGTGTGACTCCCTTGCCTCGCTTGTATTGCTGCATCCATGCATTTTACTGCTTTATTGTATATATGTTATTGTTTCTGTTTCCGTTTATCCCTTAGGATCTCTGTTTCTTTCTGCGCAAGAGAGGAGCATGATAGACATTAGGTCTTAACCCATGCATGACAACACTAGGTTAGTTTGATTCCCTTTTCAACCATAGGTTAGAGTTTTGTCTCTTCTTTCTCAAAACGAACAGAAAAACACAATAAATATTTCAAACACAATAAAAGACACTTCTTCCGTAAAAGAATGTGAACTCATCAAAACGTCATTTTTTGTCCGCTTGGACTGCTAATCAGAAAAACCCTTTTTCAGAAGGAGATAAAAGCAATCAAAACAGACTTGTGTCGTACGTGGCCCGAACTACGTTTGCTCTGATCTTTCATGATGTATGAAAGTACGTAGGCATAGGATGCGATATCCTAGCGAGCAACCTTCCCCTCCTTTCCCGTAGGTAGGCGAACTACGTTGACTCTGATTTCTCGTTCCAGACGGGAATACGTAGGCATAAAGTGCGATACTTTGCCGAGTCATTTTATTTTCTTTTCACCCCAGACCTTTAGCGTAGATAGAATAACAATCCGTACCAGAAAACAAGCGTGGATCTCGTCGAGTACGACGGACGTGAGGGGTGCTAATACCTTCCCCTTGCGTAACCGACTCCCGAATCCAGGATTTGGTTGCGATGACCATTCCTTTCCCCGTTTTGCGGTAGGTTTACCTCGAGCGTTTCCTTTCCCTCCTTTGGGATAAATAATGCACGGTGGCGACTCTTCTGTTCAGCCGGCGCCGATTTTCGCAGTAGCGACACCGACGCTGATTTTCGCAGTAGCGACAACTTTCACACAGCGCGAAAGATCAGAGCAAACATAGTTCGGGATACGAGAGACACAGGTTTGTCTTTTTTATCCGAGCAGGGTTAACAGACGGTTCTAGCAGTTTGGTGTATGCGGCTCGACCTTTGGAGACTTAGGCGTTTACCGTTTGAGGTAGAACCGGGAGTTAACAGAACTCTTCTTCTGAAAAGGGTTTCCAAGAATTAAAGGTCCGAGAGGACAAAAATAGTTTGATCTTTATTTTCTGTTTTTTATAGAAGTGTCTTTTATGGATGTTTGCAACTGATATCGCACTAGAGACTATGACCTGAGAGTGAATGCGTCGCATGTCACCCAAAGGGTACCATACTAAACATCCAAACTGTTGAAAAGAAACTCTCCAACAATCCTTTCTCAAGTAGCTTAAGGCTCGTAACGTACAACGTCAATTAACCTTTATTACTGTATTTTGATTTTGTTTGCAGATGAGAAGAGAAAAGACGCACTAAAGGGGAACTGATCCAATCCTAAAGTTGTCATGCAAAATTGAACCTATGGTTGAGGTTATGAGGGAAACTACCTAATGTTATCATGCATGGTTAGAACCCTAATGTCTGTCATAACTTCTCTTGAACAAGGGAAGTCAGAGTTCCTAGGGGATCATGGCAAAGGAAAACAGCAGCAAAGAAATTACTGTAAAGAAATTACTGTAAATAAAATGCATGCAATGCAACAAACAAGCAGAAGGAGCCAAGCTCAACTTCTAGAGCAAGCAAGCCCAGAGGCAACACACAAAGCACAAGCAAGGGAGACAGACTCAACCTTAAGCCAACAAGCAAAGCCAATCAATAACAGTCAAGCAGAGGGAGATAACCTCAACCTCTAAATGCAAAAAAGCAAAGGGAGCTATTATCAACCTTTAGGATGCTCTTAAGCCTAGAAATATATATATATATATATATATATATATATATATATATATATATATATATATATATATATATATATATATATATATATATATATATATATATATATATATATATATATATATATATATATATATATATATATATATATATATATATATATATATATATATATATATATATATATATATATATATATATATATATATATATATATATATATATATATATATATATATATATATATATATATATATATATATATATATATATATATATATATATATATATATATATGAGAAACCTAGTCTAATGCAACACACAGTCAATCAGTCACACAAGCAAAGCAGAGCAGCCAGAAAAACAGCAGACAAAACAGCTCAATAGCAAAGCAGATAAACAGCAAACAATCAAACAGTCTGCAAACAGACAACTTCAAGCAATCTTCAAGAGAAGTCTTCATCTTCATGCTTCAACAAGCTCCAACACAAGGGAAGAGAATAACATCAAGAATATTTAATTGATGGTGGGAAGCAGGAAGGAAACCAAGGGAATCCAACCTGACACTCAACCAATCATCAGAGAAAGGCATCCTCAAAGGTTCTACCTCTTGTAAAATGCCACACATACTTATGTGGCTTTCACATAGGGACCTTGAATCATAGGATGAGAATGGAAAGCAATCAAATCAATCCATGCTTATTTGAAGAAAAAGAAAGCAACTAAGCTCTTCCTAAACCCTAATTGAACAAGCTCAAAGAAAGCTACCAAAGGAAGGCCTAAACACCAAACCAATCACCACCATCAAGCAAGCAGAAGCTTAAACATGTCTAAAACACGATCAAAGAAGATTAGAAAACCTATCATGCACTAAAGGCAACCATTGAAGTCAATCTAAGGCAAGTGCTATGTTGAAAACAACTTAAAACTAGTCTAAGTATTAATTCCACTAAAAAAATCCTAAAACACCTTCTAAAATCCTAAGAAAATTTCTAAGGGAACCTAAACATGTTAAGGACCTATGGGCAAAGGATCAGAACCTTAATCTAAAGGGAAGTCACCTAAAGAAATTCTAGATCACAAGGTATCTAATTAAAACCCTAAAAAGGAAAGTCTAAATATCCTAATCCAAAACAGAACCTAATGTTGTCTAAAAAATCTACATTAAATCATAAGTGAACATGCATTTCTAATCTACCAGCTAGCAAAAAATCAGCCCCAAACTCAATTCCAATTGCAAGAACAAAAATCATCAAAAACATGTATCAAATATACAAAATTAAAGAAATTAATAACATGAGAAAAATCAAATTAAATTGAAAAATAAGCAAACCAGAAATAAAACATCACAGAAAAATCACACATAAAATGAGGGTCCTAGACATATTTTTAGATTATTTTTCTGATGAAAATTGAAATTAAAATGAATTAAAGAAAGAAAATGCAATTAAAATAAAAAAGAAATGAAATAAAAGAATTAAAATGCTGAGAAAATGTCACAGCCATGGGATCCTAAGACTAAGTATTCTGTTCAAAGGGTAGAGCGCGTGTCCACATGAGGTGTTGAGGTGGCAGCCATGTCATTTAATGAAAACGCCGCATTTTGGCATTGGAGGCAATTCCTCAGTTCAAATCTCAGCCATCATATGATCCTACCGAGTCAAGCCATTCACACGATCTAATGTCTCTCAGACCTTCTTCTTCCTTTGAACTCAGGTGAGGGGAAAGAACCAGATGGTGGCCCAGACGGTGGCACCATCGTCTTCTCCGGTGAGAGGTTATTTGCAGGTGACCAATTCTCAACAAACCTTATGCGATTCCACTCTAATTTCCACACTGATTCCAAATATGACATTCATTTCTCTCAACTCTCAACAGAAAATGGAACACAAAGCAGATCTTGAAATGCACCTCATCCTGAACTCTCACCAATCCTTAATTCAAGACCACAGATCTGTTCCTCTTGTTACACTGATCATCTTAAACTAACTAGATCATGTTGAAACCTCAAGATCAGGCCAAACTAACTCTCAACAGAAATTACATCGCATCCTATTTTGTCTCTAATCAACCAAATTCTTATCCAGATTTCATCTATGTCTCAATCCAAAGCCTAGTCACATACTAACCATGCCTAGATCATGCTAGAATCAGTGTAAATTTGAAAGTTACATACCCGACTTTGAGCTTCAAAGTGAGGTGGTTAGGAAGCTTCTCTTGGTCCAATCTCTTACAGGTACGTTCAATGCAGTGTGATAAAGCTTCTAGGAACCTTGATTTGGCTTGAATCCTTCTCAATCAGAATTCACGATTTCACTTGGAGCTCTTGAAACTCAACTCTCTATCTCTGCTTCCAGCATGAATTGATCACCAAAATGGATCAAAACCTTCTTCTGAACTTAAATAGAGAAGGTTTATGGGCTTTTGAGGTCCAATTGAGGCCCAAATCCAGAAATCGACATTTCAAGTTTCTTCCAAAAAACCAACAATGGTGAACACGAATTCTGACTTAAAACTTCTCTTGGAAGCTTTCATTCTTTCCATTGTGGTCTGGTGAGGGTGTTTAGAGTGATTAGGGAGCTTGAATTCATCCCATGACCAAATTGTGAAGTGTTGCTTACTTGTGAAGTAACAAACCATAACACCATGAAAATGACCTCAAATGAAAAATCCAATGTTTCCAATGTGTTTAGAATGTTTTTTCTGAATAAAATGAGTATTCATATGGCCTATTTTGAACATAAATGAATTAATCATGAATTTTTCAATTAAATGCCTTTAAATTCTTCCATTTGCAAAATTTCTCAAACCAAGTCTCACCTAAAGCCAAATCAATTCATCATAAGGACATGGTTGACCTAAAAACACCATTTTGAACAAGTTTTGTGTTGAACAAAATTGCATTTGAAGCTTGCAAGATGGAGAAAATGACCTATAATGCCAAATGACCTATAATCTTACATTCCCAAAATACCCGTAACTTGTAAACCTCATAACTTGAGTTCTACAAATCAGATGGAAGACTTCTAAAACAATTTGGAAAGCTAAGATCAAGAACTACAACTTTCATGTTGGCCAAAGGTTTAGGAGAAACACCCTTCTAGGTCAAAAGTTCCTTGGAATTTGGTGAACTTTCACAGACAAATTTTACATTCCTCAGATGACCTGTAACTTGTCTGGGTCATAACTTGAGTTCTATAAATCCAATGGAGGACTTCTAGTACTCAAATTAAATCTAAGAACATGCTCTACAAGTTTCATGTTGGCCAAAAGTAGAGATGAAACTTTCATCTTGAGATAAGTGGTCTTGAAGTTAGGCACTAAATAGGGGATTTTACCCTGAGAACCCTAATTTAGCAAACCCTCACACATTGAACTTTTCGTGAATTGATCTTGGACTGTCATCTCATGTGTTTCAACACAACTATCCATGATTACAAAGACCTAGAATTGAGCTTTTACCCTCTTCAACTGCATAGTTGACTTAGGATTATCCAGATGAAAACCCTAATTGCAACACCCTCAACTGTGGCTTTTCACACTGTCGCTACTGCAAAAATCGGCGCCGGCTGAACAGAAGAGTCGCCACCGTGCGTTATTTATCCCACGGGAGGGAAAGGAAACGCTCAGAGTAAACCTCGCACAACATGGGAAAGGTATGGTCGTCGCAACCAAAACCTGGATTCGGGAGTCGATTACGCAAGGGGAAGGTATTAGCACCCCTCACGTCCGTCGTACTCGACGGGATCCACGCTTGTTTTCGGGTATGGATTAAAATGACCTGTAATTCACAAATGCCCAAAATACCCTTTGCTTGTCAAGACCATAAGTTGAGTTCTCCACATCATATGAAGGCATGCCATACCATTCTAGAAAGCTAAGACAATGAGGAACAATTCTTATGTTGACCAAGAATCCATTTGAAATCTCCTTGAGGGGCAAAAATTGCTTGGAAGTCAAGTCACTTTCACAGACAAAAATTCAGACACCCCAGATGACCTGTAACTTGCAAGGACCATAACTTGAGTTCTATAAATCTCCTTGAGGTCTTCCACCACTCAAATTAAAGGTCTTGAGATCCTCTACAAGTTTCATGTTGGCCAAGAAGCCATTTGAAGCTAGCATTTTGACTTATCTTGCTTGGAAATTTGACCTAAACTAGGGGATTTTACAGAGAAACCCTAATTTAGTAACTCCTCTTCTCCTTGATTTCTCTTGAATTCTCCTTGTCATATCTCCATATCATTCTTCATATGTCAAATGATGACCCCCACATCTCTCCAATAGACTTGAATGCCCTCTTAAGTCAGTCAATTGACCTAGGGTTGACCTAGGGTTGACCCAGATGAAGCCCCAGTTGACTGTCTTCAACTGTAGCTCTTGTGCTCACATCAACAACTTGTCTCCTTCTCCAAATGACTTTATAAGTCTCTCAAGATGTCTAGATGCTCTCCATGTCTCCACTTCACAGCTCACAACCCTCTTGTTGATCCTCAGATACCTTCAGCTAGGAGATGGACTCAAGGCTTGATCTGCTGAACTCCTTGCTTTCAAATTCTTTCCTGATGACTTGAATATGACTGAATTGGGATAATAACCTCTTGATAGGCCTCTAGAGATGAAAATAATGATTGGTCCCCTGTTGAATGACTTGCTATGCTTATGCTATGCAAATGGTTAGTCTATGTACATGACTCTATATGCAAATGCTAATGATAATGAAACATAAATCCAAGGAGTAAGGTTGGGCAAATTTTAGGGTGCAACAGCTGCCCCTATTCAAGCGACTTGGACCCGATTGGAGGAAGAGCCCGGAGCCTTCAGACATTCGCGGTACGAGACGGTTGAATACTAGTGAAACCAGAAATTTGCCAACCGCAGAAATAAACTGCGCTCCTGCTTGCGGAATGACATTCGTCAGCTGAATCTGACTGTTACGATAACCCACTGATCTTGCGCGACCGTGCTGGGGATTGTCTTCATCGTTCTGAAGAGGATTTTGTCATACCAGACTGCTTGCTTGTCCACGTTAGGACTCTGTCTGTTGTCAACACGAAGAAATCTCAACTAAAACTTGTCCACATTAGGACTCCACTTACTGTCAACCCAGGAAAATCTCGGCAACTCCGCTGGGGATAATTCATCTGCATTTCCGTAAACTGAATCGTCCACGTTAGGAATAACACTCTTCCACGTTAGGAGTAACACCTGTCCACGATAGGAATCACATCGTCCACGTTAGGAGTAACGCTTTTATCTTTCCACGTTAGGAAGCAATCTTCTTTCCGCGTAAGGAGAACTACATCAATCTGTCCACGTAAGGACTCCAATGCCATTTGACATGTCCGCGTCAGGACTCCGATCTTTCCACGTAAGGAATACAACTATTTCTGAACTTGTCCACGTTAGGACTCTACTTTTCTTGCATCTGTCCACGTAAGGACTAACTTCCTTCTTCCACGTTAGGAATATCTTCTTCGATCTGTCCGCGTCAGGACTAAACTCTCTTTCCACGTCAGGAATAATCCATTTCTTTCCACGTCAGGAATCAATCGATTTTCCACGTAAGGAATAAACTCGTCTTTCCACGTAAGGAAACCATTTTTCTTCTACGTAGGGAATGCTATTGATATGTCCACGTTAGGACTCAAATCCTTCCACGTAAGGAATAAACCCTTTCTAGATATGTCCGCGTAAGGACTAAACTTTTCCACGTCAGGAATGCCGTCTTAATCTGTCCACGTAAGGACTCCACTCTTTCCACGTTAGGAATCTTCTCCTGATATGTCCGCGTCAGGACTAAACTTTTCCACGTTAGGAATCTCCGTCTCTTTGATCTGTCCGCGTTAGGACACTGATCTCGTCTTGATTTATCCACGTAAGGACTCAGGCGTCTTCGACTCACTGAGGAAATAAGACTTGTCCACGTAAGGACTCACACCTTCGACTCACTGGGGAAATATCCGCGTTAGGACTTACACTTTGCCAACAACACGAAGAAGGATAAATTTGTCCACGTCAGGATTCTTGTATCTTGTCATCACAAAGAACTACAAACTTGTCCACGTCAGGACGCACATTTCACCATTACGAATAAAGATACCTGCTGGAAACAAATGATCCACGTCAGGACACCAACACGAAGAGTACCCAATCTTTTGTCGACGTCATGACCTCCCTTTCTCCAAATTTCGAGAGACCGAATCTATCCACGTCAGGATTAACACACCTTACCAATCCAGTAAAACAAACCTGTCCACGTTAGGACGCCCACTTCTGAAGAAATCCCGTCATTCTAGGAGTAAGTTGTCCACGTCAGGACTTAGTTCTTCAACGATCCTCACCCACAAACTGCTCAGCACTGACGCGACAGCGACTTTGAGATGAACTCTACTGGGGATGTCTGAAAACCAACTATCGGATGCCTGTTCTGATGACCGGCGGTGGCCTCTGAAATTCTGATTCATGCGACCCGTTGATGACAAACAAACTCTGCTTGGGGATACGGAAATTCTTATCCTGGCCACTCTGGCTGGGGAAAATAAGATACATTTGCATAAATGACTCTGCTGGAGACAAAGAGAGTTTTATCATTATAACTCTGTGGGGGAATACCGCCGAAACTGACATTGTCATTGAATATCCCCTGCCAAGATCTTGACTGTTTGGTGATTTATTTGAGCAAGAGCTCTCTCCACCTGAACTACTAGAGTACAAAAACTGCTTCAGCAAAATAAATGCTGGAAGGATAACGCCGACTCGCCGGGGGTAGCCTGATGCTACAAAATTATTCCGGCAAAATAAATGCTGGTAGGGTGAAGTCGACCCTGCTGGGAAATTGGGAACTCAAACCAAACACCTTGCTGAGGTAACCCCCTGCTGGGGAATATGACTTTGCTGGAGAATAACAGATGTGCACAGTATGATCGGACTTTCTGCTGGAATGTGAACCGATATCACCAGTATCTCTGACAAAATAAATGACAGGACCCAACATCAACTCTACTTTGGAGAGTCTTGACCTTCGAATTCCACTGGAAGGAAAGAACATTTACTGAAAAAAGAACTCCGCTGGAGAGAGGATAATTCTCTAAGGGAACATTAACTGACTCCGCTGGGGGAGAATGCATGACCCTGAGGGGGGAGATGAACCTGTCTGAATACAACCTTACGATCTCAGAATCACTAAACTCTGCTGAGGTCGAGTAACTTCTCTGGAGCACGTCCTTTGGATAAGCTACGGCTAGCTGGAGAATTCTATCCTTCTTCAGGAAGAACATGCCTGACCTGCGTGGGGATCAAGCCTTTCACTATTGCAATCTTTTGATCACCTTCCTCGTACAGTTATGAAACCTGCAACAACACAAACAAAGCACGACAAGCCTATGCAATCCAAATCGATTCAGGTTAGTGACGTTACACTCAGTTAATTCAAAGCTTTAACAATTGTTGGCAAGGGCCAGTAATGTTATACTCATGCTAGTTTCATCAAACTTAGGCGTTTTATCATGCGCAAAACAGTAAAGAACAGGCATCAAGTACTGAATAACACATTTTCATTGATTGGGCCCCTGAATGGGCGGAGTTTTTGTACACGGGATGTAACTCCTGAAAAGAGGAAGCCACGCAAAGCAAATATACAAGTATGCAAGTATTCACAAGAAGCATAAATATTGACAAATTAAATTTTGTACACATGTCGGCAACTGGATGCAGATGAACACCACGAACTGATCCTCCCATGACTCGTCCGACTCTAATGCTTTCCCGGTATCCCCACTTCTGAATAGGTTGTATCTGATAACTGACTCCTCAAATATATTCTCCCGCATTGATACTCATTGAATACCAATTCGGACCGCAGTCATTTGCTTTTCTCATCCCTAACTTTTGCGTGAACCGCCCTTTACGGGTTTTCAGTTCACCGGGATACCCCCTTTTTGCCGAAGCCGCCCAGTGTAGGTTTTCAACTTCGCGGGTGTACATTTTTTCAATTTTATCCCTAACTTTTGCCCGAACCTTTCATTCTGTTTTTGGTTCGCCAGGATGCCCCATTTTTGCCTGGACTCTCTTTTTCTGTCCAGCAGGTCTGTTTCAAGCAAAGTATTTTTTAACTGCGTCCGAATTCACAGGTGATGCAAAGTCTTCCCCGTCCATGGTGGACAACAATAAAGCTCCTCCTGAAAAGACTTTACTAACAACGTATGGCCCTTCGTAATTGGGGGTCCACTTGCCCCTGTGATCTGCTTGCGGCGGGAGAATCCTTTTCAGCACAAGGTCGCCCGTCTGAAAGCTTCGCGGAAGTATTTTCTTGTCGTACGCTTTCTTCATTCGTCTTTGGTACAAACGACCGTATGCCAGAGAAGCTAGCCTCTTCTCATCCATCAAACTCAGTTGGTTCAATCTGTTCGTTACCCATTCTGCCTCGTCCAGCTGAACGTCTCGCAATACCCTCAGAGAAGGGATCTCAACTTCCAATGGTAGTACCGCTTCCATTCCGTATACCAACGAGAATGGAGTTGCCCCGGTCGATGTGCGTACCGTCATACGATAACCGTGCAAAGCGAAAGGTAGCATCTCGTGCCAATCCTTATACGTCACCACCATTTTCTGGACGATTTTCTTGATATTCTTATTGGCCGCTTCGACAGCGCCATTCATCTTGGGTCGGTAAGGGGAGGAGTTGTGATGTTCGATCTTGAAATTCTGACAGAGCTCCTTCATCATTTTGTTGTTCAGATTAGAACCATTATCCGTGATTATCCGCTCGGGAATTCCGTATCGGCAAATGATATCTCTCTTGATGAATCTAGCCACCACTTGCTTCGTTACATTTGCGTAAGACGCTGCTTCCACCCACTTGGTGAAATAATCGATTGCTACGAGGATGAACCGATGCCCGTTAGAAGCCGTCGGCTCAATCTTCCCAATCATATCGATTCCCCACATTGAGAATGGCCATGGAGATGACATCACGTTCAGGGGACTCGGAGGCACATGTATTTTGTCAGCATAAATTTGGCACTTGTGGCACTTTCTTGCAAATTTGAAACAATCAGTTTCCATCGTCAGCCAAAAGTAACCTGCCCGCAGCAGTTTTCTCGTCATAGCATGCCCACCAGCATGCGTACCGAATGCACCTTCGTGAATTTCCTCCATGAGAAGCTTTGCCTCTTTCTCGTCTACACAACGCAACAACACCAAATCGTGGTTTCTTCTGTATAAGACGCCATCCGGGTTCAAATAGAAATTACCCGCTAATCTCCTGAGAGTTTTCTGATCTTGACTAGATGCCCCAGCCGGATACTCTTTATTCTTCAGGAAATTAAGGATATCAAAATACCACGGTTTGCCATCAGACGCTTCATCAATAGCAAATACATAAGCTGGCCTGTCCAACCGAGAGATAGTGATTTGGGGAGCTTCGTTCCAGAAATTGACCTTGTACATGGAAGACAAAGTGGCAAGGGCGTCAGCCATTTGATTTTCTGCCCGTGGCACATGATGCAATTCAACTTTGTCGAAGAAAGGCAACAATCTCCTTGCATAATTCATGTAATGTATCAAATTGGGCTGACGTGTCTCCCATTCCCCTTTGATCTGATTCACTACCAGAGCTGAGTCTCCGTATACGTCTAAATGTTTGATTCGCAAATCAATGGCTTCTTCAAGCCCCATTATACAAGCTTCGTATTCGGCCTCATTGTTGGTAACGGCAAAGGTCAATCGGGCAGTAAACGGGATGTGCGACCCGTGTGGCGTAGTGATAATTGCCCCTATTCCGCTACCGTAAGCATTCACAGCTCCGTCAAATATCATCTGCCATTTGGACCCCGGCTCTGGTCCTTCGTCTGGTAACGGCTCTTCGCAATCCTTCATCTTGAGATACATGATATCCTCGTCAGGAAAATCAAATCTCATTGATTGATACTCTTCAATAGGCTGCTCCGCCAGATACTCAGCCAGCACACTCCCCTTTATCGCTTTTTGCGAGACGTATTGAATATCGTATTCAGTCAAGATCATCTGCCACCGGGCAATTCTACCTGACAACGCCTGCTTTTCGAATATATATTTGATTGGATCCATCTTCGAGATGAGCATGGTTGTATGATTCAGCATGTACTGCCTCAAACGCTTGGCGGCCCAGGCTAGCGCGCAACAAGTTTTCTCCAGCATTGAATATCGAGATTCACAGTCTGTAAATTTCTTACTCAGATAGTAGATCGCATGCTCTTTTCTCCCCGTCTCGTCGTGTTGACCGAGAACGCAACCCATGCTTCCCTCAAGAACCGTCAAATACATTATCAAGGGTCTCCCTGCCACTGGGGGTATCAAAATAGGAGGCTCCTGCAGATACTTCTTTATTTTGTCGAACGCCTTTTGACAATTATCGTTCCACGTTACAGCTTGATCTTTCTTTAACAGCTTGAATAATGGTTCACACGTGGCCGTTAGGTGAGATATGAACCGGGCAATGTAGTTCAATCTCCCTAAAAACCCGCGCACCTCTTTCTCTGTTTTAGGCGTCGGCATTTCTTGAATCGCTTTTATTTTAGCAGGATCGACCTCTATTCCTCTTTCGCTTACTATGAACCCCAGGAGTTTACCCGATCTCACCCCGAAGGTGCATTTGTTAGGGTTCAGCCTCAGCCTGAACTTCCTAAGCCTTTTAAACAACTTCAACAGATTCACCAGATGCTCTTCCTCCGTCTGGGATTTGGCAATCATATCGTCAACATAAACTTCAATCTCTTTATGCATCATGTCATGAAAGAGAGTCGTCATAGCACGCTGATATGTTGCCCCAGCATTTTTCAAACCAAAGGGCATCACTTTGTAGCAAAATGTTCCCCAAGGCGTTATGAAAGTAGTCTTCTCCATATCCTCTGGCGCCATTTTAATCTGATTATAGCCTGAAAAGCCATCCATGAAGGAGAATACGGAGTATTGAGCAGTATTGTCCACCAACACGTCAATGTGAGGAAGTGGAAAATCGTCTTTTGGGCTTGCTTTATTCAAATCTCTATAATCCACGCACATTCGAACCTTGCCATCTTTCTTTGGCACTGGCACGATGTTAGCAACCCATGAGGGATACTTCGTCACAGCCAGGAACCCAGCGTCCCACTGTTTCTGAACCTCCTCTTTGATCTTCATTGCCATATCTGGGCGAGTTCTGCGAAGTTTTTGTTTGACAGGCGGGCAGTCTTCTTTCAGTGGCAGACGATGCACAACCATATCTGTATCGAGCCCTGGCATATCTTGATACGACCAAGCGAATACATCATTATACTCTCGGAGCATTTCAACCAGTTTCCGCTTGATATCACTCTGCAGTGCGGCTCCGATACGAATATTTTTCTCAACCCCTTCCGACCCCAAATTGATAATTTCGATAACCTCGTCGTGAGGCAGAATGGCTCTTTCCTCTTGCTTCACCAACCAAGACAGTTCTTCCGGAACGTCGCTATCTTCGACAACCTCTTCTTCGGTCTGGAATACCGGGTGCTCGAAGTCGGGACGAGTCATAGGTGGCTCAAAGATGTCATCTGAAAATGTTATCCTGCAAAAGAAAGGGTTAAGTGCTTCAAAATGCGTATAAAGCGGATAACCACGTTGCCATTTTATTGAAAAATACAAAACAAGAAAGACAGGGATTACAGTATTTACACATGAAAAAAAACGCCATTTATTTAATGATTAACGAAGCAATGTTTATAACAACACAACCCTAAGCAAATCCTGATGCCCCGGGCAAGACATCAGATTATTCAACAATTAATAAAGCAAAGCATTACTGTTTAAAAGTCACAGGAACAAGCTCCTGAATAGACCAGTTGCACAGTCCTTGTCCTGGCGTGCTTGGCTGAATCCAGGCATCCATATCACAGTCGCTGTCCCCTTCATCGGACTCTGAAGCAGCATTGACAGATTCATGGCATACTCCACTGGCAGAGATGGTGATTGACTTTCTGAAATGAGGGGCCCCCACAGAAGGAGTTGATGACGACGGTCGGTACCCCAGTCCGAACCGGTCCATTTTCACCGGAATGTCCAATACTTTGCCCCAGCCCGTGGCTTCTCCTGCCTTCACTAGCGCTTGGGCTTCTTTATACGATGAGACAGCTATCTCCGGCACTTTGCTTGGCCCGGGACTCTTGTCCTTAATGCGCAAACCTTCGAATGCCTGGCATGGCGTCTCGTGGATCTCCCCGTCGACTTCCACATATTTGAACGAAGAAAGATGGCTGACCAGGATGTCTTCTTCTCCGCACACGGTGACTACACTGTCTCCGACCATATACTTTAACTTCTGATGCAGGGTAGACGTGACTGCCCCTGCCCCATGAATCCAAGGTCTTCCCAGCAAGCAGCTGTACGCAGGCTGTATATCCATGATGTAAAACTCCGTTGCAAACACTTCCGGCCCCACTTGCAGAGGCAAGGTAATCGATCCGAAGACTGTTCTCCGCGTGCCGTCAAACGCTCTGACTACCAAATCACTTGGTGTACACAAAATCCCTCGAACATCCAGCTTCATCATAGCCTTCTTAGGCAGCACATTCAAAGACGACCCGGTGTCAACCAATACGTGCGACATTGTCGACCCTCTGCACTCAACAGATACATGTAATGCCATATTATGATCCCTTCCTTTCGGAGTCAAGTCAAAATCAGTAAAGCCCAGACTGTGGCATGCATTTACGTGTGCCAATACTCCTTCTAGCTGATTGACGGAGACATCCTGTGGTACAAAAGAAGTGTCCAGGACTTTCAGCAAAGCGTTCCTGTGGGCTTCCGAACACAACAGCAATGACAGAATAGATATTTTGGACGGTGTTTGCTGCAGATGCTCCACGATTTTATAATCGCTTTTCCGAATTAAGCGCATGAATTCCTCTACGTCCTTCGACGCTGCTTCTTTTTCATTTGCTTGAACCGGAACATTTTCAACCGCTTTCCCTTTTCCTTTCGCTATCCTTTCGGCTTCCACTTCAGGAGATATAAAGATCCTGCCGCTCCTCGTCATGCCTCCTGAGCCCACAACATTATCCACAACCTCCGCTGACTGCTTGTTAACATCGATTTTAATCCCGTCACAATACACCTCTAGCCCATATGACCATGGGACCGCCTTCGTGTTCTCATACGGGATTGGCCCGGCTTTAGTTATAGTAATCGGTGGTCGCTGAACTGGTGCTGAAATGGTGATCGTCTTCCTAGGAATTGTCACTGTGGCAACATCACTCCGATTATCCACTACTGCCCCTGCCGGCTCATCAGTTGCTGTCCTATCAAACTGCAATACACCTTCATCAATTAAGGCCTGAATGCCTTTCTTCAGATCCTCACACCCCCCAGCCAGGGCCCAACAATCTAAGCAGTACTCATTACAACCCGGGTAAACACCTCCTTGCAACAGTCGGCTTTTTATTTCGCTCAGCGGCGTCTTTAAATCCTCAACATTCATAATCAGATTCAGACCTTCCTCAGTCAGCACGGCGTTCGCCCCATGATTAGGCATGGGTTTCTGGACTATATTCGCACCGGTCGTTCCGAAGTTGATAGACTTGTTGTCCAAGAGATCCTGCACAACGTGCTTAAAAGCGTGACAACCTTCTATATCATGGCCCGGGGCCCCAGAATGAAACTCGCAGCGCCTATTTGCATCATAGCCGAACGGGGGAGCTCCCGTTATCGGTGCCAGGGTTCTTTTCTCCACCAGATTCAATCCCAACAAGGTCTGCAATAAATCAGCGTAGTTAGAAGGAGGCTTCTCGAACACCCTTCTCGGCTTACCACCCTGGAATTTTCTCTGAGCTTGCTGTGCCCCCTGCTGAGGCTGCTGCTGCTGTGGCATTGGTTGCTGCTGAACCTGTTGTTGTTGCTGGATTGGTTGTTGTTGATAAGGGATAGTAACACTCGACACTTGCTGCTGCTGACGATATGGATTTCTTCCCCTGCCTCGGCCTCGGCCTCGGCCTCCAAATACCGCGCTAGCTTCGCCCTGACGGCGCCCACCATAAGCTTTCCTATTACTGCCAGATGCAGTTGATTCATCGACTTGGAACTTTCCTTGCTTAATGTTCCGCTCAATCTTTTCACCCATCAGAATCAGGTCTGAAAAACTAGCCAGAGACGTATGAAACAACATATCATGAAACAGCCCGGTGAATGTGCCGACAAACATATCGTTCATTTCTTTATCTTCCACAGGAGGACGAACCCTGGCAGCCATATCGCGCCACCTTTGCGCGTATTCTTTAAAACTCTCCCCCTTCTTCTGCGAAAGCCCGGCCAACTGGACCCGATTGGGTGCCAGGTCACTGTTATATTTGTAATGGGCTACGAACGCCTCTGCTAATTGCTTCCAAGTCTTGATATCAGTGGGCTCCAACCCCATGTACCACTCTAAGGAAGGACCCGATAGACTATCCTGAAAGAAATGCATGAGCATTCTTTCGTCAGTGGAGTATGCAGACATCTTTCTGTAATAAGCTCGGACATGCACCTTCGGACATGTATCTCCTTTGTACTTATCGAACGCAGGCGCTTTGAACTTGATTGGCACCCTCAGCCCAGGTACCAAGCCCATTGTTGCCATGTCCAGACCCACAGCGCTCTGGTTTAGGACTCCTTTCATTTGCTCTTCCAGCATTCTAATCTTTTGAGAATCATCCATCGGCCCTTCAAAACCTCCTCCAGAGAAGGCGTCTTCCTGCTGATCCTCTTGCCACATACCGTTTCCAGCCCCGTATCCATCATACGCATTATTACGTCCAGCTCTGACCTGATTCATCCCCGGAACTCGGCCTCTGTTGCCGTACCCTTGAACACCTCCAGCAGGACCACCAGCCATAAAACCAGCACCGTTTCCGTTTCCAAAACCTCCGTAGCCCTGATTGACCATACCATAACCATCTTGCCCAAAACCTTGAGCATTAAAGCCATACTTGCCAGTATTGTCGAATCCCTGATCGTTGAATCCGAACCCAGCGTTGACAAAGCCATTACCTCCGAGATTATCTCCCACATTGACATCACCCGGCCCAGCGTTATGGACAGCAGTTTCGTTTCCAACTCCGACGTTACCATTCACAGCAGCGGTAGCGTTGTTGACGTTAGCAGCAGTCATATTGACGACAGGCGGAGCCACTGGCGTGGGAGTGCCGTCTCCATGAGCAGTATCAACCCGGACAGACTGATGATCTTCGTTACCATGACCAGCGTTGCGAGCCAACAGAGGCTGGACCATGGCCTGCAAGTTCTCTTGCCCTTTTGCTATAGCCTCCATGGTCTGCATGAAGAGGGCGAGCTTCTCGCGTACATCCTGCATCTCGTTCTGAATCTGGTCCATGACTTTCCGACAGTTGGATCGCGTAGAATAGCGGTGCGGATGTTGATCTGGAATCCTGTTAAGTACCTGATGCAGAGCAAGAGATAAGACACCATTCAAAGCTTACCTGTTATGCAAGATGAATATGAATGCAATGCAATGTGTCTGTGCATTAGGGAAGTTCATTCCCCCAGTTCTAGTGCGAAGGTGCCGGTGCAGTGACAGTGTTGACAATAGGAATATCGGAGCTGAATCCTAGAAAGCCTCATATATAGCAGAGAGAATCAATAAGCCCAGGGTACAATATCACTGAGAGTACAAAGATGGCATGACCTCAACCAACAATCCTGGTGATGGTCAGCACTATGCAAAGCATACAAATAATGGAATGATCAGATCCTCCCAAAAGTCTGGTACTCCTCTATCAACTTCTTGGTCTCCGGATGGCTTGGTCGATCAAGCAGCCCTTCAACAAGCTGGTTTCTCTTCTTAAGGACACGGCGTACGTCTTCAGCAGTTTCTTCCCATGTTGCTTCTCCGAAGCAATCTTCTAACTTTCGCTTCTGGGACACTGCTTCATCTCTAGATTTGATTGCCTTGTTCAGTGCATGCTGGACACTATACCGGTTCATCACTTCTTCCTCACACTTCTTGATGCTAGACTTCAACTTCTCTTCGAGGTCGGAAATTTGCTGCTTCAGCTTATCTTCCCTCTTCTTGTTGTTGGTGAGTGTAGCATTCCAAGTCTTATTGCAAGAAGATATCTCTCGGTGTGCTGCGTCAAGCGCCTTCTTTTTGGCTTCCAGCATGTCGTGGGAGCTTCTGAACTCTTGCCCCAGACGTTCGCGCTTCTTCTTTTCCTCGGTCAACTCAGCTCCTAACCTGTTTACCAGCTCAATCTGTTGTTGGAAAGCATATACGGCCTTGTTCTTCTCACTGCGTGCCTGGGCTAGCTCTTGCTCTAACCCTTCATTAATCCTCATTAAGGCTTCTTTCTCCCTCACAACTTGTTCATAGACTTCCCTAGAAACAGTGGTCGGCTCTTCTACCGGAATAGGATCAAGAATTGGTGCCTCTGGAAACGGCATCTTCAACTGACTAGCCCTTTCCTGAATCCAAGCTCTATAAGGTGCATAGGCCTGACAGTCATTCTTTCCTAACAACGGCTTCCCTTTGCGGTTAATACGCGTCCAGGCACGTCGCAACTTGGCTAATAACTCCCCCTTCACGTCACCGGTGAAGTACAGAGATTCCTGTACTTCTTCCTCTTGAGGTGGATTCTTCAGCGCATATCCGAACTGGCGAATGAATAGAGAAGGGTTGTAATTGATACACCCTTTTCTTCCTATCAATGGCACATTAGGGTAACCAGAACAACTGAAGATGAGCTCAGATCCCAACAAATCTCTATCAAACCACTCCATATCTTCCGGCGATAACCTCATCAAACGCTCCGGCCAACCAACTGGAACTGTAGTCTCTGCAGCAGATCTTCTCTTAGGAAGGTGACTCTCAAACCACATACTCAATAAGGGTACACACAGATGAACATTCTTCCCTCTTCCCTTCTCATTCTTGTAATGCAGTGAATGGTAGAGATCTCCGAGTAAGGTAGGTACAGGATTACCAGCGGCAAACAAGTAGAAAGCATCGAAGTCCACAAAATCCGGTATATTGGGGAACAGTACTATGCCATAAATGCACAAAGCCAACACAGCATTGAAAGCAACCCAGCACCCATTCTTGGCGTACTCTTGGGCTTTACCCACTAAGAACTGAAATGAGAATCCTGGAACTCCACGGGAAACAGTAGTCACAAGTTCAGAAGCGTCAACATGCAAGGCTTTTGCCAATTCCTCCGGCTTGGGTTTGGCATCATAATGAATGAATGGAACCTGGTTCTGCACAGGCAGCTCAACATACTCAGCGTATTCCTCCAGAGTTGGTCCCATAATAAAGTCAGAGAACGTAAAACACCTCAAAGCAGGGTCGTAGAATTGCATCAAAGCATACAGCCCATCTAACTCTACCTCTGTAGGTTTGCACACCAATCTCAATAATCTACCATAGCTCATCCGGAAACTCCTACGAACACCCTCATCAGCAAGAGAGATCAACCCCAGTAGAGGAACAATATCAGGCGTAGGCAATTTGTAAGCAACCGTTCTCCTTAGGCTAGTCATGATCAAAACTCAGAAGTCCGGGCACTAGAACTAGGGAAATGCAAATGCACCTGCAGCACAGACACACGTTAGTGAAATGCAAATGATAATGGATATGCAAGGATGCAATGCAAGTAACATTCAACAGGGACCAAAGCTGCAGCTGAATAGCCTAAACCCAATCAAGAAAGGTCTCAGATAGACCATCCAGAAGTCACCAAACCCTGGTCTCAGATAGACCTAAAATAAAACTCCAACACTGGTCTCTGACAGACCTCAAACCATAACTCCAACTGGTCTCTGATAGACCTCAAATCACATCCATAATTGGTCTCTGACAGACCTCAAAACACCTCTCAAATGGTCTCTGACAGACCTCAGAATACATCTCCAAATGGTCTCTGACAGACCTCCTAATACATCTCCAAATGATCTCTGACAGACCTCAGAATAAATCTCCACATGGTCTCTGGCAGACCTCAGAATAAATCTCCACATGGTCTCTGGCAGACCTCATAATAAATCTCCACATGGTCTCTGGCAGACCTCATAATAAATCTCCACATGGTCTCTGGCAGACCTCATAACTCTCCATAAATAACCAAGATCTCTGATCAAGAAATAACCGGTAGTCTGGAGGTCTAGTTACCTGCATAACCCTGAATCCCCTCACAGGTGGGTGGCCCTATAACTGGCACAAGGTACGGCATCCTATGCGGTCGTCGGCGTCACAGACTTTCAGGGTCGACGATACGATTCCCAGAAGGAGTGGCATCATCAATTCCTGAAGAGGCCTCACTCAGCCAACTTCCAAATGATCGGTCCCCAGAGTCGACAATCCAACTAACCAGCAACCCACACCAACCAAAGGAAGGGGCAGGAGGCCAACCAGAAGAACCTCGTCTGAGTGTAGATTTCATGGGACACCAAAGCAAGCAAAGCAAGCGGGCGCCCACTAATTTCTACTCTAATTCTAGGTGCACTCAAGCCCAGGTCCGGCTTATCTCTCAATATCAGAACACCCGTCACACCCCAGATACAGCAATAATAATCCATATACAAAGCTGAAAAATACAGGGTTAGAAATATACAATAACTCCATACAAAATCCTCGACGGGAAAACAAGCGTTAGGATTGACTCTCTCAAGGGACGTTGGATCCCAAATGCATAAGAACCATCGCAGTCCTTAGCAGCCAGGGGACGTTGGGTCCCCAGCAGAGTCGCCAGCTGTCGCTACTGCGAAAATCGGCGCCGGCTGAACAGAAGAGTCGCCACCGTGCGTTATTTATCCCACGGGAGGGAAAGGAAACGCTCAGAGTAAACCTCGCACAACATGGGAAAGGTATGGTCGTCGCAACCAAAACCTGGATTCGGGAGTCGATTACGCAAGGGGAAGGTATTAGCACCCCTCACGTCCGTCGTACTCGACGGGATCCACGCTTGTTTTCGGGTATGGATTAAAATGACCTGTAATTCACAAATGCCCAAAATACCCTTTGCTTGTCAAGACCATAAGTTGAGTTCTCCACATCATATGAAGGCATGCCATACCATTCTAGAAAGCTAAGACAATGAGGAACAATTCTTATGTTGACCAAGAATCCATTTGAAATCTCCTTGAGGGGCAAAAATTGCTTGGAAGTCAAGTCACTTTCACAGACAAAAATTCAGACACCCCAGATGACCTGTAACTTGCAAGGACCATAACTTGAGTTCTATAAATCTCCTTGAGGTCTTCCACCACTCAAATTAAAGGTCTTGAGATCCTCTACAAGTTTCATGTTGGCCAAGAAGCCATTTGAAGCTAGCATTTTGACTTATCTTGCTTGGAAATTTGACCTAAACTAGGGGATTTTACAGAGAAACCCTAATTTAGTAACTCCTCTTCTCCTTGATTTCTCTTGAATTCTCCTTGTCATATCTCCATATCATTCTTCATATGTCAAATGATGACCCCCACATCTCTCCAATAGACTTGAATGCCCTCTTAAGTCAGTCAATTGACCTAGGGTTGACCTAGGGTTGACCCAGATGAAGCCCCAGTTGACTGTCTTCAACTGTAGCTCTTGTGCTCACATCAACAACTTGTCTCCTTCTCCAAATGACTTTATAAGTCTCTCAAGATGTCTAGATGCTCTCCATGTCTCCACTTCACAGCTCACAACCCTCTTGTTGATCCTCAGATACCTTCAGCTAGGAGATGGACTCAAGGCTTGATCTGCTGAACTCCTTGCTTTCAAATTCTTTCCTGATGACTTGAATATGACTGAATTGGGATAATAACCTCTTGATAGGCCTCTAGAGATGAAAATAATGATTGGTCCCCTGTTGAATGACTTGCTATGCTTATGCTATGCAAATGGTTAGTCTATGTACATGACTCTATATGCAAATGCTAATGATAATGAAACATAAATCCAAGGAGTAAGGTTGGGCAAATTTTAGGGTGCAACACACACTTGGCATAATGACTTGTATGAGCTCCACCATGACCCTCAAGGCACTCTATGAGATCTATCCACACACTCTATCCTTGATCAAGGCTCTACAACCCACTGATGATCTTCAATTGGTCCTCAGGTTAGGAGATTAACCACATACAACCACTGAACTTCTCAAGAACCCAACCCTCTTCCTGATGACTATGATGACTTCTTAAGCTTGCATAAGACCTCTAGATAGGCTCCTCTTGGTATAAACCACACTTGATCCCCTGTTAACTGAATAATGCTATGTTATGCAAATGTTAGATCAATGATATGCTAATGCAATGAAACATAAACCAAGTAAGAAAAGGTTAAGCAAATTTTGGGGTGCAACACCAGTTACTTACTAAATTCAATGCTCGAATCAATAAAATTGCTTAAACTAAAATCACTTAATTTTTAAGCTGAAAATGAAAATACTAAATAATAAAGAAGACAAAGATTTATTGAGGCAGTTCCCCCACCGTCCTCGCTTTGGGGTACGTCTGCCCTCAATTCTAAAAATAGAATTGAGATGACTTATAATAGATATCACCTGAAAAGTTGTAGTATTTTATACAAGAGTTGATAAGAAATAATACAAACAACCCCTATAGGTGTTGATGTTGCTATCACTTATTGCTCCTTGATTCGAGTTGAATCAAGACCTTCGATCGTTGTGAGTTGACCTCCGATTCCAGCCCCTTTGTTGAATACCTTTCAGTTCTTCAAACCCTCGGCCCAACTGATCTTAGAAACCAACGAATCGAACCCGGAACTTCCTTCAACACTTCACAGCCCCAGCTACTAGATTGATGAAATCTTCCGTTTCTCAATCACCTTCGCACCGCTGAATGTTGATGGAGAATATCCGTACCAAAAACCCCCAAATTCGTAGAATCTTGGAGGGCAAAACCTTTAAGGTTTTATTCAAGAAAAACCTGCCACAATTCTCCACCTGAACCGTATTTTCACTCAACAGATTCGAACCTTATCACCTTGAACGAGACACAAAGCACTCCAAAAATGGTTGTGTGTAGTTGTAGTGTTGTGTGTTGTTTGAGGATGAAGATGAAGAGAAATGTAGGCATCTATTTCACTTTTCTTGTTTTCACAATATACTCAAAATGTAATTGTTAGTGTGTTAAAATAAACAACCTTCTATTAATAGTAATAAGCCAAATAACTAACACAACAAGATTTCAAACAATGAAAAAATACTTAACAACGCGCGAACGGTCGACCATAGCAGGTCTATGTGTTGACGCATGGCCTACAGATTTCAGAAATATTAAAAACCCAATAGTATGCGTCGACCATAGGTCGGCGTGCGCTGACCCGTGGGAATTATGAAGACTTCATACGCCGACTGATGGTCGACTCATAGCTTCCTTGCGCTGACACGTGGGAAAGTGAACTGGGTTGTGCGCTAACTGGTGTTCGACGCACAGCTTCCATGCGCTGACACGTGGGAAGGTTAACTGGGTTGTACGCTGATATGTGGTCGACTCAGAGCTTCAAAACCTGCAAAAATCATCACTTGTTGTTTCATGCGTTTTGTCACGACTGAATATTTATCACGTGTTTTGCCAATGATAATATGATGAATTAAAGAGATATAGGAAGGATATGATATGTTAAGTATTGCAATTGTCTTTTGGGTGAAATTGACAGCTCCTATTGATCCGAGGTTGTACTTTGTCATCATCGAAACTTGAGAACATATGTTGTGTGACTACTTGCCCTCACATACCTCTCATTCTCCAAGCTTGCCTATAAATAGAACACACTCCTAAAATCCAAACTACACCATAATCAACTAGAAACCAAGTTTAATCTCTCTCATTTCTCTGATCAGCATCTTCTTGCAAGTGGTAGAAGTTGCTTCCTTGTGAAGAAATATCTGCCTTGCAAAAACTCTGCCACAACTTAATACAGCCACCAAAAACTTGAACTAACACCTTAAAAACGTCACATATGATACATTGAAACTGTCCAAACCCTTACATTCACCAGAAAACCTCACATTCCAAAAGTCATCTCTCATACCTTGAAATTTTGAATTTTCTGCATCTTCATAGACCAGAACCAAACCAGCCCTTTTTCAATCATTCTAACACTTCAAACAGTCTACATATAAGTTGCTTGAACTATCCTTGGCACCATAAAAGTTCTGTAACACCATTTCCTAGAGTTTCACTTTGAAGATTTTGGTGTTTTCTTCCATAAGAAGGCATTCTGTCAAGACAATGAGTGATCTTGGAGGAGTTCTCATCATTTGAACACCTTATTTGGAACATATTGGAGCTGCTTGGATCATCATCCATCAACTGGTTTTCTTATTTGGTGCATTGACTTGAAAAAGCTACAAGAGGTAAGTGTTCCAATTTGCTACTCTTAAGATCATGATGAATATTGATGTACACTGATTATGGATATGCTAGATACACTTTATAGGTCATATTTGAACCATTTCTTGCTCATAAACTTGGGTATTCATGACTTTCCCTTTGGTTTGGCTTGTTAGCTTACTTTAAGTGTCATTTCAATATGCAACTTGTTGATTCTGGTTAGGCATAGATGATTGGTGTTTGTATACATCATTTATAGGTCATAAGTGATATGTTTGATCATTTAGTTGATGCTAAATTGGTACATTTATGTTTGTTGCTTTGCTCTTGCACAAGCTTGCTATTTTTGCCACTACACATGCCATCTGTTGCATTAGCTTGTCTATTTATGTATGATTCTTGTAATCACTCTCTATATGTCTAATATGTTGTGTTTGAATCATTACTTGCTGCTTAGAACATGTACATTGGACCGTCACATTGCTCTTACACATAACATGTATTTTTAAATTATGTTATCGAGTTTTTCACATGGTGCATGATCTGAGAAAACCACCACCACCATTGGATTCCTTGTGAAAAAATACACAATTTTCTTTTTTATTTCATCCAATTTGATTAAGTTTTGAGTGAGTTATGACCCTTCTTGCAAAATCTGTCTTGCATTGGTTTTGCTTGCCTTGTTTTTGCCTTGGTTGCGTAGTTTTGTGTCTAGTTTTCAAATGTGCATAACTTCTTTGATTTTTATCATTTTGATGCCACTATTTTTGAACTATGCTCCTTAATATGTATAATTTCAATGTGTGAAGAAATAATTCAAAAATTGTTATTTTTGAAACACTTTGGTCCACTTGAATGACATGGTCCTTTTTAGGGTTTTCTTTGGTTTTCACGAACTTTCTTGACATAGTACTTCATTTTTCTTGTAATATTGATCTTGTATGAATAATTTTTGAATGCCCAACATGTTTATATGTTTGAAAATACTTGGAACATTTCCTTTATCATGATTATACTTGCCTTTGTGAATGCATGAATGTGAAAAGTATGCCTTGAAACTTCTTTGTGAACCATGATATGTTTCTTGATGTTGTAACCTCATGAACATGATCCTTCACCCCCATATTACTTGTTTACGTGTCTTGTTAGAACAATAACATATTTAGGGTTATTTCTTACCTTGATAGTTACCATGAATCTTGTTTATCTTTCCCTTTGTGAAGTTTGAATCCATGCTTGAACTGTTGTTACTTTTCTTGCCTATCCATGATTGATTGTCATCAGTATGTCTTGAATATGATTAAATGTCTTACATTTGTCTTTAATTGATTCATATACCATGTTTGATTCATGTTTGATTCATGTTCGATTCATGTTGTAACTTGTTTGTATGAGTTTTGTTTAAATACCATTGATGAAAATGTTGTTGTTACACATGTTTCATGCTTGCTCTTGTTGGTTGTTACCTTCGTGATCTTTGAACATTATAATGTTAAATCATAAAACCTTGGTTTTTACCATGTTTTTTGTGCTCAATTTTTTAATTTATCCTACTTGTTTATCTTTATATTTATCAAGTTTGTTTCCCCAGTGATGGAACTTGTCAGTTCTCATCAAGTTGCCTTGTTATCATCTTTGCTTAATGTTGTCACAGGCTTGCCCTTATCGTTCTTGGTTGTTACCATGACTTTATATCTTCATCATGTTTGAATGAATGAATATGTGTGTTTAGGATTTGTTAAGTTTCCACAAGTTATGTAGCTTGTTAGCTGTCATCCAGTTGCCTTGTTATCCCTTATTCCAAAGGAAAGTCTCTGTATTGACTTCATTGTCATAGATAGCTCATTACCCCTCCCCTTGACTTGGTTAAGTTATTAGGTCCTTTAATTTAGTTAAGTTATAACCTATATACATTATACTTTGCTTTAATTCTAAAGACCTACCCTTGTTAGGAGTATCCTTCAATTAAACTTTAAGATAAAGTTTGTTAACTCTATGTAAGGATCATTGTCATGATTACTTACTCCCCTCTTGGCTTTTGTCAAAGTCAATCCCCTTGAGTGTTAAAATTAGACCTAGAGAGTTTTGTCAAACTCTATATAAACATTGTTATGTTTGTTTCCCTTTGGAGTCTTGACCATAGTCAAGTATTCCTCAACCTTAGTGAGGTGAACTATGGTTGCTCTAATTCCATCCTAGTAAGGATACGTAGGATAAGATGCGATATCTTTGCGAGAAAACTTAGAACTATCCTTAGGTCTTTACCTCAAACTTTACCTTAACTTTGATCCCATGACCCTAGCAAACAACAACTTAGATAACTTAGCATACATATACACAAAAGGTTCCTATAGAGTACTACAGATGTTTGGGATGTGAATAACTACACTAGGCATAACCAACCCCGATCCCAGAAACTCTAGCATTGTTGTTACATCGCGCAAAAGTTTTTTCTTTCTTTAGCCTTTCCTTTGGATAAACCAAAGTTCGGTGGTGAATTTCAACGAATTAAGATTCAAGTTAATCAATAGCTTAATATCTGATTCTCACCGCAACAGGGTCCTTTGGGATTAGTGACATTTTGGTTGCATTTAGGTACCCATTGAAAAGCACCTTTAGAAACAAAGAGTTTCCTAAACTTGCACTTAGCAATGATGTAACCCTTCTTGCAACAAAAATAACAATATACATTATGATAAGCCAACCTTTTTCTATTTGGTTCCTTTTTAATGTAACTATACTTTTTATAAGGATTATGAGAAGGCAAGTCATATTCGGAAGTGTATATAGAAAAAGTAACCTTGAGTTGAAAAGCCTTATCTAACTTGGCTTTAAGAGTCCTTGACTCTTTTTGCCAAATATGACAACTTTCACTACCAAACCATGAAGGTTTAACGATTCATTTTGATCTTTTGGAATATCTAGTATGGAGTTCCTTGGAACTTCTAAATTCTTTTCATTTTTCAAAATTTTATCTTCCAAATGAGAAATAACCCTATTGTTTGAAGCTAATCTTTTGAAAGCATTTATGGCCTGTCTTTGTAGATTTTCAAAAGATTCTTTAAGATGAGAAAAATCTAAGTCATGAGAAGCTTGAAGTTTATAGTGACTTTCAACCTTTTTCTTTCCTTTGTTTTCCATATAGAAAATATTTGCCAATTCAACACTTGAGATTGAGCTATCATTGCTTGAGGAATCACTTTCGCTATCCCAAGTGGCATAAGCTCTTCTAGACTTCCTAGACCTCTTGTCATGGCATTTTTATTTTTCCTTCTTGATTGTAGGACACTCCGGCTTTATGTGGCCCAGTTTGCCACAATTGTAGCAAGTAATTCTAGACTTACCATTTTTGCTCTCATCTTCTTTTGATGAGTTCGATAACCTTCTTGATTTTCCATGGTTCTTGTTGGGATATTTGTCACCATGTTTCCACATGTATTTATTAAACCTCTTTATAAACAGTCTCATATCTTCTTCATCGGAATCATTGTCATCTTTAGATTCATAATCCCTAAGTTCATAATGTGAGGACCTTGATCTAGAAGTCTTTAGAGCTATTAACTTCTTCCTTTTCTTTATCTTTCTCACTCTTCACTTTCTTTTCTTGCTCTTTTTCGTATTTTGCTAAGCAAGTGAGTTCTTGCTCATGCTCTTCTAATTTATCGAACAACGTCGTGAGATCAAGCACTTTAAGATCTCATTTTCCTCCTTTACGGCAGTGACCTTGGGATGTCATTCCCTACTTAAACATCTCAAAACTTTTTTAGTAGCAATCTCATTGGAAATAAGCTCACCTAGTGCATTTAATCGATTTATAATACGTGTGAATCGTTTTCGCATGTCCGCAATGGTTTCACCATGCTCAATACAAAAAAAAATCAAAATTTTGATTTAATGTGTTGATCCCAGTTTGTTAGACATCATTAGTACCCTCATGGGCAACCCCTAATGCGTCCCACAATGAGAAATGTGATAATACTCGTCAACATCTAAAGCATATGTGAGAATATTTTTTGCTTCCCAATCATGTGACCATAGTTTCCAATCATTAGCATCCCATTGTGCTTCTGGTTTGGGTAACATAACACCTTCATTGGTCACAATTATTTCATTCGTACCATTTTGAATGGTGTCCCATATACCTTTGTCAACAGAGTTGACATGAATACACATACAAGGTTTCCAATAGCCAAAATTTTCACCGGTGAAAATTGGTGCTATATTGTACGCTCCCTTAGGTTCGGTAGCCATTCTTTTAAAACTAAATATTAAGCATGAAATTAACTGGAGCTCGTAATGCCACTTATTAGGCAATATGCTTTGATATAAAGGGGGTGAATAGGTCAATAATTTAAAAAAATTAACTTTTGAAAAAAAAAGGTTTTCAAAATTTTTATGGCACAACGGAAACAACCTGAATTGAATCGTCTAACCAAACCACTTTTTCTTTCCTTATTTACCATTACCATATTTGATAACTATTAGATGATAGGCTTCTATCTAGAGGGGTGAATAGATCATAAACTAAAAATAATAAACTTTTGGCAAAAATGATTTTCAAAAATTCTATGGCACAACGAAAATAACTCGAATTGAATCGCTTAACTGAACCAATTATCGAAAAGCTCGGAAATGCGTAATGTAAACCAATTGGATAATAATGAACACAAATTATTCAACAATGATTAATCACAAATCAATTACATGCTAAGCTACACGTAGAGCTTATTTCCAATGATAAAAAATACAATTAAAAGCAATAGACTTAATTTATCAAACACCTTGAGCGCAATCGATAACGCTTGGAAAATTAATTTGATTTGATGATGTTAAAACCAATCACAATCAAATTGATTATGATTATATCAACAATTTTCAATTCAAAACGCAATTAAAATTTTGATTTTCAAATTAATTGACCAACCAATAAAGATTTGATAACAATGTATATACAAATAGAGAGAGAGAGAGAGATGAAGGTAGGAAAACACTGAGAAGGGGGGGTTGAATAAGGGTTTTCAAAACAAATAAGGCAATAAAAATAACAGGTATTTTTATACTGGTTCGTTTGAACTCAAACTACTCCAGTCCACCCGGCCAAGGTGATTTCTCCTCTTTCAAAAGAGGACTTAATCCAATAACCAAATAATGATTACAATCTTTTCACCAAGACAAACTTGTCTTAGTCTTCTCAAGAATACTGACCACAACTTGGTCTCTCAAGGAACTTTTACAAAGTAATACAATAAAGTGTGTTTAAGTGCTTCTTAGAAAAGCTTTTTCACAACTGTGATTTTACACAAAATGAAGAACAATGAAACTTTCTATTTTATTCGTTGTAGAATAATGTTCTATTTGTCGCAACTGCGAAAATCGGCGCCGGCTGAACAGAAGAGTCGCCACCGTGCGTTATTTATCCCACGGGAGGGAAAGGAAACACTCAGAGTAAACCTCGCATAACACGGGAAAGGTATGGTCATCGCAACCAAAACCTGGGTTCGGGAGTCGGTTACGCAAGGGGAAGGTATTAGCACCCCTCACGTCCGTCGTACTCGACGGGATCCACGCTTGTTTTCGGGTATGGATTGTTATTCTATCTAAACTATAGGTCAAGGGTTAAAAAGAAAATAAAATGAAAATAAAAATGACTCGGCAAAGTATCGCACTTTATGCCTACGTATTCTCGTCTGGAACGAGAAATCAGAGTCAACGTAGTTCGCCTACCTACGGGAAAGGAGGGGAAGGTTGCTCGCTAGGATATCGCATCCTATGCCTACGTACTTTCATACAGCATGAAAGATCAGAGCAAACGTAGTTCGGGCCACGTACGACACAAGCTCGTCTTGGTTGATTTTATTCCTTCTGAAAAGGTTTTCTTGATTAACAGTCCCGGCGGACAAAAATGACGCTATGATGAGTTCACCTTCTTTTACGAAAGAAGTGTCTTTTATTGTGTTTGAAATCTTTATTGTGTTTTTCTGTTTGTTTTGAGAAAGAAAGAGACAGAACTCTAACCTACGGTTGCGAAGGGAATCAAACTATCCTAATGTTATCATGCATGGGTTAAGACCTAGTGTCTATCATGCTCCTCTCTTGCACAGAGAGAAACAGAGATCCTACGGGATAGGCAGCAATAGAAACAACATCACATATATACAGTAAAGCAGTAAAATGCATGGATGCAGCAATACAAGCGAGGCAAGGGAGTCCCACTCGACCTCGAACCTAGAAAACAATAGGCAAAAGTGAACAGGATTCACTTTCAACCCAACAGGGTAAACAGCAAACAATACAGTCCAGAAAACCAATCAATACATCAGAAATGAAATACAGCAATAAAAAACAGCATCAGCAGTCCTGGATCAACATCTGGCTCCAAGTAATCTCCCATCAGCTACAGGCTTCAACAAGCATCAATCTCCATCTTCATGGCTTTCAGGCAAGGGCTTTGATCATCAGTCTTCTATCTGCAATGGCTTTTCTTCAAGCTCAAACCTCCAGGATGAGGGATCAGTCACAAGAGTGAACTGGGTGTTAAGCAATCAGTTGACTACCAAAGGTGGTGAACAGACTGCTTCTAACACAAAACATGTTCTCTCAAGAGTTATATCTCTTAGACACTATCACCAAGCCTTCCAAAGGAAGGGGGTGAGTGTCTTAGAGAGACTCTGAATCACAGAGAAGAATGGATGCAGACAAGGCAATCCATGTTTGAGAAACAAGCTTTCTAATCTAGAGCTCTGCCTAGCTCCTAAACCCTAGTTCCTCAGCATCTGCTAGCAAGAATCTTCTCTTCAACTCTGGAAGTTGATCTTCAACATCTGAATCTCCAATGGCTTCATCTTCTCAAGTCTTCAGCTCTCCCAAATCCCCAGACAATCCCAATACCCACACAGACAAATCAATAATCCCCAGAGGGCACACCACACCAGTCAATCAGATATACAGTACATTAATAGCAGTAGGGGAGTCCTGACTTTTTCTCTAAGGGATCTAATAACTACCCATAGCCCCTATAGTCCCATAGCTAACCTATTCAGTCTCTAAGTCCTAAGGGAAATGAATTAATTCTCCTAAGTCATCACCTAAAACCCTAGTTTGTTCATGTTATTCACACTTACACTAAACACCTAAATTTAATTTCTAAAAATGGGAACTAAATTGAATCTACAAGTTTGATGTCTAACCTAAACAACCTAAAAAGAATGGATGAAAAATATTGAAGCAATTAATAGAACAAAAAAATAACAAAATCATGTATGAAATGAAACCATTTAAAATGTTATTTATTTAGAAAATGTGAGAAAAATATCAAATAAAAATAAAATGCCATTTTTATTTTTTTATAATTTTCTTGACATCCTAAAGAAAAATATGCAAAAAGAATGAATTAAAAATGATGATTTTTCCATTTATTATGAATTTTATAAGATGCATGAAAAATATAAAGAAAATAAAAAAGAAAATGGAAAGAAATAGTCAGGGGGGTGAGAATAGTAGGATATTCATGTTCAGCGCGTTGGGCTTGCTAACTTGGGGGGTGCGAATAGAAGTCTGAGCCCAATCCCCCCATAAGTGAAACGGTGCGTTTTACTTTTTAAAATTTCCCACCAGAATGAAGTTTTAATCGTGGCCGTTGGATACTTTCCCCAGGTCAAAGGTCCAACCTCAATCGTATGGCCACCAACCCTTCTTCAACCTCCAGCATTTTAGGGTTTCAGAACCCCTTCCCATGCACGATGATTCCATCTCTCCATGCTCTCTCCACACGCCATGAAAACGCACGATGTAAAAAACAAAACTCCTCCATTTCTTTCCCTCTACGAGTCTGTGGTCATAGCTTCCATTAAAAGTCACACAATCAGCCAATTCGAAGAAGGTAACAGATGGGAACCACCATTAATGCCTGAGATGAAACCTCTCCAATTCTTCACCAAATTCATCCTAAGCTAATCTACACTTCCTCATGATCATAACATGCTATTTTACTAACGTTTTCGTGCCTTAATCCAATAGTTAAGAGCCTCAACAGAATTTATACCTCATATTCAAACTTCATGAAACTTCTCTAAAATCACCACAACCAGTCAGCTACCTATGCTTAACCGTTCTATGCTACCAAAACCCTAAGATTCTACCTAAATTAAGCAATTCGAACAGAATACAAACCTGGTGTAATTCCTTGATACAGGTGCTGAGATCCTCAAATCAACTGCTTGTGATGAGGGGAATGTGATCAGTATGCTTGGTGATTCCTTCTGTATGCAACAAGTGTAGTTCTAAAGCCTTGAATTACTCACTTCCAAAGTTCATGCCTCTTGGATGATAATGGTGAATGATGCAATCCCTTCCTCAATTTGACAAAAGAAAGTATGGATTCTGATCCTTGTGAGATGATGATGAAGATTGAATCAAGAATATTGAAGATTGGTGAGAAATTGATGGAGTTTGAGAAGCTTATGCAAGAATGGGAAAATGAGTGAAAATTGAAGCTTTGAACCAATGGGAGCACCAACCCTTGCATGAATCAGCTTGCATGAATATATAGATGATGTAGGAACCTCCTAGAACATTGGAGAAATTTCCCTTGCATTTTTCCTTTTCAATTTGGATTATGTTACTTTCAATTCAAGCAACCATGGATAACTCACAAATTATGACCTAAGCTCAAAATTCCACTTTAGCCAATGTTTTTAAAATGCATTTTCCATTCAAAATGACCTATAATTTTGCATCATTTGGCCAAGCTATGAAAAATATCATTTTTTTAAGCCATTTTTCTTCATTAAATTCACCAATTTTGAAACCTTGTGCTATAGACTTTTCCAATCTCTCATGGTCACTTTTCTAGACTCAGAATGTCATTTGGAGCAAGTTTGATGTTGTAAGTTTTTCCATTTGAGACCTCCTTATATGAGTTTTGGACATAGGTTAAAATGACCTGTAATTCACAAATGACCAAAATACCCTTTGCTTGACAAGACCATAAGTTGAGTTCCACACATCATATGAAGGCATACTATACAATTCTAGAAAGCTAAGACAATAAGGAACAATTCTTATGTTGACCAGAAATTCATTTGAAATCTCCTTGAGGGGTAAAACTAGCTTGGAAGTCAAGTCACTTTCACAGACAAAATTTCAGATACCTCAGATGACCTGTAACTTGCAAGGACCATAACTTGAGTTCTATAAATCTCCTTGATGTCTTCCACCACTCAAATTAAAGGTCTTGAGATCCTCTACAAGTTTCATGTTGGCCAAGGATCCATTTGAAGCTTGCATTTTGACTTATCTTGCTTGGAAACTTGACCTAAACTAGGGGATTTTACACAGAAACCCTAATTTAGAGACTCCTCTTCTCCTTGATTTCTCTTGAATTCTTCTTAGCATAACAACATATCCTTGTTCTCCATGTCAAATGATGAACCCCACATCCCTTCAATAGACCTGAATGCCCTTAAATCAATCAATTGACCTAGGGTTGACCTAGGGTTGACCCAGATGAAACCCTAGTTGACTGTCTTCATCCACAACTCTTGTGACTACACCAATGACTTGTCTCCTTCTCCAAATGACTTTCTAAGTCTCCCATGATGCCCACATACTCTCCATGCTCAGCCCACAACTTACAATTTCTTTGATGATCCCCAGATACCCTCAGATAGGAGATAGATGCACTGCTTGATCCATTGACTTTCCAGCTTTCAAACTCTTTCTGATGACTTGAATATGCTTGAGTTAGAAGAATACCCTCTTGATAGGCTCATAGAGATGAGAACAATGGTTGATCCCCTGTTGGATGATTTGCTATGCTATGCTATGCAGATGCTTAGACTATGTACATGACTCTATATGCAAATGCTAATGATATTGAAACATAAACCAAGTGAATAAGGTTGAGCAAATTTTAGGGTGCAACAGCTGCCCCTATTCAAGCGACTTGGACCCGATTGGGTGAAGAGCGAACGGCCTTCAAACATTCGAGGTACGAGACGGTTGAATATTAAGAACCCGGAAATTTGCCAACCGCAGAAATAAACTGCACCACAGCTTGGGGAACGACATCCACTGCCTGGATCTGACTGTTACAGTAACCCACTGATCTCGTGCGACCGTGCTGGGGATTCTTCTCATCATCCTGAAAAAGATTGAATCATCGGAAACTTCGTCCTTTGCTTGTCCACATCAGGACCCTATCTGCTGTCAACTCGGAAAAAACTTCAACAACTTTGCTGGGGACGGCTCGTCTGCCTTCTCGTCAGAGATAAATCGTCCACGTTAGGAATAAAATCTTGTCCACGTTAGGAATAACATCGTCCACGTCAGGAATCACCTTTCCACGTAAGGAATAACCATTCCACGTTAGGAATAATACTGTCCACGTTAGGACTCACCTTTCCACGTCAGGAATAATCTCTTCTTCCACGTTAGGAATAACTTCTTTGATCTGTCCGCGTCAGGACTAAACTCTTCACGTCAGGAATAATTTCTTTCTTTCCACGTCAGGAATCGATCTCGATAGGTCCGCGTGAGGACTCAATCTTTCCACGTAAGGAAACCCATTTTTCCACGTAAGGAATCTCATCTTTCCACGTTAGGAATAAACTCGTCTTTCCACGTAAGGAACTGAAACCTTTTTTTCCACGTAAGGAATAAACTCGTCCACGTCAGGACCCATCTTTCGTCTTGATTTGTCCACGTCAGGACTCAGGCATCTTCGACCCGCTGGGGAAATAAACTTGTCCACGTCAGGACTCACATCTCCTCTGTTGAGAAATTAAAACTTGTCCGCGTCAGGACTCACATCTTCGTCTGATCTGTCCACGTCAGGACTCACGCTTCACCAACACGAAGAAAGATGACTGCTGAGAGTAAATGGTCCACGTCAGGACACCAACACAAAAAGTAATCAGTTTTGTCAACGTCATGACTCCACATTCCACCAATTCCGAGAACCCGAGTCTGTCCACTTTAGGACTACCACATCTCATCAACCCAGGGAATAAATCTGTCCACGTTAGGACGCCCACTTCTGAAGAAATCCCGCCAATATAGGGATAAATTGTCCACGTCAGGACTTAGTTCTCCATTGATCCCAACCCAGAAACTTCTTTAGCACTGACGTGACAGCGACTTTGAGGCGGACTCTACTGGGGATATCTGGATGCCTGTTCTGATGACCGGAGGCAACTTCTGAAATTCTGATTCATGAAACCCGTTGATGACAAATAACTCTGCTTGGAAATAAAGAGAAACTTATCCTGGTAACTCTGCGGGGAATACGGCCGAAACTGACAATATCATTGGATGCCCCGTGCCGAGATCTTGAATGTTTGGTAGTTCATTTGAGCAAGAGCTCTCTCTACCTGAATTGCTAAAATACAGGAACTGCTTCAGCAAAATAGATGCTGAAGATAATGCCGACTCCGCCAGGGATAGCCAGGTGCTACAGAATTATTCCAGCAAAATAAATGCTGGAAGGGTGATGTCGACTCAGCTGGGGAAATTAGGAACTCAAACCAAACACCCTGTTGAGGTAACCCCCTGCTGGGGAATATAACTTTGCTGGGGAATAGCAGATGTGCACAGTATGATCGGACTTTCTGCTGGAGAGTGAACTGATATTACACAGTATCCCTGACAAAATAAATGACAGGACCCACCACCAACTCTGCTGGGGAGAGTCTTGATCTTCGAGTTCCACTGGGAGGAAAGAACACTTGCTGAAAAGAGAGAACTCCGCTGGGGATGGGATGATTCTCTTGGGGAAAATTAATTGACTCCACTGGGGAAGAATAAATGACCTTGCGGGGAAAGGGAAACCGCCTGAATACAGCTCACCAATTTGGAAATATTAATCTTTTGAGGCTGAACCACTCTGCTTGAGATAAGGAATCCTTCTGGGGGACACCACACTGCCTGCATGCAGCCTACAATCTTTGAATCGTCAATTCCGTAGAGGATGAACGACTTTGCCGGATAATCCTTTTGCACAAGCTACGACTAGCTGGAGAGTTCTATCCTTCTTCAGGAAGAACCTGCATGACCTGCGTGAGGGCTGAGTCCCTCGTTATTGCAATCTTTTGATCCTCTTCCTCGTACGGTTATGAAACCTGCAACAACACAAACAAGACAAGACAAGCCTATGCAACCAACTCAGGTTAGTGACGCTATTTTCAGTTAATTCAAAGCTTTAGCAACTGTTGGCAAGGGCCAGCGACGTTATACTCATGCTAGTTTCATCAAACTTAGGCGTTAATCATGCGCAAAACAGTAAAGAATAGTGTCAAGTACTGAATAGCGTATTTTATTGATTGGGCCCCTGAATGGGCAGAGTTTTGTACACGGGATGTAACTCCTGAAATGAGGAAGCTACACAAAGCAAATATACAAGTATACAAGTATGCACAAGAAGCATAAATATTGACAACTTAAATTTGTACACATGTCGGCAACGGGATGCAGATGAACATCACGAACTGATCCTCCTATGACTCGCCCGACTCTAATGCTTTCCCGGTATCCCCACTTCTGAAGAGATTGTATCAGATAACTGACTCCTCAAATGTATTCTCCCGCATTGATGCTCATTGCAACGATCAAATTCGGACCGCAGTCATTTGCTTTTCAAATCCCTAACTTTTGCGTGAACCGCCCTTTACGGGTTTTCAGTTCACCGGGATACCCCTTTTTGCCGAAGTCGCCCAGTGTAGGTTTTCAACTTCGCGGGTGTACATTTTTTCAATTTTATCCCTAATTTTTGCCCGAACCTTTCATTCTGTTTTTGGTTCGCCAGGATGCCCCATTTTTGCCTAGACTCTCTTTTTTCTGTCCAGCGGGTCTATTTTAAGCAAAGTATTTTTTAACTGCGTCCGAATTCACAGGTGACGTGAAGTCTTCTCCGTCCATGGTGGACAACAACAACGCTCCTCCCGAAAATACTTTCCTGACAACGTATGGCCCTTCGTAGTTGGGGGTCCACTTGCCCCTGTGATCTGCTTGCGGCGGGAGAATCCTTTTCAGCACAAGGTCGCCCGTCTGAAAGCTTCGCGGATGTATCTTCTTGTCGTACGCTTTCTTCATTCGGCTCTGGTACAAACGACCGTATGCTAGAGAAGCTAGCCTCTTCTCATCCATCAAACTCAGTTGATTCAACCTGTCTTTCACCCATTCTGCCTCGTCCAGCTGAACATCTCGCAATACCCTCAGAGAAGGGATCTCAACTTCTAATGGTAGCACCGCTTCCATTCCGTATACTAACGAGAACGGGGTTGCCCCGGTTGATGTGCGTACCGTCGTACGATAACCGTGCAAAGCGAAAGGTAGCATCTCATGCCAATCCTTATAGGTCACCACCATTTTCTGAACGATCTTCTTGATATTCTTATTGGCCGCCTCAACAGCGCCATTCATCTTGGGTCGGTAAGGGGAGGAGTTGTGATGTTCGATCTTGAAATTCTGACAGAGCTCCTTCATCATTTTGTTGTTCAGGTTTGAACCGTTGTCCGTGATTATCCGCTCGGGGATCCCGTATCGGCAAATGATATCTCTCTTGATAAATCTGGCCACCACTTGCTTCGTTACATTTGCGTAAGACGCCGCTTCCACCCACTTGGTGAAATAATCGATTGCTACTAAGATGAACCGATGCCCGTTAGAAGCTGTCGGCTCAATCTTTCCAATCATATCGATTCCCCACATCAAGAATGGCCAAGGTGATGACATCACATTTAGAGGACTTGGAGGCACATGGATCTTATCAGCATATATTTGGCACTTGTGACACTTCCTTGCAAACTTGAAACAATCAGTTTCCATGGTCAGCCAAAAATAACCTGCCCGCAGCAGCTTTCTTGTCATAGCATGTCCGCCAGCATGCGTACCAAAGGTACCTTCGTGTATTTCTTCCATGAGCAGCTTTGCCTCTCTTTCGTCTACACAACGCAACAACACCAAATCATGGTTTCTTCTGTATAAGACGCCATCCGGGTTCAAATAGAAATTGCCTGCTAATCTCCTGAGAGTCTTCTGATCTTGACTGGATGCCCCAGCCGGATACTCTTTATTCTTCAGGAAATTAAGGATATCAAAATACCACGGTTTGTCGTCGGATGCTTCATCAATAGCAAATACGTAAGCTGGCCTGTCAAGCCGCGAGATGATGATTCGGGGTGCCTCATTCCAGAAGTTGACTTTGTACATGGAAGACAAAGTGGCCAGGGCGTCAGCCATTTGATTCTCTGCCCGCGGTACATGATGCAATTCAACCTTGTCGAAGAAAGGCAACAATCTCCTTGCATAATTCATGTAATGTATCAAATTGGGCTGGCGTGTCTCCCATTCCCCTTTGATTTGATTCACCACCAGAGCTGAGTCTCCGTATACGTCCAGATTTTTGATTCGTAAATCAATGGCTTCTTCGAGCCCCATTATACAAGCTTCGTATTCGGCCTCATTGTTGGTAACGGCAAAGGTCAATCGGGCAGTAAACGGGATGTGCGACCCGTGTGGCGTGGTGATGATTGCCCCTATTCCGCTACCGTAAGCATTCACAGCTCCGTCAAATATCATCTTCCATTTGGAACCCAACTCCGGTCCTTCGTCTGGCAACGACTCTTCACAATCTTTCATCTTTAGGTACATGATATCCTCGTCAGGAAAATCAAACCTCATCGATTGGTACTCTTCAATAGGCTGTTCCGCCAGATACTCAGACAACACACTCCCCTTTATAGCCTTTTGCGAGACGTATTGAATATCATATTCAGTCAAGACCATCTGCCAACGGGCAATTCTACCTGACAACGCCTGCTTTTCAAACACATATTTGATAGGATCCATCTTCGAGATGAGCATGGTTGTATGATTCAGCATGTACTGCCTCAAACGCTTGGCGGCCCAGGCTAGCGCGCAGCAAGTTTTCTCAAGCATTGAGTATCGAGATTCACAGTCTGTAAATTTCTTACTCAGGTAATAGATCGCATGCTCTTTTCTCCCTGTCTCGTCGTGTTGACCGAGAACACAACCCATGCTTCCCTCAAGAACCGTCAAATACATTATCAAGGGTCTACCTGCCACTGGGGGTATCAGAATGGGAGGCTCCTGCAAATACTGCTTTATTTTATCGAACGCCTTTTGACAATTTTCGTTCCACGTTACTGCTTGATCTTTCTTCAACAACTTGAATAATGGTTCACACGTGGCCGTTAGGTGAGATATGAACCGGGCAATGTAGTTCAACCTCCCTAAAAACCCGCGCACCTCTTTCTCTGTTTTAGGCGTCGGCATTTCTTGAATTGCTTTTATTTTAGCAGGATCGACCTCTATTCCTCTTTTGCTTACGATAAACCCCAGCAGTTTACCCGATCTTACCCCGAAGGTGCATTTATTAGGGTTCAGCCTCAGCCTGAACTTCCTAAGCCTTTTAAACAACTTCAGCAGATTCACCAGATGCTCTTCCTCCGTCTGGGATTTGGCAATCATATCGTCAACATAAACTTCGATCTCTTTATGCATCATGTCATGGAAAAGAGTCGTCATCGCACGCTGATATGTTGCCCCAGCATTCTTCAAACCAAAGGGCATCACTTTGTAGCAAAATGTTCCCCAAGGCGTTATGAAAGTAGTCTTCTCCGTATCCTCTGGCGCCATTTTAATTTGGTTGTAGCCCGAAAAACCATCCATGAAGGAGAATACGGAGTATTGAGCAGTATTATCAACTAACACGTCAATGTGAGGAAGTGGAAAGTCGTCTTTTGGGCTTGCTTTATTCAAATCTCTATAGTCCACGCACATTCGAACCTTGCCGTCTTTCTTTGGCACTGGTACGATGTTGGCAACCCATGAAGGATACTTCGTCACAGCCAGGAAACCAGCGTCCCATTGTTTTTGAACTTCCTCTTTGATCTTCATTGCCATATCTGGTCGAGTTCTGCGAAGCTTTTGCTTGACTGGCGGGCAATCTTCTTTCAGTGGCAGGCGATGCACAACCATATCTGTATCGAGCCCCGGCATATCTTCATATGACCAAGCGAATACATCATTATACTCCCGGAGCATTTCAACCAGTCTTCGCTTGATATCACTCTGCAGTGCGGCTCCGATACGAATATTCTTCTCAATCCCTTCCGACCCTAAGTTGATAATTTCGATGACCTCGTCGTGAGGCAGAATGGCTCTTTCCTCTTGCTTCACTAACCAAGACAGTTCTTCAGGAACGTCGCTATCTTCAACGACCTCTTCTTCAGCCTGGAATACCGGGTGTTCGAAGTCGGGACGAGTCATAGGTGGTTCAAGGATGTCATCTGAAAATGTTATCCTGCAAAAGGAATGGTTAAGCGCTTCAAAATACGTATAAAGCGAACAACCACGTTGCCATTTTATTGAAAAATATAAAACAAGAAAGACAGGGATTACAGTATTTGCACATGAAAAAACGTCATTTATTTAATGATTAACACGCAATGTTCATAACAACACAGCCCTAAGCAAATCCTGATGCCCCGGGCAAGACATCAGATTATTCAACAATTAATAAAGCAAAGCATTACTGTTTAAAAGTCACAGGAACAAGCTCCTGAATAGACCAGTTGCACAGTCCTTGTCCTGGCGTGCTTGGCTGAATCCAGGCATCCATATCACAGTCGCTGTCTCCTTCATCAGACCCCGAAGCGGCATTGACGGTCTCATGACATACTCCACTGGCAAGGATGGTGACTGGCCCTCTGAAACGGGGTGCTCCCACGGAAGGATTTGAGGACGACGGTTGGTATCCCAGCCCGAACCGGTCCATCTTCACAGGAATGTCCAGCACTTTGCCCCAGCCCTTTGCTTCTCCTGCTTCTACTAGAGCTTGAGCTTCTTTATACGATGAGACGGCTATTTCCGACGCTTTGCTCGGCCCGGGACCTTTGTCCTTGATGCGCAAACCTTCAAATGCCTGGCAGGGTGTTTCGTGGATTTCTCCGTCAACTTCCACATATTTAAATGACGATAGATGGCTGACCAGGATGTCCTCTTCCCCGCACACGGTGACTACGTTGTCTCCGACCATATATTTTAACTTCTGATGCAGGGTGGACGCGACTACCCCTGCCCCATGAATCCAGGGTCTTCCAAGCAAGCAGCTGTACGCAGGCTGTATATCCATGATATAAAACTCAGTTGCAAACACCTCTGGCCCCACCTGTAGAGGCAATGTGATCGATCCAAAGACTGTTCTCCGCGTGCCGTCAAACGCTCTGACTACCAAATCACTGGGCGTACACAAAATTCCTCTAACATCCAGCTTCATCATCGCCTTCTTGGGCAGCACATTCAAAGACGATCCGGTGTCAACCAATACGTGCGACATTACTGATCCTCTACACTCAACAGATACGTGTAGCGCCATATTATGATCTCTCCCTTTCGGGGTCAAGTCAAAATCAGTAAAGCCCAAGCTGTGGCCTGCATTCACATGTGCCAACACTCCTTCCAACTGATTCACGGAGACGTCTTGGGGTACAAAAGAAGTATCCAGGACTTTCAGCAACGCATTTCTGTGGGCTTCCGAACACAACAGCAATGACAGAATAGATATCTTGGACGGTGTCTGCTGCAGATGCTCCACAATCTTATAATCACTTTTTCGAATCAAGCGCATGAACTCTTCTACATCCTTCGATGCTGCTTCTTTTTCACTCGCTTGCACTGGAACATTCTCAACCGCTTTCCCTTTTCCTTTCGCTAGTCTTTCAGCCTCCACTTCAGGAGATATAAAGATCCTGCCACTCCTCGTCATACCTCCCGAACCAACAACATTATCCACAGTCTCAGCTGGCTGCTTGTTAACATCAACCTTTATCCCGTCACAATACACCTCCAACCCATATGACCATGGGACTGCTTTCGTGTTCTCGTACGGGATCGGCCCGGCCTTAGTTATGGTGATCGGTGGTCGCTGAGCTGGCGCTGCGATAGTGATTGTCTTTCGTGGAATCGTTACCGTGGCCACATCACTCTGATCATCTGCTATTGCCCCTGCGGGCTCTTCGATTGTTGAACGGTCAAACTGCAGTACGCCTTCATCGATTAAAACTTGAATGCCTTTCTTCAAGTCATCACACCCCCCAGCTAGGGTCCAGCATTCCAAGCAGTACTCGTCACATCCCGGGTAAACACCCCCTTGCAACAGTCGGCTCTTTATCTCGCTCAGCGGCGTCTTTAAATCTTCAACATTCATAATCAGATTCAACCCTTCCTCAGTTAGAATGGCGTTTGCCCCATGATTAGGCATGGGTTTCTGCACTATATTCGGACCTGCCGTTCCGAAGTTGATAGTCTTATTGTCCAAAAGGTCCTGCACAACATGCTTAAAAGCATGGCAACCTTCTATATCGTGACCTGGAGCCCCAGAATGAAACTCACAGTGCCTGCTTGCATCGTAACCAAATGGGGGAGCTCCCGTTATCGGTGCCAGAGTTCTTTTCTCTACCAGGTTCAATCCCAACAATGTCTGCAACAAATCGGCATAGGTTGAGGGAGGCTTCTCAAACACTCTCCTCGGTTTACTACCCTGGAATCTTCGCTGAGCCTGATGTGCCCCCTGCTGAGGCTGCTGCTGCTGTTGCATTGGCTGCTGCTGGACCGGTTGTTGTTGCTGGAGTGGTTGTTGTTGATACGGGATAGTAACACTCGCCACCTGCTGCGGCTGACGATACTGACCTCGTCCCCTGCCTCGGCCTCGGCCTCGGCCTCCAAATACTGCGCTTGCCTCGCCCTGACGGCGCCCACCAAAAGCCTTCCTATTACTGCCAGATGCAGTCGATTCCTCAACCTGGAACTTTCCTTGCTTAATATTACGTTCAATCTTTTCTCCCATCAGAATCAGGTCTGAAAAACTGGCCAGAGACGTGTGAAACAGCATATCATGAAACAGACCTGTGAATGTGCCAACAAACATGTCATTCATTTCCTTATCTTCTACAGGAGGACGGACCCTGGCAGCCATATCGCGCCACCTTTGCGCGTACTCTTTAAAGCTCTCCCCCTTCTTTTGCGACAGCCCGGCCAATTGGACCCGATTGGGTGCCAAGTCGCTGTTATACTTGTAGTGAGCTACAAATGCCTCTGCCAATTGCTTCCATGTCTTGATATCAGTTGGCTCCAGCCCCATGTACCACTCTAGGGAAGGACCCGACAGACTATCCTGAAAGAAATGCATTAGCATTCTTTCATCAGTTGAGTATGCAGACATCTTTCTGTAATAAGCTCGTACATGCACTTTTGGACATGTGTCTCCTTTATACTTGTCAAACGCAGGAGCTTTGAATTTAATTGGCACCCTCAAGCCAGGTACCAGCCCCATTGTGGCCATGTCCAAACCCACAACACTTTGGTTTAGGACTCCCCTCATCTGCTCTTCCAGCATTTTGATCTTCTGGGAGTCATCCATCGGCCCTTCAAAACCTCCTCCGGAGAAAGCGTCCTCCTGCTGATCTTCTTGCCACATACCATTTCCAGCTCCATACCCATCATATCCATTATTACGTCCAGCTCTGATCTGATTCATCCCCGGACCTCGGCCTCTGTTGCCGTACCCTTGAACACCTCCCGCAGGACCAAAAGCCATAAATCCAGCGCCGTTTCCATTTCCAAAACCTCCGTAACCCTGATTGGTCGCACCATAACCATCCTGCCCGAAGCCTTGAGCATTAAAGCCATACTTCCCAGTGTTATCGAATCCCTGATCGTTGAACCCGAATCCAGTATTGACAAAGCCGTTGCCTCCCATATTATCTCCCATGTTGATATCACCCAGCCCAACGTTATGGACAGCAGTCTCATTCCCCACTCCGACGTTACCATTCACAGCAGCGGTAGCGTTGTTGACATTAGCAGCAGGTGTATTGACTACAGGTGGAGCCACTGGCGTGGGAGTGCCGTCTCCATGAACAGTATCGACCCGTACAGACTGATGATCCTCATTACCGTGACCAGCATTTCGAGCCAACAGAGGCTGGACCATGGCCTGCAAATTCTCCTGTCCTTTCGCAATAGCTTCCATGGTCTGCATAAAGAGAGCGAGCTTCTCGCGCACATCTTGCATCTCGTTCTGCATTTGATCCATGATTCTTCGACAGTTGGTGCGGGTAGAATAGCGGTGCGAGTGTTGATCTGCAATCCTGGAAAGTACCTGGTACAGAGCAGGAAATAAGGCACTATTCAAAGATTACCTGTAATGCAATATGAATATGAATGCAATGCAATGTGTCTGTGCATTGGGGAAGTTCATTCCCCCAGTTCTAGTGCGACGGTGCCAGTGCGGTGACAGTGCTAATGATATAAAGACCGGAGCTGAATCACAGAAAACCTCATATATTACTGAGAAAGCCAGAATACAACGTCACTGAGAGTACAACAAGAAGGCATGACCTCAACCAACAATCCTGGTGATGGTCAGCACTATGCAAATAAAGCATACAAGTTACTATATGAAATGATCAAATCCTCCCAAAAGCCTGGTACTCTTCGATCAACTTCTTGGTCTCTGGATGACTTGGTCGGGTGAGCAGTCCTTCAACCAGCTGGTTTCTTCTCTTAAGAACACGACGCACGTCTTCAGCAGTTTCTTCCCATGTCGCTTCTCCGAAGCAATCTTCTAGTTTTCGCTTTTGGGATACTGCTTCATCTCTGCATTTGATTGCCTTGTTCAGTGCATGCTGGACACTATACCGGGTCATCACTTCTTCCTCACACTTCTTGATGCTAGCCTTCAACTTCTCTTCGAGGTCGGAGATTTGCTGCTTTAGCTTATCTTCCCTCTTCTTATTGTTGGTGAGTGTAGCATTCCAAGTCTTGTTGCAAGAGGAGATTTCTCGATGTGCCGCGTCAAGCGCTTTCTTTTTGGCTTCCAGCACGTCATGGGAGCTTCTGAACTCTTGCCCCAGACGTTCGCGCTTTTTCCTCTCCTCAGTCAACTCAGCCCCTAACTTGTTTAACATCTCAATCTGCTGTTGGAAAGCATGAACGGCCTTGTTTTTCTCACTGCGTATCTGGGCTAGCTCCTGCTCTAACCCTTCGTTGATCTTCAACAAGGCTTCTTTTTCTCTCACAACCTGCTCGTAGGCTTCCCTAGAAACAGTATTGGGCTCTGCTACCGGAACAGGAACAAGAATTGGTGCATCTGGAAATGGCATCCCCAACTGACTGGCTCTCTCCTGAATCCAAACTCTATAAGGCTCATAAGCCTGGCAATCGTTCTTACCTAACAGTGGCTTCCCTTTGCGGTTAATACGTGTCCAGGCATGTTGCAACTTGGCTAATAACTCCCCCTTCACGTCTCCGGTGAAGTACAAAGATTCCTGTACTTCTTCCTCCTAAGGGGGATTCTTCAGTGCATATCCGAACTGACGAATGAATAGAGAAGGGTTGTAATTGATACACCCTTTTCTTCCTATCAGCGGCACATTAGGGTACCCGAAACAACTGAAGATGAGCTCAGATCCCAACAGGTCTCGATCAAACCACACAACGTCTTCGGAATATAGCCTCATCAGGCGCTCTGACCAACCAACGGGGACTGTAGTCTCTGCAACAGATCTTCTCTTAGGAAGGTGGCTCTCAAACCACATACTCAACAAGGGTACACAAAGATGAACATTCTTCCCTCTGCCCCTCTCATTCTTGTAATGCAGTGAGTGGTAGAAATCTCCGAGTAAGGTAGGTACAGGATTACCAGCGGCAAACAAGTAGAAAGCATCGAAGTCCACAAAATCCGGTATATTGGGGAACAACACTATGCCATAAATGCACAAAGCCAACACAGCACTGAAAGCAACCCAGCACCCGCTCTTGGCATACTCCTGGGCTTTACCCGCTAAGAACTGAAGTGAGAAGCCTGGAACTCCACGGGAAACAGTAGTCACCAGTTCAGAAGCATCAATATGCAAAGCTTTTGCCAAGTCCTCCGGCTTGGGCTTGGCGTCATAATGAATGAATGGAACCTGGTTCTGCACGGGCAGCTCAACATACTCAGCGTATTCCTCCAGGGTTGGTCCCATAATAAAGTCAGAGAACGTAAAGCACCTCAAAGCAGGGTCGTAGAATTGCATCAAAGCATACAGCCCCTCTAACTCTACCTCTGTAGGTTTGCACACCAATCTCAATAATCTACCATAGCTCATCCGGAAGCTCCTACGAACACCCTCATCAGCAAGAGAGATCAACCCAAGTAGAGGAACAATATCAGGCGTAGGCAATTTGTAAGCAACCGTTCTCCTTAAGCTAGTCATGATCAAACACTCAGAAGTCTGGGCACTAGAACTAAGGAAATGCAAATGCACCTGCAGCATAGACACACGTTAGTGAAATGCAAATGGTAATGGATATGCAGTGATGCAATGCAAGTAACATGCAACAGGGACCAAAGCTGTAGCTGAATAGCCTGAACCCAATCAAGAAAGGTCTCAGATAGACCATCCAGAAGTCCTCAAGCCCTGGTCTCCGATATACCTCAAACAAAGCTCCAATATTGGTCTCTGATAGACCCCATAATCATAACCTGAATGGTCTCTGGCAGACCTCAGATCATATCCCCCACTGGTCTCTGACAGACCTCAGAACAGATCTCCAAATAGTCTCTGACAGACCTCGGAACACACCAACTGGTCTCTAACAGACCTTAGAACCCTCCTTAAATATCCAAGATCCTGATCAACAAACCGGTGGTCTGAAGGTCTAGTTACCTGCATAACCCTGAATCCTCTCACAGGTGGGTGGCCCTATAACTGGCACAAGGTACGGCATCCTATGCGGTCGTCGGCGTCACAGACTTTCAGGGTTGATGATACGATTCCCAGAAGGAGTGGCATCATCAATTCCTGAAGAGGCCTCACTTAGCCAACTTCCAAATGATCGGTCCCCAGAGTCGACAATCCAACTAACCAGCAACCCACGCCAACCAAAGGAAGGGGCAGGAGGCCAACCAGAGGAACCTCGTCTGAGTGTAGATTTCATGGGACACCGAAGCAAGCAAAGCAAGCGGGCGCCCACTAATTTCTACTCTAATTCTAGGTGCACTCAAGCCCAGGTCCGGCTTATCTCTCAATATCAGAACACCCGTCACACCCCAGATACAGCAACAATAATCAATATATAAAGCTGAAAATACAAGGTTAGAAATATAAAATAACTCCATACAAAATCCTCGACGGGAAAACAAGCGTTAGGATTGACTCTCTCAAGGGACGTTGGATCCCAAATGCATAAGAACCATCGCAGTCCTTAGCAGCCAGGGGACGTTGGATCCCCAGCAGAGTCGCCAGCTGTCGCAACTGCGAAAATCGGCGCCGGCTGAACAGAAGAGTCGCCACCGTGCGTTATTTATCCCACGGGAGGGAAAGGAAACGCTCAGAGTAAACCTCGCATAACACGGGAAAGGTATGGTCATCGCAACCAAAACCTGGGTTCGGGAGTCGGTTACGCAAGGGGAAGGTATTAGCACCCCTCACGTCCGTCGTACTCGACGGGATCCACGCTTGTTTTCGGGTATGGATTGTTATTCTATCTAAACTATAGGTCAAGGGTTAAAAAGAAAATAAAATGAAAATAAAAATGACTCGGCAAAGTATCGCACTTTATGCCTACGTATTCTCGTCTGGAACGAGAAATCAGAGTCAACGTAGTTCGCCTACCTACGGGAAAGGAGGGGAAGGTTGCTCGCTAGGATATCGCATCCTATGCCTACGTACTTTCATACAACATGAAAGATCAGAGCAAACGTAGTTCGGGCCACGTACGACACAAGCTCGTCTTGGTTGATTTTATTCCTTCTGAAAAGGTTTTCTTGATTAACAGTCCCGGCGGACAAAAATGACGCTTTGATGAGTTCACCTTCTTTTACGAAAGAAGTGTCTTTTATTGTGTTTGAAATCTTTATTGTGTTTTTCTGTTTGTTTTGAGAAAGAAAGAGACAGAACTCTAACCTACGGTTGCGAAGGGAATCAAACTATCCTAATGTTATCATGCATGGGTTAAGACCTAGTGTCTATCATGCTCCTCTCTTGCACAGAGAGAAACAGAGATCCTACGGGATAGGCAGCAATAGAAACAACATCATATATATACAGTAAAGCAGTAAAATGCATGGATGCAGCAATACAAGCGAGGCAAGGGAGTCCCACTCGACCTCGAACCTAGAAAACAATAGGCAAAAGTGAACAGGATTCACTTTCAACCCAACAGGGTAAACAGCAAACAATACAGTCCAGAAAACCAATCAATACATCAGAAATGAAATACGGCAATAAAAAACAGCATCAGCAGTCCTGGATCAACATCTGGCTCCAAGTAATCTCCCATCAGCTACAGGCTTCAACAAGCATCAATCTCCATCTTCATGGCTTTCAGGCAAGGGCTTTGATCATCAGTCTTCTATCTGCAATGGCTTTTCTTCAAGCTCAAACCTCTAGGATGAGGGATCAGTCACAAGAGTGAACTGGGTGTTAAGCAATCAGTTGACTACCAAAGGTGGTGAACAGACTGCTTCTAACACAAAACATTTTCTCTCAAGAGTTCTATCTCTTAGACACTATCACCAAGCCTTCCAAAGGAAGGGGGTGAGTGTCTTAGAGAGACTCTAAATCACAGAGAAGAATGGATGCAGACAAGGCAATCCATGTTTGAGAAACAAGCTTCCTAATCTAGAGCTCTGCCTAGCTCCTAAACCCTAGTTCCTCAGCATCTGCTAGCAAGAATCTTCTCTTCAACTCTGGAAGTTGATCTTCAACATCTGAATCTCCAATGGCTTCATCTTCTCAAGTCTTCAGCTCTCCCAAATCCCCAGACAATCCCAATACCCACACAGACAAATCAATAATCCCCAGAGGGCACACCACACCAGTCAATCAGATATACAGTACATTAATAGCAGTAGGGGAGTCCTGACTTTTTCTCTAAGGGATCTAATAACTACCCATAGCCCCTATAGTCCCATAGCTAACCTATTCAGTCTCTAAGTCCTAAGGGAAATGAATTAATTCTCCTAAGTCATCACCTAAAACCCTAGTTTGTTCATGTTATTCACACTTACACTAAACACCTAAATTTAATTTCTAAAAATGGGAACTAAATTGAATCTACAAGTTTGATGTCTAACCTAAACAACCTAAAAAGAATGGATGAAAAATATTGAAGCAATTAATAGAACAAAAAAATAACAAAATCATGTATGAAATGAAACCATTTAAAATGTTATTTATTTAGAAAATGTGAGAAAAATATCAAATAAAAATAAAATGCCATTTTTATTTTTTTATAATTTTCTTGACATCCTAAAGAAAAATATGCAAAAAGAATGAATTAAAAATGATGATTTTTCCATTTATTATGAATTTTATAAGATGCATGAAAAATATAAAGAAAATAAAAAAGAAAATGGAAAGAAATAGCCAGGGGGTGAGAATAGCAGGATATTCATGTTCAACGCGTTGGGCTTGCTAACTTGGGGGGTGCGAATAGAAGTCTGAGCCCAATCCCCCCATAAGTGAAACGGTGCGTTTTACTTTTTAAAATTTCCCACCAGAATGAAGTTTTAATCGTGGCCGTTGGATACTTTCCCCAGGTCAAAGGTCCAACCTCAATCGTATGGCCACCAACCCTTCTTCAACCTCCAGCATTTTAGGGTTTCAGAACCCCTTCCCATGCACGATGATTCCATCTCTCCATGCTCTCTCCACACGCCATGAAAACGCACGATGTAAAAAACAAAACTCCTCCATTTCTTTCCCTCTACGAGTCTGTGTTCATAGCTTCCATTAAAAGTCACACAATCAGCCAATTCGAAGAAGGTAACAGATGGGAACCACCATTAATGCCTGAGATGAAACCTCTCCAATTCTTCACCAAATTCATCCTAAGCTAATCTACACTTCCTCATGATCATAACATGCTATTTTACTAACGTTTTCGTACCTTAATCCAATAGTTAAGAGCCTCAACAGAATTTATACCTCATATTCAAACTTCATGAAACTTCTCTAAAATCACCACAACCAGTCAGCTACCTATGCTTAACCGTTCTATGCTACCAAAACCCTAAGATTCTACCTAAATTAAGCAATTCGAACAGAATACAAACCTGGTGTAATTCCTTGATACAGGTGCTGAGATCCTCAAATCAACTGCTTGTGATGAGGGGAATGTGATCAGTAGGCTTGGTGATTCCTTCTGTATGCAACAAGTGTAGTTCTAAAGCCTTGAATTACTCACTTCCAAAGTTCATGCCTCTTGGATGATAATGGTGAATGATGCAATCCCTTCCTCAATTTGACAAAAGAAAGTATGGATTCTGATCCTTGTGAGATGATGATGAAGATTGAATCAAGAATATTGAAGATTGGTGAGAAATTGATGGAGTTTGAGAAGCTTATGCAAGAATGGGAAAATGAGTGAAAATTGAAGCTTTGAACCAATGGGAGCACCAACCCTTGCATGAATCAGCTTGCATGAATATATAGATGATGTAGGAACCTCCTAGAACATTGGAGAAATTTCCCTTGCATTTTTCCTTTTCAATTTGGATTATGTTACTTTCAATTCAAGCAACCATGGATAACTCACAAATTATGACCTAAGCTCAAAATTCCACTTTAGCCAATGTTTTTAAAATGCCTTTTCCATTCAAAATGACCTATAATTTTGCATCATTTGGCCAAGATATGAAAAATATCATTTTTTAAGCCATTTTTCTTCATTAAATTCACCAATTTTGAAACCTTGTGCTATGGACTTTTCCAATCTTTCATGGTCACTTTTCTAGACTCAAAATGTCATTTGGAGCAAGTTTGATGTTGTAAGTTTTTCCATTTGAGACCTCCTTATATGAGTTTTGGACATAGGTTAAAATGACCTGTAATTCACAAATGACCAAAATACCCTTTGCTTGCCAAGACCATAAGTTGAGTTCCACACATCATATGAAGGCATACTATACCATTCTAGAAATCTAAGACAATAAGGAACAATTCTTATGTTGACCAGAAATTCATTTAAAATCTCCTTGAGGGGTAAAACTAGCTTGGAAGTCAAGTCACTTTCACAGACAAAATTTCAGATACCTCAGATGACCTGTAACTTGCAAGGACCATAACTTGAGTTCTATAAATCTCCTTGATGTCTTCCACCACTCAAATTAAAGGTCTTGAGATCCTCTACAAGTTTCATGTTGGCCAAGGATCCATTTGAAGCTTGCATTTTGACTTATCTTGCTTGGAAACTTGACCTAAACTAGGGGATTTTACACAGAAACCCTAATTTAGAGACTCCTCTTCTCCTTGATTTCTCTTGAATTCTTCTTAGCATAACAACATATCCTTGTTCTCCATGTCAAATGATGAACCCCACATCCCTTCAATAGACCTGAATGCCCTTAAATCAATCAATTGACCTAGGGTTGACCTAGGGTTGACCCAGATGAAACCCTAGTTGACTGTCTTCATCCACAACTCTTGTGACTACACCAATGACTTGTCTCCTTCTCCAAATGACTTTCTAAGTCTCCCATGATGCCCACATACTCTCCATGCTCAGCCCACAGCTTACAATTTCTTTGATGATCCCCAGATACCCTCAGATAGGAGATAGATGCACTGCTTGATCCATTGACTTTCCAGCTTTCAAACTCTTTCTGATGACTTGAATATGCTTGAGTTAGAAGAATACCCTCTTGATAGGCTCATAGAGATGAGAACAATGGTTGATCCCCTGTTGGATGATTTGCTATGCTATGCTATGCAGATGCTTAGACTATGTACATGACTCTATATGCAAATGCTAATGATATTGAAACATAAACCAAGTGAATAAGGTTGAGCAAATTTTAGGGTGCAACACTATTGTATATTATATATGAATTGCTGATGAAGACTTGTTTAAATACTTCACACCCATTTCTCAAATAGCGTGCCACTTTCCAGAAGAGGAATGTTCAGAGATATCCTTTTTTGTTCTGACATTTTGTCCCATACACAAAAGAGGAATAGTGCCGTTGGATACTATTTCTTTCCAGAAAAGGAATGTTCAAAGATATCCCTTTTTGTTCTGAAATCCTGTCCTATACACAAAAGAGGAATAGTACCTTGGATGTAGACAATGAATTTGGCGACGAATCTTTCTTGATCAACATCTTTTTAAATGAACGAGTATGGAAATATTTCCTGCATCAGATCCTCTGATGATGTTTCATTTTCTTCTTATCAGAGTAACTTTCTTCCAGAGTTCCATTTTCTTCTTATCAGAGTGACTCTCTTCCAGAGTTCTATTTTCTTCTTTATCAGAGTAATCTATCTTCTAGAGTTCTGCAGCTTAGTGCTAGCGTGATTGTTTTAACAATCTGTTCATCCAAAGGAGCGCTTTATATCAGAGCAGATCTTCACTCTTACGTGTTATCCAAATGTATCACTTTGTTACTAACGTTTCAGAGCCTTACGTGTTTTGATTCTCAGAGCCTCTGCAGTTGCAGCTTTGAGTTTAGTACGCTCAGAGTTTTCTGAATCTTCGTTTTATACTCTACACTCAGAGCCTTCTGTAGCTTCGCTTTTTACCAAACGCTCAGAGTCTTCTGCATGTTGTAGCTTAACGTTCAGAGAAATATTTTGTTCAGAGGAATATTTATTATGTTATCTGAAACAAAAACACTTGAACAAAATTAGAGTATATATTTTCTCCATACAAAATTTCATTATTGTTATCATCAAAATATTGAGATATATTAAGAACCAATCTGTGTTCTAACAATCTCCCCCTTTTTGATGATGACAAAAACTATACGAAATTTTATTCAAAATTAAAATATATATCTCCCCCTGAGAATATGATTCTCCCCCTGAAATGAATACTGCTAGAAAATTTAAAACTTCCCTTTCAGCACTTGTATTCTTTTCAGAGTCAGAGCAAGCTTTTGGACTATCTCAGACCTTGTTCAGAGTTAATTCTATAAATATTGTCAGATGAGTAACTTTAGCTCTGAAACAGTGAATTCATGATAAGTTAGTTTTTAACATGTGTGAGTTTCCATTCAGTATCTGTTTATGTGAACGATTCAAAATTTCCATTTTCTCCCCCTTTTTGTCATATCAAAAAGTGATTTTAGAAAATCATTTAAGACAAAAAAAAATTCAGAGCAAGAAAAATAGACAAATATAACATAGAATCAGATGTAAAAAAAAAACACAGTCACAGATGTATTTAGAAACTCAGAAAAGAAATAAAACATGCAAAGTTACAGTTGAGCACAAACTAACAAACAATTAAGATAAACGAGAAGTTAAAAGCTGAAGAAGCTCCGTCATCTCAGAAGTTGAAGCTTCTTGTTTGGCCATCCATGTCTTGATTTCAGTAGTGGATTCTTCCTGTTTGACCATCCACTCCTGAATCTCTGCCGTAGTTTTCTCTTGCTTGACCATCCAAGATTTTATCTCGCTGTTAGAAGCCTCTTGCAAAGCAAATTTGTTTTGCACGTCTTCATTTTCTTTCCTCAAATCTGTTGAATTCTGAACAACAAGTGAAAAAGATACATTCCATAATTCTAGAGCAGAGGGCTGACCAGAGTTAGGAATCTCTTCATCAACAGGAGCCTCTAAGGTACCTTCTTCAGCATGAGGATCTTCACTCATCTGAAATTCAGCAGATTTCTCAGATGAGAAACACACAACCTATGCAGGTGTGTTTTCCAGACAAAGAATAGGAGTTCTGCTGACACTAAGTTGAGCAAGATTCATAGTTGCAGAAACTCTCTCTTGCACATCTGTAGAGCAAGCATCCTGAAGATTCATAGTCACAGAAGTGAATCTCTTTCTGAAGGCAGTCCAAATCTCTTTAGAGTCACGAGGATTCGTGTTAGTGAGACACTTCTCCCTTACACCAGAAAACCACATATGCATCTCCGTTTTAAAACTAGATAACAGATTACCAACATTTGGTCTGGGTTTGAGCTTAAGGTAGGCCTCGAAGAAGGATTGCCTAAGAGCGTCAAAGAGTGAAGGTTTAAAAGAGGATGAAGGTTTATCTGGAGAATGAGAGGGAATGGGAGTGGGAGAAGAAAATTCAAGAGGATGGTTTGGGGAGTATGTGGAAGGGATGTAGCTTCTGATTGGTCAGAGGAGGATTCATAGGAGTCAGATGGGAAAGGTGGAATTGGGTGAATGGTTAGGAGAGGTGTGTCATGAAAGATATCAGGTTCAGAGGGGTTGGTAGCAACTGGTTGGTTTGTAGAGGGGACTTCAGCAGAATAGGTTTGCTGAGGGATATTGAATAAGGGTGTGCATGGTATAGAGGTAGTGTGTTCAGAGGTGGCTTCTTGGTTTTGTTGAGAGGTGATGTGAGGGTTGGAAGTTTGTGGTTGGGAGAAAGGAGAGGCAACAGAGACATGAACATGCTCAGAGGAATGTGAATGGTGCTCAGAGGTGATGTGTGGAAGGGAAAGAGGAGGAGGGTCAGAGGTGATAATAGGTTCAGAAGAGAGAGGGGGTTGAGATGTTGGTTCAGAAGAGAGGGGGGTTGAGATGTTGGTTCTTCTATTATAGTTTCCAAAACAGGAGATAAAATAACACAAGGATTACCTGATTGCTTGGAATTCTTAGAACGTTTCTCTGAGGGAACTTCTTTAGAGACCTTGCTCTTCTTGTGTTTCTTCCTTATAATCAGCTCTGGAGCAGGTTGAGAAGCACGTAGCAGTAGATCAGCTGGCATAGGAGTGCCATCTTCCATACAGGAAGCAATATAAGCGAGGAGAGCTTCCTTTGGCTCCTCTGCAGTGAAGAGTGGAAAATATTCCACTAGTACCCTCCTTCTGCGCACAACATCAGAATCAATCTGAACTGGATCAGATTGAAGTTTTTCTACCAACTTCATTATCTGAAGACTCTTGCCATCCAGAGGCTTCCCAAGAATAGGAACTAGTTTATCTGTCTGACCAACATCTTTCAGACAAGATACCAAACCATTTTCAGTGAGGATATCAGAAATTAACCTTCCCATGGGAATCCAATCTCTGATTTTCTGGTGTTTGGTGCGAATGATTTCTCTGGACATCTTAACATGACTCCAAAGATGAACAAATAGCAGGTGTGGAAGATTCACCTTGATATTATTCCCTAGACAATACAAAATATACAGTTGATCTGTATTAATGGAATCTGGAGAATTTGAAGCCTTGCGATGATGAATACAGCCCAGAAATATCTTGGCCCAAATCTTGTAATGGGTCTTCAGATCCTTTATTTTGTTGGATGGAACCCCATAAATAAACACCTCGTTGTACACTTCATTCATGTTCACGCGTCCCACTGAAGTATTCACAATAGCCTCTTCTTCATAGCCAATAAATTGGTGAATCGTTTCCTCAGTGATGATGATAGTTTTACCCAAAACGGATGAAAAAATAAACTTAGGGTAAACTTGGGCATGAGTCCAGAATTCCTTTACCAGTTGGGGAAAAACTGGACCAACCAACCGATCAAAGTATTTTACCCATCCTTGAAAGTTAACTGTTGAACGAAGATCAAACCCATTTTTCGCCATACAGTCAAAATCAACCATAAACTCACAGAGTACCTCTAGTTTTTTCACTGGTGTGAGAAGTGTGCGTTCTGGTTCTTTGTAAGCTTCATTACCCATTTGCGATGAAGACGACCCAACCATTGTAGAAACCAAGTGTTGATGTGATGAAGATGAGGTAGCCATTAAAGAAGAACTTTTGAGATGACTGGGGATTCTTTTAATTTTTTATTTGAAAATTAAGCAATGAAGAAGGGCAAAATGCATAAGGTGTGTGGGATAATGAAAGTGTGAAATGTGTTATGGCGTGGAATATGTATTAGGGCACAAAGAGAAACATAAAATCAAATCAAAGAAGGAATAAATATTTAATGCATTAAATGATTTGACAAAGTCGGGGGGGGGGAACGAGAATTTCAATGATTCAAACAGTACCTAAAACGATGCCTCAGCTTTGTGTACACTCAATCGTTTACAAAATTCAGATTAGAAGTGACATGTGTTTGATGTGGTGTGCCTCTGAAGCGCTTTTAGGAAATGAATTGTTAACTAACGCTCAGATCCTCTGAAGCTTGTTAACTCAGATTTTCACAAATAAAGTAACTTAAGAAATTTCAGATGCAATACTTCAGAGTATAGACTTTAAACATTTTTCAACTGAATAAATTTAATGCTGAATAAAGATTTTATTCTAGACAAATGTCCATACTAATATTTTTCAGAATAAATTTAAATCTATCTTCAGAGAGAGGTTTTGTAAAAATATCAGCCCATTGATGGTCTGTATCAACAAAATTTAAACTTAATATCCCTTTTTGAATATAGTCTCTGATGAAGTGGTGTTTAATCTCTATATGTTTTGCCTTTGAATGTAAAATTGATTTTTAGAAAGACAAATTGCAGAAGTATTGTCACAGAATATAGGAATATTACTCTCATGTATTTGGTAGTCCTCCAGTTGACTCTTCATCCAGAGCATTTGGGTACTGCAACCAGCAGCAGCAATATATTCTGCCTTTGTAGTTGAGAGTGCTATAGTAGGTTGCTTCTTGCTGTACCACGAGATCAGATTGGCTCCCAGAAACTGACAGCTTCTAGAGGTGCTTTTGCGTTCAACTCTATCTCCAGCAAAATCAGCGTCACAGAAGCCTACTAATTTATATTCATCAGATCTTCTGTAACACAGACCCACGTTAGTTGTACCTTTTAGATATCTCAGAATTATCTTAACAACAGTTAAGTGAGATTCTCTAGGATCTGATTGGAACCTAGCACATAAACATACATTGAAGAGAATGTCAGGCCTAGAAGCAGTCAAATACAGAAGAGAGCCAATCATACCTCTGTACAATTTCTGATCTACCTTTTTACTTACCTCTTCTTTTTCTAGAGTGCAAGTTGGATGCATGGGAGTCTTAGCTGGCTTACTCTCTGTCAGATTAAACTTCTTCAGAAGCTCCTTCACATGCTTCGTCTGATGTATGTAGGTGCCTTCTGGAGTCTGATTAACTTGAATTCCCAAAAAGAATCTTAGTTCTCCCATCATGCTCATTTCAAACTCTGCCTGCATAGACTTAGCAAACTCCTTTCCAAGTGAAATGTTTCTGGTTCCAAAAATAATATCATCAATATAAATCTGACAGATTCAGATATCTTTCTTAATTGATTTATGAAAAAGAGTGGTATCAACCTTTCCTCTGATAAAATTATTTTCCAGAAGAAAATTACTCAGCGTTTCATACCAAGCTCTGGGAGCTTGTTTTAGGCCATAAAATGATTTCTTTAATTTAAAAACGTGCTCTGGAAATCTTTCATTTTCAAATCCAGTAGGTTGATGAACATATACTTCTTCTTCTATTAAACCATTTAAGAAAGCACTTTTAACATCCATCTGATACAGAGTAATGTTATTCTATGCAGCAAAAGAAATTAGCAAGCGTATGGATTCTAACCTTGCGACAGGAGCATATGTCTCTATGTAGTCAATACCTTCTTGCTGACTGTAGCCTTGAGCAACAAGTCTCGCTTTATTTCTGATGACTTCTCCTTGTTCATTTAACTTATTTCTGTAGACCCATTTTGTTCCAATAATGTTGAATCCTCTTGGTCTTGGAACCAGATCCCAAACATCATTTCTTGTGAATTGATTCAGCTCCTCTTGCATAGCAAGTATCCAATCGTTGTCTTGAAGAGCTTCATCCACAGAGGTAGGTTCAATAATTGACACCAGACTAAACAATGATATCCCATAGGAGTTGAGGAAGGATCTTGTTCTTATGGGATCATCCTTCTTTCCAATAATCATCTCCTCTGTATGAGAAGATTTGATTCTGGAGGATCCTTTCAGAGTTGGTTCTTCAGAAATAGTTAAGTTGTCCAGATGAGCAGCTAATGGAGTGGCATCTGGAGTTGCTTCTGGTCTTTAGCTGGAACTTTGTTTGCCTCTGATTCTTTAGAGTTTGTGAGAAGAACTTCTCGATCTGCAGAAATTTCAGACAACTTTGGCTTTTGATTTCCAAGCTTATCATCAAATCTGACATGAATTGATTCTTCCACAATATGTGTTTCAGTATTGTATACTCTGTAGCCTTTTGAGCATTCAGAATATCCAAGCATAAAACACTTTTGTGCTTTAGAGTCAAATTTGTTCAGATTATCCTTAGTGTTCAGAATAAAACAAATACATACAAAAGGATGGAAATATGAAATGTTGGGCTTTTTATTCCTCCACAATTCATAAGGAGTCTTCTCCATAAGAGGTCTTACAGAGATTCTGTTCTGAATATAGCATGCTGTATTTATTGCTTCTGTCCAAAAATGTTTAGCCATATTTGTCTCATTGATCATGGTTCTGGCCATTTCTTGCAATGTTCTATTATTTCGTTCTACAACTCCATTCTATTGAGGAGTTCTAGGACAAGAGAAATCATGTGCAATGCCATTTTCTTTAAAATAGTTTTCAAAAGATTTATTTTCACATTCACCACCATGATCACTTCTGACTTTGACAATATTAGATTTCTTTTCATTTTGGACTTGATTGCAGAAATAAAAAAATACAGAGTGAGACTCATCCTTGTGCTTTAGGAATTTTACCCATGTCCATCTGCTGTAGTCATCAACGATGACAAGCCCATACTTCTTGCCTCTGATGGATGCAGTTTTCATGGTCCAAACAAATCAATGTGCAGAAGCTCTAATGGTCTAGAAGTAGAAACAACATTCTTTGGTTTGATAGTGGATTTTGAAATTTTTCCTTTCTGACATGCTTCACAAAGAGCATCTGAGTTGAACTTCAACTTAGGAAGTCCTCTGACCAGATTGAGCTTGTTAATCTGAGATATACGTCTCATGCTAACATGTCCCAGTCTTCTATGCCAGACCCATTGCTCATCATTAACAGACATAAGACATTTAACATTTTGACTTTTCAATTCTGAAAGTTTTATTTTATAAATGTTATTCTTTCTTTTACCATTAAAGAGGATTGATCCATCTTTCTGACTAACAGCTTTGCAACATTTTTTATTAAAGATAATATCATAACCATTGTCACTTAATTGACTTATGGATAGCAAGTTATGAGTCAATCCTTCTACAAGTAGAACATTTGAGATAGAATGGAGGTTACCATTACCAACTATTCTAGAGCCAATGATCTTTTCCTTTTGGTTTCCTTCAAACTTCACGTCTCCACCAGATCTAAGTTCTAGACTTTGGAACATAGTCCTTCTTCCTGTCATGTGTCGTGAGCATCCAGAGTCCAGGTATCAGGACTGATGTCTCAACTTTGCTGCTAAGGACATCTGCAACATAAATTATTTTATCCTTAGGTACCCATATCTTTTTGGGTCCTCTGGAGTTAGTTGTTCTGAAGTTCTGCCTGAACTTCTGTCCATTAAAAGTAGTTGTGTTCTGACGCAGCTTAGGTTTATTAAAAATTGTGGTGTTCTGATTTGAATGTGTATACTTTATGTCATGTGAGTGACCAAATTTAAAATGAGAATACAGAGGAGTATAATTGATAATTAACTCATCAACAGGTTTTGGATTTGATTCCTTCCCAGAAGATGATTCATATCCAATCCCTTTTCTGTTGTTCCTGCTCACACCATAGATCATAGAAGCCATTTTGCTTCTGTCCATGCTTCTAGACGGGAACCTTTAAAAACTATGGTCATACTCTTCTATAATATTTTTAGAGCTAGACGTAGTATCTGTTTCAGATTTTTGTTGAGCTTTTTCCAATTCAATTTTAATTTGAAAATTATTTTCTTTCAGTTCAGCAATTTCTGATTTCAGCTGACCAGTCTCAAATGCAAGACTGATTTGTAGCTTCTTGTATTTGAGTCTGATCTTACTATAGTTTTCACATATTTCAGATAAGCTTTCAATTAACTCAGTTCTGGTGAGATCAGCAAATACCTCTTCTGAATCTGATTCTGATCTAGATTCAGATGATTCTTCATGCTCCTCTATGTCAGCCATTAGTGCAACGTTTGCACATTCGTCTTCAGACTCTGACGAGGCTTCAGAAGAATCTGAGTCATCCCAAGTAGCCATCAGAACTTTCTTTTTCTTCTCAAACTTCTTCTTGGGTTTATCCTTTTGAAGTTTGGGACAACCATTCTTGTAGTGTCCTGGCTCTTTGCATTCATATCACACTACTTCCTTTTTGCTAGATCTTCTGTGGCCAGAGGATTCTCCACGGTGTTCTGGTCTTTTAAATTTTTTGAACTTCTTTTACTTGTGCTTCCAGAGTTGATTTATTCTTCTGGATAGTAAAGATAGTTCGTCTTCACCTGATGAAGAATCTCCAGAGCTTTCTTCTAGTACCTGAAAAGATTTAGTTTAAGATTTTTTGTTAGATTTTAAAGCTATGGACTTACCTTTCTTCTGATGCTCATCTTCTTCAAGCTCTATCTCATGGCTTCTTAAAGAACTGATGAGTTCCTCCAGAGTGATTTTGTTCAGATCTTTTGAAATCTTTAACGCTGAGACCATAGGTCTCCACCTCTTTGGTAAACTTCTGACTATTTTCTTTACCTGATCAGAAGTGGAGTACCCTTTGTCAAGAACCTTCAATCCAGCAGTCAGAATCTGGAATCTAGAAAACATGGTTTCCACAGATTCATCTTTCTCCATCTTGAAGGCTTCATACTTTTGAATCAGCGCTAGAGCCTTTGTTTCTTTCACCTACGTGTTTCCCTCATGCATCATTTTCAAGGACTCAAACATGTCATGCACGGTATCTCTATTGGTGATTTTCTCATATTCAGTATGAGATATAGCGTTCAGCAGAATTGTCCTTGCCTTGTGGTGATTCCTGAAGTATTTCTTTTGTTGATCAGTCATTGATTTTCTATCAATCTTTTTACCTTCACCATTAGTGGGGTGAGCGTATCCATTAATGACTATATCCCAGAGATCAGCATCATAGCCAAGAAATAAGCTTTCGATTCTGTCCTTCCAGTAATCGAATTTTTCTCCATCAAACATAGGAGGCTTTGTGCTGATTTTGTCTTTCCCTTCATATTTGTTGTTTAACCCAGCGTTAGCGTTGTTTGAAGATTCAGCCATAGTAAATCAAAAAGTTTTCCAACCGGATCTTTTCTCTGTCACTATTAAGTGATAGCACTCAGAACCAGGCTCTGATGCCAACTGAACGTAGGAAAACACTGAGAAGGGGGGGTTGAATAAGGGTTTTCAAAATAAATAAGGCAATAAAAATAACAGGTATTTTTATACTGGTTCGTTTGAACTCAAACTACTCCAGTCCACCCGGCCAAGGTGATTTCGCCTCTTTCAAAAGAGGACTTAATCCAATAATCAAAAATTGATTACAATCTTTTCACTAAGACAAACTTGTCTTAGTATTCGCAAGAATACTGACCACAACTTGGTCTCTCAAGGATCTTTTACAAATTTATACAATAAAGTGTGTTTAAGTGCTTCTTAGAAAAGATTTTTCACAACAGTGATTTTACACAAAATGAAGAACAATGAAACTTTCTATTTTCTTCGCTGTAGAATAATGTTCTATTGTATATTATATATGAATTGCTGATGAAGACTTGTTTAAATACTTCACACCCATTTCTCAAATAGCGTGCAGCTTTCCAGAAGAGGAATGTTCAGAGATATCCTTTTTTTGTTCTGACATTCTGTCCCATACACAAAAGAGGAATAGTGTTGCTGGATACTATTTCTTTCCAGAAAAGGCATGTTCAGAGATATCGTTTTTGTTCTGAAATCCTGTCCTATACACAAAAGAGGAATAGTACCGTTGGATGTAGATAATGAATTTGGCGACGAATCTTTCTTGATCAGCATCTTCTTAAATGAACGAATATGGAAATATTTCCTGCATCAGATCCTCTGATGATGTTCCATTTTCTTCTTATCAGAGTAACTTTCTTCCAGAGTTCCATTTTCTTCTTATCAGAGTGACTCTCTTCCAGAGTTCTATTTTCTTCTTATCATAGTAATCTTTCTTCCAGAGTTCTGCAGCTTAGTGCTAGCGTTATTGTTTTAACAAACTGTTCATCCAGAGGAGCGCTTTAGATCAGAGCAGATCTTCGCTCTTACTTGTTATCCAAATGTATCACTTTGTTACTAACGTTTCAAAGCCTTACGTGTTTTGATTCTCAGAGCCTCTGCAGTTGCAGCGTTGAGTTTAGTACACTCAGAGTTTTCTGAATCTTCGCTTTATACTCTATGCTCTGAGCCTTCTGTAGCTTCACTTTTTACCAAACACTCAGAGTCTTCTGCGTGTTGTAGCTTAACGTTCAGAGGAATATTCCGTTCAGAGGAATATTTATTATGTTATCTGAAACAAAAACACTTGAAAAAAATTTGAGTATATATTTTCTCCATACAAAATTTCATTATTGTTATCATCAAAACATTGAGATATATTAAGAACCAATTTGTGTTCTAACAATCTCCCCCTTTTTGATGATGACAAAAACTATACGAAATTTTATTCAAAATTAAAATATATATCTCCCCCTGAGAATATGATTCACCCCCTGAAATGAATACTGCTAGAAAATTTAAAACTTCCCTTTCAGCACTTGTATTCTTTCTAGAGTCAGAGCAAGCTTGTGGACTATCTCAGACCTTGTTCAAAGTTAATTCTATAAATATTGTCAGATGAGTAACTTTAGCTCTGAAACACTGAATTCATGATAAGTTAGTTTTTAACATGTGTGAGTTTCCATTCAGTATCTGTTTATGTGAATGATTCAAAATTTCCATTTTCTCCCCCTTTTTGTCATATCAAAAAGTGATTTTAGAAAATCATTTAAGACAAATAAATTTCAGAGCAAGAAAAATAGACAAATATAAGATAGAATCAGATGTAAAAAAAACATAGTCACAGATGTATTTAGAAACTCAGAAAAGAAATAAAACATGCAAAGTCACAGGTGAGCACAAACTAACAAACAATTAAGATAAACGAGAAGTTAAAAGCTTAAGAAGCTCTGTCATCTCAGAAGTTGAAGCTTCTTGTTTGGCCATCCATGTCTTGATTTCAGTAGTGGATTCTTCCTGTTTGACCATCCACTCCTGAATCTCTGCCGTAGTTTTCTCTTGCTTGACCATCCAAGATTTTATCTCGTTGTTTATAGCCTCTTGCTGAGCAAATTTGTTTTGCACATCTTCATTTTCTTTCCTAAAATCTGTTGAATTCTGAACAACAAATGAAAAAGATGCATTCCCTAACTCCAGAGCAAAGGGATGACTAGATTTAGGAATCTCTTCATCAACAGGAGCCTTTGAGGTACCTTCTTCAGCATGAGGATCTTCACTCATCTAAAGTGCAGCAGATTGCTCAAATGAGGAACACACAACCTCTGCAGATGTGTTTTCCAGACAAAGAATAGGAGTTCTGCTGACACTAAGTTAAGCAGGTTTCATAGCTGCAGAAACTCTCTCTTGCGCATCTGCAAAGCAAGCATCCTGAAGATTCATAGTCACGGAAGTGAATCTCTTTCTAAAGGCAGTCCAGATCTCTTCAGAGTCACGAGGATTCGTGCTAGTGAGACACTTCTCCCTTACAGTAGAAAACCACATATGCATCTCCGTTTCAAAACTAGATAACAGATTACCAACATTTGGTATGGGTTTGGGCTTAAGGTAGGCCTCGAAGAAGGATTGCCTAAGAGCGTCAAAGAGTGAAGGTTTAAAAGAGGATGAAGGTTTATCTGGAGAATGAGAGGGAATGGGAGTGGGAGAAGAAAATTCAAGAGGATGGTTTGGGGAGTTATGTGGAGGGGATGTAGCTTCTGATTGGTTAGAGGAGGAGTCAAATGGGAAAGGTGGAATTGGGTGAATGGTTAGGAGAGGTGTGTCATGAAAGATTTCAGGTTTAGAGGGGTTGGTAGCAACTGGTTGGTTTGTAGAGGGGACTTCAGCAGAATAGTTTCAATTAACCTTACTTTGCAAACAATGTATATACAAGAGATGAAGAACCATATCCTGAGCAAAAATGATGTCTTTATTGTTAGACATGATTGAAGAAGACAAAGATTTAGTCTTTGAATATTTAAACCTTAGGTTGTATTGGTATCAATGTCACATATAAAGTGGACAAAGCCACTCCTAGTGTATTGAAGGATGACATTTCAGTTATGTTATTTTTTGAAGAAAATGGGAATTTACAATAAGGTGGCGCATGTTCACGGTCTTGGAATACCTTCCTTTTTTAAAAGTGGTGTTAGGGGAAATATGGCCCTCATGTTGGCATGTTTCCCTGAAAAACTCATTAAACTTCATCATTTCATATGAAGTTTTTTTGGGGCTAGGTATACTCCTTTAAGTGTGTCCCAATATAAGATGTTGGTCGAGCTTCTAGGGTTTAAGAGTTCTCATTTTACTTCCCATTTGAAAATATTCACTATTATCACCATTATGTTGTCCTCGTAGGGAATTTTTCCTTCTTGGTCCCTTGTCGAGAAGGTGAAGTCCAAGGTCTGAGGGGGCGTATATTCCCTGAACTAGTTCTACATACGAATAACATGTATTGTGTACCATCTCCTTGATGAAATAGACTCACCTTATCTCGAGAAACCATGTGTTGTGGTATTAATGGTGTTCCTAGATTAATGAATGTCTTTCTTACTATGTTAATCTTTGCCTTTTCTCTATCTCACCATAACCTAGTTGGTGTGTCTCAATCTCCGTCTTAGTTGAAAAATAGTTATCCATGTCGCATCATTTCACCCAAAGTATAGGCACACTATAGGTTCCTATGCCGACACATTTAGCCTTTCCGCTTAGTTGACTCATCTATTATCTTCACGCACAAGATCTTATTTAGTAATTGAACCCTCCTATGGTTTATCTTGGTTGTTTAGAAGTCATAAGGCCTTATGTTGTTGGTTTTGTAAATTGGTTTGTTCTTCTGCTAGCCCTCTCTTAGCCTTGGGGATCTTTTTTATTGTAAGAAATGAAGTTAGAATTAGATGGGAGCACAAGGGGTGCCCAACCCAAAAACATACAAAAAAGAATTCAATAACATAAAATTTTGTAACAGTCAACCCAACCAACCAACTACTCTAAACAAGAGCCTGGATTGACACACCAATCTACATATCTAAATCTTCTACTAGACTTATTGTAATCCATAAGCCAATCCTAAGAGAAAATTTTGATCATCCCAATCATATCAAATTTGTTTAAAATCCCCCCCATTAAATAAAATAACATTCCTACGCAACCAAAGGGTCCAACTAAAAGCTAAACCAAATAACCAATTGACCTTAAAATGAAGTATGCTTGCCATTTTCCTATTAACTTCCCCGATACAAGATAGAAATGAAATATAATCCAAGACTACCTCCAAACCCAACCAATTGCAATTTCTAATCAAAATAAGCTTGCTAACTTCACAAGAAAAATATTAATGTTCCAAATCCTCTTGATAGAGAAAGAAAAAAGGGGATACTAAGTTATGAGCTCCCGTGATAACTCCTCGTCTAGCTAATTTAACTTTGGATGGTATTATGTTAAATAGGAGTCTCCAACCAAAAATTAAAAATTTGCTAGGCACCTTCTTCTTCCATAAGGAACACAAGTCTCTCTTCAAATCCAATTGTAAAGCATGTTATGAAATCATAAAATCTTGCATCCTAAGATAAGTAGGCTTCACCGTGAAACCTGCATTGTTCCTCCACCAAAAAAATGAATCAGACAGGTTTGGACAGGACTCTACGTCATGCAAAATAGCCGACAGATCACACAAACAAGTTGTATCCTTAGGCGCGACGGCTTCTATAAAATTCGGCAAGTTCCAGTGCCAACCAGTTTCGGTCTGGCTACCTATCTAGCTCACCTTCAGAATAGACGCATCACACAGGTGTCGCTACTCGAAAATGCAACGACGGAGAGGCAAAAATGGAAGGACAGGAGAGTCGCCATCGAACTTTATTTATCTCAAAAGGGGAAGGGAAAACATCGATAAAACCTCAAAATGAAACGGATAAGATGGTCTCACAACCAATAGAACTGGTTCGGAGGCCAGTTATGCGAAGGGGAGGTATTAGCACCCCTCACATCCATCGTAGTTGATGAGAAACATTTGTTTGTCTATACGTGAAGATATTTGCTAAGAGATACTGCTATAGGGTGTGTTCTAAGGGGAGAGAGAAAGGTTGGAAACAAGGAAAGGAGAAAAAAAGGGAAAAAGACTCGGTAGGACCTCGCGGTCCTATTCCTATGTATTCTCAACAGGTATGAGAAAGTCAGAGTCAACGTAGTTCGGGAAACTACGTATATAAGATGGGAAAGTGTGCTCGGCAAGGGTTGGGGCCCTCGTGCCTACATATCTTCATTTAAAAGAAGTGAAGAATCAGAGCAGTCGTAGTTCGGCCTACGGTTAACTGGTATTTTTTGTGGACGATGTTAGGGTGCACATTCTAGAAGTTAGGTGTATTGTAGCTTGCTTGTGGAGTCTTAGGCGTTACCTGTTTGCAGTAGAACGGACATAACATATCCTTTTGAAAAGAGATAGTTTTTGCCATCGAGGTAAGATGTCACATTTGATTTGTGAAAGTTCTTTTTAAGGATGAAATAGGTCCTCAGATAGTAACTCGTTGCAGGAAGTATCCAATTCTTTATCTCAAAATATTTATTGTGAAAATGGTGTGGCGAATATAGTTATGTCTTCATATTGAAAGATGAGTATCGAGACCACACACTTTACAGTGAGTATCCTGACACTCGAGAGGAAGAAGTTTGCACTCAATCCTCTCTCTTTAGTTTAATACAAAGAGAACTTCATTCTCTTATTAAATATGTTTTGATCTTGAATGATAAGTGTTTTACGACAGTGAACCTTAAAGGTAATGTCAAGCACTCGGGATAGGACAAGGCCTTCGCCTAACCACTCCATAACCATCCAAGTTTTATTAAGAACAGAGTTTTGAAAATGCACTTGGTACGAGACCAAGGTTTTTAGACTCAAGGAGACAAAAAGAAATAGAGAAAATTTGTAAAAAAGAAAAGGGTGGTGAATTGGTTTAACAGTTTGTTGAGAAAATCCGCTTCACGTTGGATCAAGGGTTTGACTTGTATCCGGGTGGAAAAAACCGTAGTGGAATGGAAGATTGTTTTAAAAATGGCTCGACGACGAGTCGAGGGTTTGGTTTGAAAACGGAACCGACTTGACGATGAATCAAGGGTTAAGTTGTGAGAAACGATACTAGTCCATGGGGGTGCTCCTAATATCGAAACTATAGTGGAGTGTGTCAGTGTGTGCGATAAGTTAATCACGAATGCGGACGAGCACTCGACTTACAGAGTGGTGTTTCAAAATAACTTAATGACGAACTGAGAATTAGTTTGAAAATGGTTTAATCTACGCTAGTCCCTAGGGGTTCTCCTAGAAGATAAAACATAATCAAAGAAGTACGAAAGCGTACATCGGAAATGGGAAAAGGATACATGGAAATTACACGGGATTGCACGAAATAATAGGTCTCATTGTCAGGTAGCCCAAGAGGAAGCCGTGTGTATGCAATGTGTCCTAAACTAAGCTTTGAGCGAAAGTTGAACACCACTCCAAGCTAGGTTTTTTCTGAAAACGTCCAAAGATCTGTCACTCGGACAAATAACCAACAGTCCACCAATTTAGGATTTTATGGTTTCAATATTTATTATGTGTTTTGAAAGAATGTGAATAAGAGGAGAAATGAATATGAATATATGCAAGATATGACTAATATACATGATATATAACAATACATATAAGAATAATAATATATCAAGATAAATATTAACAAGTATATGAACAAGATAATATATATCAAGATAATATCGACTGAAAATAAAACAGTGGTAATTTGACTGGAAATAAAGCAGTTGTATATTGATGGAAAGTAAAGTTAGTGGTTAGTCTATTTGAGAATTGAATCAGGACAAAATGCAATGCTAAACTGTCGTAGCTCGACTTATGATGAAAGTCAAACTATAGGAGGTTGCGTAAATTGATATCCGTGCTAAAAACAAGATATAGAAATGATATTGAGGATCATTCTCTAATTAAATCATGTTGTATGGACAAAAATAAGGGTGGGATCTTGTCTTAATCACAAACTTTATGTTATTTAATGGAGAGAAACCTCTCATGGACCCAAAGTATAGAAAAATGATCCAAATGATCATTTTCTACAGATTTGAAATAATGAAGGTTATCAACCTTGAGAATTAACATTTGTGAATCGAAAGACTTCATAGAAATAAAATCGAGATGGAGAAGAAAATGAGAAGTGAAAAAGAAAGTGGTCTCGGATAAATCAATATTTATCAATAATTTGACTACAATAAAAAGAAACAATAAAATGAGAGAAAGGGAAACGACACTGTGGAAATCAAGGAATCATGTTGCGCATCACCATTATTCACGGTCGAGCAACTCCACGCATCAGTTTCAATTATTCCCACCCATTCTGTGATTTGCTTTCATCTCATATGATTTCGTCCTTCGCTCGCGGTCCAGATCTGGAAACTGGTTTGATTTGCGGATTCAAGAAGAGCCGGTAAAGTTTGAGGATTATTGGAGCTGGTTTTGTGTTGTTTGGAGATGGGTTCACATGAGGTTATGGTTTGAAGGGTGAAAAGGATTTGTAAAATTGGGTTCTTGTTCAGGTTGGCGTTGCTTTTATTTTGGGGATAGAACCGATGTTTGAAGTTGGTGAATGGAAAAGGATTAGGGGTTGAAGAAATGGAAGCGTATGAAGAAGGTTGGGTTGTAGATTTTGAGGAATCGATTTGCAGAGTTGTTGTTACTGTGAATTTGTGAATTTGAAGATTGGTTGAAGGAGGGTAGGAAGAAGGAGGGTAGGAAGAAGAAGGTAAAGACTGAAAGGGTCTCCGCAAAGGTTTATGAAGGTTTTGAAGCCTTGTTGTAAAGGAAACAGAAGGTCTTTGCAGAGGGTTCGGTCAAAACGTAATGAAAGAAGGAAGATTTTTTAAGAGAAAGAAGAAAAAAAAAGTTTTCCAGAAAAAAATGTTGCATCCTCATGAGAGGGTTCCCCTTTTTTTCTTTTGCCCCGTCCATGCATTTTTACGTGAAGGTTAAAGAAGATCATGAGAAATGATTGATGAGATTTTGGCTGAGATTTTCCTGTTCTTCTTCCCCCCCCCCCTTTTTTAGAGAGGTAAAACATCATTTTATAGGAATGTAGGAGGGGTGTTTGGGGTATTTTGGAAGGAAAATTTTGTTTTGTTTGGTTCTGCAGGTCGTGTGTAGTATTGTCGCAAGTTGGGCGCTATGTGCAGAGCATGAGGGAAATGGATGGTTTTATCATACGTATGTCATGCTGGAAGGTTGGTTGTTGTTTTATGGCTAGCGTGACTTGTTGAGGTGAGGAGGAAAGGTATTTTTTAGATAGAGGTTTGGTGGAGGAAGAAAGCGAAGGGATCCATCCGCAACGTTGGTTGTGGATAAGAATTATAAAAAGCTGATGCACTGGAAATTCATCACATTTTCTGTTTGTGGCTCTCGTCCGTGTTTGCAGGTGTTGTGCAACACTGGACCTTGTTTTTGGCTCCCCCCCCCCCCCTCCCATTTTTTTATGCCAATTTTTTTGTAGACAAAATGGGTTTTGAAAGTGAAATTCTTATGGGCTTTGAAAGTTTGTAAGTTTTGGACACTTGGTTTTTTTGTAATCTTGTGATGAATTTGGACTTGAGAAAAGAATAGATTATGGGTCTTATTCATGGTAACATGGAATTTCAACATTTTTGTGAATTGGATTGGAAAGGAAAAAAAATGATAATAATAAAAAATGGTAATAAATTTATAGTAATATATTTTGGAAAATGGTCATGACATATGGATATGAGGGGGATTTTGAACATGGTTTAATAGTGAATGGATTTGAATTTATTTGTGAATGGTGGACATTGATAAATTCGAATATGGATTTAAAAACGGATAAGAATAGATAGTAAACCTAAAAAACAAATTTCATATCCAATGCTGTACTTGAACTAGGTTCACGAATGCGCTAAGAATCAAATCCCGACAACCTCTGAGTGCATCTTAATGTGAATTACTTGTCCCAAAATCCTGATGATAGATAAACTCCACATGATTCAATACTCAGTCCAACCCGACATCCTGATACCCACACACGTATGATTTGCATTAGAATCAACCCTGACTGCAAGTTCAAATGCACACCTTAGCCTTGATCAATCTTGAGATCTTGCGTAATCATTGGATCTAACTCAACACCACCCACACATATCTGGCTAGAAGCCTTTAAATGAAACATAGACTTAGGTAACAAGAAAGTAACATATTTTTTGAATTTTCTAAATATGAGTTAGTGGATAAATGTACAAGTGAAAATTATATAGGCGGGACAAATTTGAGGTATGACAACAGGAGGAAAAGATAAAGCAATTGAAAGCTTAACTGATCCAAACCGATCCAATAATGTCTCCTAAAATCAATAAATTTGCTGTCATCAGGTTTACTAGATATTGAATAGGCAAACCAAGGCTCTTGATTTTTTAACAAAGTTTCCCCCCAACGAACAAATATCATTCCACCATAAAGAATACTTTTTTTTAATGATAAATAGACATCAAATCAACAAGCATTGTTTTTGTCATATCACAGTACATGCAAGAAATAAGGTTAATCCAAATATAAGTTTTATCTGATAGTCTATTCTCACTGTATCATTCATACCTCACAACATAAACACTATTTGCATTCTAATAATATCCTTGATAATGCTCTTTGGTGCCTTGTATAAAGAAAATAAAAACATAGGGATGTTTGACAAAATAGAATTCAACAACACCACCCTTCCCCTTATAGATAAATTTATATTTTTCCAACCTGAAAGTTTCTTTTCAAATTAGTAACCACTAGAATCCATATTTCCTATATTCTATGATTAATTCCTATCAGAATACCAATAAATCCTAACAATAGTGCACCAACCCCATAAGCAAAAATAGAGGAGGCATCTAGCACCAGATCATTAGATAGGTTATAACAATGAAATTTACTTTTATACAAATTCACTTTAAGCCCTGAAACAAATTCAAAACCTATAAGAAATGCTTTAATGATTCATAAGTTCTTCTGCGGTCCATCTCCAATCAACACCATATCATTTGCAAATTGGAGAAGATTAAACCGAGTAGACTCATCAAAATAGAAACCACTGTAATCACGTAAAGTTGTTTCTTTTCTTATCATCCCTGCAAGACCCTCAGCCACCAATAAGAATAGAAATGGAGAAAGTGAATCCCCCTGGAATAAACCTCTAGACAATATGAAATTTTGGTGTGGCTACCATTCACAAGAATCGACATAGAATTTTTAACAGTTCATAAATGCCAAAATGTGGTGTTTTGAGTAGTAGTTTTGTGGCACTTATCGATTCATTTGTATTGAATTCTTTGAATTAAACCCACGTTGTTTGTATAAGTGTATATTTAGTGTATACTAGTATTTTTGGGTAAATATCATTGACTTTAATTTTTTTAATCTCATTTTTGTAGGTATTCAAGTATTGATATTTAGTCATTGTTAGATATAGCATTGAATAAGCTGTCTGAGGCTTCCGACCGGGCCTCAAACGAAGTTACGGTTCGAAAGTAATGAAGAAAAAAAGATGTTGATTTTTTTCTGTTATTGTCACCTCTAGCCCCGAGCTCACCGGGCGAGCCTGACGCAAGCCAGAAGTTCCAAAAGCATTATAAAATGCTGCCTTTGCTCGCCGAGCAAACCATTACTTCATCGGACGGATTAGTCTGGGAAGAAACACATTTAAAGGGGGGGGGGGGGGGGTAAAAACACTTTTTTAAGGTTATGTTTTGGGGTATTTGTTCCTAATTCATCAAATATTTATTTTTGATAGTTTAGAGCTTAGAAAAGCATTAATGGAGGTTACAACTCGACGATTGGGGGTGGATGATTCTTGGATTGTGATTGACACCACAAGAGATTTTGATTCCTCTTCTCTCTTCCCTTTGTAGTTTCCATTTGCTGCGAGATTTTATGTAAGTTTACCTTGATTATATGTATATTTATTGCTTATGGTGTTGTATAAAACTCATTTTACAAATTAATGTTGATGATTGTTTTCTTTATTTGGGTTTGTGGTTTTGCAGATATGGACAGGTTGAATCTAGATTTAGGATGAACATCAATTAGGTTCTAGATTCTAGAGATAGATTTAGGCTTAATATTCACTTGGGTATCAAAACTTAATGCTTCTCTGTTATTTGTTGTAACACCCCAAAATTTTCCAATTCTTTTCTCTTGTATCTTGGCTTATGTTTCATTTTATTTAAATATTCATTTTTGCATAACCTAGTTCTAGACAAGGGATCAAGGTATCATGGTTTTTTTCTCAAGAAGAAGAACATGATTCTTTAGCTTCAAGCAAGGTTTTCTTCTTGACTTTGTGGAATTCTCAAGCCCTAAAGGTCCCTCATCATCAAGAGCGATTCAAGGAAACATCGTTCAAGATCATATGTGAATCACCATGTCTTATTTTGCAAGAAATGTTCAAGAGATTCAAAGTTGGTTCAAGGTGTTTGACCTAATTTAGAAAATTATGGATGCTATGATCAAATGGGCATAACTTCTTCAATTTTCAACATCTTGAGGTGGTTCTATTTCTAATGAACTCTTCTCATCATCTCCAACAAACTCTCTTTGTATGGAAAAGTCCAATTATGCTTGGAAAGTCATCAAAAGTATGGAGACATTATAGGTCATTTTGAGTTTTGAAGAGATTTTCTTGCCCACTTCCAAAGATCATAACTTGGTCAATTTTCATCATTTGAAGCCCATTATTTTTCTAAAATGAACTTGAAGATGTGCTCTACAACTTTTATTCAACATAAAAGTGCCAAAAACCTATGGAAGACCTTGGATTTCATCAAAACATTATATGTCATCTTTGGTCCTTAAAAAGACTTGAAATTTTTCTAAGTGTTTTGTCAATTTGGACCTTTTTATGCAAGCTACTTTAAAGGTTCATACCTCTCAGCTTAGATTACCAAATCAATACTTTATTTTCACATTACAAAGATTACATTTCCCTGTATCTAATGCGGGAAGAATCTACTCATAAAGCCTCCTACATTGTGAGAACCATGTTTGCAAAGTTTGAATTTCAAAGTTGACTTTAACTTGAAGTCACAATCGAATTTGGTTAATATGACCTCTAATCACCAAATTAAGGCACGAAATCAATTTGAACATGATTAACAATCTTGCCTGAGCTAATTAGAGCATTGAAACACAGGTTTTGGATGAGTTTTGGCATCCTGCAAGTCACACTTTGCTCATGACACATGTGTGCACGAATTCACCTCAAATTGGACCATTCACCCTCCCTCAGAATTCCAAACTTCACACCTATAAAAAAGGACTCAGTTCCACCCATTTCCACAAGCTTTGATAGCCAGAATCACCCTGCTGAGATCCCATTTGAACTCTTAAGCTTGAATTTTTTTTTCATTTCCACACCTTAATCACTCAAAATCTCCACTCAGTTAGCTTCATCATCATTCAGTGAAGCTAACTAGCTTAAGAACATGAAGAATCATGGCCTGAATCAAGCTTGGTGACTCCATTTTCAGAGCTTCAAAGTTGAGCTTCAACAGGTACAATTCTCAACCATTTTGATTCAAATTTGTTGCTAAGATGTAGTCCTTAATATATTGTCGTTGTTAGGATTTTTAGATTTTAGTTATAGTTGAGTTTAACTTGTTAATTTTCAAATTCGTGTTTTGAAATTCATCTGGTTTTTTCCAAATCGAGTGAGCTATGTGCAAAAAAAAATTGGCGCGATGATATGGTTGAGATCGTCTTGAAAAGACGCATCAAATGAAACCACTATGAGCTCCAATGGTTACGGTTTTAGGAAACCACGATTTTCTGCAAATCTCTGCATATTTCAAGTGGCTGGAGGTTGATGACGATGAGCTGGTATCATCTGACCGTCCAGCATGCCATTTGTTTTAATCTTGCACTTTTGACTTTTAATGGCTGGATGTGATGAGTTTGACTCAGATCCATCATAGATGTGCGCTTCTAGGCCATCAGATTAGCCACGTCATTTAATGAAGGGAGATCCAACACGTTGTGTTTTTCTGTTTTATTTTATTTTTCTAAAATTGTTTTTAATTTCATTTTATTTTCAGAAATTCATAGAAAATTCATTTTTCTTCAGAAAAATACCAAAATATTTTTTAAAATTTTCTTTTATTTTTCTCTTTCTGATTTGCATTTTGTGCATTTTTATTTTTCATTTTGCTATTTTTCTTGGATTGTTGTTTGTTTGGTTTAATTTTAATTGGTTTAAAATTATTTTTGGCCTTTTAAAATTATGAGAAAAATATCATATGATCCTATGATGGTCTTTGACCTATGGTAATTTTCTTTGATTTTTATTTCTGGTTTTTCTATTTTTCATGTTTTTTGGTTTATTTGCTTGATTTTAATTAGTCTAAAATTGTTTTTGGGCTTTTTAAAATTGTGAAAAAATTAGTACATGATTCTATGATGGTCTCTGACCTATGGTGATTTTCTTGGGTTCGTATTTATGTTCTAACTATTTTCCATCCTTTTTATAGGTTTTTTCGTTTTTTATTTGATTTTTATTTAGTTTTGAATTGCAAAATTATGTAACTAGTTTCTAATCTATTTTTGGGTGACATTCTAATTTTTCCTCAAGTTATGTGAGACTTATGTGTTTGCTTGATTGGTTATTCCCTTTTGTGAATGATGATTTAGATGTATAATACTTTCTTGAGTTTTTTTTTTTAATTTAACTTGTGTGATCTTCTTGTCTGTTCATGGGGGATGTTAACCTGATGATCATGTAGATATTATGGTTTCTTCTTATATTCATGTCATAATCATATGCCTACCCCTTTAGGGTTTTTGTGTGCATGCTTTGTTTGGTATGGTTGACTTTGTTTATGAATAAAGTGTAACTTGTTTTCTCTGTGCTCTCTCTTTGATCATTGACATGATTTGAGTATGATATGTTGTGCTACTGCCATACCATGTTTCTTGTTTCATTGGACTTCATTTCACTTGGCTTTTTTATTGATGATACTTCTTGCAAGTTGTTTAGGTCATTTGGATGTGTATGACCACTTTGTCTTGTCATTATGTGTTGTTATTAAATCTTGTAATATGGTTTGTTATATGATTTGTTTCCTTGTGTGTTTTGATGTGATGTTGGTGTTAAGCTTATATGATTGAAGTGTATGTTTTCATCTTCTTCATCCTTTTCTTTTCTTTCTACTTTTATCTTCTCTCTCTTTCAGACTTGTTTAAGTTTCATCTTTGTTTTCATTTGTGATTGAATTGTATAGTGTTTACTTGTGTTTGCTCACATGATCCCTTAGGATTCCTAGTCCCACTTAATTTCTAATTAATGTGGGAGTAGGAGAGACATTGGGATTTCAATCCTTTGCATGAAAACAATTAGGACAATCCCTTTAAGATCTCAACCGTAGGACCATTTTATATGATAACATTAGGGTTTTTAGTTTCTCTTTAGTGCTCTTTTTGTGTCTTCTCTTCTCATCTCTAACAACTCTAAGACACTTAATAAATAATGATGAAAGTTGTGCGCCATGAGCCTTAAGCATATGGGGAATGATGAGTGGGGGGTTTCTCCTCACTTGTCTAGAGTGTTTAGTGTATGCCCCTTGGGCGATATGCACACATTCGTTCCTATATCATAGTCTTTAGTGCAACGTGAATCACAAAGCAAACCAATTCACTTCACTAAAAATCTTAAATCAAATTCAAACCTTTTTATCCTTCGGGATTTGTTTCAAACTCATTTTTAGAAAAGAGTATGTTACTTTTCCGTTCTACCGCAAACATGCATTGACCCTAACTGCTGCAATGGGAACTTAACGTCACTCACAAAAAAAACATAACTAATATGTGGTCTAGTTTACTCGAATTGCGTTTGCTCTGATTTCTCATACCAGATGAGGATACGTAGGCATAAGAAGGTGATGTCTTGGCGAGCAACCTTCCCCCCATCACCCATAGTTTTCCGAACTATGTTGACTCTGACTTTCCCATTGCACAAGGGAATACGTAGGCATAGGGCGGCGATGTCCTATCGAGTCTCCTTTTTCTTTTTCCTTTCCCGTTTAGCAGTAGCTTTTAGATGATGCACCCTTTGATTAGACACCAAGCATGGATCCTGTTGAGTACAACGGACGTGAGGGGTGTTCATACCTTCCCCTTCCGTAACCGACTCCCGAACCCAAGATTTGGTTGCGATAACCTTGTCTTCTCCTTTCTCATAGGTTTTCTTCAATCGTTTCTTTTCCCTCTCTTTAGGATAAATAACATTCGGTGGCAACTCTTCTGTTTGTTTCCGCCGGTCTTTTCACAGTTGCGACATTTGTGTTGCACTAAGAGATCACTGACGCGAGTAATACGGTCGTTGTCTCCCTCTGTGTTAGAGATAACCTCTATGTGAGAGATACGTGATAATGTTGACAAGTGATTTAGGTTACGTACAATTGGGTAGTAAGTTTAAGTATTTGATAGGGTAGATGAAATACAAACCCGAGAGTTCTCTACTCTCCAAAGAATGAATTCTTTTTCTGTTCATAAGTTTTATTTCCCGTATTTAATTTAAACCCATTTTAAACCCAAACTCAATAACATTTAAAAATTTGAACGGAAGTTCAATAACACTAATCTTTGTGGACACGATAATTTTCCGTATAAATACTTCCGAAAACTTTTGTTTCTTGCCGCTTTACCGCACCAACAAAATGGCGCAGTTGCCGGGGATTTTTGTTTTTATCAGACCGCATTGCGATAGTTTCTTTGTTTTTTAGTTTTGTAGATATCGTATATATTGTCTATTTTCACTTGTTTATATTGACGCTTGTATATGTTTACCATATTTGTGAACTTTACATGTTTTGCATACTTGTGAATATAGTGTATATATTTGCTTCTCTTCACGCTTTCCAAAAGTTTGGTTAGATGTGTAGCTTCGGTTAGAGCTCGAAGAGATGAGAGCAAAGGTGGGAGTGAAAGCATTTGGTTCTGCCGAAGCAACGTGCTGGTTTGTAAATAATTGACGTCGATCTTACAATGTAAAAAAAGCATGTTGTATTGTTTTTATTTCTTTATTTTATTATTGTATTAGTATATGTAGTGGGTGAATTGATTAAACAAAGTTCAAATTGGACCAGTTCTTAAAATTCTCAAATCCTCACTTTTCAACTTGTTTAATTCAATTTCAACCGATCTTTTAGTATGTTTATAGCAGTTTGTTTTATTTTGTTATTTTTGTGTTTTTCCAAGAGCTTGTTTTGAGTATCTTGAGGAAGTTTGAGGTGATTTTCCAAGTTGACTATTTCAACTTACAGATGTATGGTAATGATACTGTTTTGAAGTTGGTACACGCCAGGTACTCGTTTATCACTTTCTATAGCATAAGATGTGTAGGAAACTATTCATTCGTACAAATTTCATGCCATTCATTCTTTTATATTACTTGTTTTTTATTGAATCATTTTAGTTCCATTTTTTACCTCCAAATATGGGGAAATTTTCTATTGTTCATATATGTTGGAGGCAACAATTCTTCTTTTAACTGGATTTCATTATGTTTAATCTTTTGTTTGTGTTGATTGTATGAAAGCATGAAAATGATCAAGATATTTTGTTTGGTTATTGAGCACAACTACCTAATCAAATAATAAATTTACCTTGTGAGTGTGTGAACTTTTGTTAACCCCTTTTGAGCCTTTTTGCCAATGTCCATGTTGTTTTTGAACTTGATGCTTCTCTATAAGTATTAGTTCACCTTTTTGAATGGATGTTGATTATTTGTTTTCTTGAACCCTCAACCATGTTTTCTTGTTTGAGTTTTTACCTTGCCTTAAATAGTAGGGAGTATTCACAAATTGATGTTGGTTGAATTCAAGTTGGAGAGAGCAATGTTTGATCACTTATGTTGTTGGTTGCTATGCGGTTGTGAAAAAAAGAGAAAAAGAAAGAAAAAAAGAGAAAAGTTTTGAAAAAGAAAAAAAAAAAGTATCAAATCATTATGCTAATAAGTAAGGTGTGTTTGGCGTAACACTTGGGATAAAAGAAGAAGTTTGATTGAAAATTTGTGTTTGAACTTTTGTGAATTGATCACTCCCTTAGGTTTAGGCAAGTTTTTGTTTCGATTAGCTTTAGGAGTTAACCGTTTTTGTTAGCCAATCCACATTATAACCTTGAAAGTCCCTTGTGATTCTTGCCTTTGTATGTTCAATGTGAATTTTTGGATGAATGCATAATTTAGTCTTTTGTTTGCATAATTGTTGGATGAGTGTCAAATCCTCACCTCTGTGTGTTTTTCATCCCTCGATGAATTTTTGCTAGGTGTGATTCATAATTTAGCTTATGTTATTTTTGATTGTTTGGCATGATTTTTGTACTTAGGATTTGTTTCATTTTCATGTTGTCATTGTAGGATGATGGTAGGTGTTTACTTTGCTTGTACGTTTTTTTTTTATTTGAACCATACATTTGTTTTCCATTTTAAAAAACCTATTGATTTGTGATTCTTGGATTATCGTCATTTGTTTCTGTAAGTTGTTTGACTTTGTTTGAGGAAAAACAATGTTTTAAGTTGGGGAGAGTTTGATAAGTTCCAAAATGTTGTGTTTTGAGTAGTAGTCTTATGGCACTTACTGATTCATTTGTATTGAATTCTTTGAATAAAACCCCATTTTATTTGTAAAAGTGTATATTTAGTGTATACTAGTATTTTCGTGTAAATATCATTGAGCTTAATTGTTTTTATATCATTTTTGTAGGTATTCAAGTATTGATATTTAGTCATTGTTAGATAGAGCATTGAATAATCTTTCTTACGCTTCCGATCGGGCCTCAAACGGAGTTATGGTTCGAAAGTTATGAAGAAAACAAGATGTTGAATTTTTCTGTTACTGTCAGCTCTCGCCCCAAGCTCGCCGGGCGAGCCTAATGCGAGCCAAAAGTTCCAGAAGCAGTAAAAAAAGCTGCCTTTGCTCACCAGGCGAATTAGTCTAGGCATAAACAAATTTTAAGGGTAAAAACACATTTTATTATGTTATGTTTTAGGGTATTTGCTCCCAATTCATCAAACCTTCATTTTTGATAGTTTAGAGCTTAGAAAAGTATTAATGAAGGTTGCAACTCGACGATTGGGGGTGGATGACTCTTGGATCATGATTGACACCGTGATAGATTTTGATTCCTTTTCTCTCTTCCCTTTGTAGTTTCCATTTGTTGTGAGTTTGTATGTAAGTTTACCTTGATTATATGTATATTTATTACTCATGGTGATTTATAAAACTCATTTTACAAATTAATGTTGATGATTGCTTTCTTTATTTAAGTTTGAGTTGTTGCAGACATGGACAGGTTGAATCCAAATTTAAGATGAACATCTATCAGCTTCTAGATTCTAGAGATAGATTTAGGCTTAATATTCACTGGGGTATCAGAAATTAAGGCTTCTGTGTTGTTTGTGTTGCGCTGAGAGATTGCCGACGCGAGTAATACGGTCGTTGTCTCACTCTGTGTTAGAGATAACCTCTGTGTGAGAGATACGCGATAACGTTAACGAGTGATTTAGGTTGCGTACAACTGGGTAGTAAGTAAAAGTATTTCATAGGGTAAATAAAATGCAAACCCGAGAGTTCTCTACTCTCCAAAGAATGAATTCTTTTTCTGTTCATAAGTTTTATTTCCTGCATTTAATTTAAACTCATTTTAAACCCAAACTCAATAACATTTAAATTGTCGAACGATAGTTCAATAACACTAATCTCTATGGACACGACAATTCCCCAGATAAATACTTTCAAAAGCTTTTGTTGCTTGTCGCTTTACCGCACCAACAAAATGGTGTCGTTACCGGGGATTGGTGTTTTTATTGGATCGTATTGCGATAGTTTCTTTGTTTTTGTGTTTTGTAGATATCGTATATATTGTCTATTTTCACTTGTTTATATTGATACTTGTATATGTTTACCATATTTATGAATTTTACATGTTTTGCATACTTGTGAATATAGTGTAAATATTTGTTTCTCTTCACGTTTTCCAAAAGTGTGGTTAGATGTGTATTTCCGGTTAGAGCTCAAAGAGATGAGAGCAAAGGTGGAAGTGTAAGCATTTGACTCTTTTGAAGCAACGTGTTGGTTTGTAAATAATAGGCGTCAAGCTTACGAAGTAAAACAATCATGTTGTATTGTTTTTAGTTTCTTTATTGTTTTAATTGTATAGTATAGATAGTGTGGTGAATTGGTCAAACAAAGTTGAAATTGGATTAGTTCTTAAAATTCTCAAATCTTCACATTTTAACTTGTTTAATTCAATTTCGTCCGATCTTTTAGTATGTTTATAGTAGTTTGTTTTAATTTGTTATTTTTGTGTTTCTTCAAGATCTTGTTTTGAGTATCTTAAGGAAGTTTGAGGTGATTTTTCAAGTTGACCATTTCAGCTTGCAGATGTATGGTAATGATATTACTTTGAAGTTGGTACACGCCAGGTACTTGTCTATCGCTTTCTATAGCATGAGATGTTTAGGAAGCTTTTCATTCATAAAAATTACATGCCACTATCTTTTACATTACTTGTTTTTTTAATTGAATTACTTTAGTTTCCTTTTTACCCCCAAATGTGAGGAAGCTTTTCATTGTTCATATATGCTGGAGGCCACAGTTCTTGTTTTAACAGGACTTCATTATGTTTAATCTTTTGTTTGTGTTGATTGTATGAAAGCATGAAAATGATCAGAGAATTTTTTTTGATTATTGAGCACAACTACCTAATCAAATAGTCAATTCACCTTTTGAGTGTGTGAATTCTTTTAACCCCTTTTGAGTCTTTTTGTCAATGTCCTTGTTGTTTTTGAACTTGATGCTTGTCTATGAGTATTAGTTCACCTTTTTGAATGGATATTGATTATTTATTTTCTTTAACCCTCAACCATATATTGTTGTTTGAATTTTTACCTTGCCTTAAAAGTAGGGAGTATTCACAAATTGATGTTGGTTGAATTAAAGTTGGAGAGAGCAATGTTTGATCACTTATGTTGTTGGTTGCTATGCGGTTGTGAAAAAAAAAAGAGAAAAAGAAAGAAAAGAAAAAAAGATAAAAGTTTTGAAAAAGAAAAACAAAAATAATATCAAATAATTGTGCTAATAAGTAAGGTGTGTTTGGTGTAACACTTGGAATGAAAGAAGAAGTTTGATTGAAATTTTGTGTTTGAACTTTTGTGAGTTGATAACTCCCTTAGGTTTAGGCAAGTTTTTGTTTTTATTAGCTTTAGGAATTACCCCTTGTTTGTTAGTCAAGCCACATTACAACCTTGAAAAGTCCTTGTGATTCTTGTCTTTGTATGTTCAATGTGAATTTTTGGATGAATGCATAATTTAGTCTTTTGTTTGCAAGATTGTTGGATGAGTGTCAAATCCTCACCTTTGTGTGTTTTTCATCCCTCGATGAATTTTTACTAGGCGCGTTCATGATTTATCTTGTGTTGTTTTAGATTGTTTGACATGATATTTGTACTTAGGATTTGTTTCATTTTCAAGTTGTCATTGTAGGATGGTGGTAGGTGTTTACTTTGCTTCTACGCTTTTTTATTTGAACCATACATTTGTTTTTCATTTTTAAAAATATGTTGATTCGTGATTCTTGGATTATCATCTTTTGTTTCTCGAAGTTGTTTGACTTTGTTTGAGGATAATCAATATTTTAAGTTGGATAGAGTTTGATAAGTGCCAAAATTTTGTGTTTTGAGTAGTATTTTTGCGGCACTTATCGATTCATTTGTATTGAACTCTTTGAATAAAACTCCACTTTGTTTGTAAAAGTGTATATTTAGTATATACTAGTATTTTAAATATCATTGATTTTAATTTTTTTATCTCATTTTTTAGGTATTTAAGCATTAATATTTAGTCATTGTTAGATAGAACATTGAATAAGCTTTATGACGCTTCCGACCGTGCCTTAAGCGGAGTTACGGTTCAAAAGTTAGGAAGAAACAAGATGCTGAATTTTTCTGTTACTGTAAGCTCTCACCCCGAACTCGCTGGGTGAACCAGATCGATTCAGAAGTTCTAGATGCAGTAGAAAATGCCGCCTTTTCTCGCCGAGAAAATCGTTACTTTGTCAAGCGAATTATTCTGGATAGAAACACATTTAAAGGGGTAAAAATACATTTTTTGTAGGTTATGTTTGTCGCTACTCGAAAAATGCATCGCGCAACGACGGGGAGGCGAAAAAGATAGACAGAAGAGTCGCCACCGAACTTTATTTATCCCATGAGGGGAAAGGAAAATATCGAGAAAACCTTAGGAAAAGAAAGGATAAGATGGTCTCGCAACCATGAACGGGTTCGGAAGCCGGTTATGCGAGGGGAAGGTATTAGCACCCCTCGCATCCATCGTACTCGATGGGAACCTTTTTGTTTGTCAATGTGTGAATTTATTTGCTTAAATATTATGTTATAACAAGAGTGTTCTAAAAGATAGAGATAAGGGTTTAGAAACGAAGAAAGGAGGGATAGAGAGATAATGGGGGAGAAAGGGGAACGAACAGACTCGGTAGGACTTCGCGGTCCTAGGCCTACGTATTCTCAAAAGATATGAGAAAGTTAGAGTCGACGTAGTTCGGGGAACTACAGATATAGGGGGAATGTGCTCGGCAAGGATTGTGGCCCTTGTGCCTACGTATCGTTACTTAAAAAAATTAAAGAATCAGAGCAGCCGTAGTTCGGCCTACGGTTTGCTGATGTTTTGTGGATGATGCAATCGTGCGCATTCTAGCAGTTTAGGTGTATTGCTGCTCGCATGTGAGGAGACTTATGCGTTACCTGTTTGCGGTAGAACGGACGTAACATATCCTTTTTGAAAGGTTGGTTAGTTTTCGCCATGCGAGGCAAGAAGTCACGTTTGATTGGTTGAATTATTTTTTAGGGGCGAGATAGGTCCTCGGATAGTAACCCCTACGGGTAGTACCCAATTCTTTGTCTCAAAGTTTTTGTTATAAAAGGGTGTGGCGAACGAGGCGTCTTCGTATTGAAAGACGAGCGTCGAAACCACCCTCACTACAGTGGGCATCCCTACGCTCGGAGAAGAAGAGGTCTACACCCAATCCTCTCTCTTTAATTCAATGCAAAGAGAACTTCATTCTCTTATTAAAGATGTTTTTGGTTTTAAATGGTAAGTGCTTTGCGACAGAGAACCCTACGGTAAACGTCAGCACTCGGGATAGGAGAAGGCCTACGCCTAACCACTCCACGACCATTCTAGTTTTTGTTATGAAAAGATTTGAAAATGCACTCGGTACAGGACCGAGGTTTTAGGTGAGAAAGGTTTCGGGAAAGAGTTGTGGAAGGAGATAGGTGGAAAGAGTCGCGTCTTCGTATTGAAAGACGAGTGTCGAAACCACCCTCACTACAGTGGGCATCCCCGCACTCGAAGAAGAAGAGGTCTACACCTAATCCTCTCTTTTTAATTCAGTACAAAGAAGTCAGTTTATTATTGAAAGTGTACTCGGCACGAGGCCGAGGTTTTAGGAGGAAAAGTTGGAAGCGTCTTCGTATTGAAAGACGAGTGTCGAAACCACCCTCATTACAGTGGGCATCCCAACACTAGAAGAAGAAGAGGTCTACACCCAATCCTCTCTTTTTAATTCAATACCAAGAATTGATTTTAAGGAGATGAGATTTGAAAATGGATGGGAAGCGTCTTCGTATTGAAAGACAAGTGTCGGAACCACCCTCACTACAGTGGGCATCCCAACACTCGGAGAGGAAGAAAGTCTACACTTAATCCCCTCTTTTTAATTCAATACAAAGAATTGATTTTGAAGATGGTTTGACAATGCTTTTGAATCAAGTTGGGACAAGTAATGAAGAGAGAAAAGAGGTGGTCTCAGATCCAACATTACTCATCAATAATTTAACTGGTAATGAATTACAGAGGTCTCGTCATCGACCCAAAAAGATGAAATTGAATGAAAAGCCTCATGAGAAATGAAAAATAGAATTTAATTAAAATATGAAGAGGATATTCTAAAAGAAATTATGAATAAAAAAGTTTAGAAAAATATAAATATAAGTAATTAATTAATATATATATATATATATATATATATATATATATATATATATATATATATATATATATATATATATATATATATATATATATATATATATATATATATATATATATATATATATATATATATATATATATATATATATATATATATATATATATATATATATATATATATATATATATATATATATATATATATATATATATATATATATATATATATATATATATATACACACACACACATAATAAAAAAGTTATAAAAGAAAACAATAATAATAAAACAGGGGGTTTTTTGAAGAAAAACAGGTGGTGTGTGTATGAAAAAGGAATCATTTGGGCTAAAGATGAAAACCCATCATCGTACCACTCAAAGAAGGAAACCCGGTGCAAAAATCAAGAAAAGGTGGTAAGAAAGTTAAAACGGGCCTCAAGCCCAGCTCTCATATAATCTTAAAAAAACGAAAGATTGGCTGGTGATGACAGCCCACGATCCAAAATCCAACAAGGGTAAATCACTACAAGCAGCAGATATCATCAAATTCAATTTCTCACAAAAAAATCCACAATGTTCATCGTTTCCATCTCTCAAAGGTAAACACGGTCAAAATCATGAATCAATCTGACTTTTCTCTACTTCGCTTTCGCTCTCCTTCCTTTTCTATTTCGAAAGCTCATGGGTTTGGTGTTGATTTAGGGGTTTGAGATTAGAGAAGGGTATTGTTGTTTGGTTTTTGTTCAAGGGCGGAAGAACAGGGTGGTTGTGGTTAAGAGTAATGGTGAGATGGGCTTCATCTGCGTGCGAATCTAGGTTTTTTCGAAAAAAGAGTTTTGGGGAAGATGGCGACTGAGTTGAAGGGTTGTGAACATGGTATGAGTTTCAGAAGATGTGTGGTTGCTGAGATTTTTTCCTAGGTTTCATGTTGTTGTTCATGTCGGTGAATGTCGGTTATGGAGTTGGAAGCTTTGATGGGTTACGAAGGAAAAGTTTGAAAGGGAAGAAGAGTATTGTTTCTATTTTTTTGCTGCAGGTGGAAATGGTGGAAATGGAGAAGGAAAATGATTTTCGGTTGGTTGTGTTGTTACTGTTCGAAAACGGAAGAAGGAAGAATAGTAGTGGTCAAGGGTTGTTTGAAGAAGGATGAAGAAGATGAAGCTTGAAGGAGGGATTATTAGAAGCCGATTGATTCATTCATAATGAAAGGATTGAGAAAATGGTGAATCATTTTGTTGGTGTTTTACAGCAGGTTTGCGTTTGGAGGGTTTGTTGTTTATGGTGCATATCATTTGGAAAGAGGTGAGTGTTGGTTTATTTCGTAGGAGAAAAGGAAGATGAGGGTCGAGTTTGATACGGTTTCAGTTAAAAAACGTTAATGGAGGCTCTGTCATTAATTTTGGTTGAGGACTTCTCTGGTTGAATGGGAAGATGGTGTTCGAAGTGAACAGTGGAGTTTGAAGTTTGTTTTGGTTTGGATTTGAGGAACTTTGAAGGTGAGATGGAAGTGATTAGAGATTCGGACGCGAAACCGTTTCGCGGTTGGATAACAGAGTAAGTTTCGGTTTGCATCTGGGTTTGAGTGAAGAGTTGTGATTCATGGAGGTTAGAAAATGAGTCCTGAAGTTGAGCAAGATGAGAGTTTTCACGGTGTTGGGGTGTTTTTCTGTTTGACGAATTTGTGGTGATGGAGATTGAAAGGTTGTTTGAGTTGTTGCCAGGGTTGAATCTGGCTGCTGAAGAGTTGTTGGTATGTCTGTGGCTAGGGTTAGTGTCCCCTTTATCCACAACAAACGACTGCCTCTCTCTCGAAGGCTTGCCATCAGAAAACAAAGTGACAATGGTTTAAGATTATGAAGACAGAAAAGACAGTAGAATACTTACAGAGCTGGAGCGAATCCGACAGGTTCTCGCGCTAGTGATGAGGAGTTTGGATGATGCAAAGCTTCTTGTTGAACCGATACCTCCAGATTGTCAATACCGAAAGCAGATAAGCTCCTTCTTCAATCTCTCTTTTTTCAGTTCTTTATGTGTGTTTACGTGTTATGATGGTTGACTAATGTGGTTTGTTTTATGACAGTTGAATGGGGAAGTAGGTGAAGATGAAGTTAGTGCAGTGAGTTAGAGTAAAAGAACTTGCTGAAGGTGGAGATTGTTTTCAGTTCTGAACAGAGGTTTGAGGATAGTTGATGTTGGTGAAGGAGGAAGAAGGGTTAGCGGCTGGTAGGGTTTTTTTCTCCTCTTTTTTTTGAGTGAATAGTGTTGCTCTATATATGTCCAATCCAATTAGGTTTAGCAGACCAACTCTTAAAACTCTGAAATTTTATGCCCCTTAGGTTTTAGGTTTGGTCTCCTACTAATCTGTCATATTCCCATTCTTGTGTTAGGACTGTGGTACTACAATTGCTTGCTACTGCTCTGTATTTGCCATTTTTGTGAAGATGTCTCTGCTGTCATTTGCTGAGCTTCCTGTCCTTTTTTTTTATCCTCTTAATTTTGTTTATTTATGCTGACTGTATCTTTCTATTGTAACTTTCTTCATATTGTAAACACCATAAAGCTTTTTCCACTTGCGATGCTTAGGTTTTCTACATATCTTCTCTTGCATCATAAAATGTTAATAACAATTCTGGCCCTGTTTTGATCATGAATGTTATCTTGGCAGGAAACTTAATTGGATGACAACACACTACCAACAGAAGAGGAAGAGGTACACCAGCCAATAATTTTGGAGCCATGAACATGTGGTTTTTGTTGAATCCTCCTGGAAAAGCTACAATCTTTGTTGAAAATGTTGACGAGTTTAAGTGGTTGAACTCATCCTACTGCCCAGTCCTGAAACAGCTTGAATCTTAATTTTTCAAATCCACATACTGCAAAAAAACTTTGATCCCAACGCTTGTGGTTGGGCATACGGAATGAACATGTTTGATTTGAAGGTGTGGAAAAAGAAAGACATTACTGGCATACATCACAGGTGGCAGAATCTGGTAAGCAGTTGAACATAACATCGGTTAACATCATGTGTCTATTCTCAGAGATGGATTCTCTGTAGTCACACATAGTCATACATGCAACCACAAATCTCAGCCATTTGATATCAGATGACTCGTATTCCAAATTGTATTTTAAAACTAACTTGTAACCGCAGGACGGATGCTGGGCGATACGAGCTACGACAATCTTTAGAGAAGACTTTTGATTTTCAATCAATTTTCCTTGAACCTGCTGTTTGGGACACTTCTGCTAACTGGTTTGTGTGGAACACTTTGCAGCCCATGTCGTGTTAAACTTGAAGAATTTTGGGGTTGTGTTGTGTGATGACTCGACGGCAAGTTATTTGACCTGATGTGGAGTGCTTGTTGGCATGCTGCTGTCATGACCTACAAGCTATGTGTATGATAGCTGGTTGGAAATGCAGGCCATGTGCGCGAGCAAGGTCACTTGAAGGGTAGAGTCGCGACCGATGCATTGGAGACTGGTAGAAGACAATGCTATACCGCAAGCTGTTGTCGTTTGGAGGCACTTGGTTTCGTTGCACATGTTGTGAAACCACTTTGTGCAGCAGGTACAATCATTTTCTATTTTCTTTTTTCCTTTTTTCCAAATTTGTCTATCATGCCGTATTGCCGCCGGTTGAATTCAAGTCACAATCGTTGCGGTTGTTTGTGCAGGTTTATTGTGAGTTGACGCAGGTATTGTCTGGTGTGGGGTATTATGGTTTGCAAACTTGTTCATGATTTCGTCGCAAAACTCCGGGCAGCCAAGATATGTTTTACTGAGTTCAGAACAGGAGAGTTCTTACACAATGACACATGCTGCTCGTATTCTTCAAAGCTGTTCCCGAATAATACCATGTTATTTAAGAAACTCGGTTTCCAATTTGCCTGCAACAGGTTGTTATATAACTCTGCTTCGCAGTGAGGCATGAAGAACATTGTTGGCTTCACAGCCTCTCGCTTCCCATGCTCGTGTATGGACATGACGGAACAACCAAGAGCTTCCAAAACGCAAGACTCAGTTACAGAGAGGATAGGATCAAATACCTCGATGTTTCCAATCAAATTTAAATCTCGTTTCATCAACATTGCAATGCTAAGCTGCAAACACGGCGGCTCATATAATTCAATGCTGCCGATTCCGTAAATGACCATTTGCATACTTGTCTCTGAGCCCAAAACTATGTGGAAATAATTCAAAATTGATGTTTCAATCTGATCTTTGAAAGTATGATAGAACTGAGAGTTCTCAATCTTACTAATATATCTTTCAATTCTCTGCATTAATGCTGCTTCTCTGATTGGATCTTTTTGAGAATCTGGAAATGTTTTTCGCAGGCATGAGGTTTGGTTGTGTAATCACAGTGCCCTGAAAATGTAACTCGGTTGTGCATTGAATGGCAGCTAGCTTTTTGGCATTTGCATGAGGGTCCCAGCTGCATGGATACAACTTCTTGCTGCAATTTCTTTAGCCTAGGACTTGTAGAATTTAGGCTTGTAATTCATGTAATTTCTTTTGCCCATGATTTGTTCTCTGTACCTTTAAATTTTAATTAATAAATTCCACATTCATTCACTAAGGAATTTTGAATGATTTTTTAATCCACTTTGGTTTTGCGCTCCATTTTTATGAGACTTTGGATGCAACGCAAATGGAATGGACTTGTTACAATTTCCTCATGTACTATGCTTTATACACCTTTCCTCCTTCCCAATAGTGCAAATTTCTCTAAAAATAGATGGCAAACCAAAATTATTAAATCTTGGAATCAACCTTAAAACTAATCAAGTTAAAATCTTCCACGAGTCATTCCTGCTACCAACCACACTTTGAAGCTTGAGACTTGAAACAAACCCAAACTTCAACATGACTTGGATTAACCATACGCCTTGATTACAAATAGACTACGCCATGGATTTCCACATAACTTAAATATCCACTTAAAACATGGCCCAAAGTGATTTGAAATAAGACTAAAAAAAAAAATAATCTTCAAACCAATTGGCTAAATCTTGGAATGTTTGACCATATGTCACGTAGGACGAATTCAGGGTATGACAGATGCCCCTATCTAATTAACTTAGACCGAGTAAGATGAAATGCTATGACATTCATTCTTTCGAGGTGGAAGATGATTAGCTATATAGAAGACCCTGAATTTGTCCGAAAAGCAAGAGAAGGCTTGGGAAATGAAACAACGGATACCTTGCAAAGTTTGCTAACGCCAAAAAGGATGTTAACAGAGAAAACTTGACACCGAAAGAATGACAAGCCTATCACCAAAAGGATAATAGTACACTCGCACACACTGCTCTGAAATCAAAAGAAATTAAGGGATCCACTACCAAAAGGATAGCGCAAAACACGCTGGTCATGACACCAAAAGGATGTCAGACCAATCAACAAAAAGGATGATGGAACGGAGACGCTAGTCATGACACCCAAAGGATGTCAGACCCATCACCAAAAGGATGATGGAGTGAAATGAGATCAGCCCTAACACCAAAAGGATGTAGGGGGTCCATTACCAAAAGGATAATGGAAAACACGCTAGTCATGACACCAAAAGGATGTCAGACCCATCACCAAAAGAATGATGGAGCGTAACAAAATCAACCCTAACACCAAAAAGGATGATAGTGGGATAAGCTTCTCTGAAGAGATTGCCACTTATCGTTGAAGACGGATAAGCTTCTCCCAAGAGATTGCCACTTATCAATGAAGAAAGATAAGCTTCTCTGAAGAGATCGCCACTTATCGCTGAAGACGGATAAGCTTCTCCCAAGAGATTGCCACTTATCAATGAAGAAAGATAAGCTTCTCTGAAGAGATCGCCACTTATCATTGAAGACGGATAAGCTTCTCCCAAGAGATTTCCACTTATCAATGAAGAAAGATAAGCTTCTCTGAAGAGATCGCCACATATCGTTGAAGACGGATAAGCTTCTCCCAAGAGATTGCTACTTATCAATGAAGAAAGATAAGCTTCTCTGAAGAGATCGCCATTTATCGTTGAAGACGGATAAGCTTCTCCCAAGAGATTGCCACTTATCAATGAAGAAAGATAAGCTTCTCTGAAGAGATCACCACTTATCGTTGAAGACGGATAAGCTTCTCCCAAGAGATTGCCACTTATCAATGAAGAAAGATAAGCTTCTCTGAAGAGATCGCCACTTATCTCTGAAGACGGATAAGCTTCTCCCAAGAGATTGCCACTTATCAATGAAGAAAGATAAGCTTCTCTGAAGAGATCGCCACTTATCGTTGAAGACGGATAAGCTTCTCCGAAGAGATTGCCACTTATCGCTGAAGATGCTGGAGATAACTCACAGGGGAACACCCATGAATTTATTGGAGATGCCCCTGTCTGGGATGAATGTTTGATTTGAAGATCTTGATTAACCAAGAGGTTGCAATACATCATGTGACACACCCATGGTCTTGAAAAGGTGCCCCTGACTGAGCTGATGATGATCTTGGGACTCTTCAAGATTGATCTCGGATCTGATCTCGCACATGCTAATGCTGAATGATACAAATGTTTCATAAATGGAAATGGAAATGCAAATGTTGATGCACGGAGATGCAAGAGCTGGGGAGATATGATATGCTATTGGATATGCATATGATGCAAGATGCTTATGAAGCCGAATGCGATGCGTATGATGTATAGGATTGCAGATGGTAATGGAAATGCAGGTGCCGACACGGCGGACTTTGGTGGTGGAAAGTGAAGGATAAGCCTGACTTCCCGACATCATCCTTTCATGATGTAATAAAACCTGGAGGTGCTGATACCGTCAACTCGAGGCCTACTCTGCCGGGTTTGACGACCTTGTCAGTCAAGTCGTTACAAGATTTAGAATGATGTTCCTGCGTACTCCTTAGAGTCATGGTCAACCTTTAGTTACCCTAAGAGGGTAAGTCATCCCTTAATCTAATTTACCATAATGTCATTATATGCAAAACCCATCATCAAATAAATGAAACTTGCAACCAAAGGGTAAATAAAAACAGAAAAAGCTTTGATGAAAGTAATTTTATTTGATGAAAACCCATAAATGGGAAAATTACAAAAGGAGGCAATTCCTAAAAGAGGTAACTGCTTTTGAAGGAGAATATAAAGACTAAGACAATGTTGAAAATGGTCCCTGCCAAGTTTCAAATCTGCTATGGCCCATATGTCTCTGAAGACCCTTCACGTCTTGCTTTTGAGCGCCACGATCGAATTGATCTTTCTCAGTCGAGAGCTTGATGGTTATAGAGGATAATTCACACGTCTTTTCAAGATGCAGTTCTGCCTTTTCGAATCCCTAACTTTTGCCTAGGCCGCCCTTTCAGGTTTTCAGCCTATCAGGATACTTTTTTTTCTTCTAATCCCTAATTTTGCCTGAACCATTTTTATGGTCCACCAGGACGCCCATTTTTGCGTGGATTTTCTTTTTGGGTCCACCGGGCCTATCTTTTAAGCATAATATTTTTTAACTGCATCCGCATTCACAAGGGATGAGAGATCGTCACCATCCATGGTTGAAAGGATCAAGGCTCCTCCGGAGAAAACTTTCTTTACTATATACGGACCCTCATAGTTTGGTGCCCATTTTCCCCTTGGATCGACGTGAGTTGGTTGAATTTTCCTCAGTACCAAATCTCCTGCTTGGATGTGTCGTGGGAGAACCTTCTTATCAAAAGCCTTCTTCAATCGTTTTTGGTATAACTGTCCATGACAGATGGCCGTCATGCGCTTCTCGTCGATGAGATTAAGTTGGTCGAGCCTGGCTTGTATCCATTCGGCCTCATCTAGCTTGACGTCTGCCAAAATCCTTAAAGAGGGAATCTCTACTTCAATGGGCAATACTGCTTCCATGCCATATACGAGAGAAAACGGGGTTTCCCCTGTGGAAGTGCGCACTGAGGTGCGGTAGCCATGCAACGCAAATGGCAACATCTCGTGCCAGTCTTTGTAAGTCTTCACCATCTTCTGGATGATTTTCTTAATGTTCTTATTTGCCGCCTCAACAGCTCTATTCATTTTAGGGCGATAAGGTGTTGAATTGTGGTGTTCAATTTTGAAGTTTTTGCACAACTCTTTCATCATCTTATTGTTGAGGTTTGAACCGTTGTCTGTAATGATCTTGTTCGGGATTCCATATCGACAAATAATCTCTTTCTTGATGAAGCGAGTCACCACTTGCTTAGTGACGTTGGCATAGGACGCCACTTCTACCCATTTGGTAAAGTAATCAATGGCCACTAAGATAAAACGGTGCCCATTTGAAGCGGTTGGCTCGATGCGTCCGATTACATCTATACCCCACATAGCGAAAGGCCAAGGCGAAGTCAAAACATTCAGAGGGAGTGGTGAAGTATGGACCTTGTCTGCGTAAATTTGGCACTTGTGGCATGACTGGACATGGAGACAACAATCCGTTTCCATCGTCATCCAATAGTATCCCGCCCTCAAAATCTTTTTAACCATAGTATGACCACTAGCATGTGTCCCAAAAGATCCTTCATGCATTTCATTTATGATACGTTCTGCTTCGTGTTTATCCACGCATCTGAGTAGAACCGAATCATAATTCCGCTTGTATAACATGTCACCACTGAGGAAGAACTTTGAGGAGAGCTTTCTGAGATACTTCTTGTCAGTGATAGTTATGCCTTCTGGATATTCTTGTGTCTCTAGATATCGCTTGATATCATAGAACCAAGGATGATCATCAATTTTAGTTTCTTCCACATCGGCCGCTAGGCAATAAGCGGGTTCGTCCAAATATTCCAAGCGGATGGGTGGCGCCTCATTCTTCCACTTGACCTGAAACATAGATGCTAGTGTTGCTAAAGCGTCAGCCAACTGATTTTCTCCTCTGGGAATGTGATGAAAAGTGATCTCATCAAAGTACGGGATTAACTTCAAGACATGATCTTTGTAAGGAATTAACTTGAGGTCCAGTGTTTCATACTCCCCTTTAATCTGGCATATGACAAGCGCGGAATCTCCATAGACTTCTAGAATATTGATTCTATTATCAATGGCAGCCTCAATTCCGAAAATACAGGCTTCATATTCGGCCATGTTGTTAGTACATTTGAAGCATGATCTAGCGGTGAATGGCAAGTGAAAGCCAGTTGGAGAAGTGATGATTTCCCCAATTCCACAACCTTTGGCATTTGCGGCACCATCGAACACGAGCGTCCATCGCGATCCTGGTTCGGGTCCATCATCTGGGCCTGGCGTGGCATAATCTCTGGCAAACATGACGTCTTCATCGGGGAAATCGAAGCGCATGGACTGGTAGTTACCTATAGGTTGGTGGGCAAGGTATTCAGAGAGCACACTTCCTTTGATAGCTTTTTGCGTAACATACTGGATGTCATACTCTGTTAACACCATTTGCCAACGAGCTACTCGCCCGGTGAGAGCGGGCTTCTTGAATATGTATTTGACAGGATCCATCTTGGAGATCAACAAAGTCGTATGGGTGAGCATATATTGTCTCAAGCGTTTTGCTGCCCAAGCCAATGCGCAACATGTCTTCTCGAGCATTGAATATCTCGTTTCACAGTCGTTAAACTTCTTGCTGAGGTAATAGACTGCATGCTCTTTCCTGCCGGTTTCATCATGTTGTCCCAACACGCATCCCATGGATCCCTCTAGCACAGTCAGGTACATGATCAGGGGTCGTCCGGGTACTGGAGGCATCAAGATCGGCGGTTCTTGTAGGTATTCCTTTATCTTCTCAAAGGCTTTCTGACAATTATTGTTCCATACCACGGCTTGATCCTTTCGAAGTAATTTGAAGATGGGCTCACAAGTGGCCGTTAGATGAGATATGAACCTGGCGATATAGTTCAACCTCCCAAGGAACCCTCAGACTTCTTTTTCAGTTTTGGGTGCCGGCATCTCTTGGATAGCTTTGACCTTATCTGGATCGACTTCAATCCCTTTTTGGCTCACAATAAAACCTAGCAGTTTACCAGATCTTACACCAAAAGTGCATTTGTTGGGATTTAGTCTCAGCTGGAATTTCCTTAATCGGGCGAATAGCTTTTACAAGTGGATGAGGTGCTCTTCCTCAGTCTGGGATTTCGCAATCATATCGTCTACATAACACTCAATCTCTTTATGTATCATGTCATGGAAAAGAGTGACCATTGCTCGCTGATATGTTGCACCTGCGTTCTTAAGCCCAAACGACATGACCTTGTAACAGAAAGTTCCCCATGGAGTGATGAAAGTCGTCTTTTCCATATCTTCGGGCGCCATCCTAATCTGGTTATATCCAGAAAAGCCATCCATAAATGAGAAGACAGAAAACTGGGCCGTGTTGTCTACTAGCACATCAATGTGTGGCAAAGGGAAGTCATCTTTCGGACTCGCTCTATTGAGGTCTCTATAATCTACACACATTCGCACCTTCCCATCCTTTTTAGGTACTGGGACAATATTCGCTATCCATTGTGGATAGTTGGATACTGCCAGAAAACCAGCGTCTAATTGCTTTTGCACTTCCTCTTTGATCTTGAAGGACATCTCTGGCTTTGTTCTCCTCAACTTTTGCTTCACCGGCGGGCAGCCTTCCTTGAGAGGTAGTTTGTGCATCACAATCTCTTCATCTAGACCGGGCATATCTTTGTAAGACTAAGCAAATACGTCAACATACTCTCGAAGCAATATTATCAGTTTTGACTTAATCTCTGACTCCAAAGCTGCGCCTATCTTGATTTCTTTGGCATCCTCTTCAGTTCCCATGTTGATGACTTCGACCTCTTCTTAGTAGGGCTGAATGACCTTTGACTCCTGCTTCAATAGTCTAGCTAGCTCTTCTGGGAGATCACAATCTTCCTCGCAGTCTTCGTCGGCTTGGTAGATCGGGTTATCAAAGTCATATTGGACCATAGCGGGGTCGTTATTGACAGGAGCAAGGGAAGATCTGCACGATGAATGACTTCATGCTTTATTATTTTTTTATTATTTTTAGAAAAGGTTGACATAACAAAGGAAAATAAAACAAAACATTGTCTTTCAAAGATAATTTTATGTGCAAAAAGTAAAAATGAAAGAAAGAGAGCGTAATTGGATACGAAAGTTTATTTATTGATGATAAGTTGTGCTTTAAAAGCAAAAGGCCCTACAACATGATCCATATGCCTTCGGCAGAGCATATGATTTTTTTTAGATAAAATAAAAGGGAATTACTCGTCTACTAGAGTAACTTCGGGGATTTCGACGACTCTCCAATTGTTCAAAGTTTGATTAGGCGCCCTAGGATACACCATACACAGCTCTTCATGATCTTCGGCTTCAGTTTCCAAAAACATGACTTGACCATCGACAAGGTGGCCTCCACTAGTAAAAACCAACGGAGTTGCAAGCTCTTTGCCCTTATCAGTTGCATTCTTCTGCTTGTAGCCTAGACCAGCTCCATTTTTGTTGACGGGCAATTCAAACACCCTGCCCCATCCTCGCGGATGTCCTTCCTCTATCACCGTCCTCGCGTCCTTCCAAGTCACTATTGAAGATGCTGGCTTTTCGTAAATCATTTCAACATTGATCACTTCAAAAGCTTGAAACGGTGTCTCATGCACTTCATTTCCTACTTCCACATAGCAGAAAGAAGCAAGATGGCTCACAAGAACATCTTCCTAACCCTCAATGATGACCATCTGATTGTTAATCATAAATTTGATCTTTTGATGCAAGGTTGAAGTTACAGCGCCTGCGGAATGAATCCACGGACGACCAAGAAGGCAACTGTAAGCGGGGTATATATCCATTACGTAAAATGTAATGATGAAAGTATGAGGTCCAATCTTGATCGGGAGATCAACCTCGCCTACCACAGTTCTCTTAGCTCCATCAAAATCTTTTACAATAGTTTGACTTGGCTTCATCACAAGTCCTTCAATTGACAGCTTACACAACGAGCTTTTTGGTAACACATTCAATGATGATCCAGTGTCAACGAGCACCCTAGAGAATACAACATCCACACATTCGATAGTAATGTGCAAGGCCTTGTTATGATTTTTACCTTCGGGAGGTAATTCACTATCGTTAAAGCTCAAAATATGACCTGATGCAATATTTCCCACCACTTCTTCAAACTGTACTACTGATATCTCCTCTGGCACATGAGCTGCCTTCAAGAATTTTAGCAGTGCTTCTTGATGGGCCTTTGAACACATTAACAATAACAGCATGGATATCTTCGAGGGTGTCTGATTGAGCTGGTCAATCACTTTGTAATCGCTTTTCTGAATGATTCTTAGAAACTCCTCTGCTTCATCATTTGGGACGCCTTTCTGTTTAGATGACTGCCCCTGTTCATTTGTGCTCGGTACGACAGTGCCTTTCCTTGTATTGTCACTGCTGTTGACAGGAGGTGCAGTCGGAGCGAAGATTCGACCACTTCTAGTGACGCCTCCGGTTCCCACGATGTTCTCTACAGTCTTCTTTTCTTCCAATACATCTTCTTCTGCCACCTTCTGTCCGTTGAGAAAAACAGTTTCATCGTATAACCAAGGTACAGCTTTGGTGCTCTTGTATGGAAACGGAGATGGGGCCGAAATGACAAGCTGGTTCATTGATGGTGGATACATAGGTATCTCAACTGGATCATACGGGATCTGCAGTGGGATAGAAGTATGTCCATACATGTTGTCCCATTCTTCCTCCTCGCACGGTATGGTCAATGGTGTGTGGTTCGAATTGTCAAATGGGATCCAAAGCTCATATCCATCATCATATGGTATCTCCAATGTTTCGAACGGAATTTCAAGAGTAGCAACTTCCTCAATCTTTGATAGTTGTTCTGCTACTAATACACCCTGCTCAATCAGGCTTTGTATGCCTTTCTTCAGCTCAGTGCATCCTTGAGATCCGTCCATGCAAACATGGCAATTAGTTGAACATCCTGGGTAAATGTTTTTCAACAAGAGTTGCTCCTTAATAGTGGAAAGTGGGGTTCTCAATTTCTCAATATCCGAAATTAATCGGATCCCCTTTGAGCCTTCAATCATGTTTGTTGAGTGGTGAGGTGGCATTGGATTAGTCTTGATGTTCGGAGTATTTCGGGTAAAGTTTATCGCTTTTGAATCGATAAGATTCTGCACAATGTATTTTAAAGCCTTACAATTCTCAATGCTATGGCCTGGGGCGCCAGAGTGGAATTCACATCTCGCATTTACGTCGTAACCGTAAGGGAGAACAGCCGGAGGATCTTTCATTTCCCTAAGTTGAACGAGACCTCCTTTCAACAAGAACGGAAGCAATTTGGCGTAGGTGGACGGAATTGGATCAAGCCTTCTTTCTGGTTTTCTCTGCCCTTGATACTGATTTTGTCTTGGTTGATAGGGTTGTTGTTGTCGATTTTGCTGAGTCGCAGGCTGATTTGCCGGAATGGAAAGTGGTTGCTGTGGAGCAATGGCAGCAATGTGGTGATAGCCTTGGTGAATTCTCCCTCTATTGGTGAACACAGCACTAGCTTCGCCTTCCCTTTTCTTAACGAAACCCTGATAAGGCTTCTTGACCCTGCTTGCAGATCCGCCTGCATTCTGAATTTTTCCCGCCTTCATGAAACTCTCTAATCTCTCCCCAGCCATGACAAGTTCAGAAAACACCGTGGAGGTTGAGGATGCTAACCGCTCAAAGATCGGTCCTTGTAGCGTGCCCATGAACAGGTCTGTCAGTTCTTTCTCCATCAACGGAGGCTATACCCTTGCAGATACTCCCCTCCATCTCTGCGCGAAGTCTTTAAAACACTCATTCGGCTTCTGGGTCAAATTCTGAAGCTGCATACGATTCGGAGCCATGTCAGTATTATACTGATAATGCTTCACGAAAGCGTCTGCTAACTCTTTCCAGCTTCTCACATTGGATCGTTTCAAGGTGCATATACCATTCTAGGGACGCCTCTGTTAAGCTATCTTGAAAGAAATGGATTAATAGCTTCTCGTCATCAGAATAGGCGGCCATCTTCCTACAGTAAGACCTTATGTGGGTCTTAGGACAACTGTTACCCTTGTATTTCTCGAAGGTTGGAATTACAAACTTCGGAGGTATCTTAACTCCGGGTACAAGACATATTTCAGCAGCATCCAGTCCCAAAACATCGGGGCCTTGCAATGCCCTTACCACCTCTTGTAAGGCCTTGAACTTTTTCTCCAACTCAGCGGTTTGGGGTGCACATGCTTCAGCTGAATTCTCATAGAAGCCTTCATGTTCATCATACTGGACTGGTATTGGGATCGCAGTGCCATGAGGTTGAGTAGTACCGACTGGCGGAGGGACGGTGTTGATAGGTACGGCGCCGACAGAAGTAGGAATTGCCCCAACAGGGGTTAGGGTGGCCTCAACAGGAATTGGAATTGCACCACTTGCATTGGGAATTGCACCAGCCAAAGTATGATTAGCGCTCCTCTCTGCTGCTTGCCTCATCTCCTCTTGACTCCTGGCCATGTTCTGAATCACCTCCATGAGTTGATTCATCTGCGTTTTCATGCCTAGCATCTCGCTCCTCATAGTAGCCTGGTCTTGCTCTATCTGATCCATGACTCTCTTCTGGTTATTCCTTGTGTTATACCGATGTCGTGAAGTCAGCTTGCTTTACTCTTTCTGAAAGGGGTAAGCAGTGTGTAAGGTCGGGTTGTAGGAAATGCAAAAAGAAAAATGCGCAAACGTATGCAAAATGCTCGAGAGACTTTCGAGGCTTGTGATTATCATTGGTATCATAGAATCATGACTGAATAATAAAGAAGTGCACAATTTAGACCAAAAAGCAAACTTTCATTAATTTTAGGAAAATTTCATACAGACAATTGCTGAATAAGCCGAAACTAACAAGTCATGCTACAAGAAAATAACTGAATAACTAAAATTCTCTCTTTTGGAGACGTTCTTCAAGCTTCTTCGTTTCGAACATGAATCTTCTAACCATTTGGTCGCAGAGCTGGAGAAAGTTGTGAATAGCAGGAGGGATATCATTTCCTTCCAAGTCTTGAATTACGCTTTCCAACCTCCATGGAATATCACGGATCATGAGGTTGCAATGCTCCACCAGATTGTTATACCTAGCGCGACACATGTCTAGAGTCGATTGGTAATAGCAAATAGAATCCACGTGGGTGTCCAGCAATTCATTGAGTTGAGCCTCCTTCTGGAGCCACTGAGCACTATCCCTTTGCAAGTCGTCGAAGCGATTCCTCCATAGAGTAGCTGTTTCTTGGGCAGTCTCCAATTCCTGACATTTGTTGTTCCACATGTCAGGAGTGACATATGAAGCCCTAAATGCTTCCTCCTTGAGTCTTCGTTCATCCTCTACTAGGGTCAAGGCGTTTCTCAGTTGCTTTTCGAGATTCCCAATATCAGCTTCAAGATTCTCTCTTGTCTCCTTTTTCTCAGCAGAAGCTAGTTCAAAGAGATGCCATGCTCTATCACAAGAAGCCTTAGTCTCTTTTAGGCGTTGTCGAAGAGTTGTCAATGATGTATCAGCTCCTTCGAAACCCTGCTGGTACTTGACTCTCATGTCTGTTTCTATCTTTAATTTCTTGCTGCTCTCAGCCGCCCGATCTTGTTCAAACTCTACTTTCCTCTTGTACTGACCATTTTCCACATTCGCTCGGTGAATTTCAGCTTCGAGGTCCTGATTTTCTTTAGTCAGCCTCTCTACCACTTGCTTCAGTTTCTCGTACTCTTCCATAGATACATGGGTGGGAGAAGGAGGTCTTTCTCGCATCGATGGTTCTGAGGGAAATGGCAGCAACCTTTCGGCCACTCGGGCTAGCAACCACTGGTTGTATGGCTCCTTCGCCACACAATTCTTCGCCTTCAACTCTTGCCTTCCCTTCGTGTGAATCTTGCCCCATGCCTTAGCAATCTTCCTGGCAAAAGCAGGATCTTCTGTTGTGGCAAGTAAAAAAAAGCTCTGAACTTTCTCTGCTTCGGGCTCTTCTTCCATAGCATAGCCCAATTGGCGCAATGCCATGACTGGGTTGTAGTTGATACAACCAGCCCTACTGACTAGAGGCACATTACCAAATTCCCCACAACTAAAGATAATCTCCACATCGTAGTACTCCTGAGAGTACCAAGCAATATCATTGGCCTCTAGAGACATAATGCGTTGAGACCACTTCAGTTTTTTCTTGTTTTCTACGAACGGTCCCTTCTTCGGTAGATGAGAGGCATACCATTTGAATAGTAGATGAGAACAGCATTGGACCATCCCTGACTTCTTTTCACTTCTCTAATGAATAGAATGGTAAACATCAGCGAGGAGGGTAGGAATGGGATTCCTTTGCATGAAGAGAATGATAGCAGCTATGTCTATGAAATTGTCTACATTTGGAAAGAGGACAATCCCATAGATCATTATAGCAACGACAATACCAAATCTTTCCCAATCTCCCATAGTCTTGTACTGAGCAGCTTTATCTAGCAGAAATTTCAAAGGAAAACCTTGAACCCCTCCTTTATTGGCTAGCCCCTCTTTGACTTCCTCTTTGGTCATACGTAGAGTAAGAGCAATGGCAGGAGGTTTTGGTTCTTCTTCCAAGCCTGTGTATATAGGTTGATCCTTAATCTTGATGTTCAAAATGTGAGAATATTCCTCAAGAGTAGGGGCCAACTGATAGTTTTGAAAAGTGAAACATCTGAGAGGTGCATCATAGAACTGAGCCATAGCGAACAAAGCCCAAGTATCGACCCTAGAATGGAGGAGATCAAGCAATTTCCCATACTTCCCCTGAAAGTTGATCTTGATAGCCTTTGGTACGTCAATCAAAATGTCTTGAATTAGTTCCAACTTTGGTTCTCTGAACTTGATGGAATTTGTGCTTCTCTTTCTTTGGTCAGTCATTGTATTCACCAATACCTGAGATAATCACAGTCTCTTAAGTCCCTTGATATGCGAAAAATGATATGTAATGCAATGTTTTATGAATGCACATGATAAAGAACACAAAGCGAGATCAAGATCACTGGCCCTGCAAAACAACACAAAAAATATGTCTCCCATCGGGTGGGTTGTCTATTGGTTTGTAAGGGGGCATCCCAAAGGCTTTTAAGCAAAGTCCCATGCACTAGCCCTCAAAAGTTTTCCATCATAACGACTACTCGTAAGACGGTAATCCCTTCAAAGGATGAACACAGAGTCATGTCTTAGCAACCTTCGGAATAAGGTTCTACAAAGGTCCTCAGAGTCACGGACTCCCACGTCGGAAATAAAGACGTCATTACGACTACACGTAAGACATAATCATTCCAACGGGGTCTCATCTAAGCGGTGGAATTCGATCCAACTCAACGAGTCCTAAGTCTCGCAAATCAGAAAGAACCCACCTCCTATCTTAGTATATACTCGAAAGCTCGGGTAGAAAGCTTTTATGCTTACAAACCATCCAAATAAACCCAACAGTTAGAGAATAAAGCATAAATAAATAAAACAAGTAAAAACACAAACACGACAAACAAAATAGGCTTGGCTCGCTAGGACGTCCCCAACAGAGTCGCCAGCTGTCGCTACTCGAAAAATGCATCGCGCAACGACGGGGAGGCGAAAAAGATAGACAGAAGAGTCGCCACCGAACTTTATTTATCCCATGAGGGGAAAGGAAAATATCGAGAAAACCTTAGGACAAGAAAGGATAAGATGGTCTCGCAACCATGAACGGGTTCGGAAGCCGGTTATGCGAGGGGAAGGTATTAGCACCCCTCGCATCCATCGTACTCGATGGGAACCTTTTTGTTTGTCAATGTGTGAATTTATTTGCTTAAATATTATGCTATAACAAGAGTGTTCTAAAAGATAGAGAGAAGGGTTTAGAAACGAAGAAAGGAGGGATAGAGAGATAATGGGGGAGAAAGGGGAAAGAACAGACTCGGTAGGACTTCGCGGTCCTAGGCCTACGTATTCTCAAAAGATATGAGAAAGTTAGAGTCGACGTAGTTCGGGGAACTACAGATATAGGGGGAATGTGCTCGGCAAGGATTGTGGCCCTTGTGCCTACGTATCTTTACTTAAAAAAAGTAAAGAATCAGAGCAGCCGTAGTTCGGCCTACGGTTTGTTGATGTTTTGTGGATGATGCTATCATGCGCATTCTAGCAGTTTAGGTGTATTGCTGCTCGCATGTGAGGAGACTTATGCGTTACCTGTTTGCGGTAGAACGGACGTAACATATCCTTTTTGAAAGGTTGATTAGTTTTTGCCATGCGAGGCAAGAAGTCACGTTTGATTGGTTGAATTGTTTTTTAGGGGCGAGATAGGTCCTCGGATAGTAACCCCTACGGGTAGTACCCAATTCTTTGTCTCAAAGTTTTTGTTATAAAAGGGTGTGGCGAACGAGGCGTCTTCGTATTGAAAGACGAGCGTCGAAACCACCCTCACTACAGTGGGCATCCCTACGCTCGGAGAAGAAGAGGTCTACACCCAATCCTCTCTCTTTAATTCAATGCAAAGAGAACTTCATTCTCTTATTAAAGATGTTTTTGGTTTTGAATGGTAAGTGCTTTGCGACAGAGAACCCTACGGTAAACGTCAGCACTCGGGATAGGAGAAGGCCTACGCCTAACCACTCCATGACCATTCCAGTTTTTGTTATGAAAAGATTTGAAAATGCACTCGGTACAGGACCGAGGTTTTAGGTGAGAAAGGTTTCGGGAAAGAGTTGTGGAAGGAGATAGGTGGAAGGAGTCGCGTCTTCGTATTGAAAGACGAGTGTCGAAACCACCCTCACTACAGTGGGCATCCCCGCACTCGAAGAAGAAGAGGTCTACACCCAATCCTCTCTTTTTAATTCAGTACAAAGAAGTCAGTTTATTATTGAAAGTGTACTCGGTACGGGACCGAGGTTTTAGGAGGAAAAGTTGGAAGCGTCTTCGTATTGAAAGACGAGTGTCGAAACCACCCTCACTACAGTGGGCATCCCAACACTCGGGGAGGAAGAAAGTCTACACTTAATCCCCTCTTTTTAATTCAATACAAAGAATTGATTTTGAAGATGGTTTGACAATGCTTTTGAATCAAGTTGGGACAAGTAATGAAGAGAGAAAAGAGGTGGTCTCAGATCCAACATTACTCATCAATAATTTAACTGGTAATGAATTATAGAGGTCTCGTCATCGACCCAAAAAGATGAAATTGAATGAAAAGCCTCATGAGAAATGAAAAATAGAATTTAATTAAAATATGAAGAGGATATTCTAAAAGAAATTATGAATAAAAAAGATTAGAAAAATATAAATATAAGTAATTAATATATATATATATATATATATATATATATATATATATATATATATATATATATATATATATATATATATATATATATATATATATATATATATATATATATATATATATATATATATATATATATATATATATATATATATATATATATATATATATATATATATATATATATATATATATATATATATATATATATATATATATATATATATATATATATATATATATATATATATATATATATATATATATATATATATATATATATATATATATATATATATATATATATATATATATATATATATATATATATATATAGACACATAATAAAAAAGTTATAAAAGAAAACAATAATAATAAAACAGGGGGTTTTTTGAAGAAAAATAGGTGGTGTGTGTATGAAAAAGGAATCATTTGGGCTAAGATGAAAACCCATCATCCTACCACTCAAAGAAGGAAACCCGGTGCAAAAATCAAGAAAATGTGGTAAGAAAGTTAAAACGGGCCTCAAGCCCAACTCTCATATAATCTTAAAAAAACGAAAGATTGGCTGGTGATGACAGCCCACGATCCAAAATCCAACAAGGGTAAATCACTACAAGCAGCAGATATCATCAAATTCAATTTCTCACAAAAAAATCCACAATGTTCATCGTTTCCATCTCTCAAAGGTAAACACGGTCAAAATCATGAATCAATCTGACTTTTCTCTACTTCGCTTTCGCTCTCCTTCTTTTTCTATTTCGAAAGCTCATGGGTTTGGTGTTGATTTAGGGGTTTGAGATTAGAGAAGGGTATTGTTGTCTGGTTTTTGTTCAAGGGCGGAAGAACAGGGTGGTTGTGGTTGAGAGTAATGGTGAGATGGGCTTCATCTGCGTGCGAATCTAGGTTTTTTCGAAAAAAGAGTTTTGGGGAAGATGGCGACTGAGTTGAAGGGTTGTGAACATGGTATGAGTTTCATAAGATGTGTGGTTGCTGAGATTTTTTCCTAGGTTTCATGTTGTTGTTCATGTCGGTGAATGTCGGTTATGGAGTTGGAAGCTTTGATGGGTTACGAAGGAAAAGTTTGAAAGGGATGAAGAGTATTGTTTCTATTTTTTTGCTGCAAGTGGAAATGGTGGAAATGGAGAAGGAAAATGATTTTCGGTTGGTTGTGTTGTTACTGTTCGAAAACGGAAGAAGGAAGAATAGTAGTGGTCAAGGGTTGTTTGAAGAAGGATGAAGAAGATGAAGCTTGAAGGAGGGATTATTAGAAGCCGATTGATTCATTCATAATGAAAGGATTGAGAAAATGGTGAATCATTTTGTTGGTGTTTTACAGCAGGTTTGCGTTTGGAGGGTTTGTTGTTTATGGTGCATATCATTTGGAAAGAGGTGAGTGTTGGTTTATTTCGTAGGAGAAAAGGAAGATGAGGGTCGAGTTTGATACGGTTTCAGTTAAAAAACGTTAATGGAGGCTCTGTCATTAATTTTGGTTGAGGACTTCTCTGGTTGAATGGGAAGATGGTGTTGGAAGTGAACAGTGGAGTTTGAAGTTTGTTTTGGTTTGGATTTGAGGAACTTTGAAGGTGAGATGGAAGTGATTAGATATTCGGACGCGAAACAGTTTCGCGGTTGGATAACGGAGTAAGTTTCGGTTTGCCTCTGGGTTTGAGTGAAGAGTTGTGATTCATGGAGGTTAGAAAATGAGTCCTGAAGTTGAGCAAGATGAGAGTTTTCACGGTGTTGGGGTGTTGTTCTGTTTGACGAATTTGTGGTGATGGAGATTGAAAGGTTGTTTGAGTTGTTGTCAGGGTTGAATCTGGCTGCTGAAGAGTTGTTGGTATGTCTGCGACTAGGGTTAGTGTCCTCTTTATCCACAACAAACCACTGCCCCTCTCTCGAAGGCTTTCCATCAGAAAACAAAGTGACAATGGTTTAAGATTATGAAGACAGAAAAGACAATAGAATACTTACAGAGCTGGAGCAAATCCGACAGGTTCTCGCGCTAGTGATGAGGAGTTTGGATGATGCAAAGCTTCTTGTTGAACCGATACCTCCAAATTGTCAATACCGAAAGCAGATAAGCTCCTTCTTCAATCTCTCTTTTTTCAGTTCTTTATGTGTGTTTTCGTGTTATGATGGTTGACTAATGTGGTTTGTTTTATGACAGTTGAATGGGGAAGTAGGTGAAGATGAAGTTAGTGCAGTGAGTTAGAGTAAAAGAACTTGCTGAAGGTGGAGATTGTTTTCAGTTCTGAACAGAGGTTTGAGGATAGTTGATGTTGGTGAAGGAGGAAGAAGGGTTAGCGGCTGGTAGGGTTTTTTTCTCCTCTTTTTTTTGAGTGAATAGTGTTGCTCTATATATGTCCTATCCAATTAGGTTTAGCAGACCAACTCTTGAAACTCTGAAATTTTATGCCCCTTAGGTTTTAGGTTTGGTCTCCTACTAATCTGTCATATTCCCATTCTTGTGTTAGGACTGTGGTACTACAATTGCTTGCTACTGCTCTGTATTTGCCATTTTTGTGAATGTGTCTCTGCTGTCATTTGCTGAGCTTCCTGTCCTTTTTTTTTATCCTCTTAATTTTGTTTATTTATGCTGACTGTATCTTTCTATTGTAACTTTCTTCATATTGTAAACACCATAAAGCTTTTTCCACTTGCGATGCTTAGGTTTTCTACATATCTTCTCTTGCATCATAAATTGTTAATAACAATTCTGGCCCTGTTTTGATCATGAATGTTATCTTGGAAGGAAACTTAATTGGATGACAACACACTACCAACAGAAGAGGAAGAGGTACACCAGCCAATAATTTTGGAGCCATGAACATGTGGTTTTTGTTGAATCCTCCTGGAAAAGCTACAATCTTTGTTGAAAATGTTGACGAGTTTAAGTGGTTGAACTCATCCTACTGCCCAGTCCTGAAACAACTTGAATCTTAATTTTTCAAATCCACATACTGCAAAAAACTTTGATCCCAACGCTTGTGGTTGGGCATACGGAATGAACATGTTTGATTTGAAGGTGTGGAAAAAGAAAGACATTACTGGCATACATCACAGGTGGCAGAATCTAGTAAGCAGTTGAACATAACATCGGTTAACATCATGTGTCTATTCTCAGAGATGGATTCTCTGTAGTCACACATAGTCATACATGCAACCACAAATCTCAACCATTTGATATCAGATGACTCATATTCCAAATTGTATTTTAAAACTAACTTGTAACCGCAGGACGGATGCTGGGCGATACGAGCTACGACAATCTTTAGAGAAGACTTTTGATTTTCAATCAATTTTCCTTGAACCTGCTGTTTGGGACACTTCTGCTAACTGGTTTGTGTGGAACACTTTGCAGCCCATGTCGTGTTAAACTTGAAGAATTTTGGGGTTGTGTTGTGTGATGACTCGACGACAAGTTATTTGACCTGATGTGGAGTGCTTGTCGGCATGCTGCTGTCATGACCTACAAGCTATGTGTATGATAGCTGGATGGAAATGCAGGCCATGTGCGCGAGCAAGGTCACTTGAAGGGTAGAGTCGCGACCGATGCATTGGAGACTGGCAGAAGACAATGCTATACCGCAAGCTGTTGTCGTTTTGAGGCACTTGGTTTCGTTGCACATGTTGTGAAACCACTTTGTGCAGCAGGTACAATCATTTTCTATTTTCTTTTTTCCTTTTTTTCAAATTTGTCTATCATGCCGTATTGCCGCCGGTTGAATTCAAGTCACAATCGTTGCGGTTGTTTGTGCAGGTTTATTGTGAGTTGACGCAGGTATTGTCTGGTGTGGGGTATTATGGTTTGCAAACTTGTTCATGATTTCGTCGCAAAACTCCGGGCAGCCAAGATATGTTTTACTGAGTTCAGAACAGGAGAGTTCTTACACAATGACACATGCTGCTCGTATTCTTCAAAGTTGTTCCCGAATAATACCATGTTATTTAAGAAACTCGGTTTCCAATTTGCCTGCAACAGGTTGTTATATAACTCTGCTTCGCAGTGAGGCATGAAGAACATTGTTGGCTTCACAGCCTCTCGCTTCCCATGCTCGTTTATGGACATGACGGAACAACCAAGAGCTTCCAAAACGCAAGACTCAGTTACAGAGAGGATAGGATCAAATACCTCGATGTTTCTAATCAAATTTAAATCTCGTTTCATCAACATTGCAATGCTAAGCTGCAAACACGGCGGCTCATATAATTCAATGCTGCCAATTCCGTAAATGACCATTTGCATACTTGTCTCTGAGCCCAAAACTATGTGGAAGTAATTCAAAATTGATGTTTCAATCTGATCTTTGAAAGTATGATAGAACTGAGAGTTCTCAATCTTACTAATATATCTTTCAATTCTCTGCATTAATGCTGCTTCTCTGATTGGATCTTTTTGAGAATCTGGAAATGTTTATCGCAGGCATGAGGTTTGGTTGTGTAATCACAGTGCCCGGAAAACGTAACTCGGTTATGCATTGAAGGGCAGCTAGCTTTTTGGCATTTGCATGAGGGTCCCAGCTGCATGGATACAACTTCTTGCTGCAATTTCTTTAGCCTAGGACTTGTAGAATTTAGGCTTGTAATTCATGTAATTTCTTTTGCCCATGATTTGTTCTCTGTACCTTTAAATTTTAATTAATAAATTCCACATTCATTCACTAAGGAATTTTGAATGATTTTTTAATCCACTTTGGTTTTGCGCTCCATTTTTATGAGACTTTGGATGCAACGCAAATGGAATGGACTTGTTACAATTTCCTCATGTACTATGCTTTATACACCTTTCCTCCTTCCCAATAGTGCAAATTTCTCTAAAAATAGATGGCAAACCAAAATTATTAAATCTTGGAATCAACCTTAAAACTAATCAAGTTAAAATCTTCCACGAGTCATTCCTGCTACCAACCACACTTTGAAGCTTGAGACTTGAAACAAACCCAAACTTCAACATGACTTGGATTAACCATACGCCTTGATTACAAATAGACTACGCCATGGATTTCCACATAACTTAAATATCCACTTAAAACATGGTCCAAAGTGATTTGAAATAAGACTAAAAAAAAAAAAACTTCAAACCAATTGGCTAAATCTTGGAATGTTTGACCATATGTCACGTAGGAAGAATTCAGGGTATGACAATGTTTTAGGGTATTTGTTCCCAATTCATCAAACCTCCATTTTTGATAGTTTAGAGCTTAGAAAAACATCAATGGAGGTTGCAACTCAATGATTGGGGGTGGATGATTCTTGGATTGTGATTAACACCGCGAGGGATTTTGATTCCTCTTCTCTCTTCCCTTTGTAGTTTCCATTTGTTGTGAGTTTGTATGTAAATTTACCTTGACTATATGTATATTTATTGTTCATGGTGTTGTATAAAACTAATTTTAAAAATTAATGTTAATGATTTCTTTCTTTATTTGGGTTTGAGTTGTTACATACATAGACGGGTTGAATCCGGATTTAGGATGAACATCTATTAGTGTTGTGAATAGGATGCCTTGAAACAGAATATAAAAGGTTTCTTTATAAACAAGAAACATACAAGGGTTATGGTTATCAAAGAAAATAATGGAAAACAACAAGAAGAAACAATAGGGATTGGTTACAAACTGTTATTATTTCCTTTCTCTTAGAACAAGATTGCAAGTATACAAGAATAACAAATAATCTCTCTCACTTGAATTAGGATTTTATCTTCTTATGTTTCCTTATTCAAGATGAGAGACTAGCATGTTATTTACAAGAAAAATAACATACTAACATAATGGGCTTTTTAACAATTATCCATTACAAGTTAACTTAGGGTACAAGCTAACTTATACAATTGAGCTTACAAGAAAGGCCCATTCAACATGCTAACACAACCTAGAAATATTGACTAATGTATGTTAGAACAAACTTCGACCATACTAGAGTTCGACCCAATATCTCACAAATTTCCACCTTGGATCTAACTCTATAACATCAATAAATTAACTTTCTTCATGAAACTTTATCAACTGCATACAAGGGAAAAACTTGCAACTGAGCAATGTCTTGGTGATCATATCAGCAACATTATAATATGTCGAAACCTTCTGCACTTGGACTTCTCCACACTCGATTACCCCTCTGATGAAATGTAGCCTCACATCAATATGGTTGGTTTGCTCATGATAGGCTGAATTCTTCGACAAGTGTATTGCACTTTGACTATCACATTTAACAGTGATAACTCGACCTTGAAGTTTCAGCTCTTTTGCAAAACCTTCAAGCCACAATGCTTCCTTCCTAGCTTTAGTTAGGGCAATATATTATGCTTCAGTGGTAGATAAGGCAACAACCTTCTGAAGTTTTGTTTTCCAACAGATTGTTGTCCCAAACATAGTGAACTCATATACAGGAATAGATTTTCTGGAATCCATACAACCTGCATAATCAAAGTCGACATATCCTTCAATTGCTACTTTACTATCTTCAACCAAGGCTCCACCATAAATAGGACTCTATTCAGAGACCAACTTATGTACCTTAGAATCCACTTCAATGCTTGCCAGTGAGCCTTTCCAGGATTCATCATGTACCTGCTTACAAGACTTACTGCATATGTTATGTCGGGTCTAGTACAGACCATAACATACATCAAAGAACCCATTATATTAGCATTTGGAATGCTATTCATATAAGCTCATTCAGAATCAATACTGGGACACTGATCTATACTTAGCTTGAATTGAGGGTTTGTCGGAGTCACAACAAGCTTTGAATTTGACATACCAAACTTTTCGAGAATCTTTCGTAGGTATGCCTCTTGAGATAAGCATAATTTTGACTGCTTTCTATCTCTTAGGATGTCAATCCCAAGAATCCTGTACGCAGCTTCCAGATCCTTCATGTCGAACTCCTTATTAAGTTCAACCTTCACCCTCATTACATCTTCAACATTGTTGCTTGGTATTAGAATATCATCCACATAGAGCAACAAAATAACAAATGAATTACCCGGTCGATATCTGAAGTAAACACAGTGGTCGAACTGACTTCTGATGAAACTTATGTATGCCATGAACTTGTTGAATCTCCTATTCCATTGTTGAGGAGATTGTTTCCGTCCATATAAAGATCTCTTCAGCTTGCACACATAATCTTCCCTCCCTTTTTCAACATACCCTTCAAGTTTTCTCATAAGGATTGTGTCATCTAGATCACCATACAAGAACGCAGCCTTCACATCCACTTGTTCCAGTTCAAGGTCGAACTTGGCCACCATGGTAAGCAATATTCGAATGGATCTATGCTTCACAACAGGAGAGAACACATCATTAAAGTCGACACCTTCTTTCTGAGTGAACCCCCTAGTGACCAATATTGCCTTGTATCTCTTCAACACCACTCCTTCAATCCCTTCCTTAACTTTGAAAATCAATTTACGGCTGACTAACTTGGCTCCAGCAGGTTTCTTGATCAGTTTCCAGGTGTTGTTATCATGAAGAGATTTCATCTCATCATCCATGGCCTTCACCCATTCAGTCTTCTTTTGACTCCTTAAAACTTCCTTATAGTCTCTAGGTTCATCGTCTAAAATCTCAACTGCAGAGATTAAGGCATAAGCTATGAGATCTGCATACCCAAGTCTATGAGGTGGCTTGATGACTCTCCTCAACCTGTCTCTTGCTAGCAGGTAGTCATTATCAGTCTCCTCTTCTTCGACAACATATTTTGCATCTTCTTCGACTTCATATGGGATACGCAATTCAACATCAACATGTTCCACCTCAACAGGAATCTCTCCCTATTCCAGCTCTTCGTCAGCATCATCGGTTTTCTTGAAAGCCATCTCTGCTTCATTGAAAACTACATCTTGATCGGTGATACAACCCCTATGACTTGGCTCTAGGAACCATAGCCTATAAGTTTTGACTCCTTCAAGGTATTCCATGAACATGCATTTCAGAGCTCTAGGTTCGACCTTGTCTTGCCTAATATGAGCATAGGCCATGCAGCCAAATACTCTCAGCCTATCGAGACTAGGTGGATGTCCCGACCAAACTTCTTCAGGTGTCTTCATTCCCAAGGCAATCGAGGGACATATATTTATCAGATAAGCTGCTGTCGAAACAGCCTCCGCCCAAAATACCTTCTTCAACCCAACACTAACTGTTGCACCCCAAAATTTGACCAACAATTATTTATTCATTGAGTATTTGAAAATGGATACCTTCATCAGAAAGTTCAAGAGATCCTCAGAGGAATGGGTTGAAACCAGGGTTGTATGCTTCATAGCTTGAGAGTTGTGGGTGCCCCTCAGATGATTCTGAGACTTTGAGAATGAACTTGATGTTTTGGGAAAGCCCTTGATGTTTTGGGAAAGCCTGGATATCCCCGAAGCAGGATGAGTCCTCCTTCTCCAGCAGAGTTCAGTAGTCTCTCCTCCGCAGAATCAGAATCAGAATAGTGAGCATTGATATGTCTTCCCCAGGTCGAGGTGAGTCTCTTCCCCAAGCAGACACATCCTGAAGGAATGTCACCTCATCAGCTGAGTCAAGCACCGAAGAATGATGTCGTCTCTCCCCAGCACCGGGTCACAAGTGCAGATTTCCGAGAAGTGTTCGGGTGCCGAAGCTCATGTTTTCCCAGTAAAGTCGCTGAAGCAGGATCTCCCCCCGTACCGGGTCACAAGTGCAGGATTCGCAAGAAGCTAGCCGCATGCCGAAGTATGCAATAACTGATGATGCCAGACTGAAGTCTCCAGCGGAATTGAGATTCCTCATCAGAGCTGTATTCTCTCCTGAAGTTGGATGATTCCCTCTTCCCCCAGTAAAGTGTTGGAACGGCTGATGTTGTATTCCCCGGCAGAGTTGTACTCTCCCCCGAAGTCAGATGATCCTTTCTCCCCCAGTGGAATCGAATTCCCCCATCAGAGTCGTACTCCCCAATGAAGTAGAATGATTTCCCTCCCCGGTTGAGTCCGCAGAAAAGCAGAATCTTTGAACATTGATCGGATCATGATTGATTTTCCCCAGCAGAGCATGGGGGCAGCTAATGTTGTGTTTCCCCAGAGTCGCACTCTCTCCAGTGAAGCAGAATGATTTCTCCTCCCTCAAGCCGAGTTTGCAGAGGTCCAAGAGAGCCGAGTCCTTGGAAGTTGATCAGATCATGATTGGTTTTTCCCCAGTGGAGTGTCGAGCAACTGAAGTTGGTTCCCCACAGAGTGGTCATCCCCAGAAGAGTAGCCGAGACGGCCGCGTAGTTCATTCTCGCGATTGATATCGGCAGATCCAAGTTCTCGTAGAGCGTCGTCCCCCGCAGCAGTCAGCTGAAGTTGTTCCCCTGCAGCAGTTCGCGGAAGATCAATTTCCCAGACAGAGCCTGATTGATATTGGCGTGTTCACGTTCTCCTCAGCAGGATGATTCCTCTACCCGAGTGGTTCTTTCTCCTTGACAGGAGGATTCCCCCCTTCGGCATTTATTTTGCTGACGGTATCGCATCATTGTGCATGATTGCATAGCATTGTGCCTGACTGCATAGCATTTAAACGTTGCAATAGCATTGTGCATGATTGCATGGCATTTAGCATAACTGCATATCATTCCCATGTGGGGCATAGTGCAGAAGCATACACATCATAAGCATGATCTAGGTCATTATCATCCTTGTTGAACAGGTGTACCACCAAAAGACCAGTTGCTCAGGACGATTCTTGATGTTTTCCCCAGCAAGGTTGTTTTCTTAGATGATTCTAAAGACCCCGGTGTGATCCCCGCAATCGCTCGCTCAAGATGATTTTTGAGATCCCCAGCGAAGTCTTCAGTTCGAGATGATTCTCGAATTCCTCAACAGAGCCGTATGCTTAAGATGATTCTTAAGACCTCAGCGCAGTTTCCCGAGTTGTTTGCTTAGGATGATACTTGAGCTCCCCAATAGCGCCTCCAGCAAGAGTTGCCCAGGAAGATTCCTGGAATTCCCAACAGAATGTTTGCTCCAGAAAGGTTATTAGTTCAGAACGATTCTTGAAGATGCCCGATGGATCTGTTTGTTCAAGATGATTCTTGAAGTCCTTAGCAGCGTGATATGTCTGCTCCAACAGCGATGTCTAATCTGAAGGCGGATTTCGTAAGCGCCCGAAGGCGATATCAGAAGGTTCCTGTAAGTCCAGATTTCCGTATTGAAGAATCAACGGGTGGCTGAAGACAAGGTTCCAGAGGTTGTAGATACAACAGAGTGATTCGTGTGAGTCTGAAGACCAAGTCAGTTGTCCTGAGGAGATGATTGATTGCGATCAAGTGAATAGTGTTTCTTCTGACTGAAGTCAAAAATGTTTCTCCAGCTGAAGCGGAGTTTTGCCTGAAGGCAAAGTGTTTGAATCCCCGTAGAGTCATGAATGGCTCAGGATACCATTTCTCTGACTGAAGTCACAGATTTCCTAAGCTGAAGCGAAGGTGCCTAAGGGCAAGGTTATCCCCCAAGGTCATGAATGACCTAGGATTCATTTTTTGGACTGAAGGCCGAAGTATATCCCTGACTGAAGTCACGGATACTCTATAGCAGAGGTGGAGTTGCCTGAAGGTAGATCCATGTATCCTTGAAGGTCAAGGACCATTGCTTTAGACTGAAGTCGAAGATACCTCCTGCAGAGTTGCCATCCTTGAAGGCCAAGGATGCTTATCTTCAGAAGTACTTGAAGATCTTTTCTAGCTGAAGCTGGAAGTGGCCAGGGGCCCGGGTTTCATATAGTTCTGATGTTGAAGTTCTACAGTGGGATCATTGTGCAGTAGTATTCCGATGTTCGTTATGGTTCTGAGGGTGAACCCCAGATCAGAGTGTGCTCGGTTGAGTCTCTCATCCCCAGCAGAGTAGTTTCAAATACGCAAGTGTACCTTTTGTTCCATTTACCAGGGGTGAACCCCAGGTCAGAGTTGTTCAGTGTTGTATTTTCTCCAGCGGCAATGCGGGGTATTTTGATTATCCGACGGCGAGGTCAGATTATGTTTGTTTCCGGCAGCGAGGTTGGATGTTTGTTTGACGGCAATGTCAGACTCCTTTAATCCCCAGCAGAGATGATGTTGGTACGACGGCGATGTCGAGTGTCTCTCAGAATGATGTTTGTTTCCGGCGGCGATGTCAGATCGGTATCTCTCCAGCTAGTTGTTGAGCAGCTAGTGTTGCAGTGTTCGAAGGTTTGTTCCCCGCAAAGTATCGTGTGCTTGTGCAGTTGGCAAATTTTCGGGTTTACCGGTATTCAACCGTCTCGCACCTTGATTGGTTGAGAGCCGTTCGCTTCTCACCCAGTCAGGTTCAAGCCGTTTGAATAGGGGCAGCTGTTGCACCCCAAAATTTGACCAACAATTATTTATTCATTGAGTATTTGAAAATGGATACCTTCATCAGAAAGTTCAAGAGATCCTCAGAGGAATGGGTTGAAACCAGGGTTGTATGCTTCATAGCTTGAGAGTTGTGGGTGCCCCTTAGATGATTCTGAGACTTTGAGAATGAACTTGATGTTTTGGGAAAGCCTATGAGATGTCTTGATAGCCATCATGAAGCCCAGAAAAGTCATTATGCAAGAGTTCAGAGAATTCAACCATGAATGGTAGAATTAGGGTTTTGACTGGGTCAACCCTAGATCAGCTGAAGATTTGGAAAAGGTTGAGACCTAATCCAAGGGCCATGAGATCATGGAGTGATGCATAGAGATGTTATAAAGATGATTCCTAGAACAACTCATCATGATTGAGGAGTTTGAGAAGTTTCAAGTTAGGGTTTCCAAGGATTGTCAGTGAGAAAACCCTAATTTGATCCCTATCTTCCAGGCAGTTTTAGCTCTAGATGTGATTGATATCTCATCTTCCCCACAACACGAATGTTGTAGAGCTTGTCCTAAGCTTTAATTTGAGTGGTGGAAGTCCTTGATAGGAGTTACAGAGCTCAAGTTATGGTTTTGACAAATTACAGGTCAGCAGAGGTGTGTGAGTCTGGGTCCTTGAAAGTCACCCAACTTGCAGACAACTTTTGCCCTAGTAGGATGATTCCTATGATTTCTTGGCCAACATGAATGTTGAAGAGCATCTTCTTAGCTTTAATTTGAGTGGTAGAAGTCCTTGATTGGATTTGTGGAACTCAACTTATGGTTTGAACAAGACAGGGGTATTTTGGTCATTTGTCAGTTATAGGTCATTTTAGCCAATGCCTAAAACTCCTATTTCCAAGCCTCAAATGGAAAAACTCAAAACATGAAAGTTGCTCAAAATGTGATTTTAAGTCTAGAAAGAGGGTCACAAATTGTTGGAAAAGCTCATGGCACAAGATTACATGATTGGTCAAAAATGAACTAAAAAAGGCTTATAACTTTGAAAAGTTGAAATTGAAAAGTGATTTGGGAGATCCACAAATCCAAAATAGGTCATCCCATATATCATTTTGATTGGAAAAACCATTTTGAGAACTTTGGTTTAAATAGATTTTTCATTTGAGGCTCCAAAAATGGACTTCCTTTGGAAATTTATTACTTGCATAAGAAGGCAACTTTGCAAAACCCTACATAAGTGAAATGTAAGGGCTGCTTTCATTCATTAACATTCAATATCTCATATTAAGACAATTTGGCATGAGGTTACAAGGGATAAGGCAAGGGAAATGATATTTTCAACTTCTCATTTAAGGAGAAGTTCATGACTTTTCTAGATCCTTCTAGATGATTCCACAAGCTTCCATCAATTGCTATTTAAAGAGTGCCATGCAGAGAGATTGAAGGTTGGTGAAACTTGGTGATAGAGAGTCAAGTCAGAGGAGAAAGAGAGAGATACATTGCCATTGAAGAGGTTTCTTCAAGTTGAAGCAACTTGAGTTTTCTTCCACTACAAGCCATCTCCACCATCACAAGTGCAGACAGAAAGTTCCTCACCATTGTAGGATCATCTTGAAGCAACTACAAGGCCTGCAAGCATCCCCACGAGCCTCACCATTATCCCTTTGACAGGTTCTTTCTTCCCCTTGTATCTCTTAATTTAATGGCTTTCTTTTAGCTTTATAGGTATAGAATGAATGTATTAGGGTAGATGACCAAATACTGAAAGTTAGGGCACGATCCATGATGGTTTGTGACAGGTGTAGGAATCTTTAATCTTCAAGAATTAGTTGTTTAGGGCGTTTTAATCAGCATGAATTAGGTTAGAATGACTAGGGTGGCGTGTAGAGCAGGTTCAGATCCTTAGGTGGAAGTTTCACCATGGTCGATCTCAGGTGAGCATGGTGGTACCAGGATGTTTAAGTCTTCTGTTAGGGCTATCTAGGGCGAGTTAGGGGAAGGTGAGCATATGGTTGTGTTGCTCTTGAGTAGTAGAGCATTTCTTGTTTTTGAATCGTGTCGAACCGTGGCGTGAGCAGAGAGATAGAGGAGCTCGAATCTTGGTGCATGGGAGGAGGGTTCTGAAAACCCTAGTTCTTGTTTGGGACGATGAAGGAGGTCCCTAGGATTAATCTGAGAGTTGGAGGGAAAGTTTGAAATATTGAAACGCGGTCGTTTCACTTAAAGGGCGTTCTGGGCTTATTTTCTATTCGCCCCCCCCCCCCCCCCTTTTTGCTGGCCCAATCATTTTCAACTAGCGAGAGTTGCTATTCTAACCCCCCTCCCTTTTAATTGATTTATTTCTTTTAATTTTCTTTTATTATTTTTTCTGTTTTGATTAATTCATTAAAAATTGATAAAAAATGATTTTTTACTTCTTCTTTTTTCTATGATTAGATGAAAATGTGTAGAAAATTATAAAAATAAAAGTGGGCTTTTATTTTTTAGTTTAGTATTTTAATAGATTTTTCTTTTAAAATAGCTTTTATAATGTTTAATTTTGTATCATGATTTTGTAGGAATTATTTTAGAACCTTCCCTTAGGGTTTTTAATCCACTCTTTTTTGTGCAATTAGATGATGAATCATAGTTCCCCTTGGGATTTTTTCTAGAATTTTAGAATTAAATTTTGATTAGTTTAATTAGGGTAGATTTAGGGTATCCTAATTAGGGTTTAAATTGTGTTTAGGTGATGAATCACTTTCTTTGTTTGAGTGTTGTCTTGATTTTTAGGTAGAGGCCTATGTAGATGTTATGAGTAGGTGTTGAGGACCCTTGTGAATAATTGTTAGATTTTTCCCCATTGGTTTAGTATTTTTAGGTATTTTCTGAAGTTGCCTATTGATTTTGTCTCCCCTGTGGTTATCTGTTCATCTTTGGGGTTCCTTGTGAGGAATTTGTTGAGGGGCTTGTGTTGCCTTGAAGACCTTGATGGAGAGCATGATGGAGTGAAGATTGTAGATCAAGATTCAGAGACCTAGAGCTTGGCTTGTTCCCTGCCTGTGAGGTTTGAGATCCTGAAGTTTGAAGGAAGTTCATGGTACTTTCCTGAGGAAGGCACTATGAATGACTTTCATTCTTCCTTCTCACCTCTTTCTTAAGTATCCAATGATGTTGGAGCCAACTTGTGAGTTTAATTTCTCCTGAGGAGGAATGTAAACTGATCACATGTTGTTGAGCCACATGGGATACAACTCCTAAGTGGAAGCCTCCTAGTACTTTCCTGAGGAAGGTCCTATGGGTCTATTCACTTAGTTCCCTTAGTTTATCTAGGATTTCTCAAGTATCCAATGATGTTGGAGCCAACTTGTGAGTTTAACTTCTCCTGAGGAGGAATGTAAACTGATCACATGTTGTTGAGCCACATGGGATACAACTCCTAAGTGGAAGCCTCCTAGTACTTTCCTGAGGAAGGTCCTATGAGTCTATTCACTTAGTTCCACTAGTTCAGATAGGATTTCCTAAATATCCAGTGATGTTGGAGCCTGCGTGTGAGTTTAATTTCTCCTGAGGAGGAATGTAAACTGATCACAGTGGTTGAGCCACATAGGATATGATTCCTGAGTATACACCTCCTAGTGCTTTCCTGAGGAAGACACTATGAGTCTGCTTGCTTAGCTCCCTTTCTTTGGTAAGCTTGTTCTGAAGCTTGAAGACTGGGATTGATTTCTCTTGTTTAGGGTTTTGCTTTAGTGCTTAGATTTGATTCAGATTCTGTGTTAGGGTTAGGACTAGAGAGTAGATGATTCTTTTTCTAGCATGTGTGTTTTGTTTACCTAATGGCAACTTCATTTCCTTTATCTGGTTCATTGCTTGATAGCATGTTGTTTATTTTCAGTATGATTACTGTTATTTCATGACTGGCTTGAGGTCGAGACGAGCTTGTGGAGGCTGAAGCCCCACACACATTTCCTCCCTCACTTGCATTGCATGCATTTTACTGTTAAAGCTGATGCTTTTGTCTGTTTTGGTGTATCATTGACATGATCCCTTAGGACTCTCATTTCCTCTGATGAGGATTTGATGATAGACTTTTAGGTTGAAACCTATGCATGACAACATCTAGGAGTTCCCTGCTTCAAACCTCAACCATAGGATGAATCCCTGGCATGATAACAGTAGGACTTGATAGTCTCCCTCCTAGTTGAGCCATTGTAGTCCGTAGTTTCCCGAACTACGTTTGCTCTGATCTTTCATACCAGATGAAAGTACGTAGGCATAGGATGCAATGTCCTAGCGAGCAACCTTTCCCCATAATCCCCCGTAGTTAGCCGAACTACGTTGACTCTGATTTCTCGTTCCAGACGGGAATACGTAGGCATAAAGTGCGACGCTTTGCCGAGTCATTTTTCTTTTCTTTTTCAGCCAGCCTTGATAGGTAGATAGATTATAACCAACCCATCCAAGTAAACAAACAAGCGAGGATCCCGTCGAGTACGACGGACGTGAGGGGTGCTAATACCTTCCCCTTGCGTAACCGACTCCCGAACCCAGACAATAGTTGCGACGACCTTGTCTTACCCTTATTCGTCAGGTTTTTCCGATCATTTCCTTTCCCGCTCTGAGGGATAAATAACGAAAGGTGGCGACTCTTCTGTCATGCCGGCACCTTATTTTTGCGCAAGCGACAGCTGGCGACTCTGCTGGGGACCTTATAGCATCTAGGGACTTTTCCCATCCCTTATGCTGGGACCGTTTCCCATCCCCTACGCGAGTCAGTCCTATCGTTTGTGTGTTTGCTTGTTGGGTTGCGTTTATTTATCGCATTTTTACTTCCCGCATTTTATTTCCCGCATTTTATTTCCAGTTTGATATGATTATCTGTGCTGCTGTGGGAGAGGGATGTTATTGTGAGTGAAAAGCCGGACCTGGGCTTGAGTACACACCTAGATATAGTTGCGGAGAAGTAGTAGACGAACCTGTCTGCTGAGCAGGCACAGTTCCCTACGAAAATCTGCGCTCAGACGAGATTCTTGCAGAGGTGCTCCTTTCCGGTCCTGAGGATCTGAGGGGGGTCCAGACGTAAGGATTGTCGACTCTGGGGACCGATCATTTGGAAGTCAGCTAAGAGAGGCCTCTTCATGAATTGACGATGCCACTCCTTCTGGGAATCGTATTGTCACTCATGAAAGTCTGTGACGCTGACGACCGCATAGGATGCCGTACCTTTGTCCGTGGATTAGGTCCATACCTGTGAGTGGGGTCGGGATATTGCAGGAAACTTATACCTCCAGACTACCTGGTTTTCTTGACAGTGAATCAGTTATGTTGGGTTCTCAGTTGCAGATATGTTCTTGATAGAGCAAGGGTTTTGATCGGAGGATTTTATCATCGGGTGTTTGCCTGTTCTTGATAGAGCAGGCTTTGATCAGTGTATTATCATCAGAGGTTTGTTCTGGATGGAGCAGATTTTTGAGTGGGGTCTGAAGATCTCGTCAGCAGTTGTTATTTGTTCTTGATAGGGCAGATTTTGAGTGGGGTTTGAAGATCTCATCAGCAGCTGTGCATTTGTTCTTGAGAGGGCAGATTTTTGATTTGGGGTCTGAAGACTTCATCAACAGATATTCTTTGATCTTGCATCTGGGGTCTTTATTATCAGACCTTCGTTCTTGTCAGAGCAGAATTTTGATCTCGATCCTACCAGATGGTTATTCACAGCAAATCAGATCAGTGGCTTTACACCGGGGTTTCCTTCTCATCAGTGACTGTTGACATCGAATCTCCACAGCAGCCACCCGGATATATTGTTGCATGCCTGCATTTTGCATTAGCTTGCATAATCATTCCATTAGCGTGTGTCTGTGACAGGTACCGTTTCCCCGATCCAGGATCTCTCGCCTCTTATTGTGTTACTGCAGCCGTTCTCAGAAAGACTGTTGCGTACGAGTTCTCGGTCCTTGATGTGTCGAATCTGACTATTGCTATGTGAGGCTACTATTTCCATGATTGGGCCCAGATTCCTCTCCCTATTATTGTCAGCAGATGCCAGGATCGGGGGGGAAATCTCTCAAGCACGCAGACTCACGCATGCATCTGCATGAAGCATTCTTGCATGACATACATTCTGTTACCTTTTCCTAACCTTTGATGTTGACAGGTTTTTCAGGTACTCAGGTTCCGAGCTGCTTTCAATCTCCAGGATTGATCAAAGATTCATCCACCGCTACTCAACTCGCGCCAATCAAACGAGAATCATGGACCAAGTACAGTCAGATGTTCAGGAGCTTCGTGAACGGATGGATCGTTTTATGGAGCTGATGCAAGTAGTTGCGAACGGGCAAGATCAGCTTCGTACTTTGGTTCAACCTCTCATCTCCCGGGTTGACAGTAATGGAATACTTCACGGCGGGGCCGTGCCCACTCCTCCTCAAGGGGATACTCCACAGAATGTTGTTCCTGCTGCCGGGGGCAACGGTAGTGCTAACGGCAATCTTATGACTAATCTCGGACTTAATGCGGCGGGCGCCGTCAATGGTGGTTTGGGAGCCAATGTTACCGTGGGGCCGGTCAACGGCAATGTTGGTGCAGGAAATATGGTGGTGCCTCAACCGTGGCTGGAGGACCATCAGGATGACATTTTCTCTCAGAGAGGTGTAGAGGCTGAGTTGACTGCTGAGGCTCGACTCAGGTTCAAGGCGCTGGAAGATAAAATGAGAGATATAGAAAATCAGAACACATTGGGCGTTGACATGTCCAAACTCGGGTTGATTGCTGACTTTAAAGTACCTCACAAGTTTAAGGTGCCTATCTTTGAGAAGTATAGAGGCACTACTTGTCCCCGTGTTCATCTCCGATCTTATTACAGAAAGATGTCCGCTTATTCTGATGATGAGAAGTTGCTGATGCACTTCTTTCAGGATAGTCTTTCTGGCCCATCGCTCGAATGGTATATGGGTTTGGAACCCGCTGCTGTGCGCACGTGGAAAGATCTCGCTGAAGCGTTTGTTCTCCACTATCAATATAATAGCGACTTGGCTCCCAACCGAGTTCAGCTCCAGAATCTCTCGCAGCGGAGCAATGAAAGCTTCAAGGAGTACGCCCAGCGGTGGCGTGAATTGGCTGCTCGGGTTCAACCGCCGATGGTTGAGCGTGAGTTGGTACAACTGTTCGTGGCTACCCTTCCCGGAGTCTATTATGAGAAGCTGATCAGTGGCATGTCCGGAACATTCTCAGCCCTCATCACTTTGGGCGAGCATGTTGAAAATGGTATAAAGATCGGAAAGATTCAGGGCGAATCATCCTCATCTGGAGGAGCTAGCAAGAAACCCTATACTGGCAAGCGTCGAGAGGGCGATGCCAGTGCTGTCACTAATGCTAGGAGAAAGGGCAAGGGCCCTCAGTCTCAGATCGCTAGCATAAACATCCCAGTTGCTCCCCCGCAGCCGCAGCAGCAGCCCCAGCAACAGAATAATCAGGGATACAAGAGATATCAGAATCGGGGTCCCCTCGCAAACCGTCATTTGGAAACTCCTCCTATGTCATATGCACAGCTTCTGCAGACGCTGCTTCAACTCCAATTGGTTCAAAAGAGGACGTTGGCTCCCTTGACAGGGGCACCACCACCGGGGTATGATGCTAATGCTACTTGTGAATTTCATTCTGGGGCACCTGGCCATACAGTTGAGAATTGTAAAGCTTTTAAGCACAAAGTCCAGGACTTGGTCGACGCCAAGGTGATCAACTTTTCTGACAGCGTGCCCAACGTCACCAAGAATCCAATGCCGCATCATAGGGGGGGCGGAGTAAATGCTGTTATCACTGAAGAGAATTCAGACTTGCTGACTGATGTCAGAGATTTGAAGACGCCGTTGAGTTTTGTTAAAGCCAAGTTGATAAAGAAAGGCTTCTTTCCCGGATGTGGAGAGTTTTGCATGGCCTGTGCTACACTTCTTGATGGGTGTGAGCAGTTGATTGAAGGTATCCAGAGTCTGATGACCGAGGGTATTTTGCAGTTCAGTCGAAGCATTGAGAATGCGTCGGGGGAAGTCGTGCTGAAGCAGGCGGACGAGGTTGCTACCATTACCATTCCTCGCCACCCTATCACTATTTCTGCACCTCGTCCGCCTACTATTACCATCACCAGGGCCGGACCAATCCCATTCGAGAGCACTAATGCCGTCCCGTGGCATTACGGCGCCGAAGTGTATTGTAATGGTCAGAAGATAGAGCTTGAGTCATCCGGATCGACTGCGCTAAATCTTACTGAAGTCAGTGGTATCACCAGGAGTGGCAGAGTGTTCGCGCCGGCAGAGGTCGCCGCAGAGAAAGTAGTCAGGGCTGATGCTGCTGATAAGGGTAAAGGCAAAGCTGTTGAGGAGGTCCCTGCAGGGGCAGAGAAAGACTTGTTGGTTAAAGATGCTGAAGAGTTCATGCGACTGATCAGGAAAAGTGACTACAAGATTGTAGATCATCTTCACCAGACTCCGTCGAAGATCTCGATTCTTAACCTGTTGCTGTGTTCTGAAGCGCACCGCAACGCATTGCTGAAGGTATTGAATGCTGCATACGTGCCGCAGGAGATATCAGTTAATCAACTCGAGGAAGTAGTAGCCCATGTCAATGCTGGTAATGGGCTGGGATTTACAGATCTGGAGCTGACTCCCAAGGGAAGAGATCACAACAATGCCTTGCACGTCTCGATAGAGTGCAGAGGCACGATTATGTCACATGTCCTCGTGGATACGGGTTCCTCGCTAAACGTGCTTCCGAAGAAGGCACTGATGAAGTTGGATACCCGTGGACTGCTGTGCACGCCCAGTGATCTGGTCGTGAAGGCCTTTGACGGAACCAAGCGCCACGTCTTCGGAGAATTGACCCTGCCAATTCAAGTTGGTCCAGAGACGTTTAATGCGGTGTTCTATATTATGGATATCATGCCCGCCTATAGTTGCCTCTTAGGTCGGCCGTGGATCCATTCTGCCGGTGCCGTGACGTCCACGCTGCATCAGAAGCTTAAATATGCTGTTGGGGGCAGCATAGTGACAGTCTGTGGAGAAGAGGACATCATGGTAAGCCACCTGTCGTCCTTTAAATATGTCGAAATGGATGGTGAGATCCATGAGACTCTTTGCCAAGCGTTTGAAACCGTCAGGGTGAAGGAGGTAGCTCCCGTTGTTGCAGAGAAGCAAGAATTGAACCTCTCCTCGTTTAAGGAAGCTAGGGCTGTTGTCGAAGCTGGTTCCACCCCAGGCTGGGGGCATGTCTTGGACATACCAATCAAACAGGATAAGTTTGGATTGGGATATTCTCCGGAAGCTGAAGCTTCATCCTCTTCTGGTAACTCGTCTCGTGGGAAAGGGCCGATCCTATTCACCAAGGGAGGAGTAATCTTCGAGAGTATCAACGCTACGTCAGAGGACAGCGGAGACAGTGATTGTGATCTTGATGCCTGGATTCAACCGAGCAAGCCAGGTGAGCGCCTTCACAATTGGACCATCAAGGAGATTATCGAGCTGACGAGTGAAGAGTAATGATTTGCTTTTTACAATCTTTGTACAACCCTATGTCCTGCCCGGGGCATAGTGGTTTTACTGTCAGGGCCTTGTTGGATTATGTGTATGCATTTTGTTAATAAATAAAAGGCGTTTTCTTCGTAATCAAATATTGTGTTCTCTGTTATTCATATTTTATGTTTGTTTCGAAAAACAGCAAAATGGCAACGAGGTTCGTGCTAACCTGCATATTCTTGCTTTAAACTTAACCCTTGTTATTGCAGGATCCACGTAACAGACGACATCGACTCTGGACCCTCTACGGCTCACTACGACTTTGATTGCCCGATCTATCAAGCCGAGGATGAGATTGATGAAGACGAAGACCTTCCGGAAGAGTTGGCCCGCTTGTTGAGACAAGAGGAGAAGGTTATTCTGCCTTATGAAGAGGATATTGAGATCATAAATCTAGGTTCTGAGGAGCTTATCAGGAATGTCAGAGTTGGGGCTGCGCTGCAGAATGATGTCAAGCATAGACTGGTCGAGATACTTCGAGAGTATAGTGACGTCTTTGCTTGGTCGTATGAGGATATGCCCGGACTTGACACAGATATCGTGGTTCATCGCTTGCCGTTGCGAGAAGATTGCCCTCCAGTCAAGCAGAAGCTCAGGAGGATGAGACCAGACATGGCTGTAAAAATCAAAGAAGAAGTCCAGAAGCAGTTGGACGCAGGATTTCTAGCCGTTACCACTTACCCTCCGTGGGTCGCCAACATAGTGCCTGTACCGAAGAAGGACGGTAAGGTACGCATGTGCGTCGATTATCGGGATTTGAATAGGGCGAGCCCTAAGGATGATTTCCCGTTGCCTCATATCGATGTGTTGGTCGACAATACAGCCCAGTTTTCCGTGTTTTCGTTCATGGATGGCTTCTCCGGTTACAATCAGATTAAGATGGCGCCGGAGGACATGGAGAAAACGACGTTTATTACCCCCTGGGGCACGTTCTGCTACAAGGTAATTCCCTTCGGTCTGAAGAACGCAGGGGCCACTTACCAGCGAGCAATGGTAACTTTGTTTCATGATATGATTCATCATGAGATCGAGGTCTACGTTGATGACATGATTGCGAAGTCCCAAACGGAGGACGAGCATCTGGTCAATTTGCTGAAGCTGTTTGAAAGGCTTAGGAAGTTCAGGCTGAGGCTGAATCCTAACAAGTGCACTTTCGGAGTGCGGTCCGGAAAGTTATTGGGGTTTATCGTTAGTGAACGAGGTATTGAAGTTGATCCTGCGAAAATAAAAGCTATCCAAGAGATGCCAGCGCCGAAAACAGAAAAAGAAGTTCGTGGTTTCTTGGGCCGAATAAACTACATTGCAAGGTTTATCTCCCAGCTCACGGCCACTTGTGAACCGATGTTCAAGTTGTTAAAGAAAAATCAGGCGATTACTTGGAATGAGGATTGCCAGAAGGCATTCGATAAGATAAAGCAGTATCTTCAAGAACCTCCAATCTTGATACCCCCAGTGGCTGGACGGCCATTAATCATGTACTTGACAGTTCTGGAGAATAGTATGGGGTGTGTTCTCGGTCAGCACGACGAGACGGGCAGGAAAGAGCATGCCATTTATTATTTGAGTAAAAAGTTCACTGAGTGTGAATCTCGATACTCGATGCTGGAGAAGACGTGTTGTGCATTAGCTTGGGCTGCCAAACGTCTACGACAGTATATGCTCAATCACACCACTATGCTGATTTCGAAGATGGATCCGATCAAGTACGTCTTCGAAAAGCAGGCTCTTTCAGGCAGGATTGCCAGATGGCAGATGGTGTTAACAGAATATGATATTCAGTACGTCTCTCAGAAAGCCATCAAGGGAAGCGTATTGTCTGACTACCTTGCCGAACAGCCAATCGAAGACTATCAGCCGATGAAGTTCGAATTCCCTGACGAGGACATTATGTTTCTCAAAGCGAAGGATTGCGATGAGCCATTGCCCGATGAGGGGCCAGATAGGAAGTCTCAGTGGAAGTTGATATTCGACGGAGCGGTTAATTCCTATGGAAGTGGTATCGGGGCTATCATCACGACTCCTCACGAATCCCACATCCCGTTTACTGCAAGACTGACGTTTTCAGTTACCAACAACGAAGCCGAGTACAAAGCATGTATTATGGGTCTAGAAGAGGCAATTGATTTGAGAATCAAGAATCTAGACATATATGGTGACTCAGCGCTTGTAATCAATCAGATCAAAGGGGAGTGGGAAACTCGTCAACCGAATCTAGTGCCGTACATGAATTATGCCAGGAGGCTGCTTCCGTTCTTTGATCGAGTAGAACTTCATCATGTACCCCGGGCTGAAAATCAAATGGCTGATGCTTTAGCCACGTTGGCTTCAATGTATAAGGTCAATCTTTGGAATGAAGCTCCAAGCATTGTTCTTTCGCGTCTTGACAGACCAGCATATGTGTTCGCAATCGAGGATGCCACTGACGGCAAGCCATGGTTCCACGACATCCAGACCTTCCTTATGACTAAGGAGTATCCTGTGGGTGCGTCAACCCAGGATAAGAAGACTCTGAGGAGGCTATCTGGAAACTTTTACCTCAATCCTGATGGAGTGCTGTATAAGAGAAACCACGATCTCGTGCTACTCAGATGTGTAGATGAGAAAGAAGCAAGTATGCTCATGGAAGAAGTCCATGAGGGCACATTTGGTACGCACGCCGGCGGGCATGCCATGACGAGAAAGATCCTGAGAGCAGGATATTACTGGTTGACTATGGAGTCGGATTGCTTCAGATTCGCGAAGAAATGTCACAAATGCCAGATTTATGCTGATAAAGTTCATGTGCCGCCGTGCCCATTGAATGTCATGTCCTCCCCTTGGCCGTTCTCCATGTGGGGCATCGACATGATAGGCAAGATCGAGCCCACTGCATCCAATGGTCATCGTTTTATTCTGGTAGCTATCGACTACTTCACCAAGTGGGTGGAGGCAGCCTCGTACGCTAATGTGACCAAGCAGGTGGTAGCTAAGTTCATAAAGAGGGACATCATCTGTCGCTATGGAATTCCCGAGCGGATCATTACTGATAATGGTTCGAATCTGAATAATAAGATGATGAAGGAGCTGTGCCAGAGCTTCAAGATCGAACACCACAACTCATCTCCTTATCGGCCGAAGATGAATGGCGCCGTTGAAGCGGCCAACAAGAACATCAAGAAGATTGTTCAGAAGATGGTTGTGACGTACAAAGATTGGCACGAGATGCTGCCGTTTGCCTTGCACGGTTATCGTACGACGGTGCGTACGTCGACCGGGGCAACTCCTTTCTCCTTGGTGTACGGTATGGAAGCTGTCCTACCGCTAGAAGTGGAGATTCCTTCTTTGCGAGTTTTGGTTGATGTGAAACTTGATGAGGCAGAATGGGTTACGAATCGCTTGAACCAACTCAGCCTGATGGACGAGAAGAGGTTAGCGTCGATTGCATTTGGTCGCCTGTACCAAAGCCGAATGAAGAAAGCTTATGATAAGAAGGTGCGTCCTCGAAGCTTTCAGACGGGTGATCTCGTCCTGAAGAAGATTCTTCCGCCACACTCCGATCACCGGGGCAAGTGGACTCCGAATTACGAAGGGCCGTATGTCGTCAGCAAGGTCTTCTCGGGAGGAGCTTTGTTGTTATCCACGATGGATGGTGAAGATTTTGCATCCCCGGTGAACGCGGACGCAGTTAAAAAATACTTTGCTTGAAAGCGACCCGCTGGACAAAAAAAAGAAAGAGTCCAGGCAAAAAAGGGGCATCCCGGCGAACCAAAAACAGAATAAAAGGTTCGGGCAAAAATTAGGGATATATTGAAAAAAATGTACACCCGCAAAGTCGAAAACCTACACTGGGCGGCTTCGGCAAAAAAGGGTATCCCGGTGAACTGAAAACCCGAAAGGGCGGTTCACGCAAAAGTTAGGGATTTGAATAAGCAAATGACTGCGTTCCGCGTATGGACTTTCATTGTTTAGTGGTTCGGAAGACCTGAGGGCCGTTTATCTGAATCAATCTCTTCCAAAGCTGAAGCATCGGAGAAGTATCGAAGTCGAGTGGGTCTTAGAGGGATCAACTCATGGTGTTCGTCTACGCCTCGATTGCCGACATTTGTATATACTGATGTATATTTATGTTTTCTTTTTGCGCGGCTTCCTCATTCCAGGAGCTTGCCTCTGTTGTAAAACATTTTTGCCCATTCAGGGGTTCATCATCAATAAAATGCACATTATTCAGCAATTCTACTTGTCTGTTTAGCATTTATCTGTTTTGTTTGCGAATGAGAACGCCGATGTGTTTTTGATAAAATGCGCATACATAAACTTGCGGGCCTAAGCCCATTGATTGTTGAAACAATTAACTAACTGAACATTGTCACGAGATAATAACCTGGATAGGCCCCTTTGAGGAGGGTATCTTGTCTGTTTGTTTGTGTTGTTGCAGGTGTAGCACCTCGCCAGCAGATGTGTCGTGCGTATCCCCGAAGCAGGATGAGTCCTCCTTCTCCAGCAGAGTTCAGTAGTCTCTCCTCCGCAGAATCAGAATCAGAATAGTGAGCATTGATATGTCTTCCCCAGGTCGAGGTGAGTCTCTTCCCCAAGCAGACACATCCTGAAGGAATGCCACCTCATCAGCTGAGTCAAGCACCGAAGAATGATGTCGTCTCTCCCCAGCACCGGGTCACAAGTGCAGATTTCCGAGAAGTGTTCGGGTGCCGAAGCTCATGTTTTCCCAGTAAAGTCGCTGAAGCAGGATCTCCCCCCGTACCGGGTCACAAGTGCAGGATTCGCAAGAAGCTAGCCGCATGCCGAAGTATGCAATAACTGATGATGCCAGACTGAAGTCTCCAGCGGAATTGAGATTCCTCATCAGAGCTGTATTCTCTCCTGAAGTTGGATGATTCCCTCTTCCCCCAGTAAAGTGTTGGAACGGCTGATGTTGTATTCCCCGGCAGAGTTGTACTCTCCCCCGAAGTCAGATGATCCTTTCTCCCCCAGTGGAATCGAATTCCCCCATCAGAGTCGTACTCCCCAATGAAGTAGAATGATTTCCCTCCCCGGTTGAGTCCGCAGAAAAGCAGAATCTTTGAACATTGATCGGATCATGATTGATTTTCCCCAGCAGAGCATGGGGGCAGCTAATGTTGTGTTTCCCCAGAGTCGCACTCTCTCCAGTAAAGCAGAATGATTTCTCCTCCCTCAAGCCGAGTTTGCAGAGGTCCAAGAGAGCCGAGTCCTTGGAAGTTGATCAGATCATGATTGGTTTTTCCCCAGTGGAGTGTCGAGCAACTGAAGTTGGTTCCCCACAGAGTGGTCATCCCCAGAAGAGTAGCCGAGACGGCCGCGTAGTTCATTCTCGCGATTGATATCGGCAGATCCAAGTTCTCGTAGAGCGTCGTCCCCCGCAGCAGTCAGCTGAAGTTGTTCCCCTGCAGCAGTTCGCGGAAGATCAATTTCCCAGACAGAGCCTGATTGATATTGGCGTGTTCACGTTCTCCTCAGCAGGATGATTCCTCTACCCGAGTGGTTCTTTCTCCTTGACAGGAGGATTCCCCCCTTCGGCATTTATTTTGCTGACGGTATCGCATCATTGTGCATGATTGCATAGCATTGTGCCTGACTGCATAGCATTTAAACGTTGCAATAGCATTGTGCATGATTGCATGGCATTTAGCATAACTGCATATCATTCCCATGTGGGGCATAGTGCAGAAGCATACACATCATAAGCATGATCTAGGTCATTATCATCCTTGTTGAACAGGTGTACCACCAAAAGACCAGTTGCTCAGGACGATTCTTGATGTTTTCCCCAGCAAGGTTGTTTTCTTAGATGATTCTAAAGACCCCGGTGTGATCCCCGCAATCGCTCGCTCAAGATGATTTTTGAGATCCCCAGCGAAGTCTTCAGTTCGAGATGATTCTCGAATTCCTCAACAGAGCCGTATGCTTAAGATGATTCTTAAGACCTCAGCGCAGTTTCCCGAGTTGTTTGCTTAGGATGATACTTGAGCTCCCCAATAGCGCCTCCAGCAAGAGTTGCCCAGGAAGATTCCTGGAATTCCCAACAGAATGTTTGCTCCAGAAAGGTTATTAGTTCAGAACGATTCTTGAAGATGCCCGATGGATCTGTTTGTTCAAGATGATTCTTGAAGTCCTTAGCAGCGTGATATGTCTGCTCCAACAGCGATGTCTAATCTGAAGGCGGATTTCGTAAGCGCCCGAAGGCGATATCAGAAGGTTCCTGTAAGTCCAGATTTCCGTATTGAAGAATCAACGGGTGGCTGAAGACAAGGTTCCAGAGGTTGTAGATACAACAGAGTGATTCGTGTGAGTCTGAAGACCAAGTCAGTTGTCCTGAGGAGATGATTGATTGCGATCAAGTGAATAGTGTTTCTTCTGACTGAAGTCAAAAATGTTTCTCCAGCTGAAGCGGAGTTTTGCCTGAAGGCAAAGTGTTTGAATCCCCGTAGAGTCATGAATGGCTCAGGATACCATTTCTCTGACTGAAGTCACAGATTTCCTAAGCTGAAGCGAAGGTGCCTAAGGGCAAGGTTATCCCCCAAGGTCATGAATGACCTAGGATTCATTTTTTGGACTGAAGGCCGAAGTATATCCCTGACTGAAGTCACGGATACTCTATAGCAGAGGTGGAGTTGCCTGAAGGTAGATCCATGTATCCTTGAAGGTCAAGGACCATTGCTTTAGACTGAAGTCGAAGATACCTCCTGCAGAGTTGCCATCCTTGAAGGCCAAGGATGCTTATCTTCAGAAGTACTTGAAGATCTTTTCTAGCTGAAGCTGGAAGTGGCCAGGGGCCCGGGTTTCATATAGTTCTGATGTTGAAGTTCTACAGTGGGATCATTGTGCAGTAGTATTCCGATGTTCGTTATGGTTCTGAGGGTGAACCCCAGATCAGAGTGTGCTCGGTTGAGTCTCTCATCCCCAGCAGAGTAGTTTCAAATACGCAAGTGTACCTTTTGTTCCATTTACCAGGGGTGAACCCCAGGTCAGAGTTGTTCAGTGTTGTATTTTCTCCAGCGGCAATGCGGGGTATTTTGATTATCCGACAGCGAGGTCAGATTATGTTTGTTTCCGGCAGCGAGGTTGGATGTTTGTTTGACGGCAATGTCAGACTCCTTTAATCCCCAGCAGAGATGATGTTGGTACGACGGCGATGTCGAGTGTCTCTCAGAATGATGTTTGTTTCCGGCGGCGATGTCAGATCGGTATCTCTCCAGCTAGTTGTTGAGCAGCTAGTGTTGCAGTGTTCGAAGGTTTGTTCCCCGCAGAGTATCGTGTGCTTGTGCAGTTGGCAAATTTTCGGGTTTACCGGTATTCAACCGTCTCGCACCTTGATTGGTTGAGAGCCGTTCGCTTCTCACCCAGTCAGGTTCAAGCCGTTTGAATAGGGGCAGCTGTTGCACCCCAAAATTTGACCAACAATTATTTATTCATTGAGTATTTGAAAATGGATACCTTCATCAGAAAGTTCAAGAGATCCTCAGAGGAATGGGTTGAAACCAGGGTTGTATGCTTCATAGCTTGAGAGTTGTGGGTGCCCCTCAGATGATTCTGAGACTTTGAGAATGAACTTGATGTTTTGGGAAAGCCTATGAGATGTCTTGATAGCCATCATGAAGCCCAGAAAAGTCATTATGCAAGAGTTCAGAGAATTCAACCATGAATGGTAGAATTAGGGTTTTGACTGGGTCAACCCTAGATCAGCTGAAGATTTGGAAAAGGTTGAGACCTAATCCAAGGGCCATGAGATCATGGAGTGATGCATAGATATGTTATAAAGATGATTCCTAGAACAACTCATCATGATTGAGGAGTTTGAGAAGTTTCAAGTTAGGGTTTCCAAGGATTGTCAGTGAGAAAACCCTAATTTGATCCCTATCTTCCAGGCAGTTTTAGCTCTAGATGTGATTGATATCTCATCTTCCCCACAACATGAATGTTGTAGAGCTTGTCCTAAGCTTTAATTTGAGTGGTGGAAGTCCTTGATAGGAGTTACAGAGCTCAAGTTATGGTTTTGACAAATTACAGGTCAGCAGAGGTGTGTGAGTCTGGGTCCTTGAAAGTCACCCAACTTGCAGACAACCTTTGCCCTAGTAGGATGATTCCTATGATTTCTTGGCCAACATGAATGTTGAAGAGCATCTTCTTAGCTTTAATTTGAGTGGTAGAAGTCCTTGATTGGATTTGTGGAACTCAACTTATGGTTTGAACAAGACAGGGGTATTTTGGTCATTTGTCAGTTATAGGTCATTTTAGCCAATGCCTAAAACTCCTATTTCCAAGCCTCAAATGGAAAAACTAAAAACATGAAAGTTGCTCAAAATGTGATTTTAAGTCTAGAAAGAGGGTCACAAATTGTTGGAAAAGCTCATGGCACAAGATTACATGATTGGTCAAAAATGAACTAAAAAAGGCTTATAACTTTGAAAAGTTGAAATTGAAAAGTGATTTGGGAGATCCACAAATCCAAAATAGGTCATCCAATATATCATTTTGATTGGAAAAACCATTTTGAGAACTTTGGTTTAAATAGATTTTTCATTTGAGGCTCCAAAAATGGACTTCCTTTGGAAATTTATTACTTGCATAAGAAGGCAACTTTGCAAAACCCTACATAAGTGAAATGTAAGGGCTGCTTTCATTCATTAACATTCAATATCTCATATTAAGACAATTTGGCATGAGGTTACAAGGGATAAGGCAAGGGAAATGATATTTTCAACTTCTCATTTAAGGAGAAGTTCATGACTTTTCTAGATCCTTCTAGATGATTCCACAAGCTTCCATCAATTGCTATTTAAAGAGTGCCATGCAGAGAGATTGAAGGTTGGTGAAACTTGGTGATAGAGAGTCAAGTCAGAGGAGAAAGAGAGAGATACATTGCCATTGAAGAGGTTTCTTCAAGTTGAAGCAACTTGAGTTTTCTTCCACTACAAGCCATCTCCACCATCACAAGTGCAGACAGAAAGTTCCTCACCATTGTAGGATCATCTTGAAGCAACTACAAGGCCTGCAAGCATCCCCACGAGCCTCACCATTATCCCTTTGACAGGTTCTTTCTTCCCCTTGTATCTCTTAATTTAATGGCTTTCTTTTAGCTTTATAGGTATAGAATGAATGTATTAGGGTAGATGACCAAATACTGAAAGTTAGGGCACGATCCATGATGGTTTGTGACAGGTGTAGGAATCTTTAATCTTCAAGAATTAGTTGTTTAGGGCGTTTTAATCAGCATGAATTAGGTTAGAATGACTAGGGTGGCGTGTAGAGCAGGTTCAGATCCTTAGGTGGAAGTTTCACCATGGTCGATCTCAGGTGAGCATGGTGGTACCAGGATGTTTAAGTCTTCTGTTAGGGCTATCTAGGGCGAGTTAGGGGAAGGTGAGCATATGGTTGTGTTGCTCTTGAGTAGTAGAGCATTTCTTGTTTTTGAATCGTGTCGAACCGTGGCGTGAGCAGAGAGATAGAGGAGCTCGAATCTTGGTGCATGGGAGGAGGGTTCTGAAAACCCTAGTTCTTGTTTGGGACGATGAAGGAGGTCCCTAGGATTAGATCCAATGTTTGACAAATTCATCAGATCCAACGGCCATGGTTTAATCTGAGAGTTGGAGGGAAAGTTTGAAATATTGAAACGCGGTCGTTTCACTTAAAGGGCGTTCTGGGCTTATTTTCTATTCGCCCCCCCCCCTTTTTGCTGGCCCAATCATTTTCAACTAGCGAGAGTTGCTATTCTAACCCCCCCTCCCTTTTAATTGATTTATTTCTTTTAATTTTCTTTTATTATTTTTTCTGTTTTGATTAATTCATTAAAAATTGATAAAAAATGATTTTTTACTTCTTCTTTTTTCTATGATTAGATGAAAATGTGTAGAAAATTATAAAAATAAAAGTGGGCTTTTATTTTTTAGTTTAGTATTTTAATAGATTTTTCTTTTAAAATAGCTTTTATAATGTTTAATTTTGTATCATGATTTTGTAGGAATTATTTTAGAACCTTCCCTTAGGGTTTTTAATCCACTCTTTTTTGTGCAATTAGATGATGAATCATAGTTCCCCTTGGGATTTTTTCTAGAATTTTAGAATTAAATTTTGATTAGTTTAATTAGGGTAGATTTAGGGTATCCTAATTAGGGTTTAAATTGTGTTTAGGTGATGAATCACTTTCTTTGTTTGAGTGTTGTCTTGATTTTTAGGTAGAGGCCTATGTAGATGTTATGAGTAGGTGTTGAGGACCCTTGTGAATAATTGTTAGATTTTTCCCCATTGGTTTAGTATTTTTAGGTATTTTCTGAAGTTGCCTATTGATTTTGTCTCCCCTGTGGTTATCTGTTCATCTTTGGGGTTCCTTGTGAGGAATTTGTTGAGGGGCTTGTGTTGCCTTGAAGACCTTGATGGAGAGCATGATGGAGTGAAGATTGTAGATCAAGATTCAGAGACCTAGAGCTTGGCTTGTTCCCTGCCTGTGAGGTTTGAGATCCTGAAGTTTGAAGGAAGTTCATGGTACTTTCCTGAGGAAGGCACTATGAATGACTTTCATTCTTCCTTCTCACCTCTTTCTTAAGTATCCAATGATGTTGGAGCCAACTTGTGAGTTTAATTTCTCCTGAGGAGGAATGTAAACTGATCACATGTTGTTGAGCCACATGGGATACAACTCCTAAGTGGAAGCCTCCTAGTACTTTCCTGAGGAAGGTCCTATGGGTCTATTCACTTAGTTCCCTTAGTTTATCTAGGATTTCTCAAGTATCCAATGATGTTGGAGCCAACTTGTGAGTTTAACTTCTCCTGAGGAGGAATGTAAACTGATCACATGTTGTTGAGCCACATGGGATACAACTCCTAAGTGGAAGCCTCCTAGTACTTTCCTGAGGAAGGTCCTATGAGTCTATTCACTTAGTTCCACTAGTTCAGATAGGATTTCCTAAATATCCAGTGATGTTGGAGCCTGCGTGTGAGTTTAATTTCTCCTGAGGAGGAATGTAAACTGATCACAGTGGTTGAGCCACATAGGATATGATTCCTGAGTATACACCTCCTAGTGCTTTCCTGAGGAAGACACTATGAGTCTGCTTGCTTAGCTCCCTTTCTTTGGTAAGCTTGTTCTGAAGCTTGAAGACTGGGATTGATTTCTCTTGTTTAGGGTTTTGCTTTAGTGCTTAGATTTGATTCAGATTCTGTGTTAGGGTTAGGACTAGAGAGTAGATGATTCTTTTTCTAGCATGTGTGTTTTGTTTACCTAATGGCAACTTCATTTCCTTTATCTGGTTCATTGCTTGATAGCATGTTGTTTATTTTCAGTATGATTACTGTTATTTCATGACTGGCTTGAGGTCGAGACGAGCTTGTGGAGGCTGAAGCCCCACACACATTTCCTCCCTCACTTGCATTGCATGCATTTTACTGTTAAAGCTGATGCTTTTGTCTGTTTTGGTGTATCATTGACATGATCCCTTAGGACTCTCATTTCCTCTGATGAGGATTTGATGATAGACTTTTAGGTTGAAACCTATGCATGACAACATCTAGGAGTTCCCTGCTTCAAACCTCAACCATAGGATGAATCCCTGGCATGATAACAGTAGGACTTGATAGTCTCCCTCCTAGTTGAGCCATTGTAGTCCGTAGTTTCCCGAACTACGTTTGCTCTGATCTTTCATACCAGATGAAAGTACGTAGGCATAGGATGCAATGTCCTAGCGAGCAACCTTTCCCCATAATCCCCCGTAGTTAGCCGAACTACGTTGACTCTGATTTCTCGTTCCAGACGGGAATACGTAGGCATAAAGTGCGACGCTTTGCCGAGTCATTTTTCTTTTCTTTTTCAGCCAGCCTTGATAGGTAGATAGATTATAACCAACCCATCCAAGTAAACAAACAAGCGAGGATCCCGTCGAGTACGACGGACGTGAGGGGTGCTAATACCTTCCCCTTGCGTAACCGACTCCCGAACCCAGACAATAGTTGCGACGACCTTGTCTTACCCTTATTCGTCAGGTTTTTCCGATCGTTTCCTTTCCCGCTCTGAGGGATAAATAACGAAAGGTGGCGACTCTTCTGTCATGCCGACACCTTATTTTCGCGCAAGCGACACTAACCAACATGCATCTAACCCTTTCAAGAATTGTTCGATTGAATCTCTCAGCTAAGCCATTTTGTTAAGGAGTACCTGCTATAGTCTTATGCCTTGCAATTCCAGACTCAACACAATAACTGTCAAACGCTTCATTCTAGAACTCAAGGCCATTGTCAGTTCTCAACCTCTTAACCTTTCTGCCAGTTTGAGTTTCAGCCAGAACCTTCCAACTTTTGAAATTCTCAAAAGTTTCATCCTTCATCTTCTGAATGAATACCCATTTCTTTCAAGAATAGTCATCAACAATGGATAGAAAATACCTTGCACCTGAGTGTGAAGGACTCCTTGCAGGCCCCCAAAGATCTGCATGAATGTAATCCAGGGATCCATGTGTTCTTTGCTTTCCTTTATTAAACTTCACCCTACAGGATTTACCAAATACACAAGATTCATAAAACTCCAAATTTTCGACTTTGTCATCTCCTAGCAAGTTCTACTTCCCAATTAGACCAGGCCTCTTTCGTTGACATGGCCCAATCTCATGTGCCATAATTTTGTCTTTGACACAGGTTTCATGAATGCAACATTTGCGAACCACTTACAACCTCAGCCTCAAGGGTATACAAGCCTTGTTTCTTCACGCCTCTTAAGACTTCCTTCGACCCCTTCATGACTCTTAGGATACTTTTCTCTCCTTGAAAAACATATGCCTTCATGTCGAATTCACCAAGAGAAATCAAATTTCTCTTTAAATTAGGTACATACCTGACTTCAGTCAATAACCTTATTGACTCATTATAAAGCTTGAATCTCACAGATCTAATACCTGCAATTTTTCAATATTTATTGTTTCCCAGGAGCACTGATCCACCATCTTGATCACATGGCTCCTCGAACAATTATCTGTTTGGAGTCATGTGCCAAGTGTAACTTGAATCCATAATCCACTATTTTCTTGAGTCGCCACTTAAAACCATAAGAACATTAGACGAGTCGAAGTCATCTTAACCAATGGTTGCATTGTCATTATCCTTACCTCTATGATCTTTCAAGCGTTCAGGGCACACCTTTCTTGTGTGACCCTCCTTCTTATAGTGATAACATTGAATATCAGATGTTTCGCCACTATAAGACTTCCGATGACTTTTACCTTTCTTCTTGTCGAACTTACCATCCTTTCGCAAGAATTTTCCCTTAACAGCCAAACCTTCACCCACCGCCGAAGGTTTATGCTCCTTTTGTTCGTTCAAGTCCTTAGAATACAAGGCTGGTTGAACTTCTTCAAAGCTCATGGACTCCCTTCCATACAAGAGAGTTTCTTTGAAGTGAGCATGTGTTATGGGCAAAGCACACAACAGCAGCAGTGCTTGATCTTCATCATTGATATTCACATCAATATTTTCAAGATCAAGAATCAGGTTATTGAACATATCCAACTGCTCAGCCAACACTTTGTCTTCACTCATCTTGAATGAATACAAAGCTTGCTTCAGGTAGAGTCGATTCACTAGAGATTTGGTCATGTACAAACATTCAAGTTTCACCCATAACCCCAACGTTGTAGTCTCTTTTGATACCTGTCGAAGAACCTTATCACCAAGGATCAACAATATTGTGTTGTGGGCTTTCTCAATCATGGTCGTATTTTCTTTTGCCGTTAATGTAGTGCCCATGGCTGCCTCTCCCTTCAATACTTCCAAACGACCTTGTTGAACTAGTAGGGCGTTCATCTTCAAGCGCCACAGACCAAAGTCGTTCACTCCGATGAACTTTTCAATCTCATACTTTGTTGAAGGCATCTTCTCCATGCTTAGCCCACCAATTTGTTGTGAATAGGATACCTTGAAACAAAATATAAATGGTTTCTTTATAAACAAGAAACATACAAGGGTTAGGGTTTAAAAAGAAAACAATGGAAAACAACAAGAAGAAACAACAGGGATTGGTTACAAACTGTTATTATTTCCTTTCTCTTAGAACAAGATTGCAAGTATACAAGAATAAAAAATAACCTCTATCACTTGAATTAGGATTTTACATTCCTATGTTTCCTTATTCAAGATGAGAGACTAGCATACTATTTATAAGAAAAATAACATACTAACCTAACAGGCTTTTTAACAATTATCCATTACAAGCTAACTTAGGGTACAAACTAACTTATACAATTGGGCTTACAAGCAAGGCCAAATTCAACATGCTAAGAACCTAGCAATATTAAATAATATATGTTAGAACAAACTTCGACTACAACACGCATTAATCGCGAACAGACTTCCACCATACTAGAGTTCGATCCAATATCTTACAATTAGGTTATAGATTCTAGAGATAGATTTAGGCTTAATATTCACTTGGGTATCAGAACTTAATTCTTATGTGTTGTTTATGTTGCACTAAGAGATCATCAACGCGAGTAATACGGTCGTTGTCTCACTCTGTGTTAGAGATAACCTCTGTATGAGAGATACGTGATAATGTTGACGAGTGATTTAGGTTACGTACAACTGGATAGTAAGTTTAAGTATTTGATAGGGTAGATGAAATGCAAACCTGAGAGTTCTCTACTCTCCAAAGAATGAATTATTTTTCTGTTCATAAGTTTTATTTCCCGCATTTAATTTAAACCAATTTTAAACTTAAACTCAATAATACTTAAATTGTCGAACGACAGTTCAATAACACTAATGTCTGTGAACAGGATAATTTCCCAGATAAATACTTACAAAAACTTTTGTTCGTTGCCGCTTTACCGCACCAACAACAGTAAACCTGCCATCCAACCCAGCCACTTGGTACCAAATCTCATTGTTTTCAACAAAAACCTCTGGAAATCCCACGATACACAATCATAGGATTTTTCAAAATCTACTTTCACCAACATAAATCCATTACGATGACTCTTTGCAAAATTCACTATCTTATTAATAACCAACACCCTATCCACCAATTGTCTCTTCGGAAGGAAAATCATTTGCACTTTAGAAATAAACTTTGACATAACCTTCTTAAGTCTCAAAGCTAATAACTTCACCAAAATTCTATACATGCTCATAATTATACAAATAGGTCTATAATCATCAAGAGGATGGCGATTGCTAGATTTTGGAATTAGAGAAATAAAGGAAGTAGTGACCGCTTTAGGAATCATTATATCCTAATAAAGGAAATGGTAGAATTCATTAATAAACCTCTCCAAATTAACCTTCATTATGTCCTAAAAAGATTTGAAGAAACCAAGGTTAAAAACTGTCTGAACTCGAACTCTTCTCCCTATCACAAGACCAAATAACTTCCTTAATTTCATACAACAATAAAGGAACTTCCAAAGAGGCACTTTCTTCATCCGAAAATTAGTTAAAATCAATTCCCAAAAGATCCAGACTATTACAATAAGCCTCTTGAAATCTAGCTTCAAAATCTCCACTTTCACCTCATCAACTTTTTCCACCAAATCTTGCATAGTCATAATCCCCAAAAAATTATTCCTCCTAAGTATCGTCTTCATAACCTTATTAACAAATTTATAGTTTGCATCCTCTTCTGCAATCCATTTATGCCTCGCCTTTTGTCTAAGAATTATTTCCCTAAATTGCAAAAATTACCACACCTTATTCGAATCATCCACCTTATTTGGAATCAACTCCGTTGATTCTAATTTGAGTCACTCGTGGAAATAAAATCCAAAGCATTTAACTCCTTAAAAACCAAGTCAACCTCCAATCTAAAATACCAAAAACATTTTTATTCCAGCTTCTTAAATCACCCTTAAGAAGTTTAAGTTTTTCTTTAATCACAAAGAAGCTTTCCCCGATAAAACATAGGATCTCCACTTGGTATCAATGAACCTCAGAAAATTAGGATGCTGGGTCCAATAGTTAAATTTTTTAAAAGGTTTCGGCCCCTAAATCGATACATTCCCTTTGATGCAAATAAGACGATGATCAGAGAATTCTTACTGCCCACCATTTGACCACCAATCTTCCACTTTGAGATTAACCCCTCTATCAACAAAAATCTATCCAACCTACACTACTACAGAAAACCCATATAAAAACATTTGGAAAAGGGATACCATCATGCAGGTCCAACCGTTGTGATGTAAGGTGTGATTATATGTATGATGATTTCAACCACGGGCGGGCGACCGTGATTGTATCCAAGTAGCGCGCTACCTACCATAACGGTTACTTTAAACAACCTTTGTGGTATATTAAAATGCCAAATATTTAACATCGGTGTTCTAGACAATTGTTGTTGTATATAGCCCTGAGTTTATTATCAATTATGTGGAATGCTTATTTCGTCAATGCTCACTAAACATATAACCTATCAATCTACACTAGAACATTATAATATGAAAAATTAAGTTATATTATAAGAATAAATTCATGTTTTATGATTGACAAGAGTTTTTCAAGTCCTTATCCATATTTTGTTCTTTGACAGTAAGAACTTGGTTTAATGATCCTATTTCTTCAACAACCCCTGCCTTCAACTCTAATTCTTTTTGCAAAATATTATTTACTTTGCAAACAAAATTAGAGGTGGAGAGAGGGGTGGTTGAAGATCTAAGATAATTAAATCAAGTTCTAACGGTCAAGGAACAAAATGCAGTTAACAGTGTGAATAATTCTTGTCAAGAATTGAACGTGTACTTATTTTTTAATACAAATTTATCTATCATGTCATAATTTTATAATGTAGTTTGGGAAGTTACATATTTGGAAAGGGATTGGAAAAACACTCAAACCATATAATATATAATAAACTCATATGTTAAACAGACATTAACAACAACATTCATCAAAATCATTCATCAACAACAAACAATAACAAACAAACACGATACAAGAAATATATCAAAGCATAAAATGCTTCAGAAACATACCCTACATGTCAAGTCCCATAATGGTGTGTGTCGCATCGCTGCGAAGAGGGGCCGACAATGACAGAAGAGTCCCCACCGTTCGTTATTTATCCCAAAGAGAGGGAAAGTAAACAATCGAAGAAAACCTAACGAAAAGGGTAGAAGACAGGTCATCACAACCATATCTCGGGTTCGGGAGTCGGTTACGCAAGGGGAAGGTATTAGCACTCCTCACGTCCGTCGTACTCGACGAGATCCACGCTTGTTGTCTAGTCTATGGGTGAAAAACAAACTATCTACGACTGCTAATGCTAAACGGAAGGAACTGAAAAGAACAAAAAGAACTGAAAGAAATGACTCGATAGAGCATCGCCGCTCCATGCCTACGTATTCCCTTGTGCAATGGAAAAATAAGAGTCAACATAGTTCGGGAAACTACGGGGGGGATTGCTCGCCAAGACATCACATCTTGTGCCTACGTATTCTCATCTGGCATGAGAAATCAGAGCAAAACGTAGTTCAGGCTAACTACGGGAAAACAGGGTGTTCTCAATCGCACGGGGCGAGAGAAAAGGTTGACGATACTAGCGAACGCATTCTTGCAATTAGGTGTATTGTTGCTTGACCATTGGAGACTTAGGCGTTACTTGTTTGCGGTAGAACGGACGTAGTATGTCATTGGTTTAAAGGTACGGGTTACCTAAAGGGGGAAAATGAAAAGTGCTCACTAGGATTATCGCAATCCTATGCCTACGTACTCTCAACAGATATGAGAGATCAGAGCAGCCGTAGTTTGGCCAACTACGGAAAACGGTCTCGATCGCACGGAGGCAAGAGAAAAGGGGGTATCGATTGCACGGGGGCAAAAGAGGGAATCTCAATCGCCAAGAGGCAAGAGAAAAAAGTCTCGTTCGCACGAGGGCGAGAGAAAAGAGTTTCAATTGCACGAGGGCGAGAGAAAAGAGGAACTAGGCCAAGACACGCCTAAACGGGAAGGAACTCGGGACACACACGCTAGAACCTAAGGCGTAGGAGCGAATGCGTCGCATATTGCCCAAAGGGTATACACTAAACACTCTAGACGAATGAGAGGAGGCCCCACACTCATCATTCCCCACGTATCTATTGCCTAGAACTCACAATTCTCGGCGGTTGATTAAAAGACTTGAATTAGAAAGATGTGATCGAACGAAGAGGTTCCATTGACCCTTGACATTATGTGTAAGCTCCATTCCAATCTTCTCCTCTTTTGGTCCTTGATGATGCTTTGAATCGGGACCAATGTTACGCTAAACCGTCGTAACTCGAATTATAAGGGAAGTCAAGCTATATGAGGTTGCATATTGATATCCATGCTGAGGACATGATAGAGAAATGATATTGAGGATCGTTCTCCAATTGAATCGTGTCTCACGGACCAAAAAAGAATGGGATCTCGTCTTACAGATACAGGACTTCATCGATCCAAGAAATTCAAAATAAAATTGGAAAGGTGAAAAGAAATGAGAAGAGAAAAAAATTGTGGTCTCGGATCCAACATTATCCATCAATAATTTGATTAATAACGAATTACGTGAAGGTGAGAAAAACACTTAGAAGGGGGGTTGAATAAGAGTTTTTAAGAAATATGGCAATAAAAACAACTCAAGATTTTTATCCTGGTTCGTTGAACTCAACTACTCCAGTCCACCTTATCAAAGATGATTTGCCTTTCTCCACAAGGACTTAATCCACTATTGATCAACTGATTACAATAGAAAGCACTAATAACAACTGTCTTAGTCTTCTCAAGAACTACTGACCACACCTTGGTCTTCTTAAGGAACTTCTTACAATTTAATGTAAACTAACAAGTGTTTGAATGCTTCTAATAAGCTGTATCACAACTGTGATGTTTACACTTAAGATTAAATACAACAAAAACTATATGGTTTTATGAAAGATCAAATGAATAAGATCTTGAGAGATTTTCTCTTTTATGAATCAAGCGTGTATTTCTTTCTGAGTGAACTTGCAATGAGCAAATGATAAGTAGTAAATTAGCAACCTCAAAATGTTGAAGTAGTTCTTCTTTTATAGCTTTTGCAAATGCCTTGAGTCATGTGCAGTTGAATATAATATTAAGTTTGTAAGACTTTTCATCACCAAAAGTATGGGCAGAGATATGCTTTCTGCAGAAAGGTATGGTTGTAGAAGCCTTGGGATTTGCACCACGTCACTTCTTTGGACAATTTAGTCGTTCGTTACTTTGGAAGAAACACCACGTCTACTCAAGTTTACAGCTTCTTTAACAAGTTTCCTTCAAGATGAAGTCTTCATAATCTGCACTTCAGAACATGTAACACGTTTAAAGGTATGAAATACTTCAAGATGATCAGAGCTAGAATGAATGAGATGATCAGAGTTTTGATAGATGATCAGATCTTTAATATATCAGAGTCTCAGTCTTGATTAGAGTCTTCAATATATCAGAGTCTCAATCTTGATCAGAGTCTTTATCAAAGTGTGCAGCAGTATGTTCTTTGAGCGTGAATATTAAAGATAAGAGTCTGGTTATCAAGGCCTCTGAACTTGCAGTGAAAATAACTTCAGAGTCTGATAAGATCAGAGCTTTCAGCTTTTTATACTTCTTTCATTAACCCTTCAGATTATTCTGTAGCTTCTGCTTCAGATCCTTCTGGCAGCGCTTCAGAATCTTCTGATAGTCTTGCATCTGATGCTTCAGAGCCTTGCATAGTTTCTTGTACTTATGTATTTTGCTTCTTTAAGAGTATTTAATTTTATACCTGAAACAATAATACTTGAACAAATTTTAGAGTGTATATTTTCTTAATACAAAATTCCATAAAAGTTATCATCAAAACATAGAGATATAAGAAACACCAATCTGTGTTCTAACAATCTCCCCCTTTTTGATGATGACAAAACATAGGGAATTTTGTTCAATAAAGAAAACTAAAAATAAATAACTCCCCCTGAGATTAAGAATCTCCCCCCTGAAATTAATACTCTAATGGAAGAGAACACTTCCCCCTTTTTTTTTAGTATATTTCAGAACCTGGTAGAAATCCTTGTTGAGAGAAAGAATCAGAGCCTGGATGCTTTCCAGAATTAGAGTCTGATGATTTCTTTCAAAATGAAGAGTCTGGTAAATCTTCCAGATTCAGAGTCAAATTTGCTTCAAGGATCAGGTCCTGGTTGGGTAATTCTCAGGGTAACTTCAGATCATTTTTGTCAGATGAATTAATATTATCTGAAAGTCTTAAGATTCAATGTTAGATTAAAACAATGTCTGAATTTCATTTTAGCATTGCTTATGGATTGAACAATCAAATTCTCTTTCTCCCCCTTTTTGTCATAATCAAAAAGAATTTTAAAGACAGAAAAGATAACATAAGAAGAGAAAAACACAACACATAAATGAAAAACATAGCAGCTAGATTCATTCAGATCAAAGTAGCTCAAAAAACATAAGATGTTCATACAGCAGATGGCGGAAAATAGAATAAGCAGAAAACAAGTGCAAAACAAGAATGCAAATACATGAAAAAGAAAATTAGGGCTGGCGAGAAACAATTAAGGTCAGAAGATCAGTAATCTTGGCAGTGGATTCTTCTTGCTTGGCCATCCAAGTCTTGATCTCTTCAGTGGTCTGTTCCTGTTTTATCATCCATGTTCTGATTTCTTTGACTTCTTGGACAACATCTGGAATCTCAGTCTTGATCTCAGATGCAGAAGGTTCAAAAGCAGATGCAGGTGCCATTGGATGATCAATCTCCATGTCAGATGCAGGAGTATCTTCTATCATTGCAGAATCTTCAGCAGTAGCATCTTCCAGAAGAAGCATTGGGGTTGTGATAATGCTCAGCAGAGTCTGTCTGACCATTTCAGCAAACTTAGCCTTTGCATCATCAGCACATAGTGTTCTGAGATCAGATGCAGCAGAGTTGAACTTAGAGATTAATTTGTTCCAAGAAGCTTCAGATTCAGTAGGATCCATACTAGCCATGCACTCTTTCTCCACAGAAGCAATCCCTATACGTATTTCCTTCTTGAATCTCTTGAACAGAGTAGAAACATCTGATCTGGGTTTTGGGTTCAGAAAGTCCTCTATGGTGACTGGTTGTGATGGTTCAGGAGGTGTTTGGTTTTGTTCAGGAGGTGGGTGATCAGATGATGGTTGTTCAGATGGTGGTTGTTCAGATTGTTGGGGTATGGATGGTTGTGGTTCAGATGGTTGTGGTATGGATGTTTATGGTATGGTGAGTTGAGGAATGGAGGTGTCATCATCAGATGGTATTGATGTAACAACATTAGATGAGGGTGGTATAAAATCTGTGAAATTGAATTTGAAGCGAAGAGGGTTGTCAGATGTAGGTAGATCAGATGGTAATGGTTTATAGGGATCAGGAATTTGTAAGCTAGTTGGTGAGGGGACTTCAGATTCATCAGAATCAGATGATTCAGTTGAATGACATGAAGTTGAAGAGAGGACATACATGGTTGCAAGTGGTGATACATCCAGAATGTCTTCAGATGGTTGTTGGACAGATGGTTCAGGATTTTGGATGGTTGGTTCTACTGGTGGTTGAGTAGTAGAGAGTGGTTCAGATTGTTTTTGTTGTTCAGAGGATTGTTGTTGTTATTGTTGTTCAGATCTTGTTTGTTGTTCAGATGTTTGTTCTTTTTGTGGTTCAGATTGTGTTTGTTGAGGGGGTTGTTGTTCAGAGGATTTCTGTTGAGGGGGTTCAGATGGTAGTTGAACAGAAGATGGTTGAGAATGTTTGTTAGGAGATGAAATGGGTTCAGATGAATGAGGTTCAGATGGTTTAGGGTCAGATGATTTAGGATCAGATGATTTAGGAGGAGATGGTGGAGGTGAAGGTGAGGGTGAAGGGACAAAAGGTTTGGGATCAGATGTTAATACCTGTTGAATAGTTGCTCTTATTTCCTCCAAGCTAGCTTCTGGAGGATTTTCCTTCTGCTTCTTGTCCTTCTCAGGCTTGTCAGCAGCATCAGAGGCTTTCCTCTTAGGCTTTGCAATAGATCCTTCCTCAGCTTTTCTCTTCCTGCGCCTTTCTCTCAGAAGATTTGGCAGAACTTCTCCTTCCTTCTGAACTATGTTAGCAGACAGAGGAGTACCATCTCGTAAACATTCAGCAATGTATGCCAGGATGATTTCCCTAGGTTCATCTGCACTGAACAATGGAAAATCTGCTAAAGGAATTCTCCTTCTGCTGACGTCTTCAGAGTTAAATTTCTTGGGTTTTCCAGCAAGCTCTGAAATGACCTTCATTCTCTTCAGTGTGTTCCCATTGATGACAGATCCTATAACATAGGACAGATCCTCTGTCACCCCAACATCAAACAGATGTTTCACAAGACCATTCTCTGTTAGAATGTCTGATATCAGTCTTCCCATAGGGATCCAAGTTCTGATTTTTCCAGCTTTAACCCTTACTTCTTCTCTTGTTTCTTTGATATGGTTCAGAAGATGACTGAACAGAAGATAAGGTAAATCCACCTTCTTTCCTTTACTCATACAGAACATGAAGTACATTTGTTCTGAGTTCACATAATCTGGTGAGTTAGTGGATTTTCTGTAAAAGATAGAACTCATGAAGATCTTAGCCCAGATTCTGTAAACAGGCTTCAGATCTCTAACCTTGTTGGATGGTTCCCCAGAAACACAAACTTCTTGAAAAATATCAGCCAAATCCACACGATCAGTAGCCATACTCGTGATTCCCTCAGTTTCCTTATACTTAAGTAGTTGTCTGATTAATTTTTCAGTGATGACAATTTCCTTCCCAAGAACAGATGAATGAATGAATTTAGGGCAAACTTGAGCGTGTATCCAGAATTCCTTCACTAAGGTTGGATAAACAGGACCCATCATCCTGTCAAAATACTTTTCCCAGTTCTAAGTTTTGATGGTTGAAACGAGATCAAAACCATTTTCTTTGATGGATTCAAAGTCCACAATGTTCTCACACAGAACTTCAAGTTCTTTGATTGGAGTGAGAAGAGTTCTCACAGGTGCCTTGTACACAACAGCAGTTTGGGATGAACCAGCAGCATTAGGAGATGATGCAGCAATAGTTGAAGTTTGCATCTGAGCAGGTGTTGATGATGGTGAAGCCATTGAAGTTCTTGAGATGCGTCTGGGTTTACGAGAGGTTTTGGGTTTTGAAATGAGATGAAAACAATAGAGAAGGCAAAAATTCATATGAGAGATGAAGAGAGTGTAAAGTGTGATTTGTGAAGAGTTGTGAGAATTTATAAAAAAAATTTAGGCATGCAAAAGGACACACAATCTCACGCGTACACACAAGCATTGAATGAAGTGAAACATAATCATATCAAGCAATTAATGCAAAGAATAAAATCATATCAAGCATTTAAGATTCTGAAAGAAGGGGGGAAATCAAGAGATTTTGGATTTTCAAAGCAATACCTCAAACGTCACTTCAATATGGTGCACTCTACCTTTCCAGATTTTGAGCTACACGTGTTTGCTTGCATGTGCCTCTGAAACTCTTTGAGAAACGAAACGTTAGGCAACGTTCAGATCCTCTGAGCCTTGTTAGTTCAGATTTACACACAAATAAATAAATACAGAATTCAACAGAAGAAATACTTCAGAGTTTAGACATTTATCATCTGAAGAAAAATTTCATCTGATGAATATTTTATTCTGGACAGAAGTCCATACTTATATACTTCAGAATAAATTTAAATCTATCTTCAGCAAGGGGTTTTGTAAAGATATCAGCCCACTGATGATCTGTATCTACAAAGTTTAAATTGATAATTCCCTTCTGAACATAGTCTCTGATGAAATGATGTTTAATCTCTATATGCTTAGCTTTAGAGTGTAAAATGGGGTTTTTAGATAAGCATATAGCAGAAGTATTATCACAGAAGATAGAAATGTTACTCTTAAAAATATGATAATCTTCTAGTTGAATTTTCATCCAGAGCATCTGGGTGCTACAAATAGCAGCAGCTATATATTCTGCCTCTGTAATTGAAAGTGCAATTGTGGGTTGCTTCTTGCTGAACCAAGAGATCAGATGACTTCCAAGAAATTGACAGCTTCCAGAAGTACTTTTACATTCTACTATGTCTCCAGCATAGTTAGCATCACAGAATCCAACTAATTTATACTCATCAGATCTTCTGTAACACAGACCCACATTAGTAGTACCTTTCAGATACCTTAGAATCCTCTTAACAGCTTTTAAGTGAGATTCTCTAGGATCTGATTTGAATCTAGCACATAGACACACATTGAATAAAATATCAGGTCTTGAAGCAGTCAAATATAAGAGAGATCCAATCATACATTTGTAAAGTTTTTGATCAACTTTCTTACTTACCTCTTCCTTACCAAGTGTGCTTGTAGGATGCATTGGAGTCTTTGCCAATTTGCTTTCATTCAGATTGAATTTCTTCAGAAGCTCTTTGACATATTTAGTCTGGTGGATGTATGTGCATTCTGGAGTCTGATTTACTTGGATTCCCAGAAAGAATCTAAGTTCTCCCATCATGCTCATTTCAAATTCACCCTGCATAGACAAAGCAAACTCCTTTCCCAGCATAATATTGGTAGATCCAAAAATAATATCATCCACATAAATTTGACAAACTAGTAAATCTTTCTTAAATGTTTTACAGAAAAGAGTTGTATCCACTTTGCCTCTGATAAAGTTCTTTTCCAGAAGAAAATTACTTAATCTTTCATACCAAGCTCTGGGAGCTTGTTTCAAACCATAAAGATATTTTTTGAGTTTGAAAACATGATCTGGAAATTTATCACTTTCAAAACCAGGAGGTTGGTGGACATAAACTTCTTCTTCTATAATACCATTTAAGAAGGCATTTTTAACATCCATTTGATATAGAGTGATGTTATGTTGTGCAACAAATGAAATAAGAAGGCGTATAGATTCTAACCTTGCCACTGGAGCATAAGTTTCAGTGTAATCAATACCTTCTTGTTGACTGTACCCTTGAGCTACCAGCCTTGCCTTGTTCATAACAACTTCTCCTTGCTCATTTAATTTATTTCTGAATACCCACTTTGTCCCAATAATGTTGCAACCTTTTGGTCTAGGAACCAGATCCCACACATCATTTCTTGTAAATTGATTTAGCTCATCTTGCATTGCAAGTATCCAATCATTGTCACTCAGAGCCTCATCCACAAATGTTGGTTCAATAATAGATACCAACCCAAGAAGTGATATTCCAAATGATCTGATAAATCACCTTGTTCTTATAGGGTCATCTTTCTTCCCAATAATCATTTCTTTTGGATGAGAAGCCTTGATTCTGGATAATCCTTTAACTGTTGGTTCTTCAGAAATATTCATGTTATTCATCTGAGCATCTAATGGAGTTGCATCTGGCGTAGCTTCTTCTTGAGCTTTCTCTACCTCTAGTTTTTCAGATTCTATGAGAATAACTTCTCCATCTGCAGAGTTTTCAATCTGCTTTGGCTTTTGATTGCCAAGCTTATCATCAAATCTAACATGTATAGATTCTTCCACAATCTGTGTCTCAGTATTGTATACTCTGTAGCCTTTAGAGCGTTCAGAATATCCAAGCATGAAACACTTTTGTGCTTTAGAATCAAACTTGTTAAGATTCTCTTTAGTGTTCAGCATAAAACAAATACATCCAAAAGGATGGAAATAAGAAATGTTTGGCTTTCTATTCCTCCACAATTCATAAGGATTCTTTTCCAGAAGAGGTCTAATTGACACTCTGTTCTGAATGTAACATGTTGTGTTAATTGCCTCTTCCCAAAAATGTTTTGCCATGTTAGTCTCATTGATCATGGTTCTGGCCATCTCTTGCAAAGTTCTATTTTTCCTTTCTACAACTCCATTCTATTGTGGAGTTCTAGGACAGGAGAAATCATGAGCAATGCCATTTTCAGTAAAGTATTTTTCAAAATGTTTGTTTTCAAATTCACCACCATGATCACTTCTGACTTTAACAATTTTGAAATCTTTTTCAGTTTGGACTTGTTTGCAGAAGTCAAAGAACACAGAATGTGACTCATCCTTGTGTTTTAGGAATTTTACCCATGTCCATCTGCTGTAGTCATCAACAATGACTAATCCATACTTCTTTCCTCTGATGGATGCAGTTTTCATTGGTCCAAACAGATCAATGTGAAGTAACTCTAATGGTTTTGAAGTTGAAACAACATTTTTGGATTTGAAAGAAGATTTTGAAAATTTTCCTTTCTGACATGCTTCACAAAGAGCATCTGCGTTGAACTTCAGATTAGGAAGTCCTCTGACCAGATTAGGCTTATTAATCTGAGATATACGTCTCATATTAATATGACCCAATCTTCTGTGCCAGACCTATTGCTCCTCATTAACAGCCATAAGGCATTTAACATTCTGAACCTTAAGTTCTGAAAGACTAATTTTTATAAATGTTGTTTTTCCTTTTACCATTAAAGAGGATTGAGCCATCCTTTTGACTAACAGCTTTGCAACACTTTTGATTAAAGATAATGTCATAACCATTGTCACTTAATTGACTTATGGACAATAGATTATAAGTTAACCCTTCAACAAGTAAGACATTAGTTATGGAAGGAAGTTAACCCTTCTGATTCCCTCCAAACTTGACATCTCCTCCAGATCTAAGCTCCAGACTTTGGAACATAGACCTTTTTCCCGTCATATGTCGTGAGCATCCAGAGTCCAGGTACCATGACTGGAGTCTTGACTTTGCTGCTAAGGATGTCTGCAACATAGATTATTTTATCCTTAGGTACCCAGATTTTCTTGGGTCTTTTTTGGTTAGTTGCCTTAAAGCTTTTTCTGAAATTCTGTCTTTCAACATAAGACTTGTTCTGATTAGCTTTAGATTTATTAAACACAGGTTTGTTCTGATTAGAACTTGTGTGTTTAATATCATTCAAGTGACCAAATGTAAATTGAGAATATAAAGAAGGATACTTGATATCCAGTTTATCTACAGATTTTGGGTTTGAATCTTCATAAGAGAAAGATTTATATCCAACACCTTTTCTATAGTTTCTGCTAATACCATAGATCATTGAAGCCATTTTGCTTCTATCTAGCCTTTTAGTTAGAAACTTCCTGAAACTATAGTCATACTCTTGTAAAATATTTTTAGAGCATGGTTCAGATTTTGAATCAGAGTTTAGTTGAGCAGATTCTAAATTATTTTTCAATTGAAGATTTTCAGCTTTTAGTTCAGCTATTTCTAATTCAAACTTGTTACTCTCAAATTCAATATGCTTTAGAAGCGTTTTGTATTTGAGTTTAACTTTACTATAGTTTTCAAGAATATCAGATAAACTTTCAACAAGTTCCTGTCTAGAAAGTTCAGCAAATACCTCCTCAGAATCAGATTCTGATTCTGATCCAGATGATTCAGCACTGTCCTCAATATCAGCCATGAATGCCACATTTGCACATTCCTCTTCTGACTCCGATGACGAATCAGATGCGTCTGAGTCATCCCAGGTAGCCATCAGAACTTTCTTTTTGTGATCTGACTTTCTTTTTGGGTTCTCCTTCTAAAGCTTTGGACATTCACTCTTGTAGTGCCCAGGTTCTTTGCATTCATAGCAAACAACCTCTCTTTTTCCAGATCGTCTGTGTCTAGAGGATTCTCCAGATCTTCTGTATCCAGAGTGTTCTCCAGATCTTCTGTGCCCAGAAGATTCTTTGTGTTGATCTGGTTTTCTAAAGTTCTTGAACTTCCTTTGCTTATTCTTCCAGAGTTTATTGATTCTTCTGGATAGCAAGGATAGTTCTTCTTCATCTTCAGAAGCAGACTCTTCAGAGCTTTCTTCTATTACCTGCAATGCTTTAACATATTTATTAGATTTTAAAGCAATTGACTTACCTTTCTTTAGAGGCTCATCTTCCTCTAGTTCAATCTCATGACTCTTTAGAGAACTAATTAGTTCCTCCAGCGTAATCTTGTTCAGATCTTTTGCCAGCTTCAGAGCAGTGACCATTGGTCTCCATCTGGTTGGCAAGCTTCTGATTATTTTCTTGACATGATCTGGTGTAGAGTAACCCTTGTCCAGAACCTTTAGGCCAGCAGTGAGAATCTGGAATCTGGAAAACATTGCTTCAATAGATTCAGATTCTTCCATCTTGAAAGCTTCATACTTCTGGATCAATGCCAGAGCCTTGGTTTCTTTAACTTGAGAGTTCCCTTCATGAGTCATCTTCAGGGATTCAAATATATCAAAGGCAGTTTCTCTGTTGGTTATTTTCTCATACTCAGTATGAGATATAGCATTTAGCAATATATTTCTAGCCTTGTGGTGATTTCTGAATTCCTTCTTTTGCTCCTCAGTCATTGATTTTCTGTCAACTTTCTTGCCATTCCCATTAGTGGGATGAACATATCCATCAATGACTAAGTCCCAAAGATCAACATCAAATCCTAGAAAGAAACTTTCCAGTCTATCTTTCCAATAATCAAATTTCTCTCCATCAAACATGGGAGGTTTTGTGCTGACTCTTTCTTCATATTTGTTGTTGTTGTTGGGTGTTGAAGTTTCAGTAGCCATAATGAATATCAACCAAGAGTATCAAGAGTTTTTCCCACTGGATCTTTTCTGGTCACGGTTAAGTGATAGCACAAACAGAACCGGACCTCTGATGTCAACTGAAGGTGAGAAAAAAACTTAGAAGGGGGGGTTGAATAAGAGTTTTTAAGAAATATGGCAATAAAAACAACTCAATATTTTTATCCTGGTTCGTTGAACTCAACTACTCCAGCCCACCTTATCAAAGATGATTTGCCTTTCTCCACAAGGACTTAATCCACTATTGATCAACTGATTACAATAGAAAGCACTAAGAACAACTGTCTTAGTCTTCTCAAGAACTACTGACCACACCTTGGTCTTCTTAAGGAACTTCTTACAATTTAATGTAAACTAACAAGTGTTTGAATGCTTCTAATAAGCTGTATCACAACTGTGATGTTTACACTTAAGATTAAGTACAACAAAAACTATATGGTTTTATGAAAGATCAAATGAATAAGATCTTGAGAGATTTTCTCTTTTATGAATCAAGCGTGTATTTCTTTCTGAGTGAACTTGCAATGAGCAAATGATAAGTAGTAAATTAGCAACCTCAAAATGTTGAAGTAGTTCTTCTTTTATAGCTTTTTCAAATGCCTTGAGTCATGTGCAGTTGAATATAATATTAAGTTTGTAAGACTTTTCATCACCAAAAGTATGGGCAGAGATATGCTTTCTGCAGAAAGGTATGGTTGTAGAAGCCTTGGGATTTGCACCACGTCACTTCTTTGGACAATTTAGTCGTTCGTTACTTTGGAAGAAACACCACGTCTACTCAAGTTTACAGCTTCTTCAACAAGCTTGCTTCAAGATGAAGTCTTCATAATCTGCACTTCAGAACATGTAACACGTTTAAAGGTATGAAATACTTCAAGATGATCAGAGCTAGAATGAATGAGATGATCAGAGTTTTGATAGATGATCAGATCTTTAATATATCAGAGTCTCAGTCTTGATCAGAGTCTTCAATATATCAGAGTCTCAGTCTTGATCAGAGTCTTTATCAAAGTGTGCAGCAGTATGTTCTTTGAGCGTGAATATTAAAGATAAGAGTCTGGTTATTAAGGCCTCTGAACTTGCAGTGAAAAGAACTTCAGAGTCTGATAAGATCAGAGCTTTCAGCTTTTGTATACTTCTTTCATTAACCCTTCAGACTATTCTGTAGCTTCTGCTTCAGATCCTTCTGGCAGCGCTTCAAAATCTTCTGATAGTCTTGCATCTGATGCTTCAGAGCCTTGCATAGTTTCTTGTACTTATGTATTTTGCTTCTTTAAGAGTATTTAATTTTATACCTGAAACAATAATACTTGAACAAATTTTAGAGTGTATATTTTCGTAATACAAAATTCCATAAAAGTTATCATCAAAATATAGAGATATAAGAAACAGCAATCTGTGTTCTAACATTACGGAGGTCTCGTCATCGACCCAAAAGAAATAAAAATGAAATAAAGTCGAAAATGAGAAAGAGGAGAGAAAGTCGGTCTCGGATCCTTCATTTCTCATCAATAATTTGACGGAGAATCGAAAGAAACTTCTTCATCGATCAAAACGGATGAAAATGGGGCAAAATGCTCAATAACCAATGAGAAATAGAATTCAACTTCTAAAAAGATATAAACTCTAATAAAAATATAACATAGAAATTCTAAAAGAAAATATATAAAAGCTAAATATAATATATTCTAAAAAACTCTAAAAAGAAGTTAATATATATAATATATACAAACTGTTTTTTAAAACTGAAACAAAATATTATATATAAACATAATTAGTATAACACATAATTAATTAATAACAATATATAATAATTAATAATAATATGTACAAATAATATAAAAAAAGGGGATATGAAATCAGAAGGGGGTGGCAAATCCAGATTGAGACGGTGGGTGATAATGTGAAACCAAATGGGCCTAAGCCCAAAAGCCAAAACAGTCAGAAAATGAATTAAAAAAAGAAGAAATGAGGGTTTGCAGTCCGGGCGGGGGTGTGCCATCCAAACGGACGAAAACGGGCTTAGAAGCCCAAATCTACAAACCAAAAAACTAAAATAATTAAAACCAGTAAAAAAAAGAAAACCTAAAAGTTCCTCTTCTTCAACGTGTTCTGAATCAAACCCTGCGTTATCACTCTCTCTCTCTCTCTCAATCCTTTTGTTCCAACTTTTCTCTTCATGTCTAATCTCTCTCTGTTGACACTTGCATTAAGAAGAAATGGGTTTCAATTTTGGGTATTGCTGGGGATGAGGTTAAAGCTTGGAGAAATGGTGGTTTTAAGGGAAAGGGTTACGGAATGGAAGAAGATGATAGGTGTTTGGTTTTTGAGAGTTTTGACGTTAATGGTGGTTTGAAGCTTTGGATGGAGTTTCGGTCGTGAGGAGAATGATGGAAACGGGAATGGGTTTCCGGGTTTAAGGTGGGTGTCGTGGCTTGGTGGCGAGTCTGATGGGTCTCGCGCGAAGGTTATCGGAGAATGGGGTTATGGAAACGGCGGGTTTCGGAGATTTTCTGGATTCTGCGTTGTGGGTATTTTCGATCTGAAGGTTGGGTTTCATGGAGATTGTTTGAAGATGTTAAGGGTTGTAGATCTAGAACTGCGCGATGACGATGAGTTGTATTGTGGATTTCATTGTGGATCTAGATCGTATGCGGTGAAGGAGTTGATGTTGCTGTGTTTTTTGGAAGATATTCATGGCAGGTGATGAAGATCTAGATGTTTGGATCTGAAATCTAAATAAGTGGTTGAATGCTTGTGAGGTGAAGATTTTGTTGATGAAGCTTCAGATCTGGCTTTGGTTTGTGTTTTGGTTGACGTGATGAAGATTGTTTGAACATGATGAAGTTGGATGAATGTGTATGAAGAATTCTGGGAAATCTATATGAACATGACGAATATTCATGATGAAATCTGGAAAAGTATGTTGGAGCTATGAAGGTTTGAATATTCTGGAAAAAAGATATATGAACGTGGATGAGTTTATGGATGTTTCTGGAAAATCATGATGAAGTTTGATGAACGCGGATGAAATCTGGAAACAAGATGTATGAAGTTATGAAGGTTGATGAAGAATTTGGAAAAAATTGAATGGAGATTGATGAACATGGATGAATTTCGGATGAGTTTTCCGGTGATAGGTTGAGTTTTCCGACGAGGTGGAGGGTGGTGTTACTGTAGCTAGGTCTAGGGTTGGGCGGCTAGGTTTCCCTCTGAATTAGGGTTGATGATGAACAGTGGAGATGGGGCACTGTAGCGGCTAGGGTTAGGGTTGTCCTTCTTAATGGGACAATGAATAATGACTTTTATAGTGAAAACTTGATACGTGGCAGGCTTAATTGATGATGAATTGCTGATGGCTTGATTACATGATGATAATGACACGATTATCTTAATAAAAACTGTTAAGTCAAATGAAAAAATCTGCCTCTATTAATATTCTAACTAAAACTAACTAATTATTTAATTAATCTAAATGAAAATTCTAACTAATAATAATAAAAATAAATTAATCCCAATTTAAAAACTAAAAATAAAATCTTGATAATATTGGAAAAGAATAAACCTAATAAACCTATTTCTAACTATACTAGAAAAATAATTAATAAAATATTCTATAAACTAATAATTAAAAATAAACCTATTTTAAACTCTATTTTCTATTTTCTATTAAAAATGAAACTGATTAAAATTCTAAATAAAAATCAATTAATAACCTATTTTAAAAAACATTTTCTAAAACACTTAATCCTAGAAGTTATTTTAAAAACCTAATAAAAATCAAATTACAAACTATATTCTTAAATAAATAAAAATCTATATTAAAAATAAACATCTATTCCTAATAAAACATATTAAAATCTAATTAAAATATCTAAACTATTTTCTAAATAAATAAATAATGAAGCAAAAATAGCAAATAAATGTAAAATGCCATGGAAAAAACGGGCGAGCACCGAAATGCACCGATATTATCGACATGGATTAAATTATCAAGAGGAGAGCGAATTTCACTCGATTTCGACACTGAACTTATCGTTTGAATTATTTGAATCGCCTGAAACGCGAGCAAAGCGGCTAAAATCATGATAAATTCAATCTAGCCGATAACACGGGAAAAATGCAACCTAAATGATATGCAGATGAAAACAAAGAAAAATCCAATCAAAGTTAGAAAAAGGGTGGGCAAATTTTAGGGTGCAATAGTGTGTCAACAATGAAATAAGGATGAAAATAAATTTATACCGACAAACTTGTGTATATTTTGAATGGATGTCATTCTAGATCTTTGACACAAGTTTGATAGGTTAAATTTAACTTTGTCCTCTTTATTGCAATAAGCGTTCTTTATTGCAATAATCTTTATCTAGTGAAAGTTCAAACTTGTGTCAAAGACCTACAAGAGGACAAAAAGAAGAAAGTTCAAACATCATGAAACAGGATATTGAAATAGATTTTGAAAAAAAAAACTATAGAGAAAACGAACCTGTAAATACCCATTGACTAACATTTGTTGTTATGGTTTCGTCTTATGGTATCCATATGAGAGAGACGAGTGACAGATTTATTAGGGTTTCGCTTTGAGAGACGAGTGAAAGAGTTGTTAGAGTTTTGTTTTGAAAGAGACAGTTGTATGTACTGAAGCGTTAGATAATTTTGCTTATATATAAATAAATTTCACATTTCATCACTCTTGGAAATAAAAATCATGGTGATATACACAGTCAATAACATTTTTTTACGAGAAATGGCTAATTGATGGTGATGGGATTCGAACCATTTCACTCTGTGTATATTTCACTATGGTTGCTACTTCTGACTGTTGTGACATGTCATCTAGTAAATAAAAAAATATGCGCCCAGGATAAATATATTACCACGGGTAACACTATGTCCGCCGTAATATTGGTGTTATGAAAGACTTGTTTTGTAGTAGTGCTACTCATTGCTTTACCCTACAAATTAACCAAGTAAAATTACTCCCCTTTCACCATAACATTATCAAGCTCCATATTCTTGATAAATTCATCAAAATCAACCATATCCCCCTATTCAAACTAGAACTTGACCCCTTCCTCTCCCCTTCTCTCTTAACAACATTAAAGTCTCTCATGATACACCAATCACCTACCATAAACTTACTTTTAAACTCACTAATTTGATTCCAACATTTATTCTTCTTTTGAAGTATACATGAGGAATAAACATTCACTAGATAAAGATTATTGCAATAAAGAATGCTTATTGCAATAAAGAGGACAAAGTTAAATTTAACCTATCAAACTTGTGTCAAAGGTCTAGAATGAAGATTTTGAAGTATACATGAGGAATAAATATTCACTAGATAAAGCTTATTGCAATAAAGAATGCTTATTGCAATAAAGAGGACTTACTTTTAAACTCACTAATTTGATTCCAACATTTATTCTTCTTTTGAAGTATACATGAGGAATAAACATTCACTAGATAAAGATTAATATCTTTCCAACTAACATTTAAACCCAAAAAACCTCCCCCCACAAAACTGAAATTAAGCTTGAACATACCTTTTATCCAAAGGATGAGAAAACCTCATGATCTCCATGTTGGTGTAAGCCTTAGAGGTCATCAATTTTGGTACTTATATCAAATTATTTATTAATAATAAAATGCATTTCTTTATTAAGTTTGTTTTTCGAGAATAATAAAGTCCCTAGAATAGCTAGTTTGTTTAATAAAATATTAAGTGTGACTTAATCATGAGATCCCATTAAACCTAAGGACACTATTCTTAAAGTATCTGTAGTCGAGCTTTAGTGTGAAGTGGGATAACCTTAAAGTATTACGACTATTATGTAGATAAACTGGTGATCACATCTAATGGATCATGGATAAGGAGTTATCAAGTCTTAAAATAGATATGAATATTAGGAGTAATATTTATACTGGATTGACCCACTATGAGAGTACTACATATAATATATACAAAGTGTCATAAGTTACTCTCATGGTGATAGTGGTGTATACCACCCTTCGACCTAAAACCACTATGGACCCTAGATGTAGAGTCGAGTATATTATTACTGATCTAACATTGTCCATAGCTAGATGGCCATAAAGATAGTTGATGGGTGCTCCACAAAGCATGCTGAGGGACATGAGTGACCTAGATGGAATTTTCCCATCCTGCATAACAAGATAAATGTCTAAGGGCCCAATATTGAACTGGACATGGATGACACAGTATATGCCTTGTGTTCAATATAGACATAAAGACAAAGGGTAATTGTACATACAAGTACTATCACAAAAAGGTTTTGTTAGATCACATGACATTTCTGAGACTTGGGTAGAAGTGATATGTTGCTAGATACCCTCACTATTTATTATATTAAATATATGATTTAATATAATTGTCAATGTCAGGAGAACCTACAGGGTCACACACATAAGGACAATTTGATGAGAGATATAATAAATAGGAAACACTGTAACGTACAGTGTACTTGAGGGAATTATGGAACACCATAAAGTATGGTGTACTTAAGTGAAATATGGAACATCGTATAATATAATAATAAGAGTTAGTATTATTATTATTGTTATTATTATTATTATTATTATTATTATTATTATTATTATTATTATAGTTATTATAATATAATAATAAAAATAAAATATGTTTATTATAATAATGATTATTATAATATAATAATTATTATTATATGGTGCACTTAAATTGAGCTTTTTAGCTTGCAACCCACACAAGTGGTTCTATAAATACAACCCTTGTGTAGAAGTTTTAGAACTTGATGAAATTCAGTTGGTGAAACCCTGGCCGTATTTCTCTCTTTCTCTCTCTCAATCAAAGTCTTCATTCTTAGTAGCTAGCACCGAGATTGAAGGCACTCAGTTCGTTGGACTGAGTAGAGGCGTTGTTCTTCATTTAACGCTCGTGATCATTCATCCGGGTCTGCATCAAAATTACTAATCACCACAGTAGATAATCGTTTCTATCACTGATCATGCTCATTCGTAAGGATCACTAAAGGGAAAGTTTTAATTTCCGTTGCGTTTTGGATCACGATTTCCCTTCAATGGTATCAGAGCCACTTACGAAACCATGAATCTGGTATATGTTTATTTTTAGTACTTTCTGGTTTAATTCGATTAAAATACAGAATAAATTAAATAATAAAAAAAATTAATTTTGGCATCTTGTTGTGTATGATTTGGATGATTCGATGTTGACTATGCTTTGGAATCTGACATTTGTATGGTGAAGCAACGATACATCGATCATTCATAAGTTACACAAAAGTGATTGATCAATTTCATATTAGATATGAAGAATTCCGATGCAACGACGGTATATTTGATATGTCTTTTTTTTCATCAATTCGATTCCTGTGATGATTTTATTTCATGTGATTAGTCAATGTTCTTTTGCTTCGGAATCAGATGTTTGTATGGTGAAGCAATGACATTTTGATCAATCGATTTGAATAATTGATCGTTACAATTCTGATAGTATGAATGAGTTGCATTAGAGTTTTTGACGGCACAAGAGTTGTGTTGACAGGAGTTATTTTAAGGTTTGTAAAATTTTATATTATAATAATAACAATTGTTATTATTATTATAAGTATTTAATTTTATTTTATAATTTAATAACAAATGTTGTTATTGTTATTATAAAATACATACGCATGTTGCAGTAACAGTAACGAGATGTTACCTATATTATACAATAATCATAATAAAAGTTATTATAATAATAATTGTATGTAATATGTATTATATATTACTGTTGTTGTACCTTGAAAAAAGCACGATCCTTTGCGAATGGTCGCGAAAAACAGAGTCGCCACCGAACTTTATTTATCCCAAAGAGGGAAAGGAAAATATCAATAAAACATTTAGGGAAAGAACATGGTCATCGCAACCAAGTTCTAGGTTCGGGAGTCAGTTACGTGAGAGGAAGGTATTAGCACCCCTCACATCTGTTGTACTCAATGGGAACCTCTTGATTCAATTCGGGAGAAATGTTAGGTCAGATTGTTTATTTCCTTCTAAGGGAATAATGCGAAAAGGGTAAGGTAAGAGGTTTTAGACTGCTAAGGAGAAATTAGTGGTTTTTTATTAGGGCGGTCGCCAAGGATTAGGGCCTTTGTACCTACGTATCTTCACTTGAAAGAAGTGAAAAATCAGCGCATCTGTAGTTTGTGGAAATATGGGAGAAAAACAGAGGAGGTTGCTCGCTAGGATCTTGCAATCCTATGTCTACGTATTCTCATTGACAAATGAGAAACCAGAGCGTCTTGTTTTATCAAAAGATACTTAGTCGCATTCGACATAAAATATTGCTTTACCCAAACGGGTGAGGAGAGGACGCTTGCATCACTTTGAATGGATTTCCATATATCAACATTCATGGAAAACACGCCACTTATCTCGACTCAAATAGTTTATGGACGAAGCAATATTTTGTGTCGTTCTCAAGACACCATATCTCCTGTTTATGAAAAGGTTTGACAGTTTTCATGGCAATGAGAAGTTAAATTAATGTGTTGATGTTTTGTTTGGATGATGATTACTTAAATGCTTAAGAAAGGCTCATTGGGCCCAAGTAATCGGAAGAGTGAATCGAAGACTCGACTCTCTCTCTTTTTCAACCTTAATTATGAAAGAGTTTTGACATAGCTAGAATAAATTAAATGGATGATGATTACTCGAAGCTTAAAAAAGGCTCCTTAGGCCCAAGTAATCGAGGAAGTGAGTCAAAGACTTGGCTCTCTCTCTCTCTTTCATCTTGAAAAGAGGTTGTTTTTTAGAAATGTTTTGAATGATAAGTGGTTGGAAGATAGGTTAAATGTTATCGAGTTGGAAGTGTTTTAGAGGCGTCAACTTCTCACACACGAGTAAGAAAACTTGCATCCAAACAACTGAAAAGAGATCAAAGGCTTAATCCCTCTCTTTTTCACCTTGAAAAGAGTTTCGATAATTGTTAATTATTTTGATAGTTTGATTGAGAAAATCCGCTTGATGTTGGATCAAGGTTTTGATTGCATTTATATGCAAAGAGTTTGGTTTAAAGAGGTTGATAAGACTTTGGTATAGCTAGAGTAATTTATGAATGACGATTACTCGAAGCTTAAGAAAGGCTTCTCGGGCCTATGTAATCGGGAGAATGAGTCAAAGGCTTGACTCTCTCTCTCTTTTTCATCTTAGTATTGAGAAAATAATTTGATGTGAACCGAATTATAAATTTCTAGAGAAGATAATTGTTCGAGCGTAAGAAAGGTTTCTCGGGCCGAAAGAATTGAGGAGAGAAATCGAAGACTCCATTCCAACTCCCTTTTCATCTTTTATTGAAATATGGTCTAAGTATAAGTTCATTAAGTTGATTTTGATAAAACGCTCGATGTTGTTCAATGTTTGAATTTGCATACGAAACAGCTAAAGGTTGAGCTAAGTGGCAAAGAAGTCCTAATAGATTAGGTAAGGTCGATGGCGAGGAAAAAGCGCTCGACATATAAGTTAGGTATGGTTTGTACCTTATTGAATTTTAATCGTGTGCACTAGCAAAGTGGGCTAATTTTCTAAACGACCAACTAGAAGTAATTGATCGAATAGGTCTCACTGTAAGAAAGCCCAGGAGTAAGCTTTGAATGTTATGTATGGTGATCAAGAGGTTGATGGCGATGCTTAGAAAGCAATCGACTTACAAGGTAGAAATGACTCGACGTTGGATCGAGAACTATTTTGAAAAATGGTTTAAAGCATCAGAGCACAATCAAAGAAGAGCACGAGCAAAGAGCATACATCCAAAAGGGAGTGAGGTACATGTAAAGTACACGGGATTGCAAGAAATAAAGGTTTCATTGTCAGGTATCCTAAGAGGAAGTCATACGTGTGCAAGTGTCATAAGCTAAAGAGATAGAGAAAAGAGATAGCTAATATCCACAGCTCCTTTGCTAAGGTTTCTATATAGTATCTCAACTCTATGATGCCCAAAGCCAATAATCACAGTCCACTACTTGAAATCTTTTAGGGATTCGATGATTTTAACAATCTTTTTATGTTTTTGAATAAAATGAAAATGACAAGATGAACATGAATAATGATAGTATGATGACAGTGCTATATGGACAGAAAGATAAAACAATAATGAACAGGAATCAAAGTTAATTGTCAGTTGTTAATGATCGGATGAATCAGGTCCACTTTAGCGCTAAGCCATCATATCACGGTCTATGAGGAACATCATGCTATTGGAGGCTTCTAAACACAATGTTTGTGCTAAAACATGATGGAGAAGTGATATGTGGATCATTCTCAAAGAATCGTGCCACACGAAAAGAAAAAGAGAACGGTCTCGTCTTAATCACAAACTTCCATCGATTAATCGAAGGTAACCTATCACTATCTCAAAGTGTAGAAAATGATCTCAATGATCATTCACTACAGATTTGAAGTAATGAAGGTTAATCGACCTCATCAATCGACATTCATGATTCTAAAGACTTCATCAACCACAAATCAAAAGGAAAATTGAAATATAATCAAAATGAAAATAAAAAGGAATCCAAGATGAAAAGGAACATGGAATGATAAATTAAAAAAGTGATAATATCATGAAATAATAAAATTGATAGAAAGTTAATATTACAAATTAGAATGAAAATAAATAACAATGAGAAAAAGTGGAGAAAGAAAAAGAGAAAAAGAAAACAAGGGGAGGGAGGCGCTGAAGAAGAAATAAGGGTGTGTATATGGATCCTCATGGGCTCAAATCCTACCATCCTTGCTACATGGTTTTTATTTTTAAAAAAACTGGTGATAATGAAACCCTAAACAGGCTATAAGCCCAAAAGCAACATCCTTCACACAAAAAAAAAAAAAGAAAAAAAAAATAGTCTATAAAAGGCACGATTCACAAGCTTGGTGAACATAATCATCAGTTTCTTAGATGCAATAGATAAAGTCAGAGAGGAACACAACATCATAAAATAGCACAAAAGAAACGAAAGTAGAGTTTCGACACATGACTCATTTCAACCTTCTTCGCGATTCTTTCTTGTCTCAATATCGGTTCCTTGCGCGTCTCTCCCTCGATCTCACTATTTCGTGTAAAATTTTGAATATCTCTTAACTCACACTCTCCGCCTTGGCTTCACATTGCTCTCTTGTATTCCTTCTTATTCTGGCTTGAAGGATTTTTATTTTAGGTTGTTGTTATTGATTTGGTTTTGTGATGAAGGTGTTGTTTGAAATGGTTATTGAGAGAGGTTTGTTTGGTTGTTGTTGACTTATAGTTTATGGGTTGTTGAAGATTTTAAGGAGATATGGGTTCGAGTGAGGGAATAAAGGGTGATTTGCGATTCGTTTCGGTTTAATATGTGGTGGTTGTGAAGTGAGGGAGTGTTCTAGGGGAGAAGAGGGGGTCTGAAGGAGGTGATATGGAGTATGTTGTAGGTATGCTGCAAGTTTGCTCGTACCAAGTTAAAGGGAGGTCCAAATGGAGGAAAAATGAAAAGTTTGTATGATTAGGGAAGAGTTTGAAGTTTATCAAGGTATGTTAGTCTTTTTGAGTGAATGGTTGAGATAGTAGATGAATGTTTTGGTGAGTGATGTTGTAGAAAAAAATTGAAAAGGGAAGGTGGTCGTGGTGAAAAATGGATTTCATTCACATGGTGGTTATGGAATGGTGGGCAAGAAACCGACGGCAGATGGAGTATGTAGGTTGTTTACTTTTTCAAGCAGTTGGAGTTGTTTATGAGAAAAAAAATGAGGGAGAAAAGTTGAAGGGTAATGGGGAAGAAGAAACGTCTTTGCGATTTTTTTTAGTTGTTTTTTTATTTAGCTGAAGTTCCTTCTCCTTCAATTATGTTTCCAATCCACTATTTTATGTTGTTTTTTCGTTGCAGGTTTGGTGTGTTGGTTCTAGTGGTCGTACGAAGGTTTTTTGAGTGGGATGCATGAGGTAGGTCTTGGTAATGGTATGTCGCGGTTTTGTGGTTGTATCGCGCAGGTGTACATTTAAAGTGTAGTGGCTTAGGAATTGTTTGTACGAGTTTTAACAGGTTTGTGACTTGGTGAAGTTTTCAAGTTGTTTCGAACATTTTGGTAGCAGGTTGTATGTCTACCGCAACATGTGCACTTTTTCGTGTGGTGGCAAGGGTGGGTTGTACGAGTTGGAACGCAGGCTTGCCATTGTTGTTGTACGAAGAAACCACTTGGTTCAACTTGGTTGAATCGTCCAAAATTATTTGAGTTAATTCCAAGAAAAACCACTTGAAACCATTCTTAACCATTTTTGAACCGAAATCTTAATTCAAATCTTTAAAAAATGAACCACTCAAAACAAATCTTGAACAAGTGACACTCCTGACTTAAACCCATAAATCATCCTCGAAACTAATTTTCAGTGTCTTGAACTCTTCAAGATACCAGAAATCCATTGAAACTTTGAATCAAGGCCATATCCTGATTCCACCTTGAAATGATCTTAAATTGAATGGAAATTTTGAATTCTCCTATGACAGGAACATGAACCACAAATGCATTGACTTTTGATGGCTCTGCGACTTGACTTTATCTGATAAACTTGAGCTTTGTACAAAACCCTAATATGGACCTTCACACACCAATAAAACTCTTCGATCAGATCGAGGTGGTGAATATTTAAGCCTAGAGTTTGATGACCATCTCAAAGATTGTGGGATTTTATCCCAACTCACTCCTCCTGGAACACCACAATGGAATGGTGTATCTGGGAGAAGAAATTGAACCTTGTTAGACATGGTTCGTTCCATGATGAGTCATGTCGATCTTCCAAACTCCTTTTAAGGACATGCACTTGTGACACCAGCTTACACACTTAACCGTGTTCCATCCAAAAAGGTTGAGAAGACACCATATGAGATATGGAGTGGTAACAAACCACATATGTCTTACATGAAGATTTGAGGTTGTGAAATTTATGTGAATGATAAATTTCAACTAAGCTTGAGCCTAAATATGACAAATGCTTATTTGTGGGGTATCCTAAATAATCAAGAGGGTATTACTTCTACAATCCTTTTGAGGGAAAAGTGTTTGTCGCTCGAACTGCGTTTTCTTAGAAAAGGACTTCATTTCCAAAGGAATCAGTGGGGGGAAAAGTAGAGCTTGAAGAAATTCAATAATCATAAAGCATTGATACACCTATGGAGGAATTATCGCAAGAATAACAAGTAGTTGTGGAAGAGTAACCTACTCAAGTAGAATAAGACCAGCATAGGTCGAGCAGGATACGTCACCAACCACAAAGATATGGATATCTCATAACTGATCAAGGTGATGTATTACCCATGGATCAAGATGAACATGTAACCTACCAAGAGGTCATAACTGGTCCTGAGTCTGAGAAGTGGCTAGAAGCCATGAAAGCTAAAATGGATTCCATGTACACAAACTAGTTTTGGACCTTGGTAGAGCCTCTTATAAGAGTTAATCCTATAGGATGCAAGTGGGTATCTAAAAGAAAACTGACATGGATGGTAAGGTACATACCTATAAGGCAAAACTGGTTGCTAAAGGCTATAAACAAATTCATGGGGTAGACTATGATGAAATATTTTCACCAGTTGCAATGCTTAAATCTGTTCGAATTTTACTTGTTATCGATGCATATCATGATTATGAAATATGGCAGATGGATGTCAAGACTGCTTTTCTTAATGGGAATATTCTTGAGGATGTGTACATGACATAACCCGAAGGATTTGACATACCAGAATAAGCCCAAAAGACATGCAAGTTACAACGATCAATCTATAGATTGAAGCAAGCTTCCAGAAGTTGGAATCTTCACTTTGATGAAACTATAAAATAATATGGATTCATAAAGAGTGAAGATCAACCTTGTGTCTATAAGAAGGTTAGTGAGAGCATGATCTTCTTCCTGGTATTATATGTAGATGACATATTACTCGTTGGAAATAATGTCCCTACCTTGCAACAAGTGAAAAATTGGTTAGGGAAATGATTTTCTATGAATGACCTTGGTGAAGCAGCTTATATATTAGAAATCAGGATCTATAGAGATAGATCACAAAAACTGCTTGGCCTAAATCAGAGTACATACATAGATAAAGTGCTGAGACGCTTCAATATGCATGATTCCAAGAAAGGATTTATACCTATGCAACATGACATGTGTCTATCAAAAACACAATCCCCTTCAACTAAAGAAGAAATAGATCGCATGAATAAGATTCCATATGCATCTGCAATAGGATCTATCATGTATGCCATGTTATGTACTCGACCAAATGTCTCGTATGCTTTAAGTGCAATGAGTAGGTACCAATATGATCCCGGTGATACTCATTGGATAGCTGTCAAGAATATCCTTAAGTACTTAAGAAGGACTACAAACTCATTCTTGTTATAGGAGGTCAGGAAGAGCTTGTTGTAATTGGATACAATGATGCTAGCTTCCGGACAGATAAGGATAACTTCAGATTGCAACCTGGTTATGTGTTATGCTTAAATGGTGGTGTTGTGAGCTGGAAAAGTTCAAAGCAAGAAACAGTTGTTGATTCTACAACCGAGGTCGGGTACATTGTTTCCTCAAATGCAGCAAAGGAAGTTGTTTGGATCAAGAAGTTCATTAGTGAACTTGGCATAATTCCTAGCATTATGGATCCCATTGATCTCTATTGTGATAAAAATGGTGCTATAGCACAAGCTAATGAGCCTAAATCTAACCAACGACCCAAACACATACTTAGGCGTTATCACCTCATTGGAGAGATAATAGATCAGGGAGTTGTGAAAATATGCAGAGTACCTACACTTGACAATATTGCTCCACTAAAAAGCCTCTTGCGCAGCAGAAGCATGATGACCATACTAGATCTTTGGTTATTATGGGTATGCATTATTGGCTCTAGTTCTAATGGGATATTGTTGGTGTAAGCCATAGAGGCCATTACTTTTTGTTAGAATAAAATTTGGTTCTGCATCTGTATCTCTAAGTTTTGATGATAACAAGTCAGTATTTGTGTGAGAATACTTTTGGTACCCTAACGGTTTGTTATTGTGTATCTTTAGCAAAAAACTTTGATTATGACTCTTGAACATGAAATATTACAAGTGTCTGAATATATTGATATAAATTGCTTCTGCTCAAACTCACGGATGTGAAGCTTCTAAGAAAAATGTATGTTGTTGCTGCAACGCTCTCTTGGCTCTTGCTTCTGACGTGTGACTCTAATCAATTCACTTCTGAAGACTACTCAAGCTTCCGAAGATTAAACGCTTAAATTTCTAAAAACTCTGAAGAATCTCAAGTCAGATATTGATGTGATCAAGCTTCTAATTAATGATTGAAGTTTCTGAACTCAAACAAAATCAACTTTTCTACTCATGCTTCAAACAATGATTTATCTAAAAGCCACTGAGGAATAGAAGATAAGAATGAGTTTATATGTGGGGAAAATAGTACATGGTACAAAGCAATATTCCTTCCACTAAGAGGATTTCGTGGAGTAAGGAAATTGAGGTAGTACAATTCTTGTCCCTTCCGTATCAAACAGTTACTCAAGTCGCCAACTCATTCATGAAGAATACCAGATCTACCCTTCAACGGATCTTTTTTATTGGCTATATAAAGACTTGAAGACTTGAAGAATACAATATCATGTGAGCACGCAAGCAAGCGAAATAACGAGGAAATTTTCTTTAAGTGTGTTGTGTTTTTAACTTGTTTATACCTGCTTATGTAGAAGCAATCTTTATAAACACAACTTTGTAATCAAACTGTTGTTTGTATTTTCTTAAGGGTCTAGTTAGGTCAAAATCCTTGAGAAGACATAAATTGTGTGTCTATATGGTTTGTTAGTCACCAACGGTTGCTAGTGCAGTTGTAATCAGTTGATTATAGTAGATTAAGTCCTTAGGTATAAGGCGAAATCACCTTGACGGGTGGACTGGATTAACTTTGAGATTTTCAAGTGAACCAATATAAAAATAGAAGTGTATTTCTCTTTATTGTTTATTAGAAGTGAGTTTTATTAAGTGAGTAAAAAGCTTTTGTTTTTTAAAACCCCAATTCAACCCCCCTCCCCCTTCTTGTGTTTTTCTCACCTTCACTTTTGGCACTTGTATCGAATTATTAATTAGAAATAAAAGACATTTCTTTATTATATTTGTTTTTCTAGAATAATAAATTCCTTAGAATAGCTAGTTCATTTAATGAAATATTAAGTGTGACTTAATCATGAGATCCCATTAAACACAAGAACATTATTCTTAAAGTATCCGTAGTTGAGCTTTACTCTGAAGTGAGATAACCTTAAAGTATTAAGACTATTATGTAGATAGACTGATGATCACATCTCATAGATCATGGATAAGGAGTTATAAAGTTTTAACATATGTATGAATATTAGGAGTAATATTTATACTGGGTTGACCCGCTATTAGAGTACTACATATAATATTATGCAAAGTGTCATAAGTTACTCTGATGGTGATATTGGTGTATACCACCCTTCGACCTGAAACCACTATGAATCCTAGATATATAGTCGAGTATTTTATTACTGATCTAACATTGTATGTAGCTGGATGAACATAAAGACAGTTGATGGGTGCTCCACAAAGCATGCTGAGGGACATGAGCGACCTAGATGGAATTTGCCCATCATGCATAACAGTATAAATGTCTAAGGGCCCAATATTGAACTGGACAAGGATGACACAATATATACCTTGTGTTTAATATATACATAAGTGTAAAAGGTTAATTATACACACAAGTACTATCACAAAAGGCTTTGTTAGATCACATGACATTTTTGTGACTTGGGTAGCAGTGATTTGGTCCTAGATACTTCTCACTGTTTATTATATTAAATATATGATTTAATATAATTGTCAACGTCACGAGAACCTACAGGGTCACACAACTAAGGACGGATTGATGAGAGATAGAATAAATAAGAAACACTATAAGGTACGATGTACTAGAGAGAATTATGGAACACCGTAAGGTATAATGTACTTAAGTGAAATATGGAACACCATATAATATAATAATAAGAGTTATTATTACTATTACTATTATTATTATTATTATTATTATTATAGTTATTATAATATAATAATAATAATAATAATAATAAAATATGTTTATTATAATAATGGTTATTATAATAATAATAATAATAATAATAATAATAATAATAATAATAATAATAATAATAATAATAATAATAATAATAATAATAATAATAATATTATTATTATTATTATATGGTGCACTTAAGTTGAGTTTTTTAGCTTGCAGCCCACACAAGTGGTTCTATAAATACAACCCTTGTGTAAAAGCTTTAGAACTTGATGAAATTCAGTTGGTGAAATCCTGGTCGTATTTATCTCTCTCTCTCTCTCTCTCTCTCTCTCTCTCTCTCTCTCTCTCTCTCTCTCTCAAAGTCTTCATTCGTAGCAGCTAGCACTGAGATTGAAGGCACTATGTTCATGTAGACTAAGTAGAGGCGTTATTCTTCATTCAAAGCTCGTGATCATTCATCCGGATCTGCACTCAAATTGTTAATCACCACAAGAGGTAAGTGTTTCTATCACTGATCATGCTCATTCATAAGTATCACTAAAGGAAAATTTTAATATTCGTTGCATTTTGGATCGCGATTTCCCTTCACTCTATTCTGCCCCCTTATAAGACCATTCCACATCCTCACCTCCCTGAAGAGCATACACTAATTCTGCAGTCACACATTGAACCTTAGTTTCTTAAAACAAACATGCATCAAAGTATTCCCTTCTAATTAAATTTGAAACACGTTTCCATTTTCAACCTAAGGATCTCACCATTAATTTTAACATTGAGAATTATTTTCAACGCCACTGCATATAACATTCTGATCAGAAGTGTTGCCACATCCAATTTAACTTGACCTCTTACATCATCATTTGAGCACATGAAAGTACCCACTTGGTTTATGATGATCTCAAAGAATTTGGAATTCCATGTGTGACACGGTAAGCCATACAAACAAATCCAACTGACTATTTCCATGCCCACCATGCTAGGTTTCCACTTATTTACCTTTTTAAATCATTGTTGTAACCATCCATTCCCATTGCTCACCAAGTATTCCAATTCACCCTGCTACCTCTCTTTAAGAAGGCACAAATTGGCATCCAATGGAGTAACTTTAATCGCAAAATACCCTTCCATTTCAAAGATATATTGAATGTTATATGTCATCCCCTGAATTCTCCATCACCCCAACAAATGCTCGACTAAATCTACTCCAAACATCTTCATAATCCGTTGAATATTCCAACAAAATTGAAGGCAAAAAGGTTTGAGAATTATGTATTCTACTTTAGTTTCTTGTGATAAATAAATTTTCTTTTTTTAATGGGGTTCGCCAGCAATTGCTATACTGCAATGCAAGAGCGACACACGAGAAGCCCATTAGCAAGCTACTGTGGTGGACTCTCCCCCTTAAAAAATAAATTTAATAATGTGTGAACAATTGGCTCACATATCAGATACCATATATCGTGTGACAAATAACTAAAATTTATATAATGAAGAATAATTACAAGATTTTAATGGTTTCTATGAATGATTCTTAATGAAACTACTTCAATGGTGTTCAAATCCAACCTTCATTCCTTTTCCTCTACTAAGTCATAAGTTTTATAATCTCAAATTTTATCAAAATATACATAAAAGATGATTAATAAACACATTTTTATACTCTTAATAAAGATTCGTGTACCCTAGCAGATGACAAAGGAGACTATGCATGTTTTAGACATGAACAAAATCTCCAACTGCATGGAAATGTGCTCCCAAGCATAATTTTGTGTTCCAACGTATTATGATGCAATTAAGCCACTCCTACATGAACTCCAACAAAGAGTATTTTATGCTTGTATTTTACTATATTTTCAGCCTTTAGGTTTGTTTAAGAGTTTGGAAATGAGGGAAAGAGAAGACTTGTGAAAACAAATTTAAATATATATATAGAAAAAATTTAATATTTTTTGAAAAAATAATTTTGTATAGAATGATAAAATAGTGTTTATCATTACTATATTTTTAATTTTTAGAATACTATAACAACATAAAATATATTTGAAAAATTTACGTAAGCTGTCCAAAATCCTCCTTCAATATAAATTGAGTTCTTCAAAATTATGAGGTTTTTGTGTTATAAATAAAAACAAATCCTCCAACACCTTCTCAACTAAAATCCTTCAATTTTTTCCACTCAATCTTTCTTTTTTTTCAAAGTTCTCCCCTCCCCTCCAAACTCAGAGAGATAAGTTGAAACTTATGTTGAAGGGTTGAAACCTGGAGAAGCAAATTGATATTTGTCAAGAGTGATTGAAGTCTGAAGACTGAGTTGTTGTTGGAAGAGATGAAGCTTGGAGTTGAGAGAGGAGTTGATCTGCTTTCTTTTCTTTTTCTTTGTTGTATTAATGTGTTTTGTTTGACTTGCTTGATGCATTAGGATAAGTCCATATCTAGAATAGGTAGAATCTAGGAGCATGATTGCACTAGAGGTTGAGTTGCTCCCTCTGCTTGTACTGTTACTGTGTGGCTTTGCTTGCGGGTATTCGGTAGAGCCCATCTCCCTTGCCCATGTGGTTTGTTGCCTGATGGCATTTTATTTCATTTCTTCTGTATGATTGCAGTTTACTGTATTTTGCTTGACAGCATGTTACTTTTCTGTATGATTACAGTTATTCATATCTGGCTTGAGGTTGAGATGAGCTTGTGGAGGCTGATGCCCCACACACATTTCCTCCCTCACTTGCATTGCATGCATTTTACAGTCGTTTACTGTTTACTATTTAAGCTGATGCTTTATCTGTTTCTGTTTACCCTGACATGATCCCCTAGGAATCTCACTTCCTTTGATAAGGAAGTGATGATAGAACTTTAGGTTGAAACCTATGCATGATAACTTCTAGGAGTTCCCTATTTCAAACCTCAACCATAGGATGAATCCTTGGCATGACAACATTAGGACTTGATAGTCTCCCTTTAGTTGGGCCTGTTCGCTTCTCATCTCAAAACAGTTTAAGATACAGTAATCATGAATGATTTCTTCCGTACGTTACGAGCCTTAAGCTATCTGAGAAAGGATTGTGGGAGAGTTTCTTTTCCACAGTCTGGATGTTTAGTATGGTACCCTTTGGGTGACATGCGACGCATTCACTCTCAGGTCATAGTCTCTAGTGCGATTGAAATTGCAAACACAATAAAAAACACTTCTTTCGTAAAAGACAGGAAACAAACCATAGTGTCCCGAACTACGTAAGCTCTGATCTCTCATACCTGTTGAGAGTACGTAGGCACAGTACTGATGTATTGGCGAGCTACCTTCCCCCATAATCCATCGTAGGTCGAACTTTTTTGACTCTGATTTCTCGTTCTCTGATGAGAATACGTAGGCATAAAGTGCGACGCTTTGCCGAGTCAGTTTCTTCTTTAAGCCAGCCTTGATAGGTAGATAGATAAAACCAACCCGTCCAGTAAACACAACAAGCGTGGATCCCGTCGAGTACGACGGACGTGAGGGGTGCTAATACCTTCCCCTTGCGTAACCGACTCCCGAATCCAGACAATGGTTGCGATGACCTTGTCTTACCCTTTTTCGTCCGGCTTTTCCGATCGTTTCCTTTCCCGCTCTAAGGGATAAATAACGAAAGGTGGCGACTCTTCTGTTGTGCCGACACCTTATTTTCGCGCAAGCGACAGTTGGTAGTGTTAATTCTTTACGAATTAATATGAACGCCCCAATCAGATGAGATCCCTTGAACGTATTACTTTCTTACAGTAATATTTTAAACCTCGATCTATGACTCTGAGAACCTTTTCTAGAATCCGTGTGTCGATGGTTGTGTAGTTGATGCCTCCGAGAAGTCTTTCTCGCGTGGAAGATACGAGAACCTCACCTAGAGGAGATTCTTTTAAGGATACTATCATCATGATGAGGCTTTGTCATGGCAGTAATATCTTTGAAAGATATCCATGACTCTAGGCACCTACCCATTTTAGAATCCTACCCGTGGGGGTTTCTTTGAGCAGTGACTGTGGTCCTTGAACCGTTCACCCGACTAACCTCAGAATTGTTTGAATTTGTGATCCTGTGATCCTGGATCTTGCATCTTGCATTGCATTTCATTTGCATTGCATCTCATTTGTTGTGCATCTTGCGTTCTCCTTCCTTCAACAGTTTCTCATGTTTCACTTTCCTTCATATCCAGTAAATCAAGCTGAGTCCTCGACACCGGTACGCAACTAGAGCCAATACAAGACGAATGATGGAGCAGATTCAACAGGAGCAAGCTACCTTCAGGGAAGAGTTGGATTCTATGAAAGGAAAGATCGACCAGATCCTCGAAGCCATCCTCGCGGCCAGAAGAGAGGAAGAACAACGTGAAGCCGCTGCTGTCATCAACAACAATGGTCAAGGGCAAGGGTCTACTGCCATCCCTTTGGTTCCAATTCCAAATCCTCATGGGATGCCATTGAACTTCAATAACCCAGCCGAAGGGAACACTTCTCAGCCAATCCCAGCGCCCGGAGTTACCATGGGAGCTATCCTGCAGGCCCAGCCTACTGCTGTGCAAATCCCAGTTCCTCATATCGAAGATACTCTGATGGATCAGTATGACGATGTTTAGAACTATCATGCTGCCATCCCCATTGCCAGTCCTGTTGCTGCTCAGGATTCAGAAGCCATGAAGATGTGCCGAGATCTAGCCGAGAAACTCCGAGCCATGGAAGGGCATAGTTCAAATTCCTTCAGTGCCTTGGAATTATGCTTGGTGCCTGATGTTGTCATTCCTCCCAAGTTCAAGGTGCCTGAGTTTTTGAAATACAAAGGTCTCAGTTGCCCAAACATTCATTTGAAGATGTATTGTCGCAAGATGGATGCTTATGCCAGAGATGAAAAGCTCATGATCCATTGCTTCCAAGACAGCTTGTCTGGGGCATCACTCGAATGGTATATGCAGCTGGAACGTAACAGCGTGCGCACTTGGGCCGAGCTAGCTGATGCATTTGTCAAGCAGTACAAATACAACACCGACCTTGCTCCTAACCGTACTCAGCTTCAGAGTATGACTCAGAAGGACAGCGAATCTTTCAAGGAGTACGCGCAACGATGGAGACAGCTAGCCGCAAGGGTGCATCCACCTCTGGTTGACCGTGAACTGATCGACATCTTTATGGGTACATTGCAAGGTCAGTACTACGAAAAGCTGATCGGTAGTGTCTCTGCTGGATTCTCTGACTTGGTGATCGTCGGTGAGAGAATTGAAGAAGGGCTGAAGAGTGGAAAGATCCCAGGAGGCTCCAACAACCAGGCCAATGCTAAGAAGCCTTTCAATGGATACAAGAAGAAGGAGGGCGAAACAAATGCCATCTTTTTGCAGAAAGGGCAAGCTTCTCAACAAGCTCCTGCTCATATGCCTTATCAAGTTCCCTATTATCAGTATCCGTATGTTGCTGCTGCACAATATGCTCCAACGCCTTCTCAGCCAGCTGTTCAAGCAGTGCAAGCTCAGATGCCACGACAACAGGCTCCTCAGCAACAAGCCTACAACCAGCAAGGATATCAGTATCCTCCTCAGCAACAGCAGATGCAAGCTACTCAACAACGACAAGGTACTCGCCCACAGCGTCCGCAGAGAACATGGAGACCAGATAGAGTCTTTGATCGTCTACCAATGACATATGCCAAAATCTTTGCTCAGTTGATGGAGAAGAAAGCTGTTGTTCCGAGAGATTTGGCTCCTCCAACTGTCATTCCTGCCGATTACGATGCAAATGCTCATTGTGAGTTTCATAAGGGCGCTCCAGGTCATACCATTGAGGATTGCAGAGCCTTCAAGCACATAATTCAAGACATGATCGACAGGGATGCTATCAACTTCAATGGGAAGTCTCCAAATATCATCAACAATCCGATGCCACCAGTCAACTAGTGCCAACATCAGATCGATTCCAGTCAAGTTCATTCCCCGAAGAAGCCAGTCATGTTGCCATTTCATTATTCGCAGTTCTTATATTTTGTCTTTGTTTGTTTAAGTATTGTATGCTTTGAACAATTGCCATTCGTATTTGGTTTTCATTAATGTATTGTTTATGCATGTTTTGAATTAGTTATGTCGTATTCACTCATTTTCACTTATCACCGACACATTTATTCACTCCACTATATTCACTGTTGTTTAGCTTGATTTGAGGGAGGATGATGAAAACAAGATACCCATAATTGCGAACTCATATGCTTTCAGATAGAATCTCGTTAATGATGTACATTCATTGCTTCAATTCCCCAAATACCGGAGATATAAGGAGTTAATCCCTAGTAAACCACTTCGAGCCTAGAAGTAGCAGTTTCCTTCGGATATTCAAACCTTTACACTTAACCTGGGGAAGGGTAGTGTTCAGTCAATTCAATTCCGCACTCGAATCAACAAGCAATGACCCATGCTATGGCAGTCACAACCTTCCCAAAAATCAAAAATCAAAAATCCTGCTAAGTCAAACACCTTAGAGGGGACTTAGACAAAATCAAGACAATCCCGATGGATCTGACAAGCAAAGTCAATCCATGCAAAAGTTAGGGATAAAAAACAAAAGCAAAAGAGGACCCCGAAACCCTCAACAAAAATGAAATAAGATTCAGTGGCCATTCAAATAGGGTCACTGACACCCCAAAATAAGGTGACTGCCACATCGAGCAAACCTTGAATCATAAAGTTGACACCGTCAAGATAGGTGCAGAATTAACTGAACGTATGACTGGAGATCATTAAGAAGAAGGGGTGGGTACAAATCATACTTTGAGCCTAATATCCTTTGTTTCATCACCGTGAACCAGACCACGTTACAACCCTCGAAAGACCTAATTGAGGCGAGGTTTATTCTGAAAGCATACTATCGCAAGGTTGCGTAACCTGACTCCTCACATGATTGCTAATCACCAGCATTGGTGTCGTTATCCTTGCAATATCTTTTACACCAACCAAATTAACACAATGTTTGGGCTAATGGTCCATTCATCTCACTATCACAACACTTTAATAAACGATACTTTTTCAAACTTGCATTAAACTTTGCATTAATATTACCATTTGTGAATGTACAATTTTAATTGCAAATCAGTGCTAGGCATTCAAGGACATCTCAACAAAGGATAATCAAGGAGGAACTTGACTTCCAGTGGTTGGCACAAAGCAAGACTACCTCAAAACCCACAGACTGGGGCAAATCACTCAAGAGCTCGAGCAGGGGCAAACCATTACCATGTTCAGACTGGGGAAAGACCAGGTCGTCCTGACCATTAAGCAAAGTTGCAACCTTCTCTGAAGGAAATTCACAACAAATCACCAAGTACCCAGACTTGGGGCATATAAAGTATCTTCGCCTGTGTCAATCATGGCGTCTTCAGCAAACTGCGTGTCGAGGAGGTCAATCCCTCCCACCACCCGAAGTCCAATTCGCTTTGGCAACTACCCAAAGTCCACCATGCTGGCGTCTCCCTGCATTTCCAATTACCTGTCTGCAATCATATGCATCATACGCATCACATTCGACCTCATAAATATCCTGCATCATATGCATACTCCAATCATACCATACTTCCCCAGCTCTTGCATCTCCGCGCGTCAGCATATGCATTTGCACTTCCACTCATATGGAATATCATTTATCATCCAACATTCATATATGCAAGTCAAGTTCCAGGATCAATCTTGAAGATTTCCAATACCATCATCAGCCCGGTCAGGGGCATCTTCCACAAAGGTCGTGGATTTCTCCCACGAATATCAAGAGCTTCAAAGCAATCATCAGCCTAGTCAGGGGCAATCTTCTGCAATTGTGGGTCTCTCCCATCAAAATTCGAAGTCATTCAAAGCAAGATTCAGCCCAGTCAGGGGCATCTTTTTCAAGACCATGGGTACCTCCCATGACGTATTTCAACCTCGTGTTTGATCAGATCTTCGAATCAACATTCAGCCCAGTCAGGGGCATACCATTCAAAACCGTGAGCGTTCCTCATGAAGTTGTTCAACCTTTTGTTGGGAAAATCCAAGAAGTTCAGTGCAAGATCCAACCCGAGCAGGGGCATCTTCAGCAAAACCGTGAGCGTTCCTCATAAAGTTGTTCAATCTTTTGTTGAGCAGACCAAGACATCAGGATAAGCTCGGCTCAGTCAAAGGCATCCTCTTCAGAGCTAATGGGTGTAACCATGAAATCATTTCAAAAAAATTATGAACTCCAAGCAAGTCAGTGGTCGTCCCCACTGATTCATTTCAACCCAATCTTCTTCTTGGGTGTTCCCCAATGAGTTGTATCCAGCAAGCGTGACCATTGTCAATTTCCTTACTATCATCCTTTTGGTGATAGTCGAACTTCGTCAGTTCAACCTAGCCTGCATCCTTTTGGTGTTGGTAACCTTCAATTTGTGTTTGTCCTATCATCCTTTTGGTGGTAGTGGCCGGTGTGTGTTTCGCGCCGTCATCCTTTTGGTGGGGGGTCTATCATGGTCATTAATGATAGATTGTGCGATGTGTGAGTTTGCTCCGTCATCCTTTTGGTGGGGGATCTATCATGGTCATTAATGATGGATTGTGCGATAGTTTGTTTATGTTTCGCTCCATCATCCTTTTGGTGGGGGGTCTATCATGGTCATTAATGATAGATTGTGCGATGTGTTTTGTGTTTCGCTCCGTCATCCTTTTGGTGGGGGGTCTATCATGGTCATTAATGATAGATTGTGCGATATGTTTGGTGTGTGTTTCGCTCCGTCATCCTTTTGGTGGGGGGTCTATCATAGTCATTAATGATAGATTGTGCGATATTGTTTGTGTTTCTCTCCGTCACCCTTTTGGTGGGGGGTCTATCATGGTCATTAATGATAGATTGTGCGATGTGTTTTGTGTTTCGCTCCGTCATCCTTTTGGTGGGGGGTCTATCATGGTCATTAATGATAGATTGTGCGATAGTTTATTTGTGTTTCGCTCCGTCATCCTTTTGGTGGAGGGTCTATCATGGTCATTAATGATAGATTATGCGATAGTTTATTTGTGTTTCGCTCCGTCATCCTTTTGGTGGGGGGTCTATCATGGTCATTTATGATAGATTGTGCGATGTGTTTAGTGTGAGTTCGCTCCGTCATCCTTTTGGTGGGGGGTCTATCATGGTCATTAATGATAGATTGTGCGATGTGTTTTGTGTTTTGCTCCGTCATCCTTTTGGTGGGGGGTCTATCATAGTAATTAATGTCAGATTGTGTGATATTGTTTGTGTGTGTTTGCTCTATCATACTTTTGGTGATAGTAGCCGTTTCTGTTTCGTCCCATCATCCTGTTGGTGACACTGACCATTTTCCGGTTATTTTCAGTTTGCTCAGGGGTATACCTCATCTAGCATTTCAATCCCCGAACATCTCTTTTCTTTTCGGACAAATTCAGGGTCTTCTTTATATCTAATTGACTTCTACCTCGTAAGAAAGAACATTGTAGCAGTTTATCTTACTCAGTTTAAGCCAATTAGATAGGGGCATCTGTCATACCCTAAATTTGTCCTACCTTTGTACAACCTCCATTCTGTATATTTACTCACTTGCTTTATTCCAAATGTCCAAAAATATGTTGTTATTTTCATTTGAGGATGTCATGTTAGACGTGTGGACAATGTTGAATAAGGAGTGGTTCAGGCCACCTGGTTTAAGCTAATATTTGCAGATTTTTTTTCCAATAAGGCATTATCCCTTGGTTTCAAGGCAATGAGGTTTTGGTTCATGGCAACGCGATTTCACTCCCTATTTAATCTCAAATTTGAAGGTGGATTTATTGTTGTGTTTCTTTCAATTTCATTCAAGGCCAATTTGGAATTATGACTTTTTCTGGGCTCATTCAAGTGTCATTCATTTTCAAATGAGAAGTTAAGTGAAGAGGACTTTTGTTTTTGAATTCATATGGGAATTTCATCATCAATTTAACGGTGAATTTAAAGATGTTACTTCAACCAATTTGTAAGTTCAAGTTTAACAAAAGCCCACACAAAATCCAAAGCCCATTTTTGTGGAGTTCACATTTGTATCAAAACATAAAAAAAAAAGTCACAAGATCATTAGAAAATTTGTACTTTTACAAAGTTCATTACCATTTGAAGGCCCATTACAATTCAAAAAATCTTCCATTACAAAAAGCTCCAAAGTGTTCTAGGTCCATTATTTATTTCAAAATTATAAGAAGTGAAAGAATATGAGGAGTCCATGATTCCAAGATTACAGCAACAAAAAAAAGAGGGGCAAAACATCTACTAAATGCCACGCAATACATTCGTAGTCTCCATACGGCATTTTTGTTACAGCCAGTTGGGATGCCTCAAGCCACATACGCTCACCATACTAGCCGTCCCTGTACCACAAAACTAGTCAATTTAGTCATGTCCCTGTACCACAAAAACTAGTCAATTTAATCATGTCCTTGTACCACAAAGACACCCCAACCGTGTGAAACGGTAATTCCCGCAAACTGTCGCGACACGTCCTGCACAAACGGAACAATGTCATGATGTATAGCCATAGCACATAATCTGTTTCTATGTGAAACTTAAAAATGAAACACAATAGCATGATTACACCACAGCTTGAAAATATTAGCAGAGCTTACAAAATAATCACACTGTCGCGGGATGAAACGATGTTGCCAGAGTTCTACACAGCCACGTCTAAGTTGTTTCACGCACCAAATCACCTGGAATAACAAAAAAAGGAATTACGTCACAGTCTGTACCGAAATCAATAATGCACATGATATTATCTTTTCCAATAGTATGAGGATCTTGCACCGTCACAACGTGTTAACGGTAGCATGAACCAAACAACAAACTAACCATCCTTTAACAAGCACTCATCATTTTCTTACAACTGAAGCCAAACACATCTTTCGTAACAGACTTCTCGGTTTGTAGGACATCACCACTTTGATTCTCATTATTTTGTGCCCAAGCAGCACGATTCTCATGATTTTGAGCCCAAGCAGCATGTGACCTGAAGCAATGGCAGGAAAGTCACACTTTCGTGTCGTACGCTAGCTGCAACATGAACAATTGACGGCATGGCATCTCCGCCAACCTGCGGAGCAAATAATTCTCACAAATAAATGACTCATAAAAAAACTCATGGCAGTCGCACGGCTCAATCACGTGACCGAATGAGTGCAGCATAAATTTGTTTTGAAGAAAAGGTTTGGGAAAGTCATAACAACATAAAACCGGCCTAAGAAACAAGTTCAACGAGAACTATCAACCAACAACTTGTAACACACCAATTTACCGTTTCATGGTCCCACATAAGATACTGCCCAGCCTGCAATACCAGAAGTGATACAGATTAAAAGAATATTTTCCTAACAGCACAAAAACCTGCAAATATACACAGACCACTCTGCAAAACCATACAGCTTGTTGTGCATATACCTCCAAAACCTGCGACCATCAGACCTGCACACAAACAAACAATTTTCTGCAGCTTTGAAAGTGAAATTACATCAAAAAATAACAAAAACGACTACAATGAAAAAAGGAGAGAGACAACTTTCAAAAACCTCCTGATACCTCCCTCTCAGTAGGAGAATCCCGTTTGCCTCTTCAAATTTTGAAACGAAACCTCCCAGATACACCTTTAATAGAACCCTAAAAAAATCCTCTTCAAAGGGGGATCCCTAACCTGCTCTTCATAAAAGGGGGACCACTCCAAATCAGAAAGGGGGGTTTTTGTTAACCACTTTCCCTCAACTCGGTTCTATGAAGCTGGACCCGAAAAAAAAAAACATAACCCTCACCTTTCTTTTCTTCAACAAGATCACAACCAACTGCCTTCCATCCAACTCCATTGACAAATACATCTGAAACTCCAAAACCCCAACAGAAAGAACCTTCAACACATAAAACCTCTTCCTTGAACTCAACCAAAAATCACCTTCAAATCTTCAACCTAAACTCCAAATCCAGAAACCAAGCAACAAACCCAAACCTCGTTCTTCTTCGTTGAAATAGGGAGTTCTTCTTCAAGAAGACCATTACTCCATTCTTACCCAACTTCGAATACCCTTCAGCATATCATCTTCTGTCTCAACCCCTTCATTCACTATCCCCTTCAACACTATTCTCTTATTCAACCGCTAAATTCCAAATCAACCTTCACATCCCCAAACCTCACAACTCTCGTTTTCTTCATAAGAGGGAACCACAACACACATCATCCTCCGTCTCAATCTCAGACTTCCTCTAAAACATCAACTATTCAGAAACTCATAAACCCACTCCCAAATCAAGCCCCTCAACGAACAAATCTGACCCATTTTGTCCTCAGGCCCTCAAACTTCGGTCGGAATCACTCTACCCATTTTCGGTGGATCCACCACACACCAACCTCGCCTTTCGCCACAATCACGAACCCAACCATCGTCCACCATTAACCCCAAAAATCATAACAACCAAATCGGAAATCCATTTTCGCACAGCCAAAGAGTCAAACGGACAGAGAGGAGGTTGGGAGTTTGAAACCGCCAATGAAAAACGGAGAAAGAAAGCAATTGACGGAGAGGGTAACGAAACAGTGAGAGAGAGATTCAAAGCGGAGAACGAGTGAGTGAAGGATTTTGATTTGGGATCCAATTTTTTTCTGTTTTTGTCAATGTATCGTTTTATTTTTTTATTTTCTTTTTTTATTATTTATTTCATTTAAATTATTTGGGTTGCTAGTAATGGGCTGATGAAGCCTTTGGTTGAAGCTCATCTGTTCACCCCCCGTTTTCATTTCCCTTCCCCTTTTACGGGTTCTGCTGAAGGGTGATGGGCCCTCAAGGCCCAAAGGATCCCTTGTTGTTTTGTTTTCATACACCCGCTGGATTTGTACATACCCCCCTGTTTCATTTATACCTTTTAAAAAAAATGATGTTTTATTGTTAATGTTTTCTTTTATAATTTTGTATAAACATATTGTATTATATTTCTATATTAGTTTTAAAACGAATTTTATTATATTATGTATGTAGTTTTTATAATATTATTTTCTTTTAAATTTATAATGTTAGAAGTTTATGGTTTTTTAAAGTTGATTTTTACTACGCATTTATTATTGGGCATATTTTCGCCGTTTTGCGGTCGATGACGAGACTTCCACCGTTTAACCGTCACATTAGTGGCGTGAAACAAAGGATCCGAGACCACCTTTGTTCTTTCGATTTTATTTCGGTAAACTAACATTAAATTTAATTTCTGTCAAATATTATTCGTATTATTTCATATTATCATATTTATTCATATTATTTATTATCATATCTCATTATTCATACTCATTCACCCATATTCGAAAATACCTAATAAATTATCGAAACTCCTAAAAGCCAAATTGGTGGACTGTTGTATCATTGGTTATTTGCAGGTATCTTAATTTTAAGTTGTGCCCGACTTTGCTCAAGGCGTAGTTTAGGACACTAATGCACACACACGGCTTTCTCTTGGGCTACCTGACAATGAGACCCCTTTATTTCGTGCAATCCCGTGTAACTTACATGTACCCCTCTCCCATGCCGATGTATGTTTCACATTTCTTTGATTATTGGTTTATCTCCTAGGAGCACCCATAGGGACTAGAGCGGATTCAAACTATTTTCAAACTGATTCTCGATTCATTATCGAGCCATTTTCAAACCCTTGTAAGTCGAGTGCTCATACGCATTCGCCATTAACCTATTACAACTCGACCCTTGATGCGTAAGTCAAGTCGGTCTCTTTTTTCAAACAATTTCATTTTCAACACGCTTTGCACGCGATAATAAGTCAAACCCTTGATCCAACGTCAAGCGGATTTTCGAAACAAACCATCAATAAATTAACAACTATTTAATTCTTTTCAAGGTGTAAAGAGTACGTTCAAGTCTTTGATCTTGCTTTCAGTTGTTTACATGCGAGTTGTCTTATTCGGGTGTGAACAATTGACGCCTCTAAATAACATTAACAACTCGACATCGTTCAACTATTTCCAACTCAAACAACTTTCCTTTCATGATGAAAAAGAGAGTGTTCCAAGTCTTTGGTTCGCTCTCCCGATCATTTAGAGTTTGAGAAGTCTTTCTTAAGCTTCAAGTAATCGTCATCATTTCAACCTCATCCTTTCAAACACAACTTCTCTTACGATGAAAAAGAGAGCGTTCCAAGTCTTTGGTTCGCCCTCCCGATTATTTTGGTCCGAGAAATCTTTCTTAAGCTAAAGTAATCGTCATCAGTTCAAACACCATTCAAACATAACATTATTCTTCAAGATGAAAAAGAGAGTATTCCAAGTCTTTGGTTCGCTCTCCCGATTATTTGGGTACGAGAAGTCTTTCTTAAGCTTCGAGTAATCGTCATCCGTACCCATTTCAAACCAATTCAATCCAGTTTCTTTCGTGGTCGTTACCATGAACTAAGGACGCTCTGATTCTTCATTCATTCTTGAATGTAAGATACGTAGGCACAAGATTGCGATGATCTTGGCGAGCACAATCCCCTTCATCTTCCATTTCCCCCCATCCTTTCCCGTAGTCGAACTACGATGCTCTGATTTCTCATTCTCGTCCGAATGAGCATACGTAGGCACAAGGGCCCTAATCCTTGGCGAGCACCCTATCTTCTAATCACCCCCTTTCCCCTAGTGTCTTATCCCTTTATAGTATCCTTTAGAATTTAGTAGTGAGAAGAAAATAATTAAGTTTAGCTAACATCCATCACAACTCGAATTAAGAGGTTCCCGTTGAGTTCAACGGACGTGAGGGGTGCTAATACCTCCCCCTCACGTAACCGACTCCCGAACCCAGGAATATGGTTGCGACGGCCGTGTTCCTTCCGCGTTTATGAGGTTTTCTCGATATTTTCCTCTCCCGTTCATTCGGGAAAAATGAAGTTCGGTGGCGACTCTCTCGAACCGCATTTCCGCGCCTTTCGCGCGAGGGTCGTATGTTCGAATGAATTTTTGAGGTGCGACAGGTGGCGACTCTGCTGGGGACTTTGCTCCATGCAAGAGAGAGTCGAGCCTATCTTAGTTTGAGTTGTTAGCTTGTTGTTTTTTATTTCTTCTCGCTTTCTATTTGTATCCTTATCTTGGTTACTTGTGCTTGTAGCATTGTAGGGTTGTTCTGCTTATGGTTATTTTGTGAGATGGCTCTACACCCGAGTCCGAGTATAACCCTAGGATTAGGATGGTGGTTGTGTAGTGGAGACTTGCATGGAGTCTTTCACGTTCAGTTGAAGCGAAAATCCCGCTTGGAGTAGATTCCTTGGAGATATTGTTGTTGTGGTGAGTCTTTGCCATGGCCATAATGTTTTCGAGCTTGAGTCGTTGATCCCAAGGACCGTTAACCGTTTTATCCATGGTGGTTGGTGTTGCACCCCAAAATTTGACCAACATCTATTTACCCAGCAAGAGTTGTATGAGACTTGGAAGCTAGCCAAGAAGTTTATTCAAGTGTTCAAAGGTTGATATCTTTGTCAGAAAACTCAAGAGACCCTCAGAGAGATTGGTTGAAACCAAGATTGTGTGTCTCATAACTTGAGAGTTGTGGGAGCCCCTCAGATGACTATGAGACTATGAGGATGAACTTAAAGCTTTGAGAAAGCTTATGAGATGTCCTGAAAGCCATCATGAAGCCTAGAGAGGTCATTGTACAAGAATTCAGAAGATTCAGCCATGAGTGGTGGAATTAGGGTTTGACTGGGTCAACCCTAGGTCAACTAATGATTGGGAGAGGGTTGAGACCTAATCCAAGAGCCATGTGATCATGGAATGATGCATTGAGATGCTATAAGGATGATTCCTAGACCAACTCATCATGATTGAGGAGTTTGAGAAATTTTAAGCTAGGGTTTCTAAGGCTTGACAGTGTAAAATCCCCTAGTTTGATCCCTATCTTCAAGGCAGTTTAGCTTAAGATGTGATTGTCATCTCATCTTCCCCATAACATGAATGTTGTAGAGCTTGCTCTTAGCTTTAATTTGAGTACTAGAAGTCCTTGATAGGATTTGTAGAGCTCAAGTTATGGCTTTGACAAATTACAGGTCATCTGAGGTATGTGAATCTGGGTCCTTGAAAGTAACCCAACTTGCATCCAACTTTTGCCCTAGTAGGATGATTCCTATGAATTCTTGGTCAACCTGAATCTTGTAGAGAATCTTCTTAGCTTTCTAGAGAGTACTAGAAGTCCTTGATAGGATTTGTAGAGCTCAAGTTATGGCTTTGACAAGTCAAGGGCATTTTGGTCATTTGGAGGTTATAGGTCATTCCAAGCATAAGGCCATATCTCCTATTTCCAAGCTTCAAATGGAAAAATATTCAACATAAAACATGCTTAGAATGATGTTTTAAGGCTAGTAGGGAGGTCATGAGATGTTGAAAAGGCTTGTATCAAAAAGTGATAAAAATGACCTAAAATGGAGGCATAAGTTAAATAAGTTGAAATTGAAAATTGGAAATCCCAAGTTACACATCCAAACCATGTCATATAATAGGTCATTTTGACTCTAAAAGACATTCTAAAAACAATGGTTCAGCCACAATTTTGATTTGAGGCCTAGATCATAAGGCTGCTTTGGAAATGACTTACTTGCATCTTAAGGCACCAAAGCAAAACTTGAGAAAACTCAATGAACAAGTTAGTTATGCACTTCAACACACCATACATCTCATGTGGGGAGAATTTCAAGTCAGAATTGGTGGTTACAAGAGGCTTGGCATGAGATAGCACATAAGGAGAAGTGAATTCATAATGTCATGACATGAGATTTCCAATTTCTCATGGGAAGGTCCTAGATGGTTCTAGATGATTCTAAACCACTCTATATAGCATATAGAACTTGCTCAGATGCAAGGTTGGTGTAAGATTTGAGAGAAGAGAGAGTTGGCCATTTCACTTGCTTCCATTGCAAGTTGAAAGTGAATTCCCTATTCTGAACCATTTTCATTCATTCTTTCCATCTTAACACACTCCATTGATGATAGTGAAGCTGTGCAGATCAATTTGTGAGAAAATCCATGGTGAATTGAAGAGATAGCAATTGGATTTTCAAGGTTGCAAGTCAGAATCGAATTCTGAGATTGAAGCTTCCTCCCTCAAATCTTTTGCAAACAGTGGCAAGATCATCATCCAAGGAAGCTTTCTGAAGAGTTTCAAGGCTTGAAGTGAAGGTTTTTACCATCTGTTGATCAAGAAATACCAGGTTTGCAAATTCTCCACTACATCATAATTTATGCATTGCTAGGTAGAATTGTTAGTGTAGGAAGGTTAGAGACACATAGGTGATCATTTTTGGAGAGTTAGGGACCAATTGATGAAGATTGAATATTGGACACCATTTCTTTGATGATCAAGAACTCGTGGTATAGTGAGATATAATTCATGTTAGATAGCTAATTTTATTTAGTGTGAGTTGGTGAGTATTCTGATGCAAGAAAATTCAAGAATAGTTGAAGTTGGTGATTGAGCATATCTTTGATCTTGGATCGGGTTCAGTGATTTAGGATGATTCAGTTGATTTTGAGATCATGGTTGGATTCAGGATGAGATTCTGAGCAAGATAGGGTTTTGAATTTTGATTTTGCATGAAGAATTGATGGAGTTCGTGTCTGAGGAAGGTGGAGTTTAGTGCTCTGCATTTTCATGGCTTCATCTTTGTAACCCTAGCTAGAGGAAGAAGACGAAGCATGGTCGTTGGATTGTGGGCTGACCATTGACTATTCCCTGATCCAGTGGCCACGATTTAATTCCAATTTGAGAGGGAAACCCTGAGAAAGAATGAAACACCCCGTTTCATTAAAAGAAGTCCTTGGGCTTAAGTTCTGAACAACTATCCCCACCCCCCAATCTTGGCCCATTGCAAAAATGTACTATATTTGGTTGCTATCCACACCGGTTTATTTTCCATTTTCCATTCATTTTTTAATTGATTTTCTGACTTAAATTGGGCTTAGCGCGTTACTATCTGAACCCCCATTTTTCGCCCATATGGAATCTGAACTGCATCTGGTTACTAAATACACCACATCCTTTACAATTTAATTTCATTTTCTTCCATTTTCCATTAATCTTTGAAAAATCATAAAAAATAGGAAATTAATGATTTTTAAGTGGGAATTTTTGCTCCCTTTTCATGATAATATCTAGAAAATTATCAAATAAAAATATTTGCATTTCATGCCTTTTTAGTATTTTTTGTCTATTTTCTATTTTAATTGCTTTTTAATTCTTTTATGTTGATGCATGAATTTGTAGAATTTTGTTTAGCTAGTTCCCTTATCACTTTTAGGCCATTCTTTTTAGGATAGTTAGATTAGGACTTTAGCTCCCCCCTGGATTTATTTCATAATTTTGAGATGAATTTTAGGTTAGTTTTGATTAGATGACATTAGGTTGTGTAGAATTAGGTTAATCTTTAACATAGGTCCACAATAACACTAGAATTTTGGGTTTCTAGGTCAAGATTAGACATTGGGGTATATAAGGGTATTAAGGGTAGTGTTGCGGTGGAAATAGGATCACAAACTATTAATTAGTTTGAATCGCAATTCAATTCACAACCGCTCTTTGATTTATCTGAAGGAAAAGGTCAAAAGAGGGAAAACCTATTTTTGCATCGTAAACACAATGCGGGGAGATTCTAAGATTCGGGGGTTGGTTAAATTTAGGGAAGGTACTAGCACCCTAAACTTCTGTAGTATTCTACAGGAACCTTTTGTTCAGATGTTTACTATTTGCTTTATTTATTTGCTTAAGGTATATGTACAAAGGATTAGAAGTGAGAAAGGAGACCTAAGGGGTTAATTCTAAGTTTACTCGGCAAGACATCGCATCTTGTGCCTACATATCCTTACGGGAATGGAATCAGAGTAACTGTAGTTCCCCTCAAAAGGGAGGTTAGAGATTTCTTGACTGTGGTCAAGGTCTCAAGGGGAATAAACGCGTCTTAAGGACACGCTTACGTGGAGTGTAGAAACTCCAAATCTCTACGTTGAATTATTAAGTTGTAATTAGGGTTAAATTAGGTTAGGGATTCCCCGGCGGGAAACCCTAAAATGAGCGCGGCGGCTCTTTGACCTAATGCTAGGGGTAAAATTGTAATTTGGCCTGCGGCGAGGCATTTGTGAAAATTAGGGTTTGTAACTTTGAGGGTTTGAGGGTTTATGGACTATTGGCGCGGCGGCCAAACGGTTAGACCTAACCTTCGAATGTGTGTAGTGTGACAGAAGTGTGGTAAACGCGTGAGATAATTGAATCATGCAAACTGAGAGATAATGTCCTAATTTAACCACGCAAGCAAGAAATTTAAAGGCAGAAATTAAAGCGCGATTGTTAGGATTCGCGAGGTTACATGAGAGGAGCAGATACAATATGATAATGAAAAAATTTAACCAATGATAAACGAATTTAAAACAATCAGTTGAACAACACAAAACAAGAGGATATTAGTAGGGTTAGGCATAAATACAGTGGATAATGAGACATGGCAGAAGAAAATGTAAATTTAGAGTTTTTATTGTTTTGAAAAAAGAGATTTTAATTTAATTTATAAAAGAAAGAATAATGTTAGTTTTTTAAAAAAATACTTTAATTTTAATCTTAAAAAAGGTTTCAATTTGTATCAAGAAAAAGCTTTAATTTTATTTTTTTAAAAAGGATTTTAAGTTATTTATTTAAAAAAGGGTTTTTAATTTTACATTTTTTATTTTAAAAACAAATCAAGTTTTTTTTTTAACTATATCTAAAAAACAAAAAGAAAAAAAGAACATAACAGTTGGGCTGGTAGTTGTATCGGTCCGACCCAACACCAATACTACATGATTGTGCTAGGGTTTGTTAAACCCTTGTTTTCGACGGCACCGTTGTGTGTTTCTTGTTTCCTCTTGTACTCATTCATCTCCTTCGTATCTTTCAACTCGTTTTCTCCACTCTAAAAAAAACAGAAAAAAAACATGTCAATATGTTGATAATGGAATGGTGACTTACGGTTGGTTCTCGCTGGTGACTATCGATGAACAAGGGCGATGATAATGTTGTAAATCTGAGCCTCGAAGTTATTTTGCTCGCCGATTGTAAATGAACGGCGCCGGCGAATGTACTTCCACAGGGTTCAGTTTGTGTCGATGATCTTCGTCGCTGTTTCTTCTTGTTCGCCGCCTCTAAGGTTTCGCACTCTCCTTCGTTAGGGTTTTTCACAGGTTGTGTTGTTCTTCTTTATATGCTTCTCTAACTCTCTTTTTTGGGCCTGAGTAACTTTAGATCCGCGTTTTGAGATTTGATTTCTTTTTCTCTTCTGATATGATTTGCTCGCGATTCGAATTTGTGGGATTGATTGGATTTCCTTTCCTTTTTCAGAACTCACTTGGATATGGATTTTTCTGATGTAACTCCAGATTTTTGTTTTGGATTTCGTTTTAGATAACCTGCTTCACTTTGACTCACTTCGGATATTTGATTTCGCTTTGATTTCTTGGTTTCATTGTGATTTAGATAATCTGAATTGATGTGGGTTTCTGGTTTTGTTGCAGACATGTTACCTAAACTTGATACGCCTCTGACTCTTCTCTGAATTTCACTGTGATGCCTATGGAACCCTCTGATGTGGCTTTGAATGTCTCCAATATCTTGAACTGATTTGTGGCTGCGAGTTTGGGGCAATGATGTTCGTAGCTGAGCCTTATGCATCGTGTTGTCGATTTTCCACATTGAGCTTACCTCGAACTGATTACATAACGATCTTCCCTATCTTCTTCGGTGTAATTTCGCTCGTAGGTATTTGAAATTCAACAAGTTGCCTCTGATGTTGCTTGGTTGTTGTTTTTTTCAGACTTTGGCTCATGGGGGTCTTATTCGAGGCGAATTTCGACTGACCAAGCTTGGGATCCTTGTTGGATTGTTCTGGCACTAAGCTTGTTTCACACTGAACCTATCCTTTTGATTTACTGCATTGTTGCTGTTGTTTCAGATGTGATATGGCTGGTGGATATTGGATATCAGCTTGTCTTGGTTATCAGTTTATCTGTTCTTCTGGTTTTCTGTCATGAGTTCTGTTAACTTCTTTCTCTTCATCTTTCAGAATGGATGTTGTCGGGTCGACGATTTTTGCCGAGGGAGGTCAATGGTTATGATGACGCTTCGTCTGAACCTATGTTGGATACCATTGCCATTTGGTTTTGGTCGCATGGCCTTAGCGATGATGACCCACGGGTCTGAGCTGTCATTTTGAATTGAGCTGATAGTTTGTGCGAAATTACCGATGCTTGCAGTTCGACGTTCGGTAGGGAGTTGGTAATGACTTTGGTCGTGGCTCTCCCAGCCGCTCGAATTCTCATGCCCAATGATGGTTAAACTGAGGGCTGAATCCCTGTTCCATCCATTTTGATTTTGATTCATGGTCGGAACTTATTATAATAGTTGACTGGTTTCTCTTGGTCTCTCTGATGGGGCTGTGATGCATAGCTGAGCCCTTAGGCTTTTGTATTTGTGGCAACACATGTGCTGGTTTATTTCTGAACTAACTTACTGATGCTTATGGGGACTGGCATGTTGGTTTTTCGAAACTGATGCCTCCTTTCTAAATTCAAACTGATTGTTTTTCGAAACTTATTTACTTTGCTCAGATTTGAACATTTGGACCTGTTATGCATTATCTGATGTTCTTTTGTATCTTTGCAGATGTCAGAACCAATTTTATGTTGGTGTTCATCCGAATTTGTTTTGAGACCATTTCCGCCATAATTAGTCTTGCTTTTGTCTTGGTGTTGATGACCATTGGCTATTTCTGATTGCCTTCTGAACTGCATTTTGAATTGAATTATCGGCTCATGTTTTGTGCAGCTTATGGATTTTGTTGTGAGCTGATACCATCTGATTCATGTATTTCAGGTGACAGAAAACGGTTCAGACCCGTCGGCATCCGGGTTTGAACCTGAATTGGCTAGTGTTCACCCTGGTATCGGTTTGCTTTGGTGATCCACTTTCGTTTCATCCAGTTCCGGTTGTTCTACTGTGGTTTTATGTAGACTGTGATGAGTCTTTCCACTTCAATTCTGTTGGCAGCAACTGAACTCGTGTCTTGGCTTGAATTTACTTGATAGTACCCCGCAATATTTACTTGACGTGTATCCGTTTGAATCCACAGTTGTGCAAATCATTTCGGCCCGAAAACGCTTCTTTTACCTCTCTTTCTCGGCTGTCCCACAATGAACAGATACTGTCGGCCGGTAGCCGAGGTTGAGGTTCGGAAGTGGGAGTGGGACGGGACTTCGGTCGTGCCCTCCCGGCACCCAATGATGAAGACTTTCTGAGGGTGTCCTATTATTTCTTCTAACGTTTTCTTCTGCTTTTCTTTGTTTTCATTGTGTAGGTAATCAAGGATGTATGAAGAACTCACGAAAACTCATACTTGCCGCGAACGGGATGACCGAGAAACTCTCGTAAGCTCCTGAGAGTAGCCCAGTTGTTCTTCCTTCTCTATTCTGAATTACATGATAATTTGGTGTGTGTCGTGATGCAAGTTGCCGAAAGCGCGTTCTCGACACCAACAGATATCTGCAGGAACACTGCTAACTCCTCTCAAGTTTAAACCTGTCAAGCCCTCTGTTCAAGATTTTGGGATAGAAAAGCTTCAGTTTGATATTCTTGGCTGATTTTAATATGTAAACAGGGCTTTGTAACATGTGTAAACTTTGTTGGTTATTTTTGTAATGTTCATGTTTGGAATTATGGCTTTAATTGAGTTTGTATATTTGGATGTACCATCCCCCATATTAAATGAATGAGTTCAGTACTTTGAGATTTGTTTGATGTGGCCAAAATGGATGCCTTCAGCTAAAGAAAACTAGAATGTCTAATAGAGGTCTTAACTTCTCACTAAAAGCGTAAAAAACAATGCAAAGGCCTGTTCTTTCGACCATCCCGCGAATTTGGACTTGCAATTAAATACAGATACAGGCATCTCTGTTAACCTTCTAAACCATATACCTTTTGATGCAAACAGCAGCCAAGCAAGGAGTTAGATTCCATCATTTTTCCGGGGTCAATAACCGTAAAACATTCCCAAATGATAGTTTGTGTTTGATTGGAGCAACCTGACTTTAACATTAAATATTCAATTGATTTCCACTAATCAAATAGTTCCTAACAAAATCCCTGAACAAGAATCCGTCAATCACCCGAATCGAATCTTAGCAACTCCGGTACATATTGTTAGCACAACCCATCAAACCGCCCATAATTAATAGAAACAGAAATGTTTGGGAGCGACTTAAAATAGAAGAAAAAATTGAACTGAGAAAAATCCAATTGCGTTTCTGATGAAGCACTTCGATACCAACCAACCCAGATCGACACCTCAATATAATCAAACCATGTGGCAAATGAATATCTTAGAAATAATGTCTCCATTATCTCAAAACTTGGCGACAACTCATCTCCCAAAAAAAAAAATATCAGCGACAACGTGAAAATGACCATTTTGCCCTTGTCACAGTTAAAGTGTCCCTGATGCAATTCCTGCCAAAACAAACAGCCTACGTAGCCCGTTAGTGGTTAGTTAATGCAAGAATGAGATGCTATGCGACATGACGGACTAAATGTAAGGGTAAAATTTTGGGTATTACAGTTGCCCCTATTTAAATAGCTACACCGGATGATTTGAGTGACAGAGACTCGAGGAATCATGGTGGAGGGATTTAAATATAGATAACCGAAAATTTTGCCCTTATATGTGGCGATATGCAATGTTATGGACAAAGCGAGAACAGATTAATGCAGACGATGCCATGAATATGATATGATGCGTATACTGGAATGATGAATGCGAAAATGCTGACGAATACGACGACATAGGGACAGACGCTACGAGAAGAACACACTGGGGAAACGACGCGCTGGGACGGCAGCACAACACTGGGGAATTCCAAAAATGATGGTCAACTGGTGCGAACACGACCAATTGTCTTTTTAAGAAAAGGAATGAGATTCTCAAATGGAGATGGTACCTATGAGACGACCTCCACTGGGGAATCTAAAAGTAAAACTGGATCATGTACGACTGCAAGATCGATCACATAACGCTGGAGCATTGAGCAAAGAATAACATCCAAGCTTCTGTAAACTATCCCTCGTGACAGGATCAAACGGACTTTTCGGGAATCCGTAGCAAGTATACAGGGTAAAAATCGGCTGTATGCCAAAATAAATGGACTTTAAGTGGTTAGAACAAGATCCTAAAGGGAGGTGGCACCTATGAGATGACCTCCACTTGGGAATGTCTAATAATAAAACTGGATCTACACGATTGCAAGATCGATTACAGACTGCTGGAGCATTGAGCAAAGAATAACATCCAAGCTTCTATAAACTATCCTTCGTGATGGGATCGGACGGACTTTTCGGAAATCCGTATCAAATATACAGGGTAAAGACTGGCTGTATGCCAAAATAAATGGGCTTTGATGGGAAATGCCCTGATAAGCTTCTCGAGGGAGAACTGTCACTTATCGTTGGAAGGGACTTACATGCCAAAACGGATAAGCTCTCAAATAAAGAGGCTGCTGCTTATCTGATAAATAAATCTTCTCATATTTAAGGTCGGCGCCTGGAATACGATTCTGATTCTTCTTTTACTAAAGGATAAAATAAACTTCTTCATACCTCCGAGGACAGCGCGTCGGGTATGATTCCGCTTCTTCTTTTGCTAAAGGGTAAATTGAACTTCTTCATACTTCAAGATCTGTGCTCTCCTGAATATGATTCCGCTCCTTCTTTTACTAAAGGGTAAATTGAACTTCTTCATACTTCAAGATCTGTGATCTCCTGAATATGATTCCGCTCCTTCTTTTACTAAAGGGTAAATGAACTTCTTCATACTTCAAGATCTGTGCTCTCCTGAATATGATTCGGTTCAAACCTCCCCATACTTCAAGACGACAAGGAAAATGGAAGCCCAACTGCTCGATGGAGATGGCCATTTGCTGCGAGTCATAACGAAGATAGGATCAGTTTCTTAGGCGAGAAATGTCGCTTATTTGCAAGAGTGGCAATAATAAGCTTCTCATGTAAGAACTGCTTGTAGAGGTGATAACAGATGATGATAAGCTTCTCGGCGGAGAACTGTTGCTGATTGATTGTGATAAGCTTCTCTTGTGAGAACTATTGCTGATCGATTGTAAAATGTTGTGATAAGCTTCTCTTGGCGAGAACTGTTGCATATCCCGTTGTGTATGGTTGTGATAAGCTTCTCTGGTGAGAACAGTTGCTGATCTTGTTGTGTAAGGTCGTTATATCGATAGGCTTCTCAGGCGAGAACTGTTGCATACCGATGTTGTAGGATGTACTGATAGATTTTCCAGGCGTGAACTGGCGTGAATCTGTAAAGGATTGTGATAGGTTTTCTTGAAAGATAGTGCAAAATAAATGCACGTCCGGGTACAGTGATAAGCTTCTCAAGCGAGAACAGTCGCATATCTGCTAAGGTATGGTGAAAAAATTTTTATAAGGTGCAAAAATAAATGCACGTCCGGTTGGGCTCGACAACCGACGAGACTGAGATTCAATCTAGGATCGAGCTAGAAAGAAGACTGGTAATCAAGAATCCACCAAGGGAATGAACTCGAAGGGTAAATATCTTATCCTGGCGAGGAAAGATAGCTGAAGCAACTGTCATCCACGAGGGTCAAGCTTTGTGGGGAAACTGGAAACACATATGTATTTTATGCTTAGGGCTGACAATCTATTTGGAGAGAATGAACAAACCCAGTTACTCGGCGGTAACAACCAATGATGGCGAGAACACAATGAGCCTGTGAATGCTGACGCATATGTTACTGTATATGTTAATATGAATGCATGTTAATGTCCATGCATGTAGTTAAATATACAGGATGTTATGAAATGAGTATGTAATGAGCATGTGAAATGAGTATATGAAATAGGCATGTGATGCTTATGCCCTTGCGTATGCTGACGAAACAGACTAGAGACGTGGCGAGAGATGAAATAAACATCTCGACGGAGATACCCTGCGTTCTCAGCAATCAATACGTCAAACATGGGTAAGGAAAAAACAATGGTAGAACCAAATCTGGTTTTAAAGTTCTGAATTCTCTGGGGAGAAGGTAATCTGCTTGGGTGCACAGTATCACGTCTTCACATGGGGAGAAGAAAACCTGAGGGACACTTTCGAGTTACCCAAGAAAAAGTTGTCAGCTTATAGTCTCTCTGGGGACTGTGTCAGAGCAATGGTTTAAAAGTGTTTCTGCAACAATGAGATTTTTTCGAGGAGTGAAGAGACCCTTCAGAAATTTCCACTAGTCAAAGTAATTTCTTATATTTTTCAATTGCATTTTCGAAGAACAGTTTTAAAAGTTTTCAAAGCACCTTTCATTTTCAAAATTTAAGAATAAATGGCATTTTGCATAACAAGAGAAACAAGAGTAATGCACCAAGGAATTTAAGTAACAAAATGGTATCTTTTATTAAAGGATGGCAGCTTGCTGAGGGCATAGCTCCACAGATGATTATGCTTTGAAATTGGCAACATGGGAAAAGGTTACATTGAATCCAACGACACCTACTGACACTAATAACTAAGACTAATCCAGAATCTTGCTTTGGATGAGGATGAACGAACTGGAAAATGGATCTCATGCGGAAAGCATGTCCGCGATGATTGGTGTTTTCTGATGCAATGAAATGCCTTCGTCCCTAACTTTTGCCTGGACCGCCCTTTCGGGTTTTCAATCCACCGGGACGCTCTTTTTTGCCTAAGTCGCCCTTTCGGGTTTTCAACTTAGCGAGCTTTTTTTTATTATTACTTTTTCTAACCCTTACTTTTTCCTAAGTCGCCTTTTGCAGGTTTTCGACTTAGCGGGTTTTTAGGCATAATATTTTCGGACTGCATCAGAATTCACGGGATGTGCAAGCTCTTCACCATCCATTGTTGTAAGTATCAGAGACCCTCCAGAGAAAACAGTCTTTACAACAAATGGGCCTTCATAATTGGGCATCCACTTTCCACGCATGTCTTTATGCACTAGCAAGATCTTTTTGAGTACGAGCTCTCCTTGACGGAACTCACGGATACAAATCTTCTTATCAAATGCTCTTTTCATCCGTTTCTGATATAATTGCCCATGGCACATAGCTGTCATGCGTTTCTCGTTAATGAGATTCAACTGATCCAGTCTGTCTTGAACCCACTCAGCTTCCTCAAGTTCAGCTTCCATCAACACCCTTAGAGAAGGTATCTCTACTTCGATGGGGAGTACGACGTCCATTCCATACACCAATGAGAAAGGTGTTGCCCCTGTCGAAGTTCGCACTGAGGTCCTGTATCCATGCAAAGCAAACGGTAACATCTCATGCCAATCTTTGTAAGTCACGACCATCTTTTGCAGGATTTTCTTGATATTCTTATTCGCAGCTTCAACGGCCCCATTCATCTTAGGACGGTACGGAGAAGAATTGTGATGCGTGATCTTGAAACTGTCACACAAATCTTTCATAGTCTTGTTATTCAGATTGGTGCCATTGTCAGTTATTATCCGACTTGGAATTCCATAACGGCAGATAATTTCTTTCCTGATGAAGCGGGCAACCACTTGCTTAGTCACGTTGGTGTAGGAAACAACCTCTACCCACTTGGTGAAATAATCAATAGCAACAAGGATAAAATGATGACCATTAGAAGCCTTCGGCTCGATTGCCCCAATCATGTCATTGCCCCACATTGAGAACGGCCATGGTGAAGACAAAACATTCAACGGCGATGGAGGTACATGCATTTTATCAGCGTAAATTTGGCACTTATGGCATTTCCTGGCGTATTGGATGCAGTCAGCTTCCACAGTTAACCAATAATATCCAACCCTTAACATCTTCTTAGACATAACATAACCATTGGCATGAGTTCCGAAGGTCCCCTCGTGAATTTCTTGCAGTAACATGTCAGCTTCCCGTTTATCAACACATCTGAGCAAAACCATGTCGTAATTTCTTTTGTATAACACACCATTACTGATGAAGAATTTAGAAGCCAGCCTTCTCAATGTTTTCTTGTCCAGACCGGTAGCACCATCGGGATACTCTTGCTCGACTAAATAGTTCTTGATGTCATGAAATCAAGGCTTTTCATCCATCTCATCCTCTTCAACTACTTGACAATAAGCGGGTTCAACTTTGCGCTCAATATGGATAAGAGGTGCTTCATTAACGAATTTAACTTTCCACATGGAGGCTAACATGGCTAAAGCATCAGCAACGTGATTCTCAGATCTAGGAACATACTCGAACTTTATCTCGTCGAAATACTTAATCAGTTCGACAATATAGTCTTTGTAAGGGATTAACTTCTCATTCTTTGTTTCCCATTTTCCTTATACCTGGTAAATAACCAAGGCTGAGTCACCACTTACTTTGAGAAGTTTGATTCGGAGGTGAATTGCTGCTTCGAGGCCAAGAATACATGCTTCATACTCTGCGACGTTATTAGTACACTCAAAGTCTAACCTGGCTGTAAACGGAGTGAACCCACCTTTTGGGTTCATCAAAACGGCGCCTATACCATGCCCATTGAAATTCGAGGAACCATCAAACATCATCCTCCACCAGAGACCTGGTTCTGGACCTTCGCTCGGATCTGGCTCTTCACAATCTCTCTTGATCAACAAAATATCCTCATCAGGAAAGTCAAACTTAAGAGGTTCATAATCTTCAACTGGTTGATCTGCAAGATAATCCGATAAGATACTACCTTTAATTGCTTTCTGGGGTACGTATTGGATGTCATATTCGGATAACAACATGTGCCAACGGGCTAGCCTCCCAGTTTGAGCAGGTTTTTCAAGAATATACTTGATCGGATCCATTTTAGAAATCAACAATGTGGTATGACAGACCATATATTGCCGAAGGCGCCTAGCGGCCCATGCCAACGCACAACAAGTTTTCTCCAATAGTGAATATCTGTTTTCACAGTCGGTAAACTTCTTGCTCAGATAATAGATCGCATGTTCCTTTCTTCCAGTCTCATCATGTTGCCCAAGCACACAACCCATAGACTTCTCAAGAACAGTAAGGTACATAAACAACGGTCTTCCGGGTACGGGAGGAATCAGAATAGGGGGGTCTTGCAAATAATTCTTAATTTTCTCAAACGCTTTCTGACAATCAGGGTTCCACTCAACCTTCTGCCCCTTACAAAGCAATTTGAATATCGGTTCACAAGTAGCGGTCATGTTAGAGATAAACCTGGAAATATAATTTAAACGCCCCAGAAAACCTCTAACTTGTGTCTCGGTTTGTGGAGCTGGCATATCTTGAATGGCTCGGACTTTGTCAGGATCTACCTCAATCCCTCGTTGACTAACAATAAAACCAAGCAATCTTCCGGATCTGACACCGAAGGTACATTTAGCAGGATTCAACTTCAACTGGTACTTCCTGAGTCGTTCAAACAACTTCACCAAATGGTCTAGATGTTCCTCTTCACTCTGAGATTTGGCTATCATATCGTCCACATACACCTCGATCTCTTTGTGCATCATATCATGAAAAAGAGTTGTCATAGCGCGTTGGTAAGTTGCCCCTGCGTTCTTCAAACCGAAGGGCATGACTTTGTAGCAAAAGGTTCCCCAAGGAGTAATGAAAGTAGTCTTCTCTCGATCATCGGGATCCATTTTGATCTGATTATAGCCAGAGAAACCATCCATAAATGAGAACAAACGCAAAACTGGTTGTATTGTCTACAAGTGTATCAATATGTGGCAGAGGGAAGTCATCTTTCGGACTTGCTTTGTTCAGATCCCTGTAATCCACACACATCCTAACTTTACCGTCTTTCTTGGGCACTGGCACAATATTGGCAACCTAGTCTGGATATTTTGCAACTGCCAAGAAACCTGCATCCAATTGTTTTTAACCTCATCTCGAATCTTCAAAGCCATGTCGGGTCTCGTTCTTCGAAGCTTTTGTTTGATAGGTGGACAATCTAGCTTAAGTGGCAACTTGTGAACAACAATATCTGTGTCTAGACCAGGCATGTCTTGATACGACCATGCAAACACGTCAATATATTCTTTTAACAACTCAATCAACCTCTGCTTAACCTCTGTCCCAAGCATTGCACCAATCTTGACCTCTTTCTTGTTTTCATCTGTACTAAGATTAATTAAGTCCACCTGCTCTTTATGCGGTTGAAGCTCTGTGTACTCGTACTCAATCAATTTTGTCAGTTCAGCGGGTACTTCAAAATCTTCTTCACCCTCGTCTTCAGCTTGATAGATGGGTGCATCCCAGTCAGGAGTGTCAATAAAGTCATTGGATCCAACAAGGTTTGCGATGTCTCTGCATGATGGAAGGCCTACTTTGTTAACATGTTCGAAGATATGCAAGATAAGAAATGAAATGTTATTTTTGTTGTTTTATTTTTTTTTGAAAAAGATTGCCAACTTCATTTTATTAAGGGTGAAAACGAAAAACGCAAATGAACCAAAGTGGAATTGAACAAAATGCATTTATTATTATCCTTTTAAAAGTGAAAGGTGACCCAACAAAAAACGATCCTATAGCCTTGGGCAGAGCTACGGATTTTTTTATTTGAAAACATAAGCGAAAATGTTAAAAATTACTTTGACAATGGAAAAATAACAGGGATCTCTACGGCCTCCCAGTTGTTCAAAGCTGCATCACCCTTAAACACCAGGTTGTTCAGATCTTCATCTTCCTCACAATCACTGATGGCATTGACTTGGAAACCTCCGCTGACGAATACCTCTTCGATAACCTTCGGACGCACTTCGACAGTTGTGATAGCTCCATTCTGAGTTTGTTTGTAACCCAACCCAAAGCGATCAGCCTTAGTCTTGACATCAATTACCTCTCCCCAACCTTCCGGAATGCCCCTGTCAATTGTTGATTTGGTACTCTTCAGAGATGCAAAAGATGGATTACCCTGGCCTACTGTCTCTTCGACTTCTAATAGAACAACGTTGGCGATCTCGAGTGCTTGAAAGGAGATTTCCAAAGCATTCTCATCGGCCTCGATGTAACGGAAAGAAGACAGGTTATTGACCATCAGATCCTCCTCACCGTGTATAATAACTAACTTTTCATCGATCACAAACTTCATATTTTGATGTAACGTTGAGGTTACTGCCCTCGCGGCATGGATCCACGGCCTTCCAAGTAAGCAGCTGTAATTAGGATTAATGTCCATGACTTGAAATGTGATATTAAAAACTTGCGGACCAATCAGGATAGGAAGTTCAACCTCCCCCATTACCGACCGGCGAGAACCATCGAAAGCCTTGACGATCAAGGAAGTAGGTTTCAACACAGTCTTTTTGAAAACCAACTTATCAAGAACCCTCTTGGGTAGAACATTCAAAGAAGAGCCGGTGTCCACTAGCACTCTCGCTAAATTGTCCTCCTGACATTTCACTGATATATGTAAAGCACGATTATGATTCGGACCCTCCTTTGGTAACTCTTCGTTGCTGAAACTAAGAGTGTTGCATGCGGTCAGATTGGCAATCACACTATCAAACCGACTGGTGCTGATATCTTGATCCACTTATGCTTGAGTCAAAACTTTCTGCAAGGCCGTCCTATGAGCGGGTGAACTCATCAACAGAGATAAGATCGAAATCTTGGAAGGAGTTTGATGAAGTTGATCGATAACTTTATAGTCACTTTTCTTGATGATCCTCAAAAACTCAGCATCTTCATCATTCGTAATGGCTCCCTTACCTTTGTCTTTGGCAGGCACTGGGATACTTGTTGTTTCCTTAGGTGGAACCTCATTGAAACGGGGAGTATACACACGGCCACTGCGAGTCATCCTGCTTGCCTCTGCGATATAGGTCACAGTGTCCTTAACCTCTTCATTTGGAATAACCTTCCCAGACTCCTTGTCAATCATCGTCACGTCATATTTCCAAGGTACAGCTTTAGGATCATTAAAAGGAAACGGACTTGGTTTTCGAATAATTATAGACTTAGGCTGCTTCGTCTCAGGGATAAACGACTTTGGTATATCGAACACGGGGTTGGCAGAACTTGCCCCTGACAGATTAAACACTGGTACCTTACCCTTTGATTCAGGCTGATGGAAGACAGGCTCAACCACAGCGACTTCATCCTTCTTGGCTTGGCTTGTCACTTGTAAAATACCCTCATTAATCAACCTCTGAACATCATTCTGAACCAACACACAACCCTTAATACTGGCATCACAACTTGCGCATGCGACGTGGGAAGTATCTACTAGACCGGCTTCAAACAGTTTCGAATGGAATATCTTAAGAGGAGTCTTAATCTGAACAACATCAAGGACATAACCTTCCTCAGAATCAACACTAATGGCATTAACACTCTCATGGTTAGGAAAAGGGTTCTTCTTAACATTCGGTTGAGGATCTTCAAATGACAAAATCTTCTTTTCCAACAGATCCCTGACAAGACTTTTGAGAGCATAACAGTTCTCTAGATCATGACCAGGCGCACCCTCATGAAATAAACAATGAGCAGCGGTGTTGTAATTGGCGGGCAGCGGATTAGGAGGCGGACCCAAAGCTCGAGTAGTAATTAGACCCTGCCTGACTAATGAGGGATACAACTCGGTGAAAGTCATTGGAATCGGCGGACAAGGTTTATACTGTCTCTTGTTCGGAACATTCTGGCGAGGAGCTGGATTCTTTGGCTGTTGCTGGGCAGGAGCGTTGGGCGCTTGTTGATAGTTAGGAGGCGGATAAACGGGAGATTGTTGCATAGGTTGATACATAGGAACCTGTTGATTGAAAGAAGGTGCAACAGCTGCCACATAGGGTTGTTGAGCATATTGAATTGGATACCCTTGAGGTTGAGCATAACCTTGCGGATATTGATAAAATTGGTCTCTTCGTCTACCGGAGGATATAGCATTAGTTTCACCTTCTTTCTTCTTCTGAGAGCTGAACGAAGGTTTCTTCGGCTGATCCTTTGAAACACCATGAGTATTTGTCATTTTACCGCTTTTCATACCCAATTCAATCTTGATACCCACAACAACGATGTCAGAGAAATTTGAAGTCACACTACCCACCATCCTTTCGTAAAATTCTGGACGAACCGTGTCGACAAACCATTCAGCTAACTCTTTCTCGGTCAAAGGAGGTTCTACTTGCGAAGCAATCTCTCTCCACCTTTGAGCGTACTCTTTGAATGATTCAGAATTCTTTTGTGACATACTCAACAACTGTCTTCTGTCAGGAGCCAGATCCATATTATACTTATAATGTTTGATGAAAGCGTCAGATAAATCTTGGAAATTCTTAATGCGAGACTGGTCCAAAGTTAAGTACCATTTGGAAGAAGCACCCTTCAAACTGTCTTGGAAGCAATGAATCATCAATTTATCATTCTCAACATGGGCAGCCATTTTACGATAGTACATGATCAGATGACTTTTAGGACAAGTGGCACCTTCATAGCGATCGAAGTTCGGAGTTTTGAACTTCGGGGGAATAACCAAACCTGAGACCAAACAGACGTCCCTTGCAGCAGCCCCAAAAATTTGATCACCTTCTACCTTTCTCAATCTTTGGGCGATAGTGTCTACTTCCTCACGAAGCTTGTGATGTTTCTCATAACCTTCAACATTCTCATCAAGATTATCAAAGACGGGCTCTTTGAAATACGGTTGCACACGGGTGTGCACAACAGGTGGTGCAAAGATAGGAGCCCCCCTAGAAACTTTAGAAAATAAAGGAACGACTTGTTGAACAGGCTGATTAATCGGAACAGTGGCTTGAGGAGGCACAAAACCTGGAGCAAGACCATAAGGTGGGTCCCTTGCTACGGTCACATTTGGTGGAGGGTCCACAGTAATGCCGGTAATCTCGGAAACAACAGTGGGCTGGGTATCCATCTTAGCATTCATGACATGTAACAATTCCATCATACGCCCCATACCCCCTCGAAGGTCTTCAAGTTCGTTGCTAAGGCGATCAATCTCTTTTGTCTGATCCTCCATTCTTTTCCGAGTTTGAGCTCTAGTATTGTACTGGTGCCGAGGACTCAGGGTGACGAAACTGGAAGGCGAGAGAACCGAACATGAGAAAACGTAAGACACATGTAATGCAAGAAAACATATGATGCTATGATGCGAATGCGAATGAAGATTTCATGGAATTCAAACATTTACGAATGTCGTGGGGTACCAAGGAAATCTTTTTCTTATTTTTTTTATTTTTTATTTTTTTATTTATGGTATCCCGCGATATCCATAAATGATGTTTGAATTCCATGAAATACAATGCAATGGGATGCTTTATGGATGCAATGCACATGAATACATAAAGCCCTAGGTTAAAGGACCTGAATGGAGTTAAGGTCTACCCATCCCCAAAAGGAGTGTACTATAGGTTAGTTGTACCTGCAGAACAAGGTTCTGAAAAGTGCCCAAAGTCATCAGCCCATCTTTCGGATATTATCAACCTTCCGACTGACTCGGGGGTTAATATTATTCTCAAGAGAACCTCTTTTGAGTGTAGTATTGCGTAGCAACCATTGTAGGATTACTCCCACATAGCTCCCGCACTACGCCCTAAATAAGGCCAAGGTGGTGTTAAGGTACTACGGTCCTCAATATCACAGACTCCAATCGACCATGGAAAAAGTTTTCACGATTACTCGTTCAACCGAACCATTTTCGAAAAGGTCTCAACTGAGCGGTGATTCTCGATTCAGCTTGGTCGGGATTCAACTCCCTATAAGCCTCATCGAATATATCCCCATCCTATAATAATGTCACTAGTACGGGCGTAGGACTTATCTCACAACACGAGGAACAATCCCAAATCAGAGCACAAATACATGCAAATGAATAGTGAAACAAATAGTAATAAATATGAACAAATTAGGGATAACCCTCAAAAATTAAGACTTCCCCAGTGAAGTCGCCATTTTCTGTTGCGGTGGAAATAGGATCACAAACTATTAATTAGTTTGAATCGCAATTCAATTCACAACCGCTCTTTGATTTATCCGAAGGAAAAGGTCAAAAGAGGGAAAACCTATTTTTGCATCGTAAACACAATGCGGGGAGATTCTAAGATTCGGGGGTTGGTTAAATTTAGGGAAGGTACTAGCACCCTAAACTTCTGTAGTATTCTACAGGAACCTTTTGTTCAGATGTTTACTATTTGCTTTATTTATTTGCTTAAGGTATATGTACAAAGGATTAGAAGTGAGAAAGGAGACCTAAGGGGTTAATTCTAAGTTTACTCGGCAAGACATCGCATCTTGTGCCTACATATCCTTACGGGAATGGAATCAGAGTAACTGTAGTTCCCCTCAAAAGGGAGGTTAGAGATTTCTTGACTGTGGTCAAGGTCTCAAGGGGAATAAACGCGTCTTAAGGACACGCTTACGTGGAGTGTAGAAACTCCAAATCTCTACGTTGAATTGTTAAGTTGTAATTAGGGTTAAATTAGGTTAGGGATTCCCCGGCGGGAAACCCTAAAATGAGCGCGGCGACTCTTTGAACTAATGCTAGGGGTAAAACTGTAATTTGGCCTGCGGCAAGGCATTTGTGAAAATTAGGGTTTGTAATTTTGAGGGTTTGAGGGTTTATGGACTATTGGCGCGGCGGCCAAACGGTTAGACCTAACCTTCGAATGTGTGTAGTGTGACAGAAGTGTGGTAAACGCGTGAGATAATTGAATCATGCAAACTGAGAGATAATGTCCTAATTTAACCACGCAAGCAAGAAATTTAAAGGCAGAAATTAAAGCGCAATTGTTAGGATTCGCGAGGTTACATGAGAGGAGCAGATACAATATGATAATGAAAAAATTTAACCAATGATAAACGAATTTAAAACAATCAGTTGAACAACACAAAACAAGAGGATATTAGTAGGGTTAGGCATAAATACAGTGGATAATGAGACAGTGCAGAAGAAAATGTAAATTTAGAGTTTTTATTGTTTTGAAAAAAGAGATTTTAATTTAATTTATAAAAGAAAGAATAATGTTAGTTTTTTAAAAAAAATACTTTAATTTTAATCTTAAAAAAGGTTTCAATTTGTATCAAGAAAAAGTTTTAATTTTATTTTTTTAAAAAGGATTTTAAGTTATTTATTTAAAAAAGGGTTTTTAATTTTACATTTTTTATTTTAAAAACAAATCAAGTTTTTTTTAACTATATCTAAAAAACAAAAAGAAAAAAAGAACATAACAGTTGGGCCGGTAGTTGTATCGGTCCGACCCAACACCAATACTACATGATTGTGCTAGGGTTTGTTAAACCCTTGTTTTCGGCGGCGCCGTTGTGTGTTTCTTGTTTCCTCTTGTACTCATTCATCTCCTTCGTATCTTTCAACTCGTTTTCTCCACTCTAAAAAAACAGAAAAAAAACATGTCAATATGTTGATAATGGAATGGTGACTTACGGTTGGTTCTCGCTGGTGACTATCGATGAACAAGGGCGATGATGATGTTGCAAATCTGAGCCTCAAAGTTATTTTGCTCGCCGATTGTAAATGAACGGCGCCGACGAATGTACTTCCACAGGGTTCAGTTCGTGTCGATGATCTTCGTCGCTGTTTCTTCTTGTTCGCCGCCTATAGGGTTTCGCACTCTCCTTCGTTAGGGTTTTTCACAGGTTGTGTTGTTCTTCTTTATATGCTTCTCTAACTCTCTTTATTGGGCCTGAGTAACTTTAGATCCGCGTTTTGAGATTTGATTTCTTTTTCTCTTCTGATATGATTTGCTCACGATTCGAATATGTGGGATTGATTGGATTTCCTTTCCTTTTTCAGAACTCACTTGGATATGGATTTTTCTGATGTAACTCCAGATTTTTGTTTTGGATTTCGTTTTGGATAACCTGCTTCACTTTGACTCACTTCGGATATTTGATTTCGCTTTGATTTCTTGGTTTCATTGTGATTTAGATAATCTGAATTGATGTGGGTTTCTGGTTTTGTTGCAGACATGTTACCTAAACTTGATACGCCTCTGACTCTTCTCCGAATTTCACTGTGATGCCTATGGACCCCTCTGATGTGGCTTTGAATGTCTCCAATATCTTGAACTGATTTGTGGCTGCGAGTTTGGGGCAATGATGTTCGTAGCTGAGCCTTATGCATCGTGTTGTCGATTTTCCACATTGAGCTTACCTCGAACTGATTACATAACGATCTTCCCTATCTTCTTCGGTGTAATTTCGCTCGTAGGTATTTGAAATTCAACAAGTTGCCTCTGATGTTGCTTGGTTGTTGTTTTTTTCAGACTTTGGCTCATGGGGGTCTTATTCGAGGCGAATTTCGACTGACCAAGCTTGGGATCCTTGTTGGATTGTTCTGGCACTAAGCTTGTTTCACACTGAACCTATCCTTTTGATTTACTGCATTGTTGTTGTTGTTTCAGATGTGATATGGCTGGTGGATATTGGATATCAGCTTGTCTTGGTTATCAGTTTATCTGTTCTTCTGGTTTTCTGTCATGAGTTCTGTTAACTTCTTTCTCTTCATCTTTCAGAATGGATGTTGCCGGGTCGACGATTTTTGCCGAGGGAGGTCAATGGTTATGATGACGCTTCGTCTGAACCTATGTTGGATACCATTGCCATTTGGTTTTGGTCGCATGGCCTTAGCGATGATGACCCACGGGTCTGAGCTGTCGTTTTGAATTGAGCTGATAGTTTGTGCGAAATTACTGATGCTTGCAGTTCGACGTTCGGTAGGGAGTTGGTAACGGCTTTGGCCGTGGCTCTCCCAGCCGCTCGAATTCTCATGCCCAATGATGGTTAAACTGAGGGCTGAATCCCTGTTCCATCCATTTTGATTTTGATTCATGGTCGGAACTCATTATAATAGTTGACTGGTTTCTCTTGGTCTCTCTGATGGGGCTGTGATGCATAGCTGAGCCCTTAGGCTTTTGTATTTGTGGCAACACATGTGCTGGTTTATTTCTGAACTGACTTACTGAGGCTCATGGGGACTGGCATGTTGGTTTTTCGAAACTGATGCCTCCTTTCTAAATTCAAACTGATTGTTTTTCGAAACTTATTTACTTTGCTCAGATTTGAACATTTGGACCTGTTATGCATTATCTGATGTTCTTTTGTATCTTTGCAGATGTCAGAACCAATTTTATGTTGGTGTTCATCCGGATTTGTTTTGAGACCATTTCCGCCATAATTAGTCTTGCTTTTGTCTTGGTGTTGATGACCATTGGCTGTTTCTGATTGCCTTCTGAACTGCATTTTGAATTGAATTATCTGCTCATGTTTTGTGCAGCTTATGGATTTTGTTGTGAGCTGATACCATCTGATTCATGGATTTCAGGTGACAGAAAACGGTTCAGACCCGTCGGCATCCGGGTTTGAACCTGAGTTGGCTAGTGTTCACCCTGGTATCGGTTTGCTTTGGTGATCCACTTTCGTTTCATCCAGTTCCGGTTGTTCTACTGTGGTTCTATGTAGACTGTGATGAGTCTTTCCACTTCAATTCTGTTGGCAGCAACTGAACTCGTGTCTTGGCTTGAATTTACTTGATAGTACCCCGCAATATTTACTTGACGTGTATCCGTTTGAATCCACAGTTGTGCAAATCATTTCGGCCCGAAAACGCTTCTTTTCCTCTCTTTCTCGGCTGTCCCACAATGAACAGATACTGCCGGCCGGTAGCCGAGGTTGAGGTTCGGAAGTGGGAGTGGGACGCGGCTTCGGTCGTGCCCTCCCGGCACCCAATGATGAAGACTTTCTGAGGGTGTCCTATTATTTCTTCTAACGTTTTCTTCTGCTTTTCTTTGTTTTCATTGTGTAGGTAATCAAGGATGTATGAAGAACTCACGGAAACTCATACTTGCCGCGAACGGGATGACCGAGAAACTCTCATAAGCTCCTGAGAGTAGCCCAGTTGTTCTTCCTTCTCTATGTTCTGAATTACATGATAATTTGGTGTGTGTCGTGATGCAAGTTGCCGAAAGCGCGTTCTCGACACCAACAGATATCTGCAGGAACACTGCTAACTCCTCTCAAGTTTAATCCTGTCAAGCCCTCTGTTCAAGATTTTGGGATAGAAAAGCTTCAGTTTGATATTCTTGGCTGATTTTAATATGTAAACAGGGCTTTGTAACTTGTGTAAACTTTGTTGGTTATTTTTGTAATGTTCATGTTTGGAATTATGGCTTTAATTGAGTTTGTATATTTGGATGTACCATCCCCCATATTAAATGAATGAGTTCAGTACTTTGAGATTTGTTTGATGTGGCCAAAACGGATGCCTTCAGCTAAAGAAAACTAGAATGTCTAATAGAGGTCTTAACTTCTCACTCAAAGTGTAAAAAACAATGCAAAGGCCTGTTCTTTCGACCATCCCGCGAATTTGGACTTGCAATTAAATACAGATACAGGCATCTCTGTTAACCTTCTAAACCATATACCTTTTGATGCAAACAGCAGCCAAGCAAGGAGTTAGATTCCATCATTTTTCCGGGGTCAATAACCGTAAAACATTCCCAAATGATAGTTTGTGTTTGATTGGAGCAACCTGACTTTAACATTAAATATTCAATTGATTTCCACTAATCAAATAGTTCCTAACAAAATCCCTGAACAAGAATCCGTCAATCACCCGAATCGAATCTTAGCAACTCCGGTACATATTGTTAGCACAACCCATCAAACCGCCAATAATTAATAGAAACAGAAATGTTTGGGAGCGACTTAAAATAGAAGAAAAAATTGAACTGAGAAAAATCCAATTGCGTTTCTGATGAAGCACTTCGATACCAACCAACCCAGATCGACACCTCAATATAATCAAACCATGTGGCAAATGAATATCTTAGAAATAATGTCTCCATTATCTCAAAACTTGGCGACAACTAATCTCCCAAAAAAAAAATCTCAGCGACAAGTGAAAATGACCATTTTGCCCTTGTCACAGTTAAAGTGTCCCTGATGCAATTCCTGCCAAAACAAACAGCCTACGTAGCCCGTTAGTGGTTAGTTAATGCAAGAATGAGATGCTATGCGACATGACGGACTAAATGTAAGGGTAAAATTTGGGGTATTACAGGTAGGTATATAGGATCCCTTAGAAATTATATTAGATTTTAATATAGTGGTATACTATTTTTAGATGATTTTTGTAGTTGATGATTGTTTGTGTTGCCCTTGTGGGCTTGTATTTTTGTTTGCTTTGCTTTGTGGGCTTGGAGAGCTTGGTATTGTTCTGAGGAGTATTGAGGAGCATTGAGGAGCTTGAGAGCTTGATCTTGCTTGTTTTGTTGATTGTTTTAGGGTTAGGGATTAGGAAGAGTTTAGACCTAGTTAACTTCTTTCTTAAACATGGATGGTATCTTTCACCTCCATTCCTCCCTATGATTCAAAGTCCTTCCATGGTATACACCTCTCTCCTTTGGAGGGATAAGTGATTGTACCTAGGAAGTAGAACTTTTGAGGGAACCATTCCTTTGATGTTGAACCCTTATAGGTCACCTTTGGTGGTCAATAAGCAGTTCAATATCCCCAGCTTATCCAGTTAAGTGATTTCCTCTGGTTTGAATATCTTGAGAGGTGTTGAGCCTGAGTTTGAAGATGAAGACTTCATTGAAGAGTATTGAAGAGGATGAGTCCTTGAATATTGCCATTCCATCTGAAGCTTGAAGAGCAACAAGAGCAAGTGGATACTTGAAGACCCCTGAAGATGAAGTAAAGACTGAAGGATGAAGTTGACACTTCTAAGTGATTGAAGATTATTCTGAAGAGCTGAAGCTTGAAGAACAAAGGAAGTTGATACTTACTTTGATACCTGGAGATCCTAAAGGAGCCAAGTTGATACTTGTGGTTAATAGTGAAGCCTGAAGGTGGAATTGTTCAAGGAGCTGAAGCTCAGAGAGATAAGTTGAAACTTATGTTGAAGGGTTGAAACCTGGAGAAGCAAATTGATATTTGTCAAGAGTGATTGAAGTCTGAAGACTGAGTTGCTGTTGGAAGAGCTGAAGCTTGGAGTTGAGAGAGGAGTTGATCTGCTTTCTTTTCTTTTTCTTTGTTGTATTGATGTGTTTTGTTTGACTTGCTTGATGCATTAGGATAAGTCCATATCTAGAATAGGTAGAATCTAAGAGCATGATTGCACTAGAGGTTGAGTTGCTCCCTCTGCTTGTACTGTTACTGTGTGGCTTTGCTTGCGGGTATTCGGTAGAGCCCAGCTCCCTTGCCCATGTGGTTTGTTGCCTGATGGCATTTTATTTCATTTCTTCTGTATGATTGCAGTTTACTGTATTTTGCTTGACAGCATGTTATTTTTCTGTATGATTACAGTTATTCATATCTGGCTTGAGGTTGAGATGAGCTTGTGGAGGCTGATGCCCCACACACATTTCCTCCCTCACTTGCATTGCATGCATTTTACAGTCGTTTACTGTTTACTATTTAAGCTGATGCTTTATCTGTTTCTGTTTACCCTGACATGATCCCCTAGGAATCTCACTTCCTTTGATAAGGAAGTGATGATAGAACTTTAGGTTGAAACCTATGCATGATAACTTCTAGGAGTTCCCTGTTTCAAACCTCAACCATAGGATGAATCCTTGGCATGACAACATTAGGACTTGATAGTCTCCCTTTAGTTGGGCCTGTTCTCTTCTCATCTCAAAACAGTTTAAGATACAGTAATCATGAATGATTTCTTCCGTACGTTACGAGCCTTAAGCTATCTGAGAAAGGATTGTGGGAGAGTTTCTTTTCCACAGTCTGGATGTTTAGTATGGTACCCTTTGGGTGACATGCGACGCATTCACTCTCAGGTCATAGTCTCTAGTGCGATTGAAATTGCAAACACATTAAAAAACACTTCTTTCGTAAAAGACAGGAAATAAACCGTAGTGTCCCGAACTACGTAAGCTCTGATCTCTCATACCTGTTGAGAGTACGTAGGCACAGTACTGACGTATTGGCGAGCTACCTTCCCTCATAATCCGTCGTAGGTCGAACTATGTTGACTCTGATTTCTCGTTCTCTGATGAGAATACATGGGCATAAAGTGCGACGCTTTGCCGAGTCAGTTTCTTCTTTAAGCCATCCTTGATAGGTAGTTAGATAAAACCAACCCGTCCAGTAAACACAACAAGCGTGGATCCCGTCGAGTACGACGGACGTGAGGGGTGGTAATACCTTCCCCTTGCGTAACCGACTCCCGAATCCAGACAATGGTTGCGATGAACTTGTCTTACCCTTTTTCGTCCGGTTTTTCCGATCGTTTCCTTTCCCGCTCTGAGGGATAAATAACGAAAGGTGGCGACTCTTCTGTTGTGTCGGCACCTTATTTTCGCGCAAGCGACAGTTGGTAGTGTTAATTCTTTGTGAATTAATATGAACGCCCCAATCAGATGAGATCCCTTGAACGTATTACTTTCTTACAGTAATATTTTCAACCTCGATCTATGACTCTGAGAACCTTTTCTAGAATCCGTGCGTCGATGGTTGTGTAGTTGATGCCTCCGAGAAGTCTTTCTCGCGTGGAAGATACGAGAACCTCACCTAGAGGAGATTCTTTTAAGGATACTATCATCATGATGAGGCTTTGTCATGGCAGTAATATCTTTGAAAGATATCCATGACTCTAGGCACCTACCCATTTTAGAATCCTACCCGTGGGGGTTTCTTTGAGCAGTGACTGTGGTCCTTGAACCGTTCACCCGGCTAACCTCAGAATTGTTTGAATTTGTGATCCTGTGATCCTGGATCTTGAATCTTGCATTGCATATCATTTGCATTGCATCTCATTTGTTGTGCATCTTGCGTTCTCCTTCCTTCAGCAGTTTCTCATGTTTCTCTTTCCTTCATATCCAGTAAATCAAGCTGAGTCCTCGACACCGGTATGCAACTAGAGCTAATACAAGACGAATGATGGAACAGATTCAACAGGAGCAAGCTACCTTCAGGGAAGAGTTGGATTCTATGAAAGGAAAGATCGACCAGATCCTCGAAGCCATCCTCGCGGCCAGAAGAGAGGAAGAACAGCGTGAAGCCACTGCTGTCATCAACAACAATGGTCAAGGGCAAGGGTCTACTGCCATCCCTTTGGTTCCAATTCCAAATCCCCATGGGATGCCATTGAACTTCAATAACGCAGCCGAAGGGAACACTTCTCAGCCAATCCCAGCGCCCGGAGTTACCATGGGAGCTATCCCGCAGGCCCATCCTACTGCTGTGCAAATCCCAGTTCCTCATATCGAAGATACTCTGATGGATCAGTATGACGATGTTCAGAACTATCATGATGCCATCCCCATTTCCAGTCCTGTTGCTGCTCAGGATTCAGAAGCCATGAAGATGTGCCGAGATCTAGCCGAGAAACTCCGAGCCATGGAAGGGCATAGTTCAAATTCCTTCAGTGCCTTGGAATTATGCTTGGTGCCTGATGTTGTCATTCCTCTCAAGTTCAAGGTGCCTGAGTTTTCGAGATACAAAGGTCTCAGTTGCCCAAACATTCATTTGAAGATGTATTGTCGCAAGATGGTTGCCTATGCCAGAGATGAAAAGCTCATGATCCATTGCTTCCAAGACATCTTGTCTGGGGCATCACTCGAATGGTATATGCAGCTGGAACGTAACAACGTGCGCACTTGGGCCGAGCTAGCTGATGCATTTGTCAAGCAGTACAAATACAACACCGACCTTGCTCCTAACCGTACTCAGCTTCAGAGTATGACTCAGAAGGACAGCGAATCTTTCAAGGAGTACGCGCAACGATGGAGAGAGCTAGCCGCAAGGGTGCATCCACCTCTGATTGACCGTGAACTGATCGACATCTTTATGGGTACATTGCAAGGCCAGTACTACGAAAAGCTGATCGGTAGTGTCTCTGCTGGATTCTCTGACTTGGTGATCGTCGGTGAGAGAATTGAAGAAGGGCTGAAGAGTGGAAAGATCCCAGGAGGTTCCAACAACCAGGCCAATGCTAAGAAGCCTTCCAATGGATACAAGAAGAAGGAGGGCGAAACAAATGCCATCTTTTTGCAGAAAGGGCAAGCTTCTCAACAAGCTCCTGCTCCTATGCCTTATCAAGTTCCCTATTATCAGTATATGTATGTTGCTACTGTGCAATATGCTCCAACGCCTTCTCAGCCAGCTGTTCAAGCAGTGCAAGCTCAGATGCCACGGCAACAGGCTCCTCAGCAACAAGCCTACAACCAACAAGGATATCAGTATCCTCCTCAGCAACTGCAGATGCAAGCTACTCAGCAACGACAAGGTACTCGCCCACAGCGTCCGCAGAGAACATGGAGACCAGATAGAGTCTTTGATCGTCTACCAATGACATATGCCAAAATCTTTGCTCAGCCTTCAAGCACATAATTCAAGACATGATCGACAGGGATGCTATCAACTTCAATGGGAAGTCTCCAAATATCATCAACAATCTGATGCCACCAGTCAACTAGTGCCAACATCAGATCGATTCCAGTCAAGTTCATTCCCCGAAGAAGCCAGTCATGTTGCCATTTCATTATTCGCAGTTCTTATATTTTGTCTTTGTTTGTTTAAGTATTGTATGCTTTGAACAATTGCCATTCGTATTTGGTTTTCATTAATGTATTGTTTATGCATGTTTTGAATTAGTTATGTCGTATTCACTCATTTTCACTTATCACCGACACATTTATTCACTCCACTCTATTCACTGTTGTTTAGCTTGATTTGAGGGAGGATGATGAAAACAAGATACCCATAATTGCGAACTCATATGCTTTCAGATAGAATCTCGTTAATGATGTACATGCATTGCTTCAATTCCCCAAATACCGGAGATATAAGGAGTTAATCCCTAGTAAACCACTTCGAGCCTAGAAGTAGCAGTTTCCTTCGGATATTCAAACCTTTAGACTCAACCTGGGGCAGGGTAGTGTTCAGTCAATTCAATTCCGCACTCGAATCAACAAGCAATGACCCATGCTATGGCAGTCACAACCTTCCCAAAAATCAAAAATCAAAAATCCTGCTAAGTCAAACACCTTAGAGGGGACTTAGACAAAATCAAGACAATCCCGATGGATCTGACAAGCAAAGTCAATCCATGCAAAATTTAGGGATCAAAAACAAAAGCAAAAGAGGACCCCGAAACCCTCAACAAAAACGAAATAAGATTCAGTGGCCATTCAAATAGGGTCACTAACACCCCAAAATAAGGTGACTGCCACATCAAGCAAACCTTGAATCATAAAGTTGACACCGTCAAGATAGGTGCAGAATTAACTGAACGTATGACTGGAGATCATTAAGAAGAAGGGGTGGGTACAAATCATACTTTGAGCCTAATATCCTTTGTTTCATAACCGTGAACCAGACCACGTTACAACCCTCGAAAGATCTAATTGAGGCGAGGTTTATTCTGAAAGCATACTATCGCAAGGTTGCGTAACCTGACTCCTCACATGATTGCTAATCACCAGCATTGGTGTCGTGATCCTTGCAATATTCTTTACACCAACCAAATTAACACAATGTTTGGGCTAATGGTCCATTCATCTCACTATCACAACACTTCAATAAACGATACTTTTTCAAACTTGCATTAAACTTTGCATTAATATTACCATTTGTGAATGTACAATTTAAATTGCAAATCAGTGCTAGGCATTCAAGGACATCTCAAAAAAGGACAATCAAGGAGGAACTTGACTTCCAGTGGTTGGCACAAAGCAAGACTACCTCAAAACCCACAGACTGGGGCAAATCGCTCAAGAGCTCGAGCAGGGGCAAACCATTACCATGTTCAGACTGGGGCAAGACCAGGTCGTCCTGACCATTAAGCAAAGTTGCAACCTTCTCTGAAGGAAATTCACAACAAATCACCAAGTACCCAGACTTGGGGCATATAAAGTATCTTCGCCTGTGTCAATCATGGCGTCTTCAGCAAACTGCGTGTCGAGGAAGTCAATCCCTCCCACCACCCGAAGTCCAATTCTCTTTGGCAACTACCCAAAGTCCACCACATTGGCGTCTCCCTGCATTTCCAATTACCTATCTGCAATCATATGCATCATACGCATCGCATTCGACCTCATAAATATCCTGCATCATATGCATACTCCAATCATACCATACTTCCCCAGCTCTTGCATCTCCGCGCGTCAGCATTTGCATTTGCACTTCCACTCATATGGAATATCATTTATCATCCAACATTCATATATGCAAGTCAAGGTCCAGGATCAATCTTGAAGATTTCCAATACCATCATCAGCCCGGTCAGGGGCATCTTCCATAAAGGTCGTGGATTTCTCCCACGAATATCAAGAGCTTCAAAGCAATCATCAGCCCAGTCAGGGGCAATCTTCTGCAATTGTGGGTCTCTCCCATCAAAATTCGAAGTCATTCAAAGCAAGATTCAGCCTAGTCAGGGGCATCTTTTTCAAGACCAAGGGTACCTCCCATGACGTATTTCAACCTCGTGTTTGATCTGATCTTCGAATCAACATTCAGCCCAGTCAGGGGCATACCATTCAAAACCGTGAGCGTTCCTCATGAAGTTGTTCAACCTTTTGTTGGGCAAATCCAAGAAGTTCAGTGCAAGATCCAACCCGAGCAGGGGCATCTTCAGCAAAACAGTGAGCGTTCCTCATAAAGTTGTTCAATCTTTTGTTGAGCAAACCAAGACAGCAAGATAAGCTCGGCTCAGTCAAAGGCATCCTCTTCAGAGCTAATGGGTGTAACCATGAAATCATTTCAAAAAAATTATGAACTCCAAGCAAGTCAGTGGTCGTCCCCACTGATTCATTTCAACCCAATCTTCCTCTTGGGTGTTCCCCAATGAGTTGTATCCAGCAAGCGTGACCATTGTCAATTCCCTTACTATCATCTTTTTGGTGATAGTCGAACTTCGTCAGTTCAACCTAGCCTGCATCCTTTTGGTGTTGGTAACCTTCAATTTGTGTTTGTCCTATCATCCTTTTGGTGGTAGTGGCCGGTGTGTGCTTCGCTCCGTCATCCTTTTGGTGGGGGGTCTATCATGGTCATTAATGATAGATTGTGCGATGTGTGAGTTCGCTCCGTCATCCTTTTGGTGGGGGATTTATCATGGTCATTAATGATGGATTGTGCGATAGTTTGTTTATGTTTCGCTCCGTCATCCTTTTGGTGGGGGGTCTATCATGGTCATTAATGATAGATTGTGCGATGTGTTTTGTGTTTCGCTCCGTCATCCTTTTGGTGGGGGGTCTATCATGGTCATTAATGATAGATTGTGCGATATGTTTGGTGTGTGTTTCGCTCCGTCATCCTTTTGGTGGGGGGTCTATCATAGTCATTAATGATAGATTGTGCGATATTGTTTGTGTTTCGCTCCGTCACCCATTTGGTGGGGGGTCTATCATGGTCATTAATGATAGATTGTGCGATGTGTTTTGTGTTTCGCTCCGTCATCCTTTTGGTGGGGGGTCTATCATGGTCATTAATGATAGATCGTGCGATAGTTTATTTGTGTTTCGCTCCGTCATCCTTTTGGTGGGGGGTCTATCATGGTCATTAATGATAGATTGTGCGATAGTTTATTTGTGTTTCGCTCCGTCATTCTTTTGGTGGGGGGTCTATCATGGTCATTAATGATAGATTGTGCGATTTGTTTAGTGTGAGTTCACTCCGTCATCCTTTTGGTGGGGGGTCTATCATGGTCATTAATGATAGATTGTGCGATGTGTTTTGTGTTTCGCTCCGTCATCCTTTTGGTGGGGGGTCTATCATAGTCATTAATGTCAGATTGTGTGATATTGTTTGTGTGTGTTTGCTCTATCATACTTTTGGTGATAGTAGCCGTGTCTGTTTCGTCCCATCATCCTTTTGGTGACAGTGACCTTTTTCCGGTTATTTTCAGTTTGCTCAGGGGTATACCTCATCTAGCATTTCAATCCCCGAACATCTCTTTTCTTTTCGGACAAATTCAGGGTCTTCTTCATATCTAATTGACTTCTACCTCGTAAGAAAGAACATTGTAGCAGTTTATCTTACTCAGTTTAAGCCAATTAGATAGGGGCATCTGTCATACCCTAAATTTGTCCTACCTTTGTACAAACTCCATTCTGTATATTTACTCACTTGCTTTATTCCAAATGTCCAAAAATATGTTGTTATTTTCACTTGAGGATGTCATGTTAGACGTGTGGACAATGTTGAATAAGGAATGGTTCAGGCCACCTGGTTTAAGCTAATATTTGCAGATTTTTTTTCCAATAAGGCATTATCCCTTGGTTTCAAGGCAATGAGGTTTTGGTTCATGGCAACGCGATTTCACTCCCTATTTAATCTCAAATTTGAAGGTGGATTTATTGTTGTGTTTCTTTCAATTTCATTCAAGGCCAATTTGGAATTATGACTTTTTCTGGGCTCATTCAAGTGTCATTCATTTTCAAATGAGAAGTTAAGTGAAGAGGACCTTGGTTTTTGAATTCATATGGGAATTTCATTATCAATTTAACGGTGAATTGAAAGATGTTACTTCAACCAATTTGTAAGTTCAAGTTTAACAAAAGCCCACACAAAATTCAAAGCCCATTTTTGTGGAGTTCACATTTGTATCAAAACATAAAAAATAAAAAAAGAAGTCACAAGATCATTAGAAAATTTGTACTTTTACAAAGTTCATTACCATTTGAAGGCCCATTACAATTCAAAAAATCTTCCATTACAAAAAGCTCCAAAGTGTTCTAGGTCCATTATTTATTTCAAAATTATAAGAAGTGAAAGAATATGAGGAGTCCACGATTCCAAGATTACAGCAACAAAAAAAAGAGGGGCAAAACATCTACTAAATGCCACGCAATACATTCATAGTGTCCATACGGCATTTTTGTTACAGCCAGTTGGGATGCCTCAAGCCACATACGCTCACCATACTAGCCGTCCCTGTACCACAAAACTAGTCAATTTAGTCATGTCCCTGTACCACAAAAACTAGTTAATTTAATCATGTCCTTGTACCACAAAGACACCCCAACCGTGTGAAACGGTAATTCCCGCAAACTTTCGCGACACGTCCTGCACAAACGGAACAATGTCATGATGTATAGCCATAGCACATAATCTGTTTCTATGTGAAACTTAAAAATGAAACACAATAGCATGATTACACCACAGCTTGAAAATAATAGCAGAGCTTACAAAATAATCACACTGTCGCGGGATGAAACGATTTTGCCAGAGTTCTACACAGCCACGTCTAAGTTGTTTCACGCACCAAATCACCTGGAATAACAAAACAAGGAATCACGTCACAGTCTGTACCAAAATCAATAATGCACATGATATTATCTTTTCCAATAATATGAGGATCTTGCACCGTCACAACATGTTAACGGTAGCATGAACCAAACAACAAACTAACCATCCTTTAACAAGCACTCATCATTTTCTTACAACTGAAACCAAACGCATCTTTCGTAACAGACTTCTCGGTTTGTAGGACATCACCACTTTGATTCTCATTATTTTGTGCTCCAGCAGCATGATTCTCATGATTTTGAGCCCAAGCAGCATGTGACCTGAAGCAATGGCAGGAAAGTCACACTTTCGTGTCGTACGCTAGCTGCAACATGAACAATTGACGGCATGGGATCTCCGCCAACCTGCGGAGCAAATAATTCTCACAAATAAATGAATCATAAAAAAACTCATGGCAGTCGCACGGCTCAATCACGTGACCGAAAGAGTGCAGCATAAATTTGTTTTGAAGAAAAGGTTTGGGAAATTCATAACAACATAAAACCGGCCTAAGAAACAAGTTCAACGAGAACTATCAACCAACAACTTGTAACACACCAATTTACCGTTTCATGGTCCCGGATAAGATACTGCCCAGCCTGCAATACCAGAAGTGATACAGATTAAAAGAATATTTTCCTAACAACACAAAAACCTGCAAATATACACAGACCACTCTGCAAAACCATACAGTTATGTTGTGCATATACCTCCAAAACCTGCGACCATCAGACCTGCACACAAACAAACAATTTTCTGCAGCTTTGAAAGTGAAATTACATCAAAAAATAACAAAAACGACTACAATGAAAAAAGGAGAGAGACAACTTTCAAAAACCTCCTGATACCTCCCTCTCAGTAGGAGAATCCCGTTTGCCTCTTCAAATTTTGAAACGAAACCTCCCAGATACACCTTTAATAGAACCCTAAAAAAATCCTCTTCAAAGGGGGATCCCTAACCTGCTCTTCATAAAAGGGGGACCACTCCAAATCAGAAAGGGGGTTTTTTGTTAACCACTTTCCCTCAACTCGGTTCTAGGAAGCTGGACCCGAAAAAAAAACATAACCCTCACCTTTCTTTTCTTCAACAAGATCACAACCAACTGCCCTCCATCCAATTCCATTGACAAATACATCTGAAACTCCAAAACCCCAACAGAAAGAACCTTCAACACATAAAACCTCTTCCTTGAACTCAACCGAAAATCACCTTCAAATCTTCAACCTAAACTCCAAATCCAGAAACCAAGCAACAAACCCAAACCTCGTTCTTCTTCGTTGAAACAGGGAGTTCTTCTTCAAGAAGACCATTACTCCATTCTTACCCAACTTCGAATACCCTTCAGCATATCATCTTCTGTCTCAACCCCTTCATTCACTATCCCCTTCAACACTATTCTCTTATTCAACCGCTAAATTCCAAATCAACCTTCACATCCCCAAACCTCACAACTCCCGTTTTCTTCATAAGAGGGAACCACAACACACATCATCCTCCGTCTCAATCTCAGACTTCCTCTAAAACATCAACTATTCAGAAACTCATAAACCCACTCCCAAATCAAGCCCCTCAACGAACAAATCTGACCCATTTTGTCCTCAGGCCCTCAAACTTCGGTCGGAATCACTCTACCCATTTTCGGTGGATCCACCACACACCAACCTCGCCTTTCGCCACAATCACGAACCCAACCATCGTCCACCATTAACCCCAAAAATCATAACAACCAAATCAGAAATCCATTTTCGCACAGCCAAAGAGTCAAACGGACAGAGAGGAGGTTGGGAGTTTGAAACCGCGAATGAAAAACGGAGAAAGAAAGCAATTGACGGAGAGGGTAACGAAACAGTGAGAGAGAGATTCAAAGCGGAGAACGAGTGAGTGAAGGATTTTGATTTGGGATCCAATTTTTTTTCTGTTTTTGTCAATGTATCGTTTTATTTTTTTATTTTCTTTTTTTATTATTTATTTCATTTAAATTATTTGGGTTGCTAGTAATGGGCTGATGAAGCCTTTGGTTGAAGCTCATCTATTCACCTCCCGTTTTCATTTCCCTTCCCCTTTTACGGGTTCTGCTGAAGGGTGATGGGCCCTCAAGGCCCAAAGGATCCCTTGTTGTTTTGTTTTCATACACCCGTTGGATTTATACATACCCCCCTGTTTCATTTATATCTTTTTAAAAAAAAATGATGTTTTATTGTTAATGTTTTCTTTTATAATTTTGTATAAACATATTGTATTATATTTCTATATTAGTTTTAAAACGAATTTTATTATATTATGTATGTAGTTTTTATAATATTATTTTCTTTTAAATTTATAATGTTAGAAGTTTATGGTTTTTTAAAGTTGATTTTTACTACGCATTTGTTATTGGGCATCTTTTCGCCGTTTTGCGGTCGATGACGAGACTTCCACCGTTTAACCGTCACATTAGTGGCGTGAAACAAAAGATCCGAGACCACCTTTGTTCTTTCGATTTTATTTCGGTAAACTAACATTAAATTTAATTGTTGTCAAATATTATTCGTATTATTTCATATTATCATATTTATTCATATTATTTATTATCATATCTCATTATTCATACTCATTCACCCATATTCGAAAATACCTAATAAATTATCGAAACTCCTAAAAGCCAAATTGGTGGACTGTTGTATCATTGGTTATTTGCAGGTATCTTAATTTTAAGTCGTGCCCGACTTTGCTCAAGGCGTAGTTTAGGACACTAATGCACACATACGGCTTTCTCTTGGGCTACCTGACAATGAGACCCCTTTATTTCGTGCAATCCCGTGTAACTTACATGTACCCCTCTCCCATGCCGATGTATGTTTCGCATTTCTTTGATTATTGGTTTATCTCCTAGGAGCACCCATAGGGACTAGAGCGGATTCAAACTATTTTCAAACTGATTCTCGATTCATCATCGAGCCATTTTCAAACCCTTGTAAGTCGAGTGCTCATACGCATTCGCCATCAACCTATTACAACTCGACCCTTGATGCGTAAGTCAAGTCGGTCTCTTTTTTCAAACAATTTCATTTTCAACACGCTTTGCACGCGATAATAAGTCAAACCCTTGATCCAACGTCAAGCGGATTTTTGAAACAAACCATCAATAAATTAACAACTATTTAATTCTTTTCAAGGTGTAAAGAGTACGTTCAAGTCTTTGATCTTGCTTTTAGTTGTTTACATGTGAGTTGTCTTATTCGGGTGTGAACAATTGACGCCTTTAAATAACATTAACAACTCGACATCGTTCAACTATTTCCAACTCAAACAACTTTCCTTTCACGATGAAAAAGAGAGTGTTCCAAGTCTTTGGTTCGCTCTCCCGATCATTTAGAGTTTGAGAAGTCTTTCTTAAGCTTCAAGTAATCGTCATCATTTCAACCTCATCCTTTCAAACACAACTTCTCTTACGATGAAAAAGAGAGCGTTCCAAGTCTTTGGTTCGCCCTCCCGATTATTTTGGTCCGAGAAATCTTTCTTAAGCTAAAGTAATCGTCATCAGTTCAAACACCATTCAAACATAACATTATTCTTCAAGATAAAAAAGAGAGTATTCCAAGTCTTTGGTTCGCTCTCCCGATTATTTGGGTACGAGAAGTCTTTCTTAAGCTTCGAGTAATCGTCATCCGTACCCATTTCAAACCAATTCAATCCAGTTTCTTTCGTGGTTGTTACCATGAACTAAGGACACTCTGATTCTTCATTCATTCTTGAATGTAAGATACGTAGGCACAAGATTGCGATGATATTGGCAAGCACAATCCCCTTCATCTTCCATTTCCCCCCATCCTTTCCCGTAGTCGAACTACGATGCTCTGATTTCTCATTCTCGTCTGAATGAGCATACGTAGGCACAAGGGCCCCAATCCTTGGCGAGCACCCTATCTTCTAATCACCCCCTTTCCCCTAGTGTCTTATCCCTTTATAGTATCCTTTAGAATTTAGTAGTGAGAAGAAAATAATTAAGTTTAGCTAACATCCATCACAACTCAAATTAAGAGGTTCCCGTTGAGTTCAACGGACGTGAGGGGTGCTAATACCTCCCCCTCACGTAACCGACTCCCGAACCCAGGAATATGGTTGCGACGGCCGTGTTCCTTCCGCGTTTATGAGGTTTTCTCGATATTTTCCTCTCCCGTTCGTTCGGGAAAAATAAAGTTCGGTGGCGACTCTGTCGAACCACATTTCCGCGCCTTTCGCGCGAGGGTCGTATGTTCGAATGAATTTTCGAGGTGCGACAGGTGGCGACTCTGCTGGGGACTTTGCTCCATGCAAGAGAGAGTCGAGCCTATCTTAGTTTGAGTTGTTAGCTTGTTGTTTTTTATTTCTTCTCGCTTTCTATTTGTATCCTTATCTTGGTTACTTGTGCTTGTAGCATTGTAGGGTTGTTCTGCTTATGGTTATTTTGTGAGATGGCTCTACACCCGAGTCCGAGTATAACCCTAGGATTAGGATGGTGGTTGTGTAGTGGAGACTTGCGTGGAGTCTTTCACGTTGAGTTGAAGCGAAAACCCCTCTTGGAGTAGATTCCTTGGAGATATTGTTGTTGTGGTGAGTCTTTGCCATGGCCATAATGTTTTCGAGCTTGAGTCGTTGATCCCAAGGACCATTAACCGTTTTATCCATGGTGGTTGGTGTTGCACCCCAAAATTTGACCAACATCTATTTACCCAGCAAGAGTTGTATGAGACTTGGAAGTTAGCCAAGAAGGTTATTCAAGTGTTCAAAGGTTGATATCTTTGTCAGAAAACTCAAGAGATCCTCAGAGAGATTGGTTGAAACCAAGATTGTGTGTCTCATAACTTGAGAGTTGTGGGAGCCCCTCAGATGACTATGAGACTATGAGGATGAACTTAAAGCTTTGAGAAAGCTTATGAGATGTCTTGAAAGCCATCATGAAGCCTAGAGAGGTCATTGTACAAGAATTCAGAAGATTCAGCCATGAGTGGTGGAATTAGGGTTTGACTGGGTCAACCCTAGGTCAACTAATGATTGGGAGAGGGTTGAGACCCAATCCAAGAGCCATGTGATCATGTAATGATGCATTGAGATGCTATAAGGATGATTCCTAGACCAACTCATCATGATTAAGGAGTTTAAGAAATTTTAAGCTAGGGTTTCTAAGGCTAGACAGTGTAAAATCACCTAGTTTGATCCCTATCTTCAAGGCAGTTTAGCTCAAGATGTGATTGTCATCTCATCTTCCCCACAACATGAATGTTGTAGATATTGCTCTTAGCTTTAATTTTAGTACTAGAAGTCCTTGATAGGATTTGTAGAGCTCAAGTTATGGCTTTGACAAATTACAGGTCATCTGAGGTATGTGAATCTGGGTCCTTGAAAGTCACCCAACTTGCATCCAACTTTTGCCCTAGTAGGATGATTCCTATGAATTCTTGGTCAACATGAATGTTGTAGAGCATCTTCTTAGATTTCTAGAGAGTACTAGAAGTCCTTGATAGGATTTGTAGAGCTCAAGTTATGGCTTTGACAAGTCAAGGGCATTTTGGTCATTTGGAGGTTATAGGTCATTCCAAGCATAAGGCCATATCTCCTATTTCCAAACTTCAAATGGAAAAATTTTCAACATAAAACATGCTTATAATGATGTGTTAAGGCTATTAGGGAGGTCATGAGATGTTGAAAAGGCTTGTATCAAAAAGTGATAAAAATGACCTAAAATGGAGGCATAAGTTAAATAAGTTGAAATTGAAAATTGGAAATCCCAAGTTACACATCCAAACCATGTCATATAATAGGTCATTTTGACTCTAAAAGACATTATAAAAACAATGGTTCAGCCACAATTTTGATTTGAGGCCTAGATCATAAGGCTGCTTTGGAAATGACTTACTTGCATCTTAAGGCACCAAAGCAAAACTTGAGAAAACTCAATGAACAAGTTAGTTATGCACTTCAACACACCATACATCTCATGTGGGGAGAATTTCAAGTCAGAATTGGTGGTTACAAGAGGCTTGGCATGAGATAGCACATAAGGAGAAGTGAATTCATAATGTCATGACATGAGATTTCCAATTTCTCATGGGAAGGTCCTAGATGGTTCTAGTTGATTCTAAACCATTCTATATAGCATATAGAACTTGCTCAGATGCAAGGTTGGTGTAAGATTTGAGAGAAGAGAGAGTTGGCCATTTCACTTGCTTCCATTGCAAGTTGAAAGTGAATTCCCTATTCTGAACCATTTTCATTCATTCTTTCCGTCTTAACACACTCCATTGATGATAGTGAAGCTGTGCAGATCAATTTGTGAGCAAATCCATGGTGAATTGAAGAGATAGCAATTGGATTTTCAAGGTTGCAAGTCAGAATCGAATTCTGAGATTGAAGCTTCCTCCCTCAAATCTTTTGCAAACAGTGGCAAGATCATCATCCAAGGAAGCTTTCTGAAGAGTTTCAAGGCTTGAAGTGAAGGTTTTCACCATCTGTTGATCAAGAAATACCAGGTTTGCGAATTCTCCACTACATCATAGTTTATGCATTGCTAGGTAGAATTGTTAGTGTAGGAAGGTTAGAGACACATAGGTGATCATTTTTGGAGAGTTAGGGACCAATTGATGAAGATTGAATATTGGACACCATTTCTTTGATGATCAAGAACTCGTGGTATAGTGAGATATAATTCATGTTAGATAGCTAATTTCATTCAGTGTGAGTTGGTGAGTATTCTGATGCAAGAAAATTCAAGAATAGTTGAAGTTGGTGATTGAGCATATCTTTGATCTTGGATCGGGTTCAGTGATTTAGGATGATTCAGTTGATTTTGAGATCATGGTTGGATTCAGGATGACATTCTGAGCAAGATAGGGTTTTGAATTTTGATTTTCCATGAAGAATTGATGGAGTTCGTGTCTGAGGAAGGTGGAGTTTAGTGCTCTGCATTTTCATGGCTTCATCTTTGTAACCCTAGCTAGAGGAAGAAGACGAAGCATGGCCGTTGGATTGTGGGCTGACCATTGACTATTCCCTGATCCAGTGGCCACGATTTAATTCCAATTTGAGAGGGAAACCCTGAGAAAGAATGAAACGCCCCGTTTCATTAAAAGAAGTCCTTGGGCTTAAGTTCTAAACAACTATCCCCACCCCCCAATCTTGGCCCATTGCAAAAATGTACTATATTTGGTTGCTATCCACGCCGTTTTATTTTCCATTTTCCATTCATTTTTTAATTGATTTTATGACTTAAATTGGGCTTAGCGCGTTACTATCTGAACCCCCATTTTTAGCCCATATGGAATCTGAACTGCATCTGGTTACTAAATACACCACATCCTTTACAATTTAATTTCATTTTCTTCCATTTTCCATTAATCTTTGAAAAATCATAAAAAATAGGAAATTAATGATTTTTAAGTGGGAATTTTTGCTCCCTTTTCATGATAATATCTAGAAAATTATCAAATAAAAATATTTGCATTTCATGCCTTTTTAATATTTTTTGTGTATTTTCTATTTTAATTGCTTTTTAATTCTTTTATGTTGATGCATGAATTTATAGAATTTTGTTTAGCTAGTTCCCTTAGTATTTTTAGGCCATTCTTTTTAGGATATTTAGATTAGGACTTTAGCTCCCCCCTGGATTTATTTCATAATTTTGAGATGAATTTTAGGTTAGTTTTGATTAGATGATATTAGGTTGTGTAGAATTAGGTTAATCCTTAACATAGGTCCACAATAACACTAGAATTTTGGGTTTCTAGGTCAAGATTAGACATTGGGGTATATAAGGGTATTAAGGGTAGGTATATAGGATCCCTTAGAAATTATATTAGATTTTAATATAGTGGTATACTATTTTTAGATGATTTTTGTAGTTGATGATTGTTTGTGTTCCCCTTGTGGGCTTGTATTTTTGTTTGCTTTGCTTTGTGGGCTTGGAGAGCTTGGTATTGTTCTGAGGAGCATTGAGGAGCATTGAGGAGCTTGAGAGCTTGATCTTGCTTGTTTTTTTGATTGTTTTAGGGTTAGGGATTAGGAAGAGTTTAGACCTAGTTAACTTCTTTCTTAAACATGGATGGTATCTTTCACCTCCATTCCTCCCTATGATTCAAAGTCCTTCCATGGTATACACCTCTCTCCTTTGGAGGGATAAGTGATTGTACCTAGGAAGTAGAACTTTTGAGGGAACCATTCCTTTGATGTTGAACCCTTATAGGTCACCTTTGGTGGTCAATAAGCAGTTCAATATCCCCAGCTTATCCAGTTAAGTGATTTCCTCTGGTTTGAATATCTTGAGAGGTGTTGAGCCTGAGTTTGAAGATGAAGACTTCATTGAAGAGTATTGAAGAGGATGAGTCCTTGAATATTTCCATTCCAGCTGAAGCTTGAAGAGCAACAAGAGCAAGTGGATACTTGAAGACCCCTGAAGATGAAGTAAAGACTAAAGGATGAAGTTGACACTTCTAAGTGATTGAAGATTATTCTGAAGAGCTGAAGCTTGAAGAACAAAGGAAGTTGATACTTACTTTGATACCTGGAGATCCTGAAGGAGCCAAGTTGATACTTGTGGTTAATAGTGAAGCCTGAAGGTGGAACTGTTCAAGGAGCTGAAGCTCAGAGAGATAAGTTGAAACTTATGTTGAAGGGTTGAAACCTGGAGAAGAAAATTGATATTTGTTAAGAGTGATTGAAGTCTGAAGACTGAGTTGCTGTTGGAAGAGCTGAAGCTTGGAGTTGAGAGAGGAGTTGATCTGCTTTCTTTTCTTTTTCTTTGTTGTATTAATGTGTTTTGTTTGACTTGCTTGATGCATTAGGATAAGTCCATATCTAGAATAGGTAGAATCTAGGAGCATGATTGCACTAGAGGTTGAGTTGCTCCCTCTGCTTGTACGATTACTGTGTGGCTTTGCTTGCGGGTATTCGGTAGAGCCCATCTCCCTTGCCCATGTGGTTTGTTGCCTGATGGCATTTTATTTCATTTCTTATGTATGATTGCAGTTTACTGTATTTTGCTTGACAGCATGTTATTTTTCTGTATGATTACAGTTATTCATATCTGGCTTGAGGTTGAGATGAGCTTGTGGAGGCTGATGCCCCACACACATTTCCTCCCTCACTTGCATTGCATGCATTTTACAGTCGTTTACTGTTTACTATTTAAGCTGATGCTTTATCTGTTTCTGTTTACCCTGACATGATCCCCTAGGAATCTCACTTCCTTTGATAAGGAAGTGATGATAGAACTTTAGGTTGAAACCTATGCATGATAACTTCTAGGAGCTCCCTATTTCAAACCTCAACCATAGGATGAATCCTTGGCATGACAACATTAGGACTTGATAGTCTCCCTTTAGTTGGGCCTGTTCTCTTCTCATCTCAAAACAATTTAAGATACAGTAATCATGAATGATTTCTTCCGTACGTTACGAGCCTTAAGCTATCTGAGAAAGGATTGTGGGAGAGTTTCTTTTCCACAGTCTGGATGTTTAGTATGGTACCCTTTGGGTGACATGCGACGCATTCACTCTCAGGTCATAGTCTCTAGTGCGATTGAAATTGCAAACACAATAAAAAACACTTCTTTCGTAAAAGACAGGAAATAAACCATAGTGTCCCGAACTACGTAAGCTCTGATCTCTCATACCTGTTGAGAGTACGTAGGCACAGTACTGATGTATTGGCGAGCTACCTTCCCCCATAATCCATCGTAGGTCGAACTACGTTGACTCTGATTTCTCGTTCTCTGATGAGAATACGTAGGCATAAAGTGCGACGCTTTACCGAGTCAGTTTCTTCTTTAAGCCAGCCTTGATAGGTAGATAGATAAAACCAACCCGTCCAATAAACACAACAAGCATGGATCCCGTCGAGTACGACGGACGTGAGGGGTGGTAATACCTTCCCCTTGCGTAACCGACTCCCGAATCCAGACAATGGTTGCGATGACCTTGTCTTACCCTTTCTCGTCCGGTTTTTCCGATCGTTTCCTTTCCCGCTCTAAGGGATAAATAACGAAAGGTGGCGACTCTTCTGTTGTGCCGGCACCTTATTTTCGCGCAAGCGACAGTTGGTAGTGTTAATTCTTTATGAATTAATATGAACGCCCCAATCAGATGAGATCCCTTGAACGTATTACTTTCTTACAGTAATATTTTCAACCTCGATCTATGACTCTGAGAACCTTTTCTAGAATCCGTGTGTCGATGGTTGTGTAGTTGATGCCTCCGAGAAGTCTTTCTCGCGTGGAAGATACGAGAACCTCACCTAGAGGAGATTCTTTTAAGGATACTATCATCATGATGAGGCTTTGTCATGGAAGTAATATCTTTGAAAGATATCCATGACTCTAGGCACCTACCCATTTTAGAATCCTACCCGTGGGGGTTTCTTTGAGCAGTGACGGTGGTCCTTGAACCGTTCACCCGGCTAACCTCAGAATTGTTTGAATTTGTGATCCTGTGATCCTGGATCTTGCATCTTGCATTGCATATCATTTGCATTGCATCTCATTTGTTGTGCATCTTGCGTTCTCCTTCCTTCACCAGTTTCTCATGTTTCACTTTCCTTCATATCTAGTAAATCAAGCTGAGTCCTTGACACCGGTACGCAACTAGAGCCAATACAAGACGAATGATGGAGCAGATTCAACAGGAGCAAGCTACCTTCAGGGAAGAGTTGGATTCTATGAAAGGAAAGATCGACCAGATCCTCGAAGCCATCCTCGCGGCCAGAAGAGAGGAAGAACAACGTGAAGCCGCTGCTGTCATCAACAACAATGGTCAAGGGCAAGGGTCTACTGCCATCCCTTTGGTTCCAATTCCAAATCCTCATGGGATGCCATTGAACTTCAATAACGCAGCCGAAGGGAACACTTCTCAGCCAATCCCAGCGCCCGGAGTTACCATGGGAGCTATCCCGCAGGCCCAGCCTACTGCTGTGCAAATCCCAGTTCCTCATATCGAAGATACTCTGATGGATCAGTATGACGATGTTCAGAACTATCATGCTGCCATCCCCATTTCCAGTCCTGTTGCTGCTCAGGATTCAGAAGCCATGAAGATGTGTCGAGATCTAGCCGAGAAACTCCGAGCCATGGAAGGGCATAGTTCAAATTCCTTCAGTGCCTTGGAATTATGCTTGGTGCCTGATGTTGTCATTCCTCTCAAGTTCAAGGTGCCTGAGTTTTCGAGATACAAAGGTCTCAGTTGCCCAAACATTCATTTGAAGATGTATTGTCGCAAGATGGCTGCCTATGCCGGAGATGAAAAGCTCATGATCCGTTGCTTCCAAGACAGCTTGTCTGGGGCATCACTCGAATGGTATATGCAGCTGGAACGTAACAGCGTGCGCACTTGGGCCGAGCTAGCTGATGCATTTGTCAAGCAGTACAAATACAACACCGACCTTGCTCCTAACCGTACTCAGCTTCAGAGTATGACTCAGAAGGACAGCGAATCTTTCAAGGAGTACGCGCAACGATGGAGAGAGCTAGCCGCAAGGATGCATCCACCTCTGGTTGACCGTGAACTGATCGACATCTTTATGGGTACATTGCAAGGCCAGTACTACGAAAAGCTGATCGGTAGTGTCTCTGCTGGATTCTCTGACTTGGTGATCGTCGGTGAGAGAATTGAAGAAGGGCTGAAGAGTGGAAAAATCCCAGGAGGTTCCAACAACCAGGCCAATGCTAAGAAGCCTTTCAATGGATACAAGAAGAAGGAGGGTGAAACAAATGCCATCTTTTTGCAGAAAGGGCAAGCTTCTCAACAAGCTCCTGCTCCTATGCCTTATCAAGTTCCCTATTATCAGTATCCGTATGTTGCTGCTGCGCAATATGCTCCAACGCCTTCTCAGCCAGCTGTTCAAGCAGTGCAAGCTCAGATGCCATGGCAACAGGCTCCTCAGCAACAAGCCTACAACCAGCAAGGATATCAGTATCCTCCTCAGCAACAGCAGATGCAAGCTACTCAGCAACGACAAGGTACTCGCCCACAGCGTCCGCAGAGAACATGGAGACCAGATAGAGTCTTTGATCGTCTACCAATGACATATGCCAAAATCTTTGCTCAGTTGATGGAGAAGAAAGCTGTTGTTCCGAGAGATTTGGCTCCTCCAACTGTCATTCCTGCCGATAATGATGCAAATGCTCATTGTGAGTTTCATAAGGGCGCTCCAGGTCATACCATTGAGGATTGCAGAGCCTTCAAGCACATAATTCAAGACATGATCGACAGGGATGCTATCAACTTCAACGGGAAGTCTCCAAATATCATCAACAATCTGATGCCACCAGTCAACTAGTGCCAACATCAGATCGATTCCAGTCAAGTTCATTCCCCGAAGAAGCCAGTCATGTTGCCATTTCATTATTCGCAGTTCTTATATTTTGTCTTTGTTTGTTTAAGTATTGTATGCTTTGAACAATTGCCATTCGTATTTGGTTTTCATTAGTGTATTGTTTATGCATGTTTTGAATTAGTTATGTCGTATTCACTCATTTTCACTTATCACCGACACATTTATTCACTCCACTCTATTCATTGTTGTTTAGCTTGATTTGAGGGAGGATGATGAAAACAAGATACCCATAATTGCGAACTCATATGCTTTCAGATAGAATCTCGTTAATGATGTACATGCATTGCTTCAATTCCCCAAATACCGGAGATATAAGGAGTTAATCCCTAGTAAACCACTTCGAGCCTAGAAGTAGCAGTTTCCTTCGGATATTCAAACCTTTACACTCAACCTGGGGCAGGGTAGTGTTCAGTCAATTCAATTCCGCACTCGAATCAACAAGCAATGACCCATGCTATGGCAGTCACAACCTTCCCAAAAATAAAAAATAAAAAATCCTGCTAAGTCAAACACCTTAGAGGGGACTTAGACAAAATCAAGACAATCCCGATGGATCTGACAAGAAAAGTCAATCCATGCAAAAGTTAGGGATCAAAAACAAAAGCAAAAGAGGACCCCGAAACCCTCAACAAAAACGAAATAAGATTCAGTGGCCATTCAAATAGGGTCACTGACACCCCAAAATAAGGTGACTGCCACATCGAGCAAACCTTGAATCATAAAGTTGACACCGTCAAGATAGGTGCAGAATTAACTGAACGTATGACTGGAGATCATTAAGAAGAAGGGGTGGGTACAAATCATACTTTGAGCCTAATATCCTTTGTTTCATAACCGTGAACCAGACCACGTTACAGCCCTCGAAAGACCTAATTGAGGCGAGGTTTATTCTGAAAGCATACTATCGCAAGGTTGCGTAACCTGACTCCTCACATGATTGCTAATCACCAGCATTGGTGTCGTGATCCTTGCAATATTCTTTACACCAACCAAATTAACACAATGTTTGGGCTAATGGACCATTCATCTCACTATCACAACACTTCAATAAACGATACTTTTTCAAACTTGCATTAAACTTTGCATTAATATTACCATTTGTGAATGTACAATTTTAATTGCAAATCAGTGCTAGGCATTCAAGGACATCTCAACAAAGGACAATCAAGGAGGAACTTGACTTCCAGTGGTTGGCACAAAGCAAGACTACCTCAAAACCCACAGACTGGGGCAAATTGCTCAAGAGCTCGAGCAGGGGCAAACCATTACCATGTTCAGACTGGGGCAAGACCAGGTCGTCCTGACCATTAAGCAAAGTTGCAACCTTCTCTGAAGGAAATTCACAACAAATCACCAAGTACCCAGACTTGGGGCATATAAAGTATCTTCGCCTGTGTCAATCATGGCGTCTTCAGCAAACTGCGTGTCGAGGAAGTCAATCCCTCCCACCACCCGAAGTCCAATTCTCTTTGGCAACTACCCAAAGTCCACCACATTGGCGTCTCCCTGCATTTCCAATTACCTGTCTGCAATCATATGCATCATACGCATCGCATTCGACCTCATAAATATCCTGCATCATATGCATACTCCAATCATACCATACTTCCCCAGCTCTTGCATCTCCGTGCGTCAGCATTTGCATTTGCACTTCCACTCATATGGAATATCATTTATCATCCAACATTCATATATGCAAGTCAAGGTCCAGGATCAATCTTGAAGATTTCCAATACCATCATCAGCCCGGTCAGGGGAATCTTCCACAAAGGTCGTGGATTTCTCCCACGAATATCAAGAGCTTCAAAGCAATCATCAGCCCAGTCAGGGGCAATCTTCTGCAATTGTGGGTCTCTCCCATCAAAATTCGAAGTCATTCAAAGCAAGATTCAGCCTAGTCAGGGGCATCTTTTTCAAGACCAAGGGTACCTCCCATGACGTATTTCAACCTCGTGTTTGATCAGATCTTCGAATCAACATTCAGCCCAGTCAGGGGCATACCATTCAAAACCGTGAGCGTTTCTCATGAAGTTGTTCAACCTTTTGTTGGGCAAATCCAAGAAGTTCAGTGCAAGATCCAACCCGAGCAGGGGCATCTTCAGCAAAACAGTGAGTGTTCCTCATAAAGTTGTTCAATCTTTTGTTGAGCAGACCAAGACATCAGGATAAGCTCGGCTCAGTCAAAGGCATCCTCTTCAGAGCTAATGGGTGTAACCATGAAATCATTTCAAAAAAATTATGAACTCCAAGCAAGTCAGTGGTCGTCCCCACTGATTCATTTCAACCCAATCTTCCTCTTGGGTGTTCCCCAATGAGTTGTATCCAGCAAGCGTGACCATTGTCAATTCCCTTACTATCATCTTTTTGGTGATAGTCGAACTTCGTCAGTTCAACCTAGCCTGCATCCTTTTGGTGTTGGTAACCTTCAATTTATGTTTGTCCTATCATCCTTTTGGTGGTAGTGGCCGGTGTGTGTTTCGCTCCGTCATCCTTTTGGTGGGGGGTCTATCATGGTCATTAATGATAGATTGTGCGATGTGTGAGTTCGCTCCGTCATCCTTTTGGTGGGGGATCTATCATGGTCATTAATGATGGATTGTGCGATAGTTTGTTTATGTTTCGCTCCGTCATCCTTTTGGTGGGGGGTCTATCATGGTCATTAATGATAGATTATGCGATGTGTTTTGTGTTTCGCTCCGTCATCCTTTTGGTGGGGGGTCTATCATGGTCATTAATGATAGATTGTGCGATATGTTTGGTGTGTGTTTCGCTCCGTCATCCTTTTGGTGGGGGGTCTATCATAGTCATTAATGATAGATTGTGCGATATTGTTTGTGTTTCGCTCCGTCACCCTTTTGGTGGGGGGTCTATCATGGTCATTAATGATAGATTGTGCGATGTGTTTTGTGTTTCGCTCCGTCATCCTCTTGGTGGGGGGTCTATCATGGTCATTAATGATAGATTGTGCGATAGTTTATTTGTGTTTCGCTCCGTCATCCTTTTGGTGGGGGGTCTATCATGGTCATTAATGATAGATTGTGCGATAGTTTATTTGTGTTTTGCTCCGTCATCCTTTTGGTGGGGGGTCTATCATGGTCATTAATGATAGATTGTGCGATGTGTTTAGTGTGAGTTCGCTCCGTCATCCTTTTGGTGGGGGGTCTATCATGGTCATTAATGATAGATTGTGCGATGTGTTTTGTGTTTCGCTCCGTCATCCTTTTGGTGGGGGGTCTATCATAGTCATTAATGTCAGATTGTGTGATATTGTTTGTGTGTGTTTGCTCTATCATACTTTTGGTGATAGTAGCCGTGTCTGTTTCGTCCCATCATCCTTTTGGTGACAGTGACCTTTTTCCGGTTATTTTCAGTTTGCTCAGGGGTATACCTCATCTAGCATTTCAATCCCCGAACATCTCTTTTCTTTTCGGACAAATTCAGGGTCTTTTTCATATCTAATTGACTTCTACCTCGTAAGAAAGAACATTGTAGCAGTTTATCTTACTCAGTTTAAGCCAATTAGATAGGGGCATCTGTCATACCCTAAATTTGTCCTACCTTTGTACAACCTCCATTCTGTATATTTACTCACTTTCTTTATTCCAAATGTCCAAAAATATGTTGTTATTTTCACTTGAGGATGTCGTGTTAGACGTGTGGACAATGTTGAATAAGGAATGGTTCAGGCCACCTGGTTTAAGCTAATATTTGCAGATTTTTTTTCAATAAGGCATTATCCCTTGGTTTCAAGGCAGTGAGGTTTTGGTTCATGGCAACGCGATTTCACTCCCTATTTAATCTCAAATTTGAAGGTGGATTTATTGTTGTGTTTCTTTCAATTTCATTCAGGGCCAATTTGGAATTATGACTTTTTCTGGGCTCATTCAAGTGTCATTCATTTTCAAATGAGAAGTTAAGTGAAGAGGACTTTTGTTTTTGAATTCATATGGGAATTTCATCATCAATTTAACGGTGAATTTAAAGATGTTACTTCAACCAATTTGTAAGTTCAAGTTTAACAAAAGCCCACACAAAATTCAAAGCCCATTTTTGTGGAGTTCACATTTGTATCAAAACATAAAAAATAAAAAAAGAAGTTACAAGATCATTAGAAAATTTGTACTTTTACAAAGTTCATTACCATTTGAAGGCCCATTACAATTCAAAAAATCTTCCATTACAAAAAGCTCCAAAGTGTTCTAGGTCCATTATTTATTTCAAAATTATAAGAAGTGAAAGAATATGAGGAGTCCACGATTCCAAGATTACAGCAACAAAAAAAAGAGGGGCAAAACATCTACTAAATGCCACGCAATACATTCGTAGTCTCCATACGACATTTTTGTTACAGCCAGTTGGGATGCCTCAAGCCACATACGCTCACCATACTAGCCGTCCCTGTACCACAAAACTAGTCAATTTAATCATGTCCCTGTACCACAAAAACTAGTCAATTTAATCATGTCCTTGTACCACAAAGACACCCCAACCGTGTGAAACGGTAATTCCCGCAAACTGTCGCGACACGTCCTGCACAAACGGAACAATGTCATGATGTATAGCCATAGCACATAATCTGTTTCTATGTGAAACTTAAAAATGAAACACAATAGCATGATTACACCACAACTTGAAAATAATAGCAGAGCTTACAAAATAATCACACTGTCGCAGGATGAAACGATGTTGCCAAAGTTCTACACAGCCACGTCTAAGTTGTTTCATGCACCAAATCACCTGGAATAACAAAACAAGGAATCACGTCACAGTCTGTACCAAAATCAATAATGCACATGATATTATCTTTTCCAATAGTATGAGGATCTTGCACCGTCATAACGTGTTAACGGTAGCATGAACCAAACAACAAACTAACCATCCTTTAACAAGCACTCATCATTTTCTTACAACTGAAGCCAAATGCATCTTTCGTAACAGACTTCTCGGTTTGTAGGACATCACCACTTTGATTCTCATTATTTTGTGCTCAAGCAGCATGATTCTCATGATTTTGAGCCCAAGCAGCATGTGACCTGAAGCAATGGCAGGAAAGTCACACTTTCGTGTCGTACGCTAGCTGCAACATGAACAATTGACGGCATGGGATCTCCGCCAACCTGCGAAGCAAATAATTCTCACAAATAAATGACTCATAAAAAAACTCATGGCAGTCGCACGGCTCAATCACGTGACCGAAAGAGTGCAGCATAAATTTGTTTTGAAGAAAAGGTTTGGGAAAGTCATAACAACATAAAACCGGCCTAAGAAACAAGTTCAACGAGAACTATCAACCAACAACTTGTAACACACCAATTTACCGTTTCATGGTCCCGCATAAGATACTGCCCAGCCTGCAATACCAGAAGTGATACAGATTAAAAGAATATTTTCCTAACAACACAAAAACCTGCAAATATACACAGACCACTCTGCAAAATCATACAGCTATGCTGTGCATATACCTCCAAAACCTGCTACCATCAGACCTGCACACAAACAAACAATTTTCTGCAGCTTTGAAAGTGAAATTACATCAAAAAATAACAAAAACGACTACAATGAAAAAAGGAGAGAGACAACTTTCAAAAACCTCCTGATACCTCCCTCTCAGTAGGAGAATCCCGTTTGCCTCTTCAAATTTTGAAACGAAACCTCCCAGATACACCTTTAATAGAACCCTAAAAAAATCCTCTTCAAAGGGGGATCCCTAACCTGCTCTTCATAAAAGGGGGACCACTCTAAATCAGAAAGGGGGTTTTTTGTTAACCACTTTCCCTCAACTCGGTTCTATGAAGCTGGACCCGAAAAAAGAACATAACCCTCACCTTTCTTTTCTTCAACAAGATCACAACCAACTGCCCTCCATCCAACTCCATTGACAAATACATCTGAAACTCCAAAACCCCAACAGAAAGAACCTTCAACACATAAAACCTCTTCCTTGAACTCAACCGAAAATCACCTTCAAATCTTCAACCTAAACTCCAAATCCAGAAACCAAGCAACAAACCCAAACCTCGTTCTTCTTTGTTGAAACAGGGAGTTCTTCTTCCAGAAGACCATTACTCCATTCTTACCCAACTTCGAATACCCTTCAGCATATCATCTTCTGTCTCAACCCCTTCATTCACTATCCCCTTCAACACTATTCTCTTATTCAACCGCTAAATTCCAAATCAACCTTCACATCCCCAAACCTCACAACTCTCGTTTTCTTCATAAGAGGGAACCACAACACACATCATCCTCCGTCTCAATCTCAGACTTCCTCTAAAACATCAACTATTCAGAAACTCATAAACCCACTCCCAAATCAAGCCCCTCAATGAACAAATCTGACCCATTTTGTCCTCAGGCCCTCAAACTTCGGTCGGAATCACTCTACCCATTTTCGGTGGATCCACCACACACCAACCTCGCCTTTCGCCACAATCACGAACCCAACCATCGTCCACCATTAACCCCAAAAATCATAACAACCAAATCGGAAATCCATTTTCGCACAGCCAAAGAGTCAAACGGGCAGAGAGGAGGTTGGGAGTTTGAAACCGCGAATGAAAAACGGAGAAAGAAAGCAATTGACGGAGAGGGTAACGAAACAGTGAGAGAGAGATTCAAAGCGGAGAACGAGTGAGTGAAGGATTTTGATTTGGGATCCAATTTTTTTTTCTGTTTTTGTCAATGTATCGTTTTATTTTTTTATTTTATTTTTTTATTATTTATTTCATTTAAATTATTTGGGTTGCTAGTAATGGGCTGATGAAGCCTTTGGTTGAAGCTCATCTGTTCACCCCCCGTTTTCATTTCCCTTCCCCTTTTACGGGTTCTGCTGAAGGGTGATGGGCCCTCAAGGCCCAAAGGATCCCTTGTTGTTTTGTTTTCATACACCCGCTGGATTTGTACATACCCCCCTGTTTCATTTATATCTTTTTAAAAAAAATGATGTTTTATTGTTAATGTTTTCTTTTATAATTTTGTATAAACATATTGTATTATATTTCTATATTAGTTTTAAAACGAATTTTATTATATTATGTATGTAGTTTTTATAATATTATTTTCTTTTAAATTTATAATGTTAGAAGTATATGGTTTTTTAAAGTTGATTTTTACTACGCATTTGTTATTGGGCATCTTTTCGCCGTTTTGCGGTCGATGATGAGACTTCCACCGTTTAACCGTCACATTAGTGGCGTGAAACAAAGGATCCGAGACCACCTTTGTTCTATCGATTTTATTTCGGTAAACTAACATTAAATTTAATTTCTGTCAAATATTATTCGTATTATTTCATATTATCATATTTATTCATATTATTTATTATCATATCTCATTATTCATACTCATTCACCCATATTCGAAAATACCTAATAAATTATCGAAACTCCTAAAAGCCAAAATGGTGGACTGTTGTATCATTGGTTATTTGCAGGTATCTTAATTTTAAGTCGTGCCCGACTTTGCTCAAGGCGTAGTTTAGGACACTAATGCACACACACGGCTTTCTCTTGGGCTACCTGACAATGAGACCCCTTTATTTCGTGCAATCCCGTGTAACTTACATGTACCCCTCTCCCATGCCGATGTATGTTTCGCATTTCTTTGATTATTGGTTTATCTCCTAGGAGCACCCATAGGGACTAGAGCAGATTCAAACTATTTTCAAACTGATTCTCGATTCATCATCGAGCCATTTTCAAACCCTTGTAAGTCGAGTGCTCATACGCATTCACCATCAACCTATTACAACTCGACCCTTGATGCGTAAGTCAAGTCGGTCTCTTTTTTCAAACAATTTCATTTTCAACACGCTTTGCACGCGATAATAAGTCAAACCCTTGATCCAACGTCAAGCGGATTTTCGAAACAAACCATCAATAAATTAACAACTATTTAATTCTTTTCAAGGTGTAAAGAGTAGGTTCAATTCTTTGATCTTGCTTTCAGTTGTTTACATGCGAGTTGTCTTATTCGGCTGTGAACAATTGACGCCTCTAAATAACATTAGCAACTCGACATCGTTCAACTATTTCCAACTCAAACAACTTTCCTTTCACGATGAAAAAGAGAGTGTTCCAAGTCTTTGGTTCGCTCTCCCGGTCATTTAGAGTTTGAGAAGTCTTTCTTAAGCTTCAAGTAATCGTCATCATTTCAACCTCATCCTTTCAAACACAACTTCTCTTACGATGAAAAAGAGAGTGTTCCAAGTCTTTGGTTCGCCCTCCCGATTATTTTGGTCCGAGAAATCTTTCTTAAGCTAAAGTAATCGTCATCAGTTCAAACACCATTCAAACATAACATTATTCTTCAAGATGAAAAAGAGAGTATTCCAAGTATTTGGTTCGCTCTCCCGATTACTTGGGTACGAGAAGTCTTTCTTAAGCTTCGAGTAATCGTCATTCGTACCCATTTCAAACCAATTCAATCCAGTTCCTTTCGTGGTCGTTACCATAAACTACGGACGCTCTGATTCTTCATTCATTCTTGAATGTAAGATACGTAGGCACAAGATTGCGATGATCTTGGCGAGCACAATCCCCTTCATCTTCCATTTCCCCCCATCCTTTCCCGTAGTCGAACTACGATGCTCTGATTTCTCATTCTCGTCCGAATGAGCATACGTAGGCACAAGTGCCCCAATCCTTGGCGAGCACCCTATCTTCTAATCACCCCCTTTCCCCTAGTGTCTTATCCCTTTATAGTATCCTTTAGCATTTAGTAGTGAGAAGAAAATAATTAAGTTTAGCTAACATCCATCACAACTCGAATTAAGAGGTTCCCGTTGAGTACAACGAACGTGAGGGGTGCTAATACCTTCCCCTCACGTAACCGACTCCCGAACCCAGGAATATGGTTGTGACGGTCGTGTTCCTTCCGCGTTTATGTGATTTTCTCGATATTTTCCTCTCCCGTTCGTTCGGGAAAAATAAAGTTCGGTGGTGACTCTGTCGAATCGCATTTCCGCGCCTTTCGCGCGAGGGTCGTATGTTCGAATGAATTTTCGAGGTGCGACAGGCTCGCATGGCCCAATTCATGGAACTGATGCAGACTATTGCTAGTGGACAGGAACAGTTGAGAACTTTGGTCCAGCCGTTGATAGCACGGGTTGATGAAGACGTTGTTTTGCACGGAGGAGCTGGTGTTGTTCCTCCACCGATTGGCGGAGCTATTCCTCAGGGTATTCCTACTGTTGTTGTACCTCCGGGCAGAGCAGTTGCGAATGAGAATGGTAATATTGATGGTAATGGAAGCGTGTGCGCTATGCATGGGGTTGCTGGTCCTCATTGGGAAGATAATCAAGATGATATATTTTTTGTGAAATATATAGAGGGTGGTTTACCGACTAAAGCTTACCGAAGGTTTAAACTGATTGAGGAAAAGATGAAATCGTTTGAGAATCAAAACACTTTGGGCCTTGATATGTCTGATATGGGTTTGGTTCCTGGGGTCAAGATTCCTCCCAAATTCAAGGTGCCCGATTTTGATAAGTACAAAGGGATGACTTGTCCCAGAGTGCATATTCGGGCGTATTTCAGAAAGATGTATGCTTATTCAAGTGATGAAAAGCTGCTAATGCATTTCTTCCAGGATAGTCTGGCAGGGGCTTCTTTGGAATGGTATATGGGGCTTGAGAGAACCCATATCCGCAGCTGGAAAGAATTGGCCAAGGCTTTTGTGCGTCACTATCAATATAATAGTGATCTGGCACCAAATCGGGTACAATTGTAGAGTTTGTCGCATAAAAATTCTGAGAGTTTTAAGGAATACGCCCAAAGATGGCAAGATCTGGCTGCAAGGGTGCAACCTCCTTTGGTTTAAAGGGAGTTGATCGACTTATTCCTGGCTTCGTTACCTGGCGTGTATTTTGAGAAGTTGATAGGCTGCATGTCTGTAGGGTTTTTTGATCTGGTGATCGCTGGTGAGAGATTGGAGAGTGGAATCAAGTCTGGTAAGATTCCGAATGGTGGTGGATCCTCGTCGGGAGGAACGAAGAAGCCATATTCTGCAAACCCTAAGAGAAGGGAGGGGGATGCAAATGCTGTTTCTCACAAGGGTAAAGGTAGAGTTCAGTCCCGTTATCCTCAACAAGTCGCTACAGTAGATATCCTGGCTGCAGCTCATCCGCAAGCCAATGTTCAACGACCTTATGCTGCCAGACAAAGAACGGCTAATAGGCAGTTTGCAAATCCTCCGATGCCGTATTCTCAGTTGTTATAATGGTTGCTGCAATTGCAACTAGTTCAGAAGAGGACCTTGGCTCCTCTCACTGGTCCGCCACCTGCTGGGTACGATGCGAACGCTCATTGCGAGTTTCATTCGGGTGCTCTAGGGCACGATATTGATCATTGCAAAGCTTTCAAGCATAAAGTACAGGACTTGCTTGATTCCGAAGCTATCAATTTCACCAACGAGGGGCCTAATGTGACTCAAAATCCGATGCCAAATCATGCTGTGGCCGGAGCCAATGCCATTGTTGAGGGGGAGAAATTGAATCTGATAACTGAGGTTGAGGATTTGAAGACTCCACTGGGTTTTGTGAAGGCTAGCTTGTTGAAGAAGGGGGTGTTTCCTGGTTATTCTGCTGACTGCTCAGAATGTGAAGCGTAACCTGAGGGTTGTGGTCTTTTGAAGAAGGGTATTCAGAGAATGGTTGATGAGGGTTGTTTGCAATTTGATAGATTCGTGAAAGAAGACGTCGAGAATGAAGTGAGTGATGATGGAAATGAAGTTGCTATGATTTCCATTCCATACCGGACTATCAATATTTCAGCGCCTGTTGGGCCAGCTTCGGTTACCATTGTTGTACCTGGACCCATGCCGTACGAGAGCACTAAAGCTATCCCATGGAATTATGGGGGAGAGGTGTTCTGTAACGGGAAGAAGCAAGAATGGACAGAGTCGGTAAGCAGAAGTTCGTCGGTTGAGAACATAGTTGGTGCCGGAGGTATCACCAGAAGTGATAGGGTCCTTTCTCCATCAGAGGTTAATGCTGATAAGAATAACAATGGTAAGCGTAAGGTTGTGATTGAAGAGAATTCCCAACCCTAGGTTGTTACTGATGATCTTTCAAAGGATGCGGAGGAATTTATGAGGTTAATTCGGAAGAGTGACTACAAAATTGTGGATCACTTGAATCATATTCCTTCGAAGATATCTATCCTATCATTATTGATGAGTTCAGAGGTGCATCGCAATGCTCTACTGAAAGTCTTGAATGCAACATACGTACCTCAAGAGATTTCTGTCAATCAGTTGGAAGGGGTAGTAGCTCATGTGAATGTCGGTAATGGTCTCGGCTTTACTGATTTGGATCTGACTCCTGCTCGGAGGAACCATAATTGTGCTTTGCACATATCTTTGGAGTATAGAGGATCTTTGATGTCACATGTCTTGGTTGATACAAGATCATCCCTCAACGTGCTTCCGAAGAAGGCGTTGATGAAGTTGGATATTCAAGGTTTGTTGTGCACGCCAAGTGATTTGGTCGTGAGGGCTTTCGATGGATCTAAGAGATCAGTGTTTGGAGAAATCATGATGCCTATTCAGATACGACCGAATATCTTTGATGCAACTTTCTATATTATGGATATTCAGCCAGCATACAGATGTTTGCTTGGCCGACCTTAGATACACTCTACTGGGGCAGTCACCTCAACGTTGCATCAAAAGCTGAAATACATGGTGGAAGGAAAGATAGTCACGGTATGCGGTGAAGAGGACATTATGGTTAGCCATTTGTCATCCTTCAAGTACGTGGAAGTGGATGGTGAGATCCATGAAACACTCTTCCAAGCATTCGAAACAGTTCAGATTCGGGGGAAGTCTCCTGTAGAAGCCAAAGGCCCAGAGGTTTCGATGTCGTCACTCAAGGAAGCTCGTGCTATCGTAGAATCCCGCTCGTCTCAGAAGTGGGGCCAAGTTATCGATGTTCATGTCAAGCAGGACAAGTTTGGCCTGGGATACAAACACTCTTGTTCTTCTCAGACTCCGAGGTACAGGGGACCTGTGCAGTTCACTAGCAGTGGTGTGATATTTGACATGATTAATGTCGTTGAAGACGATGAAGGGGACAGTGACTGCGACATGGATGCCTGGATTCGTCCATGTACTCCCGGCCAGAAGCTGTGCAATTGGACTACCGAAGAAGTCATTCATGTTACTGCTACAGAGTAATGTTCATTGTTTTGATTATGTTCAGTCCTACGTTCTGTCCAAGACGTAATGATCCGTTTGTGGGGCCTTCTTGTTATTCGCAATTTATCATTAAATAAAAGACGTTTCGCATTCAAATAATATGATCCCTGTTTTTCTTGTTTTTGTTTTGCATTTATATTAAACAGAAAATGGCAATGTGTTTTGTTTGTTGCATCGCATAATAAACAAAACATCCTCATGCAGGTCTCTTCTATTAGATGCCATCGATTCAGGTTCGGCTATGACTTCGTATAATCCTATTTATCAAGCTGAAGATGAGACTGATGAAGACTGTGAATTACCCGAAGAGTTAGCCAAACTTCTCAAGCAAGAGGAAAGGGTCATTGTGCCTCATCAGGAAGATATTGAGATTATCAATCTGGGTACCGAGGATGATAAGAAAGAGGTTAAAGTTGGGGTTGCATTAGAAGACAGTGTCAAGAGAAGATTGGTTGAAATGCTTCGTGAGTATAAGGATATCTTCGCTTGGTCTTACCAAGACATGCCTGGGTTGGATACAAATATTGTGGTACACCGATTACCTCTCAAAGAAGAATGCTCGCCCGTCAAGCAGAAGTTGAGACGGACAAGGCCTGACATGGCAGTCAAGATCAAAGAAGAAGTTCAGAAGCAGCTGAATGCTGGGTTTCTTGCTGTCACGAATTACCCTCTGTGGGTCTCTAATATTGTTCATGTACCTAAGAAGGATGGAAAGGTCAGGATGTGCCTTGATTATCGAGATCTGAATAAAGCGAGCCCGAAAGACGATTTCCCGCTCCCCCACATCGATGTGTTGGTCGATAACACCGCTCAGTATTCTGTGTTTTCTTTCATCGATGGCTTCTCTGGGTATAACCAAATTAAGATGGCCCTAGAGGACATGGAGAAAACTACTTTCATCACACCGTGGGGGACTTTTTGCTATAAGGTGATGCCCTTTGGATTGAAGAATGCAGGGGAAACTTATCAGCGGGCAATGGTCACTTTGTTTCATGACATGATTCATCATGAGGTTGAAGTCTATGTTGATGACATGATAGCAAAGTCACAAACGGAGGAGGGACATCTGGTCGATCTTCTGAAATTGTCAAGTGCACCTACGGGGTGAGATCTGGAAAGTTATTGGGTTTCATTGTTAGTGAAAAGGGTATTGAGGTAGATCCTGCCAAAATAAGAGCTATACAAGAAATGCCTAAGCCGACAACGGAAAAAGAGGTTCGTGGTTTTCTGGGGAGATTAAACTACATTGCAAGGTTTATATCTCATCTTACAGCCACTTGTGAACCGATATTCAAATTGCTAAGAAAAGATCAAACAGTCAGGTGGAATGAAAATTGTCAGAAAGCATTTGAAAGAATAAAAGAATATTTGCAGGAACCTCCAATACTCATGCCTCCAGTTGCAGGGAGACCACTAATCATGTATCTCACGGTTCTTGAGAATTCAATGGGATGTGTGCTCAGTCAACAAGACGAGTCAGGTAGAAAAGAGCATGCCATCTACTACCTGAGTAAGAAATTCACTGATTGTGAGTCGAGATACTCGATGCTGGAAAAAACATGTTGTGCACTCGCTTGGGCCGCTAAGCGTTTGAGACAGTACATGTTAAAAGACACAACCCTATTGATTTCGAAGATGGACCTGATCAAGTATGTCTTTGAAAAACAGGCACTCTCCGGAAGGATTGCCCGTTGGCAAATGATGTTAACAGAGTATGATATTCAGTATGTTTCCTAGAAAGTCATTAAGGGAAGCGTCCTGTTGGAATATCTAGCGGAACAGCCGATTGAGGATTATCAGCCGATGAAGTTTGACTTTCCAGACGAAGATGTCATGTTTTTGAAAGCGAAAGATTGTGATGAGCCTTTACCTGACGAGGGTCCTAAGAGGGGATATCAGTGGAAACTGGTTTTCGATGGAGCGGTAAATTCATATGGTAATGGAATCGGTGCGATCATTACTACTCCTCACGGTTCTTATATGCCATTCACCACCCGATTGACATTCGCCTGCACCAATAATGAAGCCGAGTATGAAGCTTGTATTATGGGTTTAGAAGATGCCGTTGATATGAGGATCAAGAATATGGATGTATACGGTGACTCAGCGTTAGTCGTTAACCAAATCAAAGGAGAATGGGAAACTCGTCAGGCCAACCTGGTGCCTTATAGAGATTATGCAAGGAGACTGCTGCCTTTCTTCGATAGAGTTGATTTCCATCATATGCCGAGGACTGAGAATCAGATGGCAGATGCCTTGGCCATGCTAGCTTCGATGTACAAAGTGAATTTCTGGAATGAAACTCCTGCTATCACCATCATGCGTCTTGATAGACCTGCTTTTGTGTTTGCTGTTGAGAAAGCAGTCGATGGAAAGCCTCGGTATTTCGATATCAAGCATTTTCTCAAGACTCAGGAGTACCCATCTAGGGCATCCAACAAGGATAAGAATACTCTGAGGAGGTTATCGGGTAATTTTATCTGAACAAAGACGATGTGCTTTACAGGAGAAATTTCGACATGGTCTTGCTGCGTTGTGTGGATGAACTTGAAGCAAACCTGTTGATGGAGGAAGTCCATGAAGGTTCATTTGGCACTCATGCCAGTGGACATGCAATGGCTAGAAAATTATTGAGATCTGGGTATTATTGGATGACTATGGAATCTGATTCTTTCAAATACGCCAGAAAGTGCCATAAATGCCAGATTTATGCGGATAAGGTGCATGTGCCATCGGATCCTCTGAATATGTTGACATCTCCTTGGCCTTTTTCCATGTGGGGAATCGATGTGATTGGAAAGATCGAGTCGACTGCTTCTAATGGGCATCGCTTTATTCTGGTCGCGATTGATTACTTTACGAAGTGGGTAGAAGCAGCGTCCTTTACCAATGTCACGAAGCAGGTGGTAGCCCGATTCATAAAGAAGGACATCATTTGTCGTTATGGAATTCTTGAGAGAATCATTACTGGTAATGGTTCGAATTTGAATAACAAAATGATGAAGGAACTGTGTCAGAGTTTCAAGATTGAACATCACAATTCTTCTCCATATCGTCTGAAGATGAATGACGTTGTTGAGGTAGCTAATAAGAATATCAAGAAGATTGTGCAGAAGATGGTTGTGACCTACAAAGACTGGCATGAGATGTTGCCTTTTGCTCTTCACGGTTATCGTACTTCGGTGCGTACATCAACCGGGGCAACTCCTTTCTCACTAGTGTATGGTACGGAAGCGGTCCTACCATTAGAAGTGGAGATTCCTTCTTTAAGGGTATTGTCAGATGTAAAGCTTGACGAAGTCGAGTGGGTGCAAACCAGGTTGAATCAGCTGAGTTTGATTGACGAGAAGAGATTGACGTCCATTACGCATGGCCGAGTGTACCAGAGTAGGATGAAGAAAGCCTTTGATCAGAAAGTGCGTCCTCGGTGCTTCCAGACAGGTAATTTAATGTTGAAAATGATCCTTCCTCCTCAGACAGATCACAGGGGAAAATGGACTCCTAACTATGAAGGTCCGTATGTGGTAAGAAAGGTTTTCTCTGGCGGAGCCTTATTACTATCTACCATGGATGGTGAAGATTTTTCGTCCCCTGTGAACCTGGACGTGGTTAAGAAAATACTTTGCTTAAAAGAGACCCGCTGGACACAAAAAGAAAAGTCCAGGCAAAAATGGGGCATCCCGGCGAACCATAAAAAGAAAAGGTTCGGGCAAAACCTAGGGATAAAAGAAAAAAGAATGAACCCGCAAAGTTGAAAACCTGAAAAGGCAACTTTGGCAAAAATGGGTATCCCGGTGGATTGAAAACCCAAAAGTGCGGTCCAGGCAAAAGTAGGGATTTAAAAAGCAAATGATCACGGTCTGCATTCGATCTATAAGCTTGTGAGCAGTTATCCCGAAGGAAAGGAATCAGTACAGTCAGTCTCGTCAGAAGACAAAACGTGGGGAACATTGAAGACATACAAGTCATAGCCGAATCGACACATGGTGGTTGTCTGTTTCCACATTGCCGACATTTTTATTTTATTTGTTTTCTTGTTTTGAGCAATTACCTCTTTTCAGGAATTGCATATGAATTGTAATTTGCCTATTTACAGGCCTTTCATCAATAAAGTATTCACTTCAGTCAAAGAGCTTTCTTTTTCCTTGTTCGTTTTACCGTTTGTTTACGAAATATCTGTTATTTTGATAAACATTGCAGGTAAAAACAAGAGGCTGTACAGAGCATAACGAAAGCGCTGACTTTGCTTGAGCGGCAAGTATCATGGATGGTAACTGAGGTAACCATTTCACATATAGAACATTCTTGGTGTTTTCGTTGTTGCAGGTCAGCAGGGTTATCCTCAGTCGAGTGAGATTTCCTTATCCTCGATGGTTCAAAGATCGCAGCAAGTGGCAGTTGTTGTCAGCCGGGTATTCTCAGCAGGTTAAGTTTGATACCTCCGGAAGAATGGACTTATTCCCAACAGGTTGAATGCAGTCAGGCATGAGCAACGAGGATGTTTGCTTCCCCATAACAGAGATTTTGCTTCCCTAGAGAAGTGGTCATCTCCTTTCCCTGGTAGAGTTTTTTCCTCTCCCCGGCGGAGTTCGATTATCAAGTTTGAAGTGTTGTATCTCCCGCAGAACAAAGCTTTGTCTTCGTGAGAAAGTGAGTCCCCAGCAGGGTGGAGTCCGTTTCTAGCAGAGCAGGATAGAAGTGGATCCCTCGGCGGCAGGGTGGTTGGTAAACCAGTTTTCTTCTCCAGCGGAGGCAACGTCAGTGACGCCCTTTCCCAACGAAGTCGGTATTCAGGATTTTCTCTAGCAGAGCGCAGTGCTGATTTCCTCGACAGAGTAAGTGGTGGAACAGGAGTGTGGGATTTCCCTATTAGAATGAAGTTCCTAGTAGGAGTATCTGATATTCCTCAGTAAAACGGGTTGATACTTGATGTAATCCCAAGCAGAGGGGATTCTTTCCCAAGCAAGATAGAGTTTCTGGGATGCCAGTCAGGGCTGATTTCCCGAGCGGAGTAAAGTCAATCTCGGTGGTTGAGCGTATTTCTCCCGCAGAGTCGGTTCCCTCAACAGAAGGGGTTTTAAGGTTGTTTCTCAGTCGGGCTTTTCGATTTCCCAGAAGAGTTGTATTCTGGAGGGCCATCCAGGGCATTTTATCAGCAGGATATGATTTGATCCCCAGCGGAGTGGATTTTTTGTTCTTGAAAGAGCAGTATGCTAAGTTTTGTTCCGAGAGGCCGTCCCGGGCTTGTTTTCCCAGTAAGTCTAGTTTGCTGGCATATGCCAACTATCTGTGGCAGGATTGTTCTCTCTCCCCGGCAGAGTGGGTATCTTATCTCCCTGGCATTTATTTTGCTAGGGTGGTTCTTTTGCATTTGCATTTTGCATTAGCATCCTCCCAAATGCGTAGCATTTCCATTTCGTATGGAGCATTACGCCATTTTCAAACATACGCATGTGAAACATAAGTCAGGTTGTTATCTTTGTGTTTCAGGTGTATTCCCCGGAGAATTGATCTTTTTGCCCTTGGTATCTAGACCATGGTAGCTTCCGTTAGCCCGCGTGGTATCCAGACCCCAGCTTACATTATTCCCCAACAGTATCATCGGGTTTCAGCTGATTATGTTGTTTTGGGACTCATTTGGTAGTCAGACCATGAGGAGTATTTGTGATGAATGTCCCTGTCCGTCGAGTGTCCAGACGCCGGTCAGTCCCCAGTTGTTGATGTTTTTCTCTTTCCGTCGAGTGCCCAGACTCCGGTAAAGGCAGTTGTGGTATTCAGACCATGAGGATGTTAGACATGTTTTCTTTTTCTGTTGAGTATTCAGATTCTGGTCCATATCGTTGAGTGTCTAGACTCCGGCAAACCTCCGATTGCAGAAGTTTGTTCATGTGTCATCGAGTATCCAGGCTCCGGCAGACTTCATTGATTTCTTTTGTCCGTGCAGTATGCAGACTCCGGCAGTTAGAGATGGTATTTTTAAATTCACATGGTATCCAGACCATGGCAGTTTTGTTTAGCTCACGTGGTATCCGGACCCCGACTTATGTTATTTTCCCCAGCAGTGTCGTCAGACGTTGATGGGTGATAGCTTGGCAAATTCAAATGGTATTCATACTGTTGCACCCCAAAATTTGCCTAACTTTTTCCTTACCTAGCTTGTGTTTCATTGCATTCATTTTAGCATTTCATTTGCATTGCATTGACATGTGTGCAGGAGATCAAGAGGTATGATTACCAAAAAAAAGGGCTACACAAGACTATGAAGCTAGCTAAGAGGTTCATTCAAGTGTTCAAGGGTTGATATCCTCACCAGAGAAGTTAAAGATTCTCAGAGAAGTGGTTGAAGCCAAGTGTGTACATCTCATAACTTGAGAGTTGAGGGAGGTCCTTAGATGGTTTTGAACCCATGGGAGAGGACTTGAGACCTTGAGAGAGCTCATAAGAAGTATTGAAGTTCATTTTGAAGCCTAGACAGGTCATCATGTGAAGGATAAGGAGCTACTACCAAGATTGGTACAGCTAGGGTTTCATCTGGTCAACCTTGAGTCAACTGATGATTTGAAGAAGGTTGAGACCTAATTCCAAAGCCATGTGATCATGTATTGATGTATTAAGATGCCCAAGGGATGATTCCAAGGCCATCTCATCATGAATCAAGAGTGTGAGGAGTTCCTAAGCTAGGGTTGCTATGCTTGACAGTGTAAAATCCCCTGGTTTAGTACCTAACTTCAAGACCACATAACTTAAGACGTGATTTTCATATCACCTTGACCCCAACACGATTGTTGTAGATCATGATCATAGCTTTAATTTGAGTACTAGAAGTCCTTGATAGGGTTTATAGAACTCAAGTTATGAGTCAGACAAGTTACAGGTCATTAGAGGAATGTGAATTTAGGGCTTGAAAGTCAACCAACTTGCATGACATTTTGTACCTAGAAGGATGATTCTCATGAACTTTTGGCCAACACAAATGTTGTTCCTTATCTTATTAGCTTTATAGAAAGTACTAGAAGTCCATGATTGGATTTGTGTAACTCAAGTTATGAGCTTTACAAGATAAGGGTGTTTTGGGAATTTGGAATTATAGGTCATATTTGGTTATGGGTCAATTTCATCAACTTAGACACGTCAAATGGACTTTTGATAAACTTGAAAGTTGTTCAAAATTGTGTTATTTGTCTAACCATGTCCCAAAGATTCATTGATATAGATTGAATTGAGAAGTGTATGAAGAAAATTTGAAAAAAGATAATTTAAAGGCATTAAAAAGGAAAATTCAAAATAAACCGTAAGTGTTCAAGAAATGACTAGTTGGTACATATTTTGATTGGAAATAACATTTTGAACACAATGACATTGCTAGAAATCCATTTTGACACATAATTCATGGACTTTCATTTGGTTGCTTCATGATGAAGTTACACATCAAAGATTGACCATTGGATGAAATCAAGGAAGCAATCTGATCCATTCACATTCATGAGGTGTTATGCAAGCCATTTGAACAATAATGAAGCTGAAACAGAGCAAAATACACGACTGTTATGGAGAAGAAAGTGAGGAAAATCAAAATTTTGGATTGAGTGAATTGGGCCAGGAAATGATCCATAACTGTTCTATATAAGTTTCTGGGAAATTCCATAGCAAGGTTGGTGATTGGAGAAGCTTAGAATAGGTAAGAAGTACTTGAAAAAGTTGGTTAGAAGGTGAAAACCGTTTTCCATCTTAGAGGCCATTGCAGAGGAAATTGAAGTTTCAAGATTCTTCACCAAGCATCTCTGAACGATTCTGAGCAATATTGATCAAGAATTGAAGGCTGTGGCACTCTCTATCAAAGCTTAAAACAGGTTTTCATCTTTTCATTATCATGCTTGATTGAGACTGAGTTAAGTTAGAAATTGCATGTGGTTAAGTTAGTCTTGAACCCTAGATGAATTTAGGTATGATTTGGAGAGGTTTTGAGATGATTCTTGATGATGAGTGATTTGTTCAGAGGCGCGGTTAGGCTTGAATCTTGATGGATTTCAAAAATTGGATACATGTTTTTGATCAGGGAGAAGAGTAGAGTAGATCTATGGAAATAATTTGGAGTTTGATGACAATTGTTGAATTGGTGTTTTTTCTATTCGTCATCGTGTTTAGAGATTCATGGAGAATTAGGGTAAATGGAATAGAGATTCGTGATCAGTGAGAAATTTCAAGAAGAAATATGTCGGTTTCATTCAGTTTGGTGATGATTTGATTCTTGGTGGTGTTGGTGTCACCGGAGAAGACGACCAGAGTCTTCTCCGGCCACCGTGAGAGCTTCCCTCCCCTTTCAGTTTTCAAAAGGTAGAAGATAACATGTGGACCATTGATCTCATTTGAATTGGTTGACTGGGTCATGAGATCCAACGTGTAGAATTAAACCCTGCGAATGTTGACCTTGACTTGGAGAGTTGGCAAGACCTGGAGCCTTAGATCGTCATACTTTTCCAGCCAATGCACGTGATTAGACCACACCATAAGCCTGAGTCAACTGAACCACACTACATCCATGATCAAAATGCAGAGCTTAATTAAATGAGGTGGTGCGCGCTGGTCCTTTAGATGAGTGGATTGAATCATAGATCCAACAGCTATGATATTTTCTGAATTCTTGTATTTTCTTTTAATCATTTTTCATTTCTTTTAATTGATTTCTTCATCTAAAATTCATATTAATTAGAATATTGATCAGAAAATTATGGAAAAAATATGTGAGTGATCCTTGATTAATTTCTGATTTTTCTATGCTTTTGGATTTTATTTTTGTGTTGTTTTCAATTTAATTTCCATTTTTCTATTTTCATTAGTTCTTTTAATTTGGCATTTTTGTGTAGTTTACTTGATGATTTTATTACTAGTTCATGCTCTAGAATTTGATATTGATCTTTTCCTGGTTGGTAGTAGATACCTTGATAGGATTGTAGGATTTTATTTCTGTTTTTTAGATGATTCTAGCATAGTTTTGAACTATGTTTTCAGAGCTTTCCCCATTTGGCCTTTCCTTTGACACCTTTTAGTTTAGCCTTTAGAAAGGGACCATAAACTTTGAATTAGGACCTGATCTTTTTACCATAGGTTCTTAATACCTTTAGGACCTCTTATAATTTTTTTATAGATTTTTAGGAGTTGATTTACTATTTTAGTTAGATTTTACATCTAGGCTGTTTGTAGGATGCCTCTAGCATAGTACCTCCCATAGTTGAACTTCAAAAGTGACCTTTAGTTCATGATAAATTTCCAAACCTTTTCTGATGGTTTAGTAGACATGTTGATGCCTCTGTAGATTGAATCTTAAGGTTTAATTTGGTGCATTAGTTCCCTTTGGAGAGTTGCTTTTGGAGCTTGTGGAACTAGGGTTTTTAGAGCCTTTAGGAGTTTCTTCCTTTTTCATAATTGTGGTTTGCTTTGGTTTGCATTCCATTTTCTATCCAATGATGCAAGATTACTTTGTGGGAGCCTAGTACTTCCTTTGGAAGGACTAAAGGCCTACCACAAAAGGTAAAACCTTTGAGGATACCAATCTTAGATGAGTGGTTGAGCGCCATGATGGATTCCATTGGTTTCCATCATGCTTCCCCTCATCATGCAATAATCTTTGTGTTAATTCGTATCATCTCTTGATGGAGCAAGTTGAAGCTTGAGGATGAAGTCCTTATTACCTTCTCTCTTGGATAGCTTGGACAAATAACTTGGATTAGAAGACAGACTGTCAGACTGCTGGAGTGTTGTTGTGCTGCTCTGTTGTGTTTGCTGTTTAACTGTATTTGTGTGACTGTTTCTTTGGTGTGTTGCATTAGAATAGGCTTTCATGTAGTTGGTTCTAGGCCTATGTTCATTTAAAGGTTGAGCTTTCCTCCCTTTGCTTGTTTGCATTAGAGGTTGAGTCCGTCTCCCTCTGCTTGTCTGTTACTGTTTGGCTTTGCTTGGTGGTTGAAGGTTGAGTTTGTCTCCCTTGCCTGTGTATTGTGTTGATTTTGCTTGATTTCTTAGAGGTTGAGTGAGTCTCCCTCTGCTTGTATTACTGCATTGCATTTGCATCTTTTTGTTTTCTTTTCTGTTTATCTGCTTTACTGATGTTTAGCTGATGTTTATCATATGTGTTGTCTGTTTCCCACTTCACATGATCCCCTAGGATTCTCACTTTGTTTGATAAGGAAGTGATGATTAGACTTTAAGATGAAGCCTTTGCATGATAACGTCTAGGAATTCCCTGTTTCAAACTCAACCATAGGACAAATTTGCATGACAACTGTTAGGACTTGATAGTTTCCCCTTAGTTGTGTCCGTTCTCTTCTCATATTCAAACAAATCAAAATACAGTAATAAAGGTTAATTGATATCGTATGTTATGAGCCTTAAGTTACTTAGGAAATGGTTATTGGAGGGTTTCCTTCCAATAATCAGGATGTTTAGTATGGTACCCTTTGGGTGACATGCGACGCATTCACTCCTAGGTCATAGTCTCTAGTGCGATATGAATTGCAAACATCCATAAAAAACGCTTCTTCCGTAAAAGACAAAAAACAAACTTTCAAACCCTTTTTGCCCCGTGGGCCCATAACTCAAGGAAAAATTTTCTGAAGAAAAGAGTGTCGTTAACTCTCAGTTCTACCGCAAACGGTAACGCACGAGTCTCTGACGAGCGAGCTGCATACACCAAACTGCTGGAACTGTTTGTTAACCCTACTCAGAAAAACAGATGAATCTGAACCCCAGTAATCCGTAGTATCCCAAACTACATAAGCTCTGATCTCTCATATCTGTTGAGAGTACATAGGCACAATACTGACGTATTGGCGAGCCACCTTCCCTGTAACCCGTAGTTAGCCGAACTACGTTGACTCTGATTTCTCGTTCTCTGACTAGAATACGTAGGCACGAAGCGCGATGCTTTGCCGAGTCAATTTTTCTTTTCTTTTGAGCCAGCCTTGATAGGTAGATAGATAAAACCAACCTGTCAGATAAACACAACAAGCGTGGATCCCTTTGAGTACAACGGACGTGAGGGGTGCTAATACCTTCCCCTCGCGTAACCGACTCCCGAACTCAGACATGGTTGCGATGACCTTGTCTTATACCTTTTTTGTCAGGTTTTTCCGATTGTTTCTTTCCCTTTCTGTGGGATAAATAACGAAAGGTGGCGACTCTTTTGTTTTGCTGGCACCTTATTTTCGCGGTAGCGACAACTGGTGACTCTGCTGGGGATGTCTGGTTCCCTATGCGAGTCAATCCTAGCGCTTGCGTGTTTATCTGTTGGGTTTGCATTTATTTATCACACTTTACTTTCCGCATTTTATTTTCAGTATAATATGATTATTTGTAGTGCTGTTGTGGGAGGGACTGATTCTGATGAGTGATAAGCCAGACCCAGGCTTGAGTGTATACCTAGCATTAGTTGTGGAAAGTAGTGGGCGCGTACATGCTTTGCATGTACTAGTGTCCCGCAAAATCCATGCTCAGACGAGATTCTCCCTGTTGACTTCTTTTCCAGCCCTTTGGGTTTGAGGGGTTGTTGGTTTGGAGGGTTGTCGACTCTGGGGACCGATCATTTATAACTCAGCTAAGTGAGGCCTCTGCAGGGAGTGATGATGCCAAACCAGAAATGGTGAACGTATTATCAGTTCGTGAAACGCATAGGATGCCATACCTTGTCAAGGGATATGATTCATGTCTGTGAGCGGGGTTAGGTTATTGCAGGAAACCTTAACCTTCAGACGACCTGGTTTTCTTGACAGTGAATCAGTATTGTTGGTATCAGAGGGTTCTTATCATCAATGCTGTGTTTATTCTTGACAGAGCATAATTATGGTCCTCTTTAGGGTCTTATTATCAGAGCAGTGTTGTGATTATGTTGAAACAGAGCCTTGGTCTCCTCAACAGCACACTCTTGATCTCCTGTTGCATGATTGCATCTTGCATTTTTGCATACTCATTTGCATACCATTAACGTGTGTCTGTGTTGCAGGTGCATATACTGTCCCTTGGTTCCAGTAATCTTGCCCTCTGTTTGCTAGCATGTAATCATTGAAGAAAAATGTGGCTTACAAGCTCCCTACCTCAGATGTTACTTTGCTGCTTGGTTTGACTGCCTTGGTAGATGATACAGTGAAAGGGGAATTCAGGAAATCTTATGGGAAGTTGCTCAGTCTGGTTTGTAAACCTTCATTCTATGAGTTGAACGAGTTGTATGCATTGCTACAGTTCTATGAACGTCCGATGAGGTGCTTCACTTTTCTGGATTTCATTCTTGCGCCTACCATAGAAGAGTATGCTAAATTGTTGGGTGTACCTGTTAAGAATCAGATGCCGTTTGTTCACATGGATGCTAAGCCTAATCTGGCCAACCTAGCTACTGCCCTTCACCTAGATGCCTCAGAGCTGCTTCTGACCTCATGGAATGGAGTTCCTGGTTTCTCTTTACAGTTTCTGGTTGGGAAAGCCCAACACTGCGCTAAAAACGGTTGTTGGATCGTATTCAATGTTATTCTCGCCCTCTGCATCTATGGCATCGTCTTGTTTCCCAACATGCCAGACTTTATAGATTTGAACGCCTTCCATATCTTCGCATCAGGAAATCCAGTGCCCACCTTGATTGGTGACGTATATCATTTTGTCCATTACAAGAATGAAAACAGAAGGGGTAAAAATGTGTCGTGTTTTGCGCCCTTACTCTACGGATGGTTTGATAGCCACATGCCCAAGAAGGGTCTCTTTGTTTCCTCTGTAGCCACAGCTGAGTGGTCTGAACGCCTGATGGGTTTATCAGCAGAGAGCATCGTTTGGTTTGATCGGGATATGCTGGGTACTGAAGTCATCTATAGCTGCAGTGGTTTTCCTAATGTGCCCTTGATCGGAAGAAGAGGTTGTATTAACTACAATCCTTCATTACTTGTCAGACAGCTTGCGTATGCCTTGAGAGGTCCGCCGAAGGATGAAGAGGTGCAGGAATCTCTGTACCTCACAGGGCTTCTAGAGGGGGATATGTTAGCCAAGCTCAAGCATGCTTGGAACGACATCAGCAGGCGAGGGAAAGCATTGTTGGGTAAGAGCAATAGCCAGGCTTATGCTCCTTATGTGACTTGGATTAAAAGCAGGGCAAAAACAGTATGTATGCCTTTTCCACCTGCTAAGCAAGAGTTCCCTCCAGTGGTTGAAGAACCCACTATAGTGTCCATTCAGAAATACAACCAGGTATTGGCTGAAAAGGAAGAGTTGAAGAAGACCAACGAGGAGTTGGAAAAAGAACTGGTTCAGCTTAGAAGCGAGAGGAACGAAGCCGTCTATTCCTTCAAGAAACAGACCGAGCTGGTGAACCAGCTAGGCACAGACTTGACCAAACAGAGGGCTGAACGTGAACGTTTAGGTTTGGATTTCAAGGCTGTCAACGATGTGCTTGCCACCAAAAAGAAGAACCTAGATAATGCTTACCTGAGAATCTCCAAATTCAACCAGCAGTGGAATGCCACTATAGCTAACAACAAAGAGAGGGAGGACAAGCTGAAGCAACAGATCTCCAAGTTGAAGGCTCAATTGAAGGCTAGTGAGAAGAAGTTTGATGATGAAAATGCTCGTAAGTACGCTACTGAAGACATATTGAGCAAGGCTATCGCGAACCTAAAGGATCGCAAGCAGAGTTTTAAGTCTAAGAAGCGAAGGTTAGAAGACTGTTTTAGCAAAGAAGAGTGGAAGGACTCCATTGAAGGTCTTCAGTACACTATTATACAGAGGGAGTCACTTGTCGAAGGGTTACTCACTCGGCCTGATCATCCCAAAACGAAGGGGTTGCTAGAAGAGTTTCGTGTCCGTAGCCGCACTTGATTTCCCTATATTTCTTCGTATCTTTTATGCATTGATATGCTGACCATCACCAGACTTGTTGGTCGAGGTCATGCTTTTGATTTCACCTGTACTCAGTGACATTGTATGCTGCCTTGTTGGGCTTTTTATATATACGAGACGTTATTTCCATGACTGGACCCGAACTTTTTATTATCAGCACTGACACTCTGGCACTAGAATCGGGGGAGAAAACTCCATAAGGCACAGACACATGTTTGCATTTGCATGAATCATTTGCATAACAGGTACCTCGGGCTGTTTTTCTAACCCCTTGTATTTGCAGGTTATTTCAGGATTGAACGAAGGCAGATTCACCGGTATTCTACCAGAGCAAATCAAGTCAGAGTGATGGAACAGGTTCAGACTGACATTCAAGAGCTCAGAGATAGGATGGATCGTTTTATGGATCTCATGCAAGTGGTCGCTAATGGCCAGGACCAACTCAGAACTCTGGTGCAACCTCTAATTGCACGCGTCGACAGCAACGGCGTGCTACACGGTGGGAATGTGGTGAACCCTCCCTTGTTGATACCCCTCATGTTGGCATCCCTGTTACTGGAGGGAATGGAAGTGGCAATGGTAATGTTGTTACTAATATTGGAGCTAATGGGACTACGACTGGAGTCGAAAATGGCAACTTTGAGGCTAATGGTAATGCTGGTATAGGCAATGGCAACACCAGAGGAACTGGTAATGCTGGGAACGCTGGTACTAGTAATTTGTATGGTCTTGATGCTGCTGGGTTTGCTCAGGGTAATGGCCATCAACCATGGCAAGAGGATCGTCAAGAGGACTTATTCTCAATGAAAGGAGCTGAGGGTGAACTGAATTCTGAAGCCCGTTTAAGGTTCAAAGAACTCGAAGACAAGATGAAGAGTTTTGAGAACTTGAACACTATAGGTGTTGACATGACCAAGCTGGGACTGATCTCATACTTCAAGGTGCCTCCCAAGTTTAAGGTACCCGACTTCGAGAAGTATAAGGGCACCACTTGCCCCCGTGTCCATCTGAGGTCATACTATCAAAAGATGTCCGCACATTCTGAAGATGAGAAGTTGCTGATGCACTTCTTCCAAGAAAGCTTGTCAGGCCCCTCGCTGGAGTGGTATATGGGTTTGGAGCCCACAAGTGTATGTATGCAGAAAGACCTTGCTGAAGCATTCGTACGCCATTATCAGTATAACAGCGATCTGGCTCCCAACCGGGTTCAACTGCAAAACTTGTCTCAGAAGAACAACAAAGGATTTAAAGAGTACGCCCAGAGGTGGCATGAACTGGCAGCGAGGGTCCAGCCACCGATGGTTGAGCGAGAACTTGTCGAGATGTTTGTAGCTACTCTTCCTGGAGTTTATTATGAGAAGCTTGTCAGTGGTATGTCGGGAAGCTTCTCCGACCTCATCATCACTGGAGAACATGTGGAGAATGGCAACAAGCTCGGAAAGATTCAGGGTGTAGATGTATCCTCAGCTGGAGGGGGAAAGAAACCTTATAAGGGTAAGAGATGTGAAGGTGAGACAAGCTCAGTGTCTAATTCTCGGGGAAAAGGAAAATGCCAGCGCCAGCAGGTCGCTAGCATCACTATTCCTGCTATCCAGCAACCTCAGCAGCAGCAGCAGCAGAACCAACAAGGGTACCGGAGGTACCAGAATAAAGCACCTTTGTCAAGTCGTCATCTTGAAACCCCACCTATGTCATATGCCCAGCTTTTGCAGACTTTGCTTCAGTTACAACTAGTTCAGAAGAGAACTTTGGCTCCCTTGACAGGGACACCTCCACCGGGCTACGACGCGAATGCGAGATGTGAGTTTCATTCGGGGGCGCCTGGCCACTCGATTGACAACTATAAAGCATTTAAGCACAAAGTACAAGATATGGTTGACGCCAAGATAATCAACTTTTTTGATAATGCTCCGAATGTTACAAAGAACCTTATGCCTAACATGGGGGAGATGGGGTTAGTGCCATCATTGAGGAGGGAGATTCGGATTTATTGACCGACATCAAAGACCTGAAAACACCACTTGGTTTCGTTAAAGCCAAGTTGATGAAGAAAGGTATTTTCCCGGGCTGTGGAAAGTTGTGTATGGATTGTACAAATCATTCAGACGGCTGTGATCAGTTGATAGAAGGGATTCAGAGTTTGATGAACGAAGGAATTCTGCAGTTTAGTCGGAGGGCTGAGAATAGATCAGGGGAAGTAATGCTGAAGCAGAAGGATGAGGTTGCCACTATCACCATCCCTCATAAAACAATTACCATTTCGGCATCAAGGCCACCTACGATCACTATCACGAAGGTTGGGCCTATACCATTTGAGAGTACTAACGCTATTCCATGGCACTATAGGGCAGATGTCTATTGTAATGGACAGAAGTTAGAGTTGGAGCCATCCGGGTAATCTGTTGACAACCTAGTTGGGACTGGGGGAATAATGCATAGTGGAAGAGTGTTTTCTCCACCGGAGATTGTAACTAACATAGCTGACAAGGCTGAGAAGACTGACAGAGGTAAAAGTAAGGTCGTTGAAGAAACCTCCCGTGAGGTGGGAAAGGACCTGCTTGTGAAAGACGCCGAAGAATTTATGAGACTGATCAAGAAAAGTGATTATAAGATCGTTGATCATCTTCATCATACACCATCTAAGATCTCTATTCTAAATTTGTTGTTGTGTTCCGAGGCACATCGCAACTCCCCGCTGAAGGTTCTGAATGCAGCAATTGTGCCGCAAGAGATCTCCGTCAACCAGCTAGAGGGAGTGGTTGCTCATGTGAATGCTGGGAATGGATTAGGGTTTACTGACTTGGAGCTGACGCCGAAAGGAAGAAACCATAATAGTGCCTTGCATATCTCGATAGAATGTTGAGGAACGGTCATGTCCCATGTGTTGGTGGACACGAGATCATCTCTGAATGTTCTCCCTAAGAAAGCTCTGATGAGGTTGGATACGAGAGGACTGATATGTACACCTAGTGATCTGGTTGTGAAAGCTTTCGACGGGACTAAGCGTCACGTCTTCGGAGAGCTAACTCTACCCATTCAAGTTGGGCCATACACCTTTGACACGATTTTTTATATCATGGATATCATGCCAGCCTATAGCTGCCTGTTGGGTCGGCCTTGGATCCATTCTACAGGTGCAGTGACTTCCACATTGCACCAGAAGCTGAAGTATGCTGTGGGTGGCAGCGTCGTGACCGTCTATGGTGAAGAGGACATAATGGTGAGCCATTTTTCATCGTTTAAATATATTAAGGTGGATGGCGAGATCCACGAAACTTTGTGCCAGGCGTTTGAGGCCGTTAAAGTCAAGGATGCGATTCTAGTGATGATCGAGAAACCTGAGATGAATCTCTCTTCCTTCAAGGAGGCTCAAGCTGTTGTTCAAGCTAGTTCTGCCCCAGGCTGGGGGAAAGTTCTGGATATCCCTAACAAGCAGGATAAGTTTGGGTTAGGGTATTCTCCTTCTGTTGATGCTTCCTCCTCTCGCAGTGCGCCATGCGTCAAAGGGCCGATTCAGTTCACCCGAGGTGGAGTGATATTTGAAAATGTCAACGCTGTGTCTGAAGACGACGAAGATAGTGATTGTGACCTGGACTCCTGGATTCAGCCGTGCAAACCAGGCCAGAGCCTCAACAACTGGTCCGTCCAGGATATCATCCAAGTGACGCACAAAGAGTAATGCTTTGTCTTTTCAAATTATTGTACAACCTTATGCTCTACCCGGGGCATAACGGTTTTATTGTCAGGGCCTTGATTGCATATGCATTTACATATTATCAATAAATCAAAGGGCGTTTTCTTTGCATTCAAATTTTGTGATCTCTATTATTCCTGTTTTATTTTTTATTTTGAAAAACAATAAAATGGCAATATGGTTGTGCTAACCTGGATATCCTCGTTTTAAGCTTAACCCTTGTTATTGCAGGATTCACACTACAGATGACATCGACTCTGAACCTTCTATGACTCACTTCAACTTTGATTGCCTGATATATCAAGCAGAAGAAGAGATTGATGAGGATGAAGACCTTCCGGAAGAGTTGGCCCGATTGTTGAAACAAGAAGATAAGATCATTCTGCCTCACGAGGAAGAGATTGAGATTGTTAATCTGGGTTCTGAGGAACTTGTCAGAAATGTCAAGATAGGGGCTGCATTGCAGAGCGATATCAAGCGAAGATTAGTCGAGATGCTTCGAGAGTATAGTGACATCTTTGCTTGGTCGTATGAAGATATGCCCAGACTCGACACTGACATAGTGGTCCATCATCTGCCACTGTGAGAAGATTGTCCTTCCGTTAAGCAGAAGCTTAGGAGGACACGACCAGATATGGACGTTAAGATCAAAGAAGAAGTACAAAAGTAGCTGGATGTTGGATTTTTAGCAGTCACTACTTACCCTCCGTGGGTCGCCAACATAGTACCTATACCGAAGAAGGACAGTAAGGTGCGGATGTGCGTTGATTATCGGGATTTGAATAAGACGAGCCCTAAGGATGATTTCCCGCTCCCTCATATTGATGTGTTGGTCAACAATACAACTCAATTTTCCGTGTTTTCGTTCATGGATGGCTTCTCCGGCTATAATCAGATCAAGATGGCGCCGAAAGACATGGAGAAAACCACGTTCATTACACCTTGGGGAACGTTCTGCTACAAGGTAATGCCTTTCGGTATGAAGAACGCAGGGGCCACTTACCAGCGAGCGATGGTCACTTTGTTTCATGACATGATTCACCATGAGATTGAAGTCTATGTTGATGACATGATTGTGAAGTCCCAAACGGAGGAGGGACATCTGGTCAATTTGCTGAAGCTTTTTGAGAGGCTTAGGAAGTTCTGGTTGAGGCTGAATCCTAACAAGTGTACTTTCGGAGTACGGTCTGGAAAACTACTGGGGTTTATTGTGAGTGAAAAAGGCATTGAGGTTGATCCTGCGAAGATAAAAGCAATACAAGACATGCCAGCGCCAAAGACTGAAAAAGAAGTTTGTGGTTTCTTGGGGAGAATAAACTACATTGCTAAGTTTATATCTCAGCTCACGGCCATGTGTGAACCGATGTTCAAATTATTGAAAAAAGATCAGGCGATTATCTGAAACGAGGATTGCCAGATGGCATTCGACAAGATAAAACAGTATCTGCAGGAACCTCCGATTTTGATACCCCCAGTGTCTGGAAGACCCTTAATCATGTACTTGAAAATTCTTGAGAATATAATGGGTTGCGTTCTCGGTTAGCACGACGAGACCGGCAGAAAGGAGCATGGCATTTATTACTTAAGTAAAAAGTTCACAGATTGTGAATCCCGTTACTCGATGCTGGAAAAAACATGTTGCGCACTCGCGTGGGCCGCCAAACATTTACGATATTATATGCTCAATCACACGACCATGTTAATTTCGAAGATGGATCCGATCAAGTACGTCTTCGAAAATCAAGCGCTTTCGAGCAGGATTGCCAGGTGGAAAATGGTGTTGACGGAGTATGACATTCAATATGTTTCCCAGAAGGCCATCAAGGGAAGTGTATTGTCTGAGTACCTTGCCGAACAGCCTATCGAAGATTATCAGCCGAGGAAATTTGAATTCCCTAATGAGGATATCATGTTTCTCAAAGTGAAAGATTGTTATGAACCGTTGCCCGGCGAGGGGCCAGATAGGAAGTCCCAGTGGAAATTGATATTTGACGGTGCCGTTAATTCGTACGGAAGTGGTATTGGGGAAATCATTACGACTCCCCAGGGATCCCACATCCCGTTCACTGCCAGATTGACTTTTCCGGTCACCAACAATGAAGCAAAATATGAGGCGTGTATCATGGGCTTAGAAGAAGCCATTGGTTTGAGAATCAAAAACCTGGATGTATACAGTGACTCGGCACTCGTGGTTAACCAAATTAAAGGGAAGTAGGAGACTCGTCAGTCGAATTTGGTACCTTACATGAATTATGCCAGAAGGCTGCTTCCGTTCTTTAATCGAGTGGAACTTCATCATGTGCCCAGAGCTGAAAACCAGATGGATGATGCCTTAGCCACGTTGGCTTCGATGTACAAAGTCAACTTTTGGAATGAAGCCCCAAGAATTGTCATTTCCCGTCTTGATAGACCTGCATTCGTTTTTGCAATTGAGGAAGCCTCTGACGGCAAGTCGTGGTTCCATGATATCCATACTTTCCTTATGACTAAGGAGTATCCTGCAGGAG